>JAQQTP010000029.1:2400000-3600000 GCA_029884605.1 Ormosia emarginata
ACCTCCATCCTTACCCAACCGTGACCCACCTCTAACCAAAACCTCCATAACCACCATGAAACCTCCATAACCACCACCTCACCTCACCTTCATCATCATAACCACCCATAACCTCCATAACCACTACCTCACCTCACCTTCATCATCAACCTCCAAACAACCATCCATACCACCCAAACCTCCATCTTTACCAAACTATGAACCATCTCCAACCAAGCCACCATCGTGAGACCACCATAGCCATCACCAACTCCACCAAACACAACACACCACACCACAGGCTACCATCCCAAACAGCCACCACGGCCTAACCTCATCACCATCTTCACCCAAAGAACCACCACCAACACAACCACATCACCAAGCCTCGACCAAACATAATACACTATAGCTTTCAACCACGTTCTCCACAACCAAAACCTCCATCAACAACCCACTCCACTAAACAAAACAATCACCATTCTACCTCTGCTCCAATGTGAGACCACCACGTCCAAGCCCTCCATCCCACTATAACAACCACCCTTAACCCAAGCCACCACTGTGAACCTCTGTCAAGTACCACCAACGTGCACCGCATCACCCAACACCAGTGTGAACACCTCCCACCATCATACCAGATAACCTTTCCTCCATGTGCACCGCGTGAACCAGCAGCCCTGCTCTGTGTAACACGCAAATACTGGTAAACTAGTATATCAGAATATACCTAGATAAGCAGTATTAGTTATGCTACTTCTAACTTAACATAACACTAATCCATATCATTCAAACAAATAATAATGGAGAGCCTTGCGGAAAACTAAAAGTTATACATATAACATCGCCACTAAAGGGCTCATTGTATACATAACTTCTTGTACAAACTAAAAGCACGTAAATAAATACAAGCTTTAAACTAGAAAGTATAAAAACTATCTTTGTCTTCATACTTCTTCTTCTTGCCTTTGGATGAACCTTCACCTGGATTTACATGGCAACAAACGAGGTGAGAAATCACATTTCTCAGTATAAGTATACCAAAACCAGCAGTTTAAACATTCAAAATGAATAAACCCAACTGAACTAATATTTCCTGTATAAGAAACAATTACAACTCTCTCTTTATGTAATGTTCTTTAGCAAACTATATTCCTACTATGATAACCGAAACCACGATGATATCAAACAACTGCCCATACAATCATTTAAAATCATCGGTCAGACAACCGCCAATACAGCTGTCACTGAAGGCATGGAGTAACATATATACAACAATCACACAGATATATTCAAACCAAACAAAATATTACATAATGCAATGATGAAATGATGTATGTTTATGCTCAAAGAAAAGTGTATGATAGTGTTGGTGCAATGTCATGAATACTTAACTATTCCCTTAGGAACAGAGGAAATCTGCCACGATAACGTATGACCCTTTATAGCCTACTTTTAGGAACGAAGTCTATCATCACAACACATGACCTCCTATACCCCTAGGTAGGGAGGGAATCTAATACGATAACAAGTAACCTCCTATAACCTACCAAGTAGGGAGGGAGTCTGCCATCATATCATGTAACCTCTTATAACCTACCATAAACTGAGTGGATGCCTCCACCATCTGCTCTCTAGGAATAGCAAGCATATGTGAAATGTGAAGTATGTGTAATGCGGAGTTATGTCCTAACTTTAACATAACCACCACATGCTCTCGTACTAAGTCCATCTTGCATTACTAACTCCACCTCTTCTCTGTAGGAGCATTTCATGCACTACGACATTAAACCAATGCCAACTAGGCTTAGTACAATGTTGTCCTTGCACTACTAACTCTCTTTCACTCTTTGAGAGCTCTTCATGCACTATGGCATTCACCCTTGCCAGCTAGGGTCTATGGTACTTAACTTTTGCCAACTCGGCACCTTGGCTCTTAACTCTTGCCACTTAGGCACTATGGCACTCCACTATTGCCATCTTGGCACCTTGGCCCTTAACTTTTGCCACTTAGGCACTATGGCACTCTACTAATGCCATCTCGCTTCTTAAATCTCTTATCACCTCTCTTGTGACATCTCTGCAACTTTAAGTTGCTTAAGAAGCTAAACTCTTGATCTCTGGCAATCCATGTCTAATGGATGCACTCACTTTTCTTGTATCTCCCTTTGTATGTCACTAGGTCTTTCTCTCAAAGAAATAACTTCTCAAGCGTCTCAACAATCTTTACTAAGCATAAATAAAGGATCTTAACAACTAGGGATTTCAAATCATCAAAATAACATCTTTGATGAAATCTGCTCTGGACCCTTTAAAAAGGCTAATTTCCATAAATGCATCAGAGGTACATCCTAACTTCAATGATTCTAAAATTTATACCACTTGAAGTGTTATGTCTTAGTTTTCAAATGGCTCTAGAATCAGGTCATTCTGATATCTACAACTCAAGTTATGCAACAAATAATGCAAGATGTCTGAATGTTGCCCTGTCCACGCCTAGGCTTGGTTTTACCAAGCCTAGGCATGGTTTTCTCTGTCTTGCAGGGCTGAAAACTGATCAACCCATGCCTAGGCATAGAAATATCATGCCTAGGCGTGACCATTCTGCAGAAAATTTTGCAGAATGCGAATTCTGCATATTTGGTTGAAAAACCAATTTCCAAACCTTTCCTCATGGATTCTAAGTGATTTTTAACATTAATCTAGGCCCTTAAACTTATTGTGACTCTTTTACAACCTATAAATTCTCTTAGGGCATAGATCTAGGTCCAAAATCACCTAACCCCAACCATTTTCCAAATCCATTTCCTATGGATTCTAATGGTTGATCTTGAGCCATAAATAGCTATCTAGCATTCTCTAAGCTTAAACTATCCTAACCTAGTTCTTGGAATCAAGAACCAAGCTAAGAATTAGGATTTGACTACTCAAACCCCTATTTCCATTCACAAAACCTATGTTCATTCAAGATGAATCAAAGGAATAGATGAATAGAAATCCCCTACCTCTTATCTTGGATGATCAATCTTCAAGCTCTATGCTTTTATCTTGATTTTCCCTTGATCTTCTTTCTCTCCTTCTTCCCTTCTTCCCCTTTCTCCTTTCTCCCTTTTCTTTCTTTTCTTTCTTTCTCTGTTTTTCTTCATTTTGCCGAGAGAGAAGAGAGATATAGAGGGTGGGACATGGATGGAATTAAGAGAAAAGATTAACTTAAGTTTTTACACTGAAACTTATATCTGCTAAGGACACCCAAATTATGCTAATTCAAGTTTTCCAGCTTCCAACAACTTTAGAATAAATCATACGATTCATCTAAATTATTGTTTCACAATTCTCATCATTTTCTATGTCTGCTGCTAGTTATTCGGTATTAAAATGCACAACCAGTATGCCTAAAAATACTAAACTGACTCTGATTCTCTTGAAACTTTAACCACACCTTATCTAACTTATTTATGACCTAAAAACAAATTGTCTAAACTTGTTTCCCTTCAAATAGTAATTTATGCTATTTACTGAGTCATTATAGGCCACTTTTCACACTCTGTGTTGCAGCAAAGTACCTAAACTAACTCTGTTTGTCACAAATCTTCACTGACATATCAAACAACTTATATGCTACCTTTGTACACATATAAAAGTCTAATATGTTTTTTCAGAATGTTACATTCTCCCTTTTTTTAAAAAAATTTGGTCCCCAAAATTTGGTTTATCTCATGCAAGAAGTCACATGCAACTCACACTTTAAAACAAGTACAACCAAACCTTGAAGAAACAAAACCAAACACTTACCTTTCTCCGAATCCTTAGGCTGCGTTGTCTCCTTGCCTTGCACGATGTAAACCCTTCCCGGAGCTGTGGGTCTACTATCAGGCTGAACCTCTTCTTCCTTTTTCAAACACTCCCTGGCAAAATGCCTTGGCAGTCTACAATTATAGCACACTACTTGCCTTACTATGCAAGGTTTGAAACCATGCTTCCTTCCACAACCCGTGCACTTTTGTTCCACGTTTTCACTTGAATCTGCTTTCCTCTATATCTGGTAGAAACTGAAACCAAGAAACACTCATTGGCTTCAACACTTGTCCTTTTTCCTTTTTAGAGAACTTTCCACTTAGTTCTCCCTTTCACTTAACTGTTCCTCAACTGACATTGAAGAAACTAACTGTTGAGATAGATCCGCTTCAATCCTCTCGAGAATCCTGCTAACAATAGCAACTTGCTCCCTCATAGCTATTGCCATTGCCACTAACACTTCTACCAAACTAGGACCCTCTGGAACTGGGTTCCTTACTTCTCTAATTCGCTTCTCTGGTGTCATAGTTTCCTGTACACACAAATACAACACATATTGAGCTGCAATCTCAATATCATGTAACCATGCCCTAGTAGCCAATGACAAAACAAATTAAGGCAACTCATGCAATCCTATCCTCACATCTAACATGTGAGACGAGAAATGCATAGCTCGTAGCGGAAAACACTAAACTTGCTTAAGCCTAGTCAGTTCATACCCAGGCTCAACAAGATGAACTGCTCTGATACCAATAATGTAACAACTTAATACCGATAACCTAGTATATCAGAATATACCTGGATAAGCAGTATTAGTTATGCTACTTCTAACTTAACATAACACTAATCCATATCATTCAAACAAATAATAATGGAGAGCCTTGCGGAAAACTAAAAGTTATACATATAACATCGCCACTAAAGGGCTTATTGTATACATAACTTCTTGTACAAACTAAAAGCACGTAAATAAATACAAGCTTTAAACTAGAAAGTATAAAAACTATCTTTGTCTTCATACTTCTTCTTCTTGCCTTTGGATGAACCTTCACCTGGATTTACAAGGAAACAAACGGGGTGAGAAATCACATTTCTCAGTATAAGTATACCAAAACCAGTAGTTTAAACATTCAAAATGAATAAACCCAACTGAACTAATATTTCCTGTATAAGAAACAATTACAACTCTCTCTTTATGTAATGTTCTTTAGCAAACTATATTCCTACTCTGATAACCGAAACCACAATGATATCAAACAACTGCCCATACAATCATTTGAAATCATAGGCCAGACAACCGCCCATACAGCTGTCACCGAAGGCATAGAGTAACATATATACAACAATCACATAGATATATTCAAACCAAACAAAATATTACATAATGCAATGACGAAATTATGTATGTTTATGCTCAAAGAAAAGTGTATGATAGTGTTGGTGCAATGTCATAAATACTTAACTATTCCCCTAGGCGCAGAGGAATTCTGCCATGATAACGTGTGACCCCTTATAGCCTACTTTTAGGAACAAAGTCTGTCAACACAACACATGACCTCCTACACCCCTAGGTAGGGAGGGAATCTGATACGATAACAAGTAACCTCCTATAACCTACCAAGTAAGGAAGGAGTCTGCAATCATATCATGTACCCTCTTATAAACTACCATAAACTGAGTGGATGCCTCCACCATCTGCTCTCTAGGAATAGCAAGCATATGTGAAATGTGAAGTGTGTGTAATGCGGAGTTATGTCCTAACTCTAACATAACCACCACATGCTCTCGTACTAAGTCCATCTTGCATTACTAACTCCACCTCTTCTCTGTGGGAGCATTTCATGCACTACGACATTAAACCAATGCCAACAAGACTGAGTACAATGTTGTCCTTGCATTACTAACTCTCTTTCACTCTTTGAGAACTCTTCATGCACTATGGCATTCACCCTTGCCAGCTAGGGTCTATGGTACTTAACTTTTGTCAACTCGGCACCTTGGCTCTTAACTCTTGCCACTTAGGCACTACGGCACTCCACTATTGCCATCTTGGCACCTTGGCCCTTAACTTTTGCCACTTAGGCACTATGGCACTCTACTAATGCCATCTCGCTTCTTAAATCTCTTATCACCTCTCTTGTGACATCTCTGCAACTTTAAGTTGCTTAAGAAGCTAAACTCTTGATCTCTGGCAATCCATGTCTAATGGATGCACTCACTTTTCTTGTATCTCCTTTTGTATGCCACTAGGTCTTTCTCTCAAAGAAATAACTTCTTAAGTGTCTCAACAATCTTTACTAAGCATAAATAAAGAATCTTAACAACTATGGATTTCAAATCATCAAAATAACATCTTTGATGAAATCTGCTCTGGACCCTTTAAAAAGGCTAATTTCCATAAATGCACCAGAGGTACATCCTAACTTCAATGATTCTAAAATTTATACCACTTGAAGTCTTATGTCTTAGTTTTCAAATGGCTCTAGAATCAAGTCATTCTGATATCTACAACTCAAGTTATGCAACAAATAATGCAAGATGTCTAAATGTTGCCCTGTCCACGCCTAGGCTTGGTTTTACCATGCCTAGGCGTGGTTCTCTCTGTCTCGCAGGGCTGAAAACTGATCAACCCATGCCTAGGCATGGAAAACTCACGCCTAGGCGTGACCATTCTACAGAAAATTCTGCAGAATGCAAATTCTGCATATTTGGTTGAAAAACCAATTTCCAAACCTTTCCTCATGGATTCTAAGTGATTTTTAACATTAATCTAGGCCCTTAAACTTATTGTGACTCTTTTATAACCTATAAATTCTCTTAGGGCATAGATCTAGGTTCAAAATCACCTAACCCCAACCATTTTCGAAATCCATTTCCTATGGATTCTAATGGTTGATCTTGAGCCATATATAGCTATCTAGCATTCTCTAAGCTTAAACTATCCTAACCTAGTTCTTGGAATCGAGGACCAAGCTAAGAATTAGGATTTGACTACTCAAACCCCTATTTCCATTCACAAAACCTATGTTCATTCAAATTGAATCACAGGAATAGATGAATAGAAATCCCCTACCTCTTATCTTGAATGATCAATCTTTAAGCTCTATGCTTTTATCTTGATTTTCCCTTGATCTTCTTTCTCTCCTTCTTCCCTTCTTCCCATTTCTCCTTTTTCCCTTTTCTTTCTTTTCTTTCTTTCTCTGTTTTTCTTCATTCTACCGAGAGAGAAGAGAGATATAGAGGGTGGGACATGGATGGAATTAAGAGAAAAGATTAACTTAAGTTTTTACACTGAAACTTATATCTGCTAAGGACACCCGAATTATGCTAATTCAAGTTTTTCAGCTTCCAACAACTTTAGAATAAATCATACGATTCATCTAAATTATTGTTTCACAATTTTCATCATTTTCTATATCTGCTGCTAGTCATTCGGTATTAAAATGTACAACCAGTATGCCTAAAAATACCAAACTGACTCTGATTCTCTTGAAACTTTAACCACACCTTATCTAACTTATTTATGACCTAAAAACAAATTATCTAAACTTGTTTCCCTTCAAATACCAATTTATGCTATTTACTGAGTCATTATAGGCCACTTTCCATACTCTGTGTTGCAACAAAGTACCTAAACTAACTCTGTGTTTCAACAAAGTACCTAAACTAACTCTGTTTGTCACAAATCTTCACTAACATATCAAACAACTTATATGCTACCTTTGTACACATATGAAAGTCCAATATGTTTTTCCGGGATGTTACACTCTGTACCCCTATGTTGCACCACCCGCACACCACTCAGCCACTGTGACGCAACCTCCAATAGCTAACTACGCCACCACGTGTCACGACCTAGCCTCCACGCACCAGATTCATCCGCATATCACGTCCTGTACGCCATGCCTCTATGTTGAAGAACAAGTTTCGTTTCTCTGTTTTCCGCTTTCTGCATTTTTTTATTTTATACCTTTTTTTAAAAAAAAAGTTTTACTAATAGCAAGTGGTATAAAAATATATAAAATAATACAAAAAATGAAATAAGTAAAATTAAGAAGAGTAAAAATAAAAATGAGGCATAGTAATTGTCCTAAATAAAAAAATTAAGAAAATTTAAAAATTGTTTAAAACAAAAAAAAATTGTTTTGAGTTGTTTTGTTTATGATGCTTATATTTAATCTTGTTTTTTTTATTTTATTGTGTTTACCTGGCTCATGGCATAACAAATGTGTTGTTTTAAAATTGCATTTACTAGTTTGTCCTTGTGTATTCCTTTTTTTAAAATGATTAAAAAAGAAATCTTTTAATCAATGCAATGACTAATGATAATGATTGAATAACAAATGTTATCTTCAATGTCATTTGGATCATAAAGGTTTATTGAATAGACTGGTGTTAACTTGAATCCTATGCAAGAATGAATTTTTTTTCAAACAAAATTTCTTTTCAAATTTTTTTTTCATAATTAAATTTAACCAACCCACAATCATTTTCTAAAGAACTATGTGACTTTGAGTTTCTCATTGCATCCGGGGATACGTAGGAGCGGAACTCCTACTCCGTCAAGCCAAAAATTAAATTTTCACAATTTGGTTGTTTCTTTTTTTTTCTTTTCTTTTAAAAAAATAGTTACAATGTTTCTAAAAGGAGTAAAATAAATATATTTTGGGATTATCAAGTTTTGCACAACTAACTTAAGGTACCATCTCAAGACGGGTGTGTTAAGGGCACTGTGGGATTATATTTCCACCATTCCATATACATAATCGACTCCCGAATCCAATCTAATTTCAAAAATTATTTTCTAAGAAATGTTTTCCAATTTTTCCAAATTCAAATAAAATTGATGGCGACTCCATTTTCCCATTGTTATCATATTTGTTCACTGCTCTGTCGCAAATCTCAATCGCGACAACCAATCAAATTGTTGTTGCTTAACCAAGTCAACCTTTAGTGTTTGTTCTTGATATTTACTTCATTGTTCTCTTAGTGCTTTATTTTCTACTGTTTATGTTTATACTTTTACTATTTAGTGAAACCCCCCTTTTGTGTTTGGTTTGGTAAGTTCTACAATAAAAGACCACAATTCTCTACAGGAATGACCCTTGCTTAATGCTAAGCTATAACTACACCATGACATAACTATACTACAATAAATTGGCAACGTAAATATTTGGTACAGTTCTGGCATCATTGGTGAGTTTGCGCCATTAAACACATGCCATTGCCAACGATGTTCAATAAGTCAACTAGACCCAAGAGCACTTAACTGTAGACCTTGGAAAAACAACAAATAAGATTGAAAATTTTGATAGATGAAGTCCTAAGGCTTCGATGGGAGCTAAAAGAATTCAAACAATCATGAAGTATAGTGCAAGAGCAGATGTGAAAAAATCGTAGATTCGACCTTAATAAGCTATACTCTTCTGAATAAATGTCATGGCTGGCTAGTGAGTAAAATCAATTCCTTGGAATAACCTCGAAGCACATACCATTCCAAGTCATGGAAACAACCATCCTAGAATACTCTTACACATATACCACTCCTCAGCTCAAATCATTCCATGCCAATGGTCAAACTCACTTCACTTAACTATGACACAGGTACCATATAGATGGCTACAGGGGCTACCCTCATGAATATAGCCTTAGGCCTCATCAGTCAGATATACCACTCTATAATCATACCCACAACACCATCCATCTATGAAAACACTCCAAATTTCATTCGAATAACCCATTCTTAAAAGACAATATGGTTGCTCCCCTCCCAAGCAATTTAAGCTGCCATCCAACATTGAGGCATATGATAGTAACTGTAACATCCTCCCTAACCTATTAGTCTTAATCAAAGTTATAGAAGTTCAATAACACCTGTATGAGTTACCTGTTAATTCTGGTGAACTTTTGAGTTAATTTGGATATATTGTTATAACATTGAATGTGAAAAATAACTTATAATAGACCAGAATTTAGCATAAATTGCATAGATGATGAAAATAAATATGAAAAATTTATTTCTAGGTAAAAAATGAATAGAAAATGATGTGGTAAATTTTGGAGAATTTACTGAGCTAGTTTGGCATTTTTAATAACACATGATGAGTATTTAAAGGCCAAATTAAATAGGCACGTAGCTTAGAAAATTATGAGAATTTGTGTAAATATCAAGTTGAGGATAGAGAGTTTTCTGAAAATGATTACAGGTTAAGTAGATGCCTGTAAGCTTTTTAGCTTAATTCCTTAGGTTTAACTTAACTTAAGGAAGAGTAATAGAGCTTAAGTGATAGTTAATAGTGTATAAAAAGTCATTAAAAATGAGTATAAGGACTAAATAAAGTCCTAGAATTTTCTATAACACTTATGAAAGTTAGAAAATTCGTTAATGAAATATTAAAGAATCCCTAAGAGATACAATACTTCCATTAAGTTATGAAAGTCAAATGAATTTATCTTCTGACTTCTTCCTCCATTGTTTTCTTTGACTTCTTGTCTCTCATATCTTACTTCTCCCACTCACTCCTGTAACACTTTGTAGCAAAAGGATAAGGGAGAAGAAGAAAATGAAAGAAAGGAGAGGAAGAGGAAGAAGGAAAAGGAAAGAAAACAAGGAAGAAAAAGAAAAAGGAATAGAACACCATCCATAAGAAGTTGAGGTAGGGGTTGTTGTGTATCTTATGCTTTATCCATCTTTGTTCCTTGAAAACTTGCATAGAATGGATTGAATGAAAGTTTTTCATGAAACTCTATAAGAACATGATGGTATATATAGAGGTGTGGTTGTTGAGACTTTAGCATGGATATGTATGGATACATATACATATGTGAACACAACCATTTGAGTTTATTATTAATGATTTCTAATGCTTTACTACATGGTTTGTAATATGAAAAGATGTATGTAGTAAATTTGATGTTGTGGTAATGAAGAATGATAGAAAATGGTTGTTTCTGATGCTTCTGTTGTATTTTTGCATGTGTTATTTGAATAGACCATGATGGCTATTCGAATAGACAACTATAAAATGCACCAGAATGCATTTTCGTGGCTGCTATTCAAATAGACCAAGGGTGTTATTTGAATAAGCTTTGCCATAATGCATCAGAATGCAATTTTGTGAAGGCTATTAGAATAAACCAGGGGGGTCTAATTGAATAAGCTTTTCTAGAATGCCATATTTTGAGTTCTATTTGAATAGACTTGGGATGCTATTCGAATAGACTTTTATAGAATGCCATGTTACTGTGCACTATTCGAATAACAGGAATTGTTATCCAAATAGCAGTACTTTGTTTTGAGGAATTAAAGATTCCATATGTTACATGATGATGAGATTTGAAGTTTTTCACTAAATGAAGTGACTTAACCTAGGAATGAGCACTTTGTGTACTTTTGCAATGATGATCTTGTGCATTTAGTTACTTATGGGGTAACCTCTTATGCACTTAGAATGTGATATATTGACGATTACATTATGCACTTAATTTGCTTGAGAAGTGATAGAGTTATGTACTTAGATCATATGTTAGATGATGGTTTTCTGTACTGAGTTCACTTGAGAAGTGGAACATTGTGCACTACATAAATGCATAATGAGATGAATTTGACTTATATGTTTGTCATGTTCATAAAGTATACTAGAAACATGAATTACTCCTTTAATTGCTAAAGTTGAGCCATGAAAGTGTACTAGAAACCTGAATTGCTCCTTTATATGTTAAAGTTGAGCCAATATTGAATGTTTGTTGTGATTTGCTCCTTTACATTATTAAAGTAAAGCTTTTGTTAAATTAATGATGTGTGTTCTCAAGATGAATGGCACTAATTGATATGGACCTTGAGTAGAAGTGATTCATACTTGCTATTCCTTAAGTATTGTAACCTTATTATGACGTGCACAATCATTTGTGTAACATCCCAAATTTCCTAACTATTTGACAGTAATTTTAATAGTTAACATAATTCTATATACTGTAAAATTATTTTGAGTATTCCATGAGTACATTTGATTGTTTTGTGTGATTTACTCCATGTCAGGAAAATAATAATTTTCGGGCTGGGGAAAATCTTACGTATGTTAATTATTACTGTTAAGTCTTAATTTTTTTACGTAATCTGATTTGATTTTCGTATGTTTTATAATTTTTATGATTTTGTGGATGATTATGAAATTTTTATATTTCTCTGATTGTTTTTGGACTGTCTATGGGCCCAGGTGGCCTTACGTGGACCCAGGTGGGTCCCGAAAAGTGAATTTTTCTACGACCAGAAAAATTTGCACTGTTGAGACGGAGACGGGGGATCTTACTAAACCTGAATTTGAAAACAATTTTTAAAATTTTCTTTTACTGTGTTTTGTATTATATTTAATTATCGGGCGATAAAAATATAGTAAAAATATTATTCGAAGGGTTATAACAGATAAAAAAATAAATATTATACTGCGTAGTCAACATTGGTGGTTTGGATATCCACCGTTGATTTAATCAACAGTGGAGACTTGATCTTGATTTAATCAAGGGTGGAGATTTGGTCTTATAAAGTGGCTAGGACTATTTATAACCATTGGATGTAAAGTTTGAAGGAGTAATCTTGACCCTTCATTTTGGAGATACATCTAATGGCTAGGATTTCAAGGAGAAAGATCCAATGGCCTAGATTAAGTCTTCTATCTAAGGCTAAACCTAGAATCTATATTAATCCTAACCATTGATCTAATCAATGGCTAGGAATGCTTAAAATGGTGGCTAGTAATAATGGTCACTTATTGAGTGCATATGGAGGGGGGAGGGGACGGTTTTGGTGGCTTAATGCAAGAGCAAGGTTTCAAGACACCATTATTACTTCATCTTGATCATTATTGATCATTTCCAAAAGCCTAAGCTCTTCAAAATTTTCTCTCCACTTCTTCTTCATGGTGGTTTCGGCCAAGAGCCCTAGAACTACCTTCCATCACTCTTTAATTTCAACCAACATTGTTTCTTGAATCTATACCTCATTCTAAGACACTTTATAGTTTGGAGCAAGTTCTAAATCCATCATCTTCAAGGACTTTCTTCAAGAGCAAAGTTATAGGGTTTTTATGGTGAAGTGTAAGGAAACTTCATTTCTTATCTCTTTTTCATGTTCTAAGCCATGTTTGATCCATGGTTCTTCTTGTTCAAGCTTAATATGCTAATAAACTTGTGTTTTGTTTTGTGTTTGAGAAGCTTTTAGTGGTGAAGGACTTGGAAAAAGAAGCAAACCAAGGAGCTTTTGAGGTTCTTCAAGAGGTAAGAGGGAGATCCATCTCACCAACCAAGTATGGTGGTGAGAGATGGTTTTGTATTTGATGGATGGTGAGTCCATGTGAGGATTCATATCCATGGTTATGTAATTATTTGTGGGTGTTTATGTGTTTGATTTATTTGTTCATGCTTTGTATGATTTGCATGATTTAGTGCTTTGTTATGGCATGCTTGTGATATATATGATGAATATGTATATGTATGCCATGATGTGATGATAGAAAGGAAAACAATTTTTGGTTCCAAAGAACCATAGAGGCATCACAGTCTCAAATTAATTTTGGGAGCAAGAGATTCTAAGTATTTTACTAATTATGAGTAATACGTTGATGATTTTAAGGATTTGCAAAGAAAGTGGACATGAAAATGAACAAAGGAATTGATTTTAAAGACTAAGAGTCTCACGGTTTTTTGAAGGCAATTTTAATGGTTTTGTTTGTGTAAAAACAAGAATGGTACTTAATTGATTTAGAAGGAAAAATATTTGATGATTTCAATGGCCAAGTACTATGGTTTTGAAGGTTTATAATGCCTTGGTTTTTATGAAACAAAGTGATTTTCAAAGTGGAAATATAATTGATTTTGTACAAGGATTTTGGAAATGGAAACAAAGTGTTTTGTCACTTGAAAAATGGAATTTTCATATGTGAATGGAAAAGAGAGGTTGAAAGTCTTTGAACCTCAATTTATTTTAAAGAGGATTGAATTTGAGAATTTATTTTGAATTATAAAAGAAACGTTGATGATTTAAAATTTACTAACGTAAAACTTATCCTTTGGGTTTTGGAGCGCGTTAGGGAATTTTAAGATGGAAACATTGATTTAAAATCAATGGAAAGGTGATTTTATGGAATATATTGTGGAAAGGTGATTTTATGAAATATATTGCGAAAAGGATTTTCTTGAGTAAGAAAATGTGAAAAATAATGTGAGAAGTCATATTATTTTGAGAAAAGTTGAATTGAGATTTTGAAGGTTGAGAAATATTTTACGACGTTGTAAATTGGTGAAAAATGCTTTACATATCTTAAAAACGTGATTTTTAAGCTACGCGATTTGAAAAATGTTTAAATATTTCCACGCGATTTGAAAAATGTTGAAATACTTCTATGCAATTTAGAAAGCGTTTAAATATTTTTACGCGTTTGAGATATTGTTGAAAAATCACTACGTGATTAAAAAATGAATGGAATATTTTTACGTGATTGAGAAAACGTTGAAAAATTACTACGTTATTGGAAAATGATGGAATATTTTTACGTGATTGAGAAACAATGGAAAATCGCTATGCGATTTGAAAATGCAACAGAAACATTGCAAAATTGTGAAAATGTAACAAAAATTTTGCGCAATTGTGAAAATGCGACAAAAGTGTTTCGCAACTATGAAGATGTGATAATATGATTTCACTATTGAATATACAGTATGATTACTCTTGAACCAGTGTATGGACACTGCATGAGAATATGATGAATTTTGCCTGTGATTGGCATTTGGTGCATTGTACATGCATTGGAAAGATATGCAGTGAGGCATATGATAAAATTGAAAATATGTAGTGAGGTATATGATGAAATTGAACAGAATTGCATTGAGATATTCATGCATTGAACAAAAAAAAATTACTAGCTGATAGCTATTGTGACCCTTGTGGTTGAAGAGAAAATGAGAATTGAAAAGTGAGGTCTATGATGGATCTTGGGGACGTCAAGGCACGGCGGTCGACTAATGGACGTTGATTGACAAAAGACCATGTGCCACTTGGCGATACAATCCATTGCAACGCATTGACGATACCCGACAAGAACACGATTCTTTTCGAAGACTGGAGATTATCTGTTGGGCTAAGGCTAGGCAATTAACCAGAGCATTTTTCTCAAAATTGTGAAAACCTCCATGGAGAAGGACATTGAGTCTATGTGCACATGCATAATTATTGAGTATTGGTTATGATAATTGAACTGTTGAATATCTGAATAATGTTAATGGCATGATGGTAATTATTATTTATTATATTTATTGTAATAAATAATGATCGAGGGCATGATTGTAATTATTGTATCTATGTGATGACAATAATGTTGAGAGCATGATTATAATTATGATATGATATACCTGTATGGTGTGCTGTTTGTGTTATCTCTATGCTACCATGTTGGTATTGGCATAGATAATCTCACCTCTTTGTTATCTTGTTTTGTTGTGCTTGTATTGTTAAAAATTATATAGTAGATGGAACGAGTTTCTTAGATGTGACTGGAGGCAAATATTCTGAGTTCGGTGACAACATCGAGGAGTGACCATCCCAAACTGGTTAGTGTACAGATTTGAGGAGGAACAGATATATGATGCATTAAGATGGATACAAGACGAAATAAGTATGTTGAGTATTTATCGTTAGTGTTTTACCATGCTATAAAGTAGGACCCATCATGGGGTTTGCTACTGTTTATAATTGAGTCTGTAAGTTTTATATTTCTTGAATAATTGTTAAATATTAAGTGATGTCAGTTATATGAGTTTTAATCAGTTTAAATCTATTTTTTTAATATTACTTATAAATATCAGTAAGTTTATGTTTCTGTAAAAAGAAATTTTGAAACCCACCTTTTATAACTCAAACCTTTTATGAAATCATTTCAGATTATGAGTTGGTAGTCGGAAATGTGATGCCCTAAGGAGGGTGTTACAATTTGGCTAGAGAATTGTAGGAGATGATCCTCGATAAGGAAGGGGATCCTAAATTCTTAGTGTGTGATTTCTCAATAGTCTCCTTATCATATATGGGAATTGTAGATGATCTTGATGGGGAAAGGGATCTTAAATTCCTAGTATGAGTCTTCCTAATAGTTTCCTCATCAATAGGGATAGGGTTATCGGTAGTATGAGGAGGTAACATTCCCTCCCTACCAAAAAAATACAAGGAGTTGGGTCCTTGGGAATATGCAAGAGGCACGACATTACATGAGAATTAACATATGACATTACATGAGCATTAGCATATGACATTTCATGAGTATTAGCACATGACATTTCATGAGCACTAGTATATGACTTATACTTGTGTAGGTAATTTATATCACTAAAGATATGTGAACTACATATATAGATCATGAATTTGCAATATGAATGTTTACATAGAGAGAGTGTGTAAATATTCTAGTGGTAATGAGTTGTGACTTATATCTGTTTTATATACTTGTTGCATCCAATGATCTAATGATATTATGATGATTCAATATAAATGGTTGATTATAAGATAGTTGAGCTATAGTAATAATTGAATTATTTGCCTCAGGAAGAGAAATGAACAGTTTTTAGCTTATGCCACCTTTCTATATGATTTTTATAATACTGATTTGATTTTTCCAAAGTAGCTAAAGTTATTGTAATGATATAATATGTATTAGCACCACTGAGGATTCTAGAATTCTCACCTCTTTGCTTGTTTCCATGATAAATTCAGCACAAGATCCTTCTAAGGAAAAGAAGTGAAGTTGATGACATAGAGTAGACATACTTACTCTTTTGACCATTGCATTATATTCTACAATGGTTGCAATGGCTTGTAAAAAGTTGTATTGTACATATGCCTTTGAGGCTTAGTTTGTAGATACTTAACACTAATGTACTACTTGGCTGAAATTGCTATATCTGAGATAAATAAGCTTTTAACATTCATATTTATTCATGTACAAGTTATATTTCCTTCTTAAGGGTCTATATAATAACATGTATTGTAATATCCTAGTACAATTATTGTAAAATAACTGGAGTATTTGAAGATAAAACATATCAAGTATGTCACTTTCTAATAATGCATAAAATATAAATCCATAACAACCCGTGTAGTCATTATAGAGAGCCACAAATGATGAAAACGGTTATGTATACATCATTGGCTAAAATGCCACATTGTAATACATAAGCTTTTACAATTTGTAAGCTACATAAATAAATACAAGTTAATGCATAAGGAAACAAAATAACTATAAACTAAGTCTTTTGCTTCTTCTTCTTGTCCTTTTTCTTTGAAGGGTCTTGACTTGTAATTTATATGAAAACACAGAGGAGTGAGAAATCACAAATCTCTCAGTATTGAAATACCAAAACCAGCAGTTATTTATTTGCAACAAACAAACCAACTGAAAACATATATGAAACCTATGTAACAAATTATACTATAATCAATAATATCAGAATTGCCTACACAATCCTATGACATCATTGAAACAAGCAAGGCAACCAAGCAAGACAACTGCCCATACAGTCATCAATAATCACAATGCTTTATGTTATGAAATATGATTATGCTCACACAATGTTCTAATAGTATGATTATGCAATGCTAATGCATGTTTTGGTTTTAGAAAAATGTATGATACTCACACATTCCTAAGAATCGCATCCCATTGTATTTATCTCAGAAGGTTAGGAAAAAGAGTCATCACACTACCTGGTAATAAGTGATTCATTCCCTTCACAAAGTAAGAGTATTGCTACCACCCCCACACCGGTAACCCTGACCATAATAGCATCACATACTACGAGAACCTAGGATCTCATCCTTGTTCTCTAGGCAAATGGTTGTTCATACCACATAAGGTCACAAATACATAGGAATAGCAAGTTTAAAAAACATAAAAAAGGTAACTTCAAATCACATTTGAAGAATCACAATCTTCACCATTATCAAAAGAACAAGCAACACTAGTAACCTAGAATTGTACCACAACTTATCACATAAGCATTAAGATCCATGTTACTAGCATTCTTGTATCCAGCACCTTACACCCTCACTTTACAAGTGATTTCAAAGTCGACCCTTATAACACCCCAAATTTCCTAAATAGTTGACAGTAATTTTGATAGTTAACAGAATTCTACTGTTTAGTAATTTTTGTGTACTGTAAAATTATTTTGAATATTCCGTCAGTACATTTGATCATTTTGTGTGATTTACTCCGTGTCAGGAAAATAATAATTTTCGGGTCAGGGAAAATTTTACGTAATTTAATTATTACTGTTAAGTCTTAATTATTTTACAAAATTTGATTACATATTTGTGAGTTTTCTAATATTTGTGATTTTATGTGTGATTAAGAAATTTTTATATTACTCTGATTATTTTAACGTTATCTGTGAGCCATCTGTGGGCCTAGGGAGGTCATATGTGGGCCCCGCATGGGTCTAGAAAGGTAAAAAATTTTCTGTAGCAGGAAAATTCGTACTGTTGAGATGGAGACGAGGGATCTTACTAAACCTGAATCTGGAAACAGTTTTAGAAATTTTCTTTTACTATGTTTTGTACTGTATTTAATTATCGGGTGATAAAAATACAGTAAAAATATTATTTGAAGGGTAATAGCAGATACGAAAATAAATATTGTACTGCGTAGTCAACATCAATGGCTTGGATATCCACCATTGATGTAATCAATGGTGGAGACTTGATCTTGATTTAATCAACAGTTGATATTTAGTCTTATAAAGTGGCTAGGACCATTTATAGCCCTTGGATGTAAAGTTTGAAGAAGTAATCTTGACCTTTTATTTTGGAGACACATCTAATGGCTAGGATTTCAAGGATGAAAGATCCAATGGCCTAAATTAAGTCTTTTATCTAAGCCTAAACCTAGAAGCTACATTAAATCCTAACCATTGATTTAATCAATGGTTAAGATTGCCTAAAATGGTGGCTAGGAGATTGGTCACTCTTTGAAGAGTGCATGGAGGGGGGGAAGATTTTTGGTGCTGCATTAGAAGCTAAAGCAACATTTGAAGACCATAATTGATCACCTTTGGTCATTATTGATCATTCTTCATCATTCATGAACTTTCCTAAAGCAAAGCTTAGCAAACATTTCTCTCCATTTCTCTCCAAGCTTAGTTTCAGCCAAGCACCATAGAATCATCTTCTATCACTCTTTAATTTCATACAACCTTATTTCTTGAATCCTTACCTTATTCTAAGCAACTTTCATGTTGGAGACTTTCTCTAGATCTTTCATCTTCAAGGAGTTTTTCCAAGAGCAAAGTTATAGGGTATTTGTGGTGAAGTATAAGGAAACTTCATTTTTTCTCTCTTTTTAATGATTCTAAGCCATGTTTGATCCATGGTTTATCTTGTTCAAGCTTGATTTACTAATAAATGTATGTTTTGTTTTGTGTTTAAGAAATCTTTTGTGGTAAAGGACTTGGAAAAAGAAACAAACCAAGGAGCTTTTAAGGATCTTCAAGAGGTAAGAGGGAGATTCATCTCACCAACAAAGTATGGTGGTGAGAGATGGTTGTGTATTTGATGGATGGTGAATCCATGTGAGAATTCATATCCATGGTCATCTAATTATTTATGGTGTTTATGTGTTTGATTTATTTGTTCATGCTTTGTATGATTTGCATGATTTATTGCTTTTGATTATGGCACGCTTGTGGTATATATGATGAAATGTGTATATGTATGCCATGATTTGATGATGAAAAGGAAAACAATTTTGGTTCCAAAGAACCATAGAGGCACATGGCCTCAAGTGTGATTTTTGAGCAAAAAGATTCTAAGTATTTTACAAATCATGAATTTTAAATGAAAAGAGCAATGAGTTGTTGATTTTAAGGATTTGCAAAGAAAGTAAAAAATGAAAATGAACAAATGATTTGATTTCAAAGACTATGAGTCTCACGGTTTAAGTAGAGGAATTTTTAATGGTTTTGTTTGTGTAAAATCATATTGACTTAGAAGGAAAAATATTTGATGGTTTCAATGGCCATGTACCACGGTTTTGGAAGGCTTGTAATGCCTTGATTTTGATGAAACAAAGTGATTTTCCAAGTGGAAATATAATTGATTTAGTTTAAGGTATTTGGAAAGGGAATCAAAGTGTTTTATCACTTGAGAAAATGGGATTTTCGCATATGAATGGAAAAGAGAGGTTGAAAGTGTTTGAACCTCAATTTATTTTAAAGAGAATTGATTTTTTAGAATTACAAAGAATACGTTGGTGACTTGAGATTTTCTAACGTGTAACTCATTCTTTGGGTTTTGGAGCGCGTTAGTAAATTTTAAGATGGAAACATTGATTTAATTCAATAGAATTGTGAATTTGTGGAATATATTGTGAAAAGGATTTTCTTGAGTAAGAAAATGTGGAAAATAATGTGATAAGTCATATTATTTTGAGGAAAAGATTTCTTAAAGGAGAAATGTGAAAGATGATGTTGGAAATGATATTGATTTGTTTGAAAGTCCAAAATAATGTTTGGAATATTGAGGAATATTTTATGTGGTTGTAAAATGGTGAAAAATGTTTTACGTAACTTAAAAATGTGATTTTTAAGCTACGCGATTTGAAAAATGTTTAAATATTTCCACGCGATTTGAAAAACGTTGAAATATTTCTACGCAATTTGGAAAGCGTTTAAATATTTTTACGCGTTTGAGATATTGTTGAAAAATCGCTACGCGATTTAAAAATGGTGGAATATTTTTATGTGATTGTTGAAAACATTGAAAAATCACTACGTGATTTTAAAATGAATGTAATATTTTTACGTGATTGAGAAATGATGGAAAAATCGCTATGTGATTTGAAAACATAATAGAAATGTTACAAAATTGTGAAAACGTAACAGAAATGTTGCGCGATTGTGAAAACACGACAAAAGTGTTTTGTGACTATGAAAACGCGATAACATGATTTCGCTATTGAATATACAGTATGATTACTGTTGAACCAGTGTATGGACACTGTATGAGAAAATGACGAGTTTTGCCTGTGATTGGCATTTGGTGCATTTTACATGCATTGGAAAGATATGCCTGTGATTGGCATTGGTGCATTGAACATGCATTGGAAATGATGAATTTTGCCTATGATTGGCATTGGTGCATTGATTATGCATTGGAAAGATATGCAATGAAGCATATGATGAAATTGAAAAATATGCATTGAGGCATATGATGATTTTGAATTGAACAAAAATTAATAGCTGATGCTATTGTGACCCTTGTGGTTGAAGAGGGAATGAGAATTGATAGTGAGGTCTATGATGGATCTTGGGGGCGTCAAGGCGCGGCGGTCGACCAGTGGATATTTGTCTGTGGGCTAAGGCTGGACCATATGCCACTTGGCGATGCAGTCCGTTGCAACGCATTGACGATACCCGACAATAACACGATTCTTTTCGACGACTGGGAGATTGTCTGTGGGCTAAGCTGGGCATTGTCTGTGGGCTAAGGCTGGGCAATTGTCTGTGGGTTTATGCTGGGCAATTAACCAGAGCATTCTTCTCGAAATTGTGAAAACCTCCATGGAGTAGGACATTGAGTCTATGTGCACATGCATAACATATGCATCATTATTGAGTATTGGTTATGATAATTGAACTGTTGAATACCTGGATAATGTTGAGGGCATTATCATAAATATTGAATATTTATATCTGTGTGATATAATAATTGAGGAATATTGGATGATGATAATGATAATAATGTTGATGGTATAATTGTAATTATTGTATCTGTGTGATGACAATAATGTTGATGGCATGATTGTAATTATAGTATGATATATCTGTATGATATGTTGCTTGTGTTATCTCTATGCTACCATGTTGGTATTAGCGTAGGTGATCTCACCTCTTTGTTATATTGTTTTGTTGTGTTTGTATTATTAAAAATTATATAGTAGAAGGAACGAGTTGTCTTAGACATAACGGCTGGTAGATATTCTGAGATTGGTGACAACATGGAGGAGTGGTCATTCAGGGTTCGATGGTATACAATATTGATGAGGAATAGATACATGGTACATCAAGATGGATACAAGAAGGAATAAGTATGTTGAGTTTTTACCATTAGTGTTTTACTGTGCTATTAAATAGGACCTGTGATGGGGTTTGCTACTGTTTTAATTGAGTCTGTAATTTTTATAATTCTTGAATATTTGTTAAATATTAAGTGGTATCTGTTATAGGAGTTTTAATCAGTTTAAATCTATTTTTCAGTATTACTTATAAATATCAACAAATTTATATTTTCGCAAAAAGAAATTTTGAAACCCATTTTTTTATAACTCAAACCTTTTATGAACTGATTTTCAGATTATAAGTTGGTAGTCGGAAATGTGATGCCCTACGAGGGGTGTTACAACCCCATGTTGAACAAAGTCCTAGGTACAACACTATGGCATTCCATCTCACAAGGATGCTCAAAATTTCTCACAAATCCTATATATGTAAGATGGTTTTTCCCTCAAGGAATTACTCCTTGGAGTGTCTCAACACTGTTTAAAAGACATATATAAGAGATTCCAAACTAATAAGAACCCAATTCCCTTCAAAAGAAACTTACACAAGTTTCTGGTCACCAAGCGCTCAAGCGCTTGTCTCCCAGTACCCAGGCACTGGTATGGTAGAGGCAATGCCCAACATTCTCTTGTGACTCAGGTGCTCACCGCATGCTCAAGCAGTGCACCATGGGTGCTCAGGCGCTGGGTGTATTGCAGCACGTAGCACCTTCTAGACAATGGGCGCTTGGGGGCCTAACTCCCAGCGCTCAAGCGCTAAGTGCCCAGAATATAATCTGCAGAATCCTACAAATGACTACACTATTCCATTGGTACAAGCCACAAAATTCAATCACTTCAAATTGATTTCTAGGTGATTTTAAGTCCCTAATAAGTACACTAACATATAGGAAACATTAATCACTAACTCATTTCATTAATTTTAGATCCATGAACCAAATCACTCATCAAAATCCCAATTTTCTCACTTTGAGCATTAAAGGTCTAAATGAAGAGTTCTAAGTTCTTAACCTAAACTCACACCATGAACAAGTCATAAACAACCCTTAAAACTTATTGAAGCATGAAAATCAGTTAAAATACCTCAAAATATCATTTTGGCCCATTAAACCTCAACAAACATAAACATGGAGATGAGGAAGGAAAAAATGTTTTGAACTCAAAAACCCCTACCTGTTATGAAGCAAAGAGGGTGATGATGATTAATAGATTACAAGCTTGCCTTTCCTCGTTGATTTCCTTTTCTTTCCTTCCTCCTTTGCTTTGTTTTCTTTTTTCAATTGCCTCGGATTTACAGCAATGAGAGAAAGTGATAAACAAGAATGAAGGAAATATCAAACGAAAAACAATATAAGGAGGCTACAGAAAAATGAAAGGCTTTGTCACTTAAGTGACTAAGTGGTAACTCCCATTCTGCTAAGAACAATTAGATTTCTCTAAATCAAGTTTTCTCATTTTCAACATGTTTAAAATAAATCATAAGATTCATAAAAAATCTTGTTGCACAAAATCCATCATTTTCTATATCAGTGACTAGTCAATCTAGCATTAAAACACACAACTTGTATGCTTAAAAATATCAAACCAACTCTGATTATTCTTAAATTTTAACCACATCATAGTTTACACATTTGTGACTTAGAAACAAATTATCCACATCTATTTCCATTAGCAAAGTCATTTTTGCTACTATCTTAGTCATTTTAAGCTATTTTATACCTTTCGAGTTTACAACAAAGTGCCTAAAGCTACTCATATTGTCACAAAATTGAACAGGAATGTTAAGCTACCTCTGTAACCATTTACAAGTTTAACATATTTTAGAGGATGTTATATTCTTCCCTCATTTTTAAAATTTTGCCCCCAAAATTGTTTATCTCATATAAACAACTACAGACAGTTTTGCTGTATATGAGACTCCAACTCCTAAGTTGCCTCCTCAAACCTTGCACCATCCAAAAACACCTTCACCAGAAGAATCTGCTTACCTCTAAGCTCTTTGAACCCTTTTGTCCATGATCCTTACCTGAAGCATAGCATAAGACAAATCATCCCTTAACTACACAGATTTATTTCTTATGACATGTGAAGGATCTAGATTGTACTTACTAAGTTGTGACACATGGAAGACATTGTGAAGATTTGACAAATTGGGAGGAAGGGCAATTTGGTAGGCTACATGACCAATTTTTTTTAGGATTTGGTAGGGACTAATGAAACGAGGATTTAACTTTCATGTGCTTAATGCTCTACCAAACCCTGTTGTAGTAGTGACTCTCAAGAAAACATGATCTCCCTCATTGAACTCTAGAGGTCTTTTCCTCCGATCATCATAGCTTTTCTGCCTACTTTGAGCCATAACCAACCTATCCCTGATCATTTTAATCTGATCCGTGGTCTATTGTACCAACTCAGGTCTTAGGATAGTTCTCTCTCCATCCTCATACTAACACAAAGGGGACCTATATTTTCTACCATAAAGTGCTTCATATGGTGCCATACATAGGTTAACATGATAACTTTTGTTGTAGGTAAACTCCACTAAAGGTAAGAACTTATTCCAACTACCCTTTTGCTTTAGCACACATGCTCTAAGCATATCCTCTAGGGTTTGAATAGTCTTTTTTGATTGAGCATCTGTCTGTGGATGATATGTTGTACTCAGATTAAGCTTTGTCCTAAAAGCTTTTTGCAAAGCTCCCTAAATTCTAGATGTAAATCTAGGGTCTTTATCAGAAACTATACTAAGGGGAATACTGTGCATTCTAACTATCTCCTGAAAGCATAACTAGGCTAGTCTATCCATAGAGTAGTTAACCTTATAAGGTATAAAATGGGCAGACTTGGTTAGTCTATCCACTATAGCCCAAATCGCATTAAATCCTAGCTGGGTCCTAGGTAACCCTGTCACAAGATCCATTATGATGTTTTCCTATTTCCACTTAGGGATTCCTAAAGGTTGAAAAGGTCTAGAGGGTTTCTGGTGTTCTATCTTGACCTTCTGACAAGTTAGGCACCTAGACACAAACTCAGTTATGTCCCTCTTCATTCCAGACCACTAAAACATCCTCTTCAAGTCTTGATACATGTTAGTGGCCCCGGGATGGATAGTGTGCTGACTACAGTGAGCTTCTTCAAGGATCCTTTCCTTGATTTCAGATTCACTAAGAATGCAAAGTCTACCTCTAAACGTAATCATCCCATCATTTGCCACATCAAATTCTCTAGGATTCCCTAAAAAGATCTGCTCATTTATATCTCTAAGAGACTCATCTTCCCTTTGGGCTTCTAAGATCTGAGTCCCCAAGTCACTTACTATGTCCACTTGACTCACACTGAGACTATGTGGTAATATAGTTACTGAAAGGCTCATATCTCTAAAACTCTCCAGAAGTTCGCTCTCTTGGATCATCATCTGGGACATGTATAGGGATTTCCTACTAATGCATCAGCCACCACATTGGCCTCATCTAGATGATACTTTAACTCAAAGTTGTAGTCTTTCAAAAACTCCATCCACCTTCGTTGTTTCATGTTTAGTTTTTTTTTATCAAATAAATATTTTAAACTCTTATGATCACTGAACACCTCAAATTGGACTCCGTATAAGTAATGTCTCCAATCCTTTAAGAAAAACACTACAACAACTAACTCCAAATCACGAGTAAGGTAGTTTTGCTCATGTTGCCTCAATTACCTCGATGCATAGGCAACTACTCTCCGATGTTGTATCAGAACACACCCTAAGCCCATCTTTGAAGCATCATAGTACACTTCAAAGTCCTCCAAGGGATCCATAATTACCAACACCAAAGTAACAGTCAACCTCAATTTAAGCTCTTGGAAATTGTTCTCACAATCCTGAGTCTACTCAAAAGTACTACCTTTTCTAGTTAACCTAGTCAATGGTAGCGCTAATTGAGAAAATCCCTTTATAAACCTTCTATAGCACCCCACCAGGCCTAATAAACTCCTGATCTCTGTCACAATGGTGGGTCTATTCCATTGCAACACTACATCAACTTTGCTTGGGTCCACAGAAATCCCACCCTGAGATATCACATGTCCCAAAAACTGCACTTGTGAATATTAGAACTCACACATAGATAGTTTGGCAAATAACCTATTCTCCTTAAGGGTCTCCAACACTATCCTTAAATGTTGTTCATGCTCTTCCACAATCTTAGAATATATTAAGATATCATCAATAAACACCATAACAAACAAATCCAGGTAGGGTCTAAAGATCCTGTTCATGTAATCCATGAACACTGCCGGTGCATTCGTTAACCCAAAGGACATCACGAGGTACTCATAATGCCCATACCTAGTTCGAAAAGTAGTCTTAGGGATATCTTCTTCCTTAACCCTTATCTAATGATACCCAGACCTAAGATTAAACTTTGAGAAAACCGCAGCTCCTCTCAGTTGATCCATTAAATCATCTATCTTTGGTAAAGGATACTTGTTTTTAATGGTCACCTTGTTCAGGTGTCTGTAATCCACATAGAGCCTCATGGTACCATCATTTTTCTTCACTAGAAACACAAGTGCTCCCCACGGAGAAACACTCAGCCTAATGAATTATTTGTCCAACAAATCCTTAATTTACTTCTTGAGTTCTACTAACTTTAGTGGTTCTATCCTATAGGGTGCTATAGAGATAGGTCTTGTACTAGGCACTAAGTCTACAGAAAATCTATTTCTCGAGTGGCAACTCCACTGCATCACTTGGGAATACTTCAGGATATTCACTCACCAAAGGTATTTCACCTAAGTTTTGCTCAACCTCAACACTTAGGAAAAACAAAAGCACATATCATAGAGCTCCCTCCTCTAAACAAAGATTAACCTAATTCGCATTGAGATACACTGACTCAGATGGAACGACTCTAGTAGGTATATCTGACAAAAAAACCAGAGATTTATCTAAACAATTCAAAACTACATGGTTAGAGGACAACCAATCTATGTCGAGGATGACATATATACCTACTAAGGGTAAACAAATAAGGTTTACGAAGAAAATTCTATCTTCTACTTTTAAACAACAATCAAGACACACCTTGGAAGTTGAAATTGGTTTACCAGTTGGGGTAGATACAGATAGGTCATAGGAAAGTTCAGATACAAGTAAATCTAGCTCATTCACACAATCATTAGAAACAAAAGAGTGAGATACCCCTGAATCATATAAAACATTTAAGAGATGATTGTGAATTATGCCTTTACCTCAGATAAGGTCAGAAGACCGGGTCGCCTCTTCACCACTTAGAGTATATATTCTTTCCCTGGCTTGAGGTCTCGGGGTTGACGCAGCTTCTTTCCTCTAGGATAATCCTTAGCAAAATGCCTAGGCTGTCCACAAATAAAACACACCGCACACAGTTTGCCTTCATGATGTCTCCCACACTTGGGACACTTTGGCCCCACAAACTCATGCTTAACCTGCTTACCCTTACCCTAAGAAAAACTAGGTTTAAAAGACCCCTTCTTGGATTTTTCATCACCTTGCTTCCTCTTGTGAAAACTTTGTGACTTCTACTCCACTGAAGGCTTACCATCATGTCCTTCTATTATCTTGCATTTGTTCACCAAGGTAGCAAAATCTCGGATCTCCAATGGTTTGATAAATTTTTGGACCTCTTTTCTCAATCCTTCCTCAAATTTTGCACATTTCCAACGCTCATCAGTGTTAAATTTGATATGGGATGAGAATTTGGATAACTCACTAAACTTGGTCACATACTGACTAACAGACATGTCACCCTATTCTAACCTCAGAAACTTCATCTCCTTCACATTTTACAAATTTTGCGAGAAGTGCTTCTCAAGAAATAATCCCTTGAAGATTACCCATGATATCGGAATCCCTGATGCATTAAACAGTATCTTAGTGTCTGTCCACCAATCCTTTGCCTCCCCCTCTAACATAAAGGAAGCAAAGAGCACCTTCTGTTTATCCAAACAAACCATCATAGTAAAGATCTTTTCCATCTCTTTTAGCCACTCCCCAGCTCTGACTGGGTGTACTCTCACTTGAACGAAGACGGATTGGACTTCCTGAATTCCAGAAGGTCTAGGAAGTTTTGATTTATTCCCATTAGTGCCCATAGAACTGATTGCACAGGATGAACATGTGGTAGTGGTGTAGGTTATGGTTGATTGGCCACTAGTCTCTCAAGCACCCTAGCAGTTGCAGTTGTTTTCTCACGAATCGCATCTACAATTGCCATCATAGCCTCGACTATATCTAGATTTTCCATATTTGAGTTCCTTGCCTCACGAGTTCACCTCTTTGGTGCCATATCTTCCTGCACACACAAAACAATATATATTGAGTTGATCAATCCTCAATATCATGTAATGTGTATTAGTAGCTACTAACAGTCCAACAACAGGCAATTCATGCAATTCTATTTGACATCTCAAACAAGAGACAAAGAAATGCATAACATATAACGCCCCTTTTTCTCTAGAAGAAGAAGGAACGTCACACCAAAAATCCAAATGCAGAAATAACAAATCATAAATTAAGACCTGGTTCATTTAACATATATATATAAATAAGCATCGTCAATCGTAAATGTATAGTAATTGGGTAATGAATATTTTTGTTTTGTTTTGTTGTAGTAAGAGAATAGTAAAATATAGTTACAATAAAAATCGGCATGAAAGAAAACCATACATCCACATATTATATATATATTTGCATTAAGCCTATTTAATTACATCATCAAGTATACAAAAAGCAAAAGCTTTACCCACCCCAAGATTTTTACAAATATACAGCCCATAAAAATAACAAAACATCAGGCTCCCCAAAAAGATATACGGATAGCCATTAGTAGCCACCAACAGTACTAGCCCCCTAAGACTGACGAGAAGGAACCATGGCAGGATCCTCTTCTGGGTCTTCCTCATCAGATGAAATCATCATCGAAGCGACCGAATTACGAGCAGAGGCTCGTGCAATAGATAGGAATAAATCCTCTTGTGGGATGTAATAAAGATCATTCCACAAATCACGGACGGGTAAGTAAAACTCCAAATAAACAAAAGTAATGAAGTTAAAAATAGGTGGGTCATAGCGACCCCAAGCTAGCGACACCGTCAAGTCCCCATGATTAATACAATGGTCCGTGCGCAAGTTGATATGCCAACAATCAGGACCTCCGTGGAAAGTCATCCTCGCGTGTCCCAAAAATCCACGTGGACGAGACGACATCTTCGAACAAGCACTAGTTGTAGTAAAGCCAGAAACTGGGGAACTCGGGTGCTTCCCTTTCCTCACAGATGTCTTCTCAGAAGCATATAAATAAAACAGAAATACAGGGATACAGGAAAGAGGTGAGATATAACACCCCAACTTTTGAGTAAATGACAATTTTGTCCTGATTGTGCTGTTTTATATTTTTTTGTGTGTTATAAAATTAATTTGACTGTTTCGTGACTGTATTTGACTGTTGTGTGTGATTTACTCCGAGTCAAGAAAATAATAATTTTTGGGCCGAGAAAAATCTTATTTTAATTATTCGGAGCTGGGGGATCTTACTAAACCCAATTCCGAATTATACGTGTATCAATCTTTTAATTTTTAGAATTTATCTGTACAATAAAATAATTTTATATTTTTATAATATTATTTTATTAGTCAGTACAAATAAAACGACCATAGACCCGGAAAAGTCTGTGGGACCCATAATTAGTTTGCTGGACCCACGTTTAGAAAAAGTAGTCAACGTTGATGGCTTGATTTATTTTTAAGCCAATAGGAATTAGTCAACAAAGATGGCTTGACTTGATTTACACCGTTGGATGAGAAGGTTTAGTTTTGAGTATCAACCGTTGATCTAATCAATGGTTGTAAAGATAAGCTTAATAATGAAGGCTTTGGATATCCACCATTGATTTAATGTACGGTGGAGATTGGTCTCACAAAAATGCTAGAATCATTTGTGACCATTGGATGGGAAGAATGTATAGAAGATCTTGACCCTTGATTTAATCAATGGCTCTTGAAGCTTGGTTACAAGAATGCTAATTAATTAGTAATGTAACTAATTTTCCTAATTAAGTTACATTAAGTGTGCATAGAAACTTAATGGGATTAGTAACTTAATTAATAACCTATGATCACCATTAGGGTAGAACATTCAAGAACATGTGACTAAGGCTTGAATGAACTAATTAGAAGCAAGCTTGGAGGAGAAGCCTTTGCATGTGAACCCTTGATAAAAGCTAAGGCTAGGATGGAGTCTTGGAGGGTCAAACAAAGTGGCCACCTTCTCTTGGATGAGCTCCACGGCCATGCACCATTAGGAGACCATTTTCACTTCATTCTTCATCTTTACTATCACAAAACCTCTCTTCTCTCTCTTCAAGAACAAGAACTCACCATTGTTGTTCTTCTTTGAGCCATTCGGCCAAGCACCATACACTACCATCCACCCATCTAAAATTTTATCCAACCTTATTTCTCAACTCTAAACACCATTCTAAGAACATCTCTAGTTGAGAGTTCTTCCAAAATCTTTCATCTTAAGCTTGGAAAATTACTTTGGAGATTTTTCCTAAAAGGTGAAGATCCTTGTTTTTCATTTCTAACTTCATTTCTAAGGTTCTAAGCCATGATTGATCCATGGTTTATGTTTTTCTCCTATGGTTATAACTTGTAAAAATTTATTTGAGCATGTTAGGTTTCTTTGGAGGAGATTACGAAATCCAAAGGAAGGAGAGAAAAAGATTTTTATCTTCCTTAAAGGTAAGAGGGGGATTTAATCTCATCAACTATGTGTGGTGATGAGAAAATGGATTGTATGTGTGTGAAGAATCCATAAGGATTCACTTGTTTGATTGTTTAAATGCTTTCCTATTTGTGTTTGATGTTGTTTGTATGCATGCCTACAAGCTTTACGATATATTGCATGTGTTGATATATGCATGATTATTAATTAGGATGTGAATAGCATGTGAGATTGCATGAGTGTTCTAAAGAACACACCTATGGAGCTTTCGACTTCAACAAAGAAAAGAGAACCAAAATGTTCTCAACCATTTTCTAAAGGAAGGATTTAATGGAATTAGGTAAATGAATGAAATCCAAAATGATTTAGAAGAAAAAAAATGAACCAAAGATCAAATGCCAATGTTTTACTAAGGCCAACTTGCCTTATAAATGTGTAATCAATCCAAAGCTATTTTCCAAAGTGTAGATTTGAAGTTTTACCTAAAAGAATGCATTTGTAATGAATTTTCAAGAATTAAAGAAGTAAACTAATTTTATTAGAAATATAGTATAGAAGAAAAATAAACAAGTCTCTTGAAAAATACTTATCTTTGAGTTTTAAAAGTATAACTTAAATTTTCAAAGTGTATTTAGTAGTAATAAACTAAACAAAAGAATTTTTAGAGGAAAAACATAGAAAACACATTTTTAATAGATTTTATAGACAAAATGCTGTCAAGATTTATTAAAAAATAGACAAATATAAGAGAACATTTTATAATATATTTATAACGTAAGGAAAATATTCTACGTAGTTTTAAAGTATAAGAAATAGCTTACGTAATTTTAAAATAGAGATTTTAAAGTTTTTCGATCAAGAAAACGATTTAAAAATCTTACGCGATTGAGAAAATGGTTTAAAAATATTATGCGATTTTAAAAACAGCAAAATATATTTACACGATTTAAAAACGTTTGTAAAAATGATGAAATTATGAAAACGTGATAAAATTTCTACGCAATTAATTGGAACAGTGAGTTTTGCTGTCAGGCCAAAGTGGTGGACCCGGACATGGGGTGATATAGTACTGTCAAGTGGTGACATACTATATATTGGAATTTTGAGGTTAAGGGCATTTTTGTAAATATGAAAACATTTTGAGACTAAGGGTAATTTGGTAATTATTATTTTTATTCATGCATTGAGTTGTGCCAATTTAGTTGATATTGGTGATTGATCGACGAGGCGAATTACACCGTGTTGTCGGTGTGATGAGTGTAGTGTGGTTCATCTTGTGTGGACTTGGAGGCATTAGTGTGCAGAGTATTCCACATGTAGACAGTTGGTCGCTCCTCTGGGTCATGGTAACTGGCAACACACTAGTGATCTTAACACGCACTATACTTGATCAAGATCTTGTAAAGACTGTTTAGTACAATGTCTGTAGTGCACGACGATTGGATTGTGTACTACTACACGACATTGGACTGTGCGCTATAGACACGATGATAGACAGTGGAATAGTTTGGTTGGACACCTGAAGTACTGATAGATCTTTACAGGTCATTCTCTCTGACATCTGTGTCTAGCTCCATGGAGTAGGAACGAGTCGTATTGCATTTACATTTGTATCATGCATCATAACATTATTAATTGTGATATTGTATGATACTGTTGTATTAAAATTTCTGTATTAAATTGTATTATTATTTATGATGTTATGTTATGCTTTATTACATTAAACTGTGATATCTGTTGTACTGTCGTTTTCTTATTTGCCATGCTGGTATTGATGTATGATTATCTCACCTCTCTATATATATTATTTTTGTATTATTAATTATGTTATAAAAGAGTTTGAGGAAGAGGAACAACCTCTAGATTGTGTGTATCCTGAGGAGGAGGAGGAGCAGTAGACGGGGGATCAGTTCGACGAGTGCAAACCTTTCGATCACCCATATCCTTTAGATTGGCATGTGAGTATGGCATTGCCGGGATTTCTTGGTTTCGTGAGGCTAGAGTTCCACGGAGGTTCAGAGGCCTGGCGATTACGCGAGGATCGAGAATCAGTGATCTACTTGGGACGTCTGACTGTGTCCCTACGTGCAGAGTTTGATGCTGAGCCAGTTTTCACTACGACTTTATATCTACATCTGGAGCTACCATTGGATCTGAGGCATCACTAGGGAGGACTCTTTCGTGTTCCCAGTGAGATTAGTATAATGTCAACAAGGCGGACCCCTATCCATAGAGCTGTGAGACATCCTGGATTCCTGTCACCTGAAGTTTCATCTGAGAGTGATCCTTCAGAGGGTTAGGGATCTATGATGTGCACTTGGGCACTTTATAATGTTGTATTGTATAACAACTCTTTATTGCTTTATTTAAATATTTTGTAGTTGTAAATTATTTGCATAACTCAAAAACAAAATCATATGTATATTATGTGTGCGATAACAGTTTGTTTTATTTCATGTTCCATGTTATTTTATTAAGGTTATTATGTATAAAAAGAAAAATTTTATAACTCATATTAATTATTTATCAAATATTTTATAACTTGGGTAATATTTTATTTATTTTATTTTATTGCATCATAAATGTGACATCCAACAAGGGTGTTACATGAGATACCCAGCATTCAATACCAATACGAAAGTAAAAAAACAGAATGGCGCAGGACGCCCACATAACATCACAACATATACATATTAGCAGTAATAATAAAAATAAGCAATAAAAAGGGAAACAACAATAATATCTCAGACAGTAAGCAATTCATCAGTCCGATAATTATTACAACATTAAAAGAGATAATTTAATAGTTATAAACACTCATGTAATTTAATAGTTATAAACACTCATGCCAGAAGAAATATGAGACAGACACTGCATAATGCATGAGGTACCAAAATCCTACTCCATGGAACTAGATATAAACATTCGCAGAGAATGATCAGGGAGTCATGTTAGTATCTCGTCAGCCTAAAAATAAAGTGCTTATCAGAAAAATAATCTTTTGAGCAACATGGCTTATACATGGTATTCTCAACAAGATCGCGATACAGGACAGTGTCTCAGTCCGGATCGTCGGTGTGTTTGCATCGGTCTATCCCAAGGCCCCAGTGGAGCTACCACTGTCTATTGTGAGACACCCGTACCCTGACGTGCCCATGGTCAACAATATGACCTACACTTAGTTTATTCGCACCTGCACTAAGGTGTGATTCAATCTCCTAGGCATACATAGCCTTAACAACAGAGTCCAATGGACTTTTACAAATGCATGATGACCCAATGCATATCATGTATATTCATCAATAATATACTTCTCATGAAACATACCACAATTTGGTCAAATTAAACATCAACAAGTCTTGGGTCCCACACATGGACTCGCAATGACATAAATCGATTCTCAATAAAAACATACATTTATAAGGTTCAACACAGACCACAACTTCATTTTATGAATCCATAATCCCTAATTACCTAAGTCTTGATTAATTACACAAGTCTAGGTCAAATAGACCCTTGAAGCCGTGGTCTCTCAAAAACAAGATCCAAATATTTTTCTTTCATCGCATTATTGATTTCATAACACTAAATTGCTTAAACCACAAGGTTGCACAAAAGCACAACTTAGACCCTAAAAACTCCCTAGAGACCGTAAGCCTCCAAAGAGTGTAAAAACCCAATCTTTCCATTAGATACATCAAATCCTTTAACACCTAATCACCTAAGTTTCAATTCCCACAAAAGATCAAACTCAAACCCCCAAAATTTTGTCCAAGGCCGTGACCTCCCCTAAATGGGTAGTAAACCCTACATTTTTCCATACACCAAAATCAAGCAATCCAACATCATCAAGGCATTCAAAATAACCAACTTTTTCATATTAATCAAATAGACACATAACATGAAAAAGAAGCATACAAAGTGAGCAATCCATTATGGATTCCTCCATCAACAACCACTCAAAAGTTCCCTTACCACCAATAAAGGTTGAAGTGAGTAAATCTCCCTCTTACCTAAGGGAAGAATAGGAAAAATCACTCCTTGATGTGCTTGTGAGATTCGGACAAGAGCTCACCAAAACCCTAGGAAATCAAACTCAAGGAATCAACACCAATGGCTTGAAAAGAAAGGATCCATGGCCATGAAAATTACCATAGAAACGAAAAAGAAGAAGAGAAAGTAAGGAATCAAAAGTTTACCTCAAAAGCTTCAAGCTTTGTTCTTGTAGAAAAGTGATGAAAAGGATGGATTTTGGAAGATAATCACCAAAAGGGAAAGGTCTAGAATGAGAAGAGGAATCTAGAAATGGTAGTAGTTAAGCAAGCAAATGGAGATGGCCACATGGAGGGCTGCAACCGTGGGGTGGAGAGGAAGAGAGGAAGAAGAAGGAAGTGTGGAGAGAGAAGAGAATAAAAGCTTTTTGGTGGATTGAAATTAGAAATAGGAAGGTGATATGTGGAATAACAAATTTTGCCTCCTTTGGGCCATCAAGGCCGCAGCTCACAAGGGAGAAAGGGGGGAAAGATTTGGCTTCTCATGTAAGTTTGGGTAATTTGGTCATTTTTTGTCAAAGCTTCCTTGAGAAGCTTTGATTAAAATATCTTTTTGAAATAAAGTGAATGTATGTTACATAAAGTAAATTTTAGATAAGGTGATAGGATTTCTACTACAAGTTATTATCTAATGGACAATTGTTACAGTTGACAGAAGTCAGTGTTAATTGTCCAACAAATAATAAAATACACAGCAATTTTTATTCATCAGATAAAAATCTCAAAAAACGTGAAACCTCGTAAATCATGTCCACCCTCGGGTTTAGTAAGATCCCCCGTCGACGTTTCCACAGATCAAGGTCCTCGAGAAAAATATCTTATTTCCCTGACTTCGCTCAGTGTGCATACAAAACGAGGAATATTTCGCGTTCTCAGAAAAATCCAAAAAAATTCACAAAATTCACAAATATTATAAAATGACTATTTATAATTAAATAAACAAATTTTGGGGTGTTACAACTCTCCCCTTCAAATATAAATTTTGATCTCGAAATTTTCATACCTTAGAATAGTTGTGGGTATTGCTCCTTCATCTTGTCTTCTAACTCCCACATTGCATCTCCGGTTGTTTCATTCCAAATCACTTTTACTAATGGGATGTCTCTCCCTCTGAGTCGCTTCACCCTCTTATCCTCAATCCTCATAGGAGTTGTCTGATAAGTTAAGTTTTCTTTCAATTGTACCGTGTCAAGTGCTATGACATGATCAGGGCTAGGAATATATTTTCGAAGTTGTGACACATGAAAGACATTGTGAAGATTAAAAAGAAAAGGTGGTAAGGCTATTTGGTAAGCAACTGGACCTATCCGGCGAAGAATTTGGTAAGGTCCAAGGAATTTAGGAGTAAGCTTTCTAGACTTAAGAACTCGGTCGATCCCAGTCGTAGGCATGACTTTCAAAAACACATGCTCGCCTTCCTCAAACTCAAGAGGCTTTCTTCTTTTATCTGCATAGCTCTTTTGTCGACTTTAAGCCGTCCACATCTTCTCTTGAATCATCTTGACCTTTTCAGTTGTTCGCTGTATAAGATCAGGTCCAACAGTAAGGCACTTGCCATCTTGGTACCAACACAATGGTGTTCTGTACCATCGCCTGTAAAGAGCCTCATAGGGTGCCATCCCTATGCTCGAATGAAAACTGTTGTTGTAGGTGAACTCTATCAATGGTAAAACTTCATCCCAACTTCCAGTTTGTTCTAAAGCACAAGCTCTGAGTAAATCTTCCAATGATTGAATCGTCCTCTCTGATTGACCATCGGTTTGGGGATGATATACAGAACTTAAACGTAGCTTCGTTCCTATCACTTCTTGAAGACTTTGCCAAAACTTTGATGTGAACCTTGGATCTCTATCAGAAATGATACTAGTAAGCCCGCCATGCAATCTAACGATCTAATGTACAGTTGGATTAGCTTCTCCAATGAATACCTTATGTTGATTAGTAAGAAATGTGCTGACTTCGAGAGTCAATTCACAATTATCCATATCGAATCATAACCCTTTCTGGTCTTTGGCAATCCAACCACAAAGTCCATCGCGATACTATCCCACTTCCATTCGGGAATAACTAGGGGTTGTAACATTCCAGATGATCTCTGGTGTTCGACCTTCACTTTCTGACTAACTAGACAAGAAGACACACATCGGGCAATATCTCTATTCATTATGTGCCACCAAAATAGCTTCTTCAAATCTTGGTACATCTTGGTTATTCCTGGGTGCATACTCAATTGGCTCGTATGAGCATGTTTGAGTATATACTTCCTGAGTTCTTGATCCTTGGATACATAGACTCTACCTCTAAATCTTAAGATTCCATCGTTTCCTTCCTCTAAGGTTGTTCCACCGCCTTGCTTCATCAGCTCCCTTTCTTCTTGTAACAACTTGTCACCTTTCTACTTCTCTCGAATATCTTCCATTAAGTCATTTAAGATTGTGACCATGTTCATACAAATTTTTCCCGGTGTCAATTCCATAAAGGACTATACATCTCTGAATTATTCTATCAAATCCTTTTTCTTGACCATCATAGCAGAAATACTGAGCATCTTTCTACTTAAAGCATCCGCCACGACATTTGTCTTTCCAGGGTGATACTGAAGTTGAAAATCATAATCCTTTAGAAATTCCAACCACCTTCATTGTCTCATATTCAACTCTTTCTGGTCATACAGATACTTCAAGCTCTTGTGGTCGCTAAAGATGTTGAACGTCGCTCAATAAAGAAAATGTCTCCATATCTTCAAAGTGAATACGACAGTTGCTAACTCTAAGTCATGTGTTGGGTAGTTCTTCTCATGCACTTACAACTATCTCGAAGCATAAGCCATCACTTTTTCGTCTTGCATAAGCACACACCCTAATCCTTGGTATGAAGCATCGCAATACACTTCGAAGGGTTCACTTGGGTCAAGTAGAACTAACACTGGTGAAGTAGTTAGTCACCTCTTCAGTTCTTGAAAGCTTTCTTCATAAGCATCCGTCCACTCAAAGGCTTGATTCTTCCTTATGAGCTGAGTGAGAGGTCCAGCTATCTTAGAGAATCCTTCAATGAATCTCTGATAATATCTAGCTAATCCCATAAAGCTCTGAATTTCTATCACCATCTTCGGCCTTTCCCATTGTAGAACAGCTTCCACTTTTGACGGGTCTACTGCAATTCTTTCCTTCGAGATCACATAGCCTAAAAACTTGACCTCGTCCAGCCAGAATTCACACTTTGACAATTTAGCGTACAACCTTTTTTCCTTCAGAATCTGAAGAACTATGCTGAGGTGTTTAACATGATCCTCCTGATTTTGAGAGTAGATTAGGATATCGTTGATGAAGATAACAATGAATCTGTCCAAATAAGGATGAAAGATTCTATTCATATAGTCCATGAATATAACAGGTGCATTCGTCACACCAAAATGCATCACCAAGTACTCGTAGTGACCATAACGAGTATGAAAAGTTGTTTTAGGAATATCCTCCACCTTTACTCTAATCTGATGATAGCCCGATCGCAGATCGATCTTAGAAAACACTGCTGCTCCCCTCATTTGATCCATCAAGTCATCTATCCTTGGAAGTGGATACTTATTCTTGATCGTGACTTTATTCAACTGGCGATAGTCCACACACAATTACAAAGTACCATCCTTCTTCTTGACTAGTAATACCGGTGCTCCCCAAGAGGACACACTAGGTCTAATAAACTGTTTCTCCAGGAGTTCTTCCAATTGCTTCTTGAGGTAAACTAATTTTGACGGTGACATTCTATAGGGTGCTATAGAAACAAGACCAGATCCAGGCACAAGATCGATGGTGAACTCTATCTCCTGCTCTTGTGGTAGACCAGGTACATCATCAGGAAAGACTTTGGAAAACTCTCTAACCACTGGAATTGCGTTCATATCTGCCTCGTTCTCGACTTTTAAAGAAGACAATAGCATGTATCCCTGAGCTGCCTCTTTCAAGAAAGCTTGAACTTGGTTGGCCGTCAAAAATCTAGAATTCTCATCCATAGGGAAAATTATGGTCTTACTAGAACAGTTTAACAGGACATGGTTAGAAGACAACCAATCCATTCCTAAGATTATGTCTAATTGGGAAAGAGGTAAACAGATTAAATCAACAGAAAAGAATTGACCTTTAACAATTAAAGGACAATCTAAACAGACTTTGGTGGTAACAACATGTTTAGCAGTAGGGGTTGAAACAGTCAAGTCAAAAGGCAAGGAAGACACAGGTAAACTAAGTCGTTTCACACAGTCATAGGAAATAAAAGAATGGGTTGCCCCAGAGTTATACAGTATAGTTAAAAGATTACCCCCTATGATACATTCTCCTTGTATTAGATCTTCAGATTTAGAGGCCTCAGCTCCACTCAGGGTATAAACTCTGCCTCCTACCTGTGGTTTCGCAGCTCTTGTAGCATTGACTGAAGGCTCTGTCTTGGCTTGGTTATAGTCGCGAGAGGTATGTCCAGGCTTCTCGTATCGAAAATAGATGATTCCTTTGATTGTGCAATCCCTCATTAAGTGCTCATTTCTGCACTTCAAACATCTTGCCGTAGACACCGTAGTCTGACCAGTTCTACTAGGACTCCTACTAGGACTTCCACCTTATGATTGTTGTTGCTGATTTCCAGGTGGTCTTGGGAAAGGCTTTCTTTGATAGCGATTAGCATTACTGCTGCCTCCTTTCTGGGACTGAAAAGGCCTAAAGTTATGATTCCTCGTGTCTTGTGCTTGGTCTAGGTCTTTTACTCAGCGACACGTATCTAACAGCTCCGAAAACTGGTTGATCTTCAATGTTATAACTACCCTCTTCACATCGTGCCTCAAACCTTCTTCGAACTTCTGACATTTCCACACCACGTTCGACTGGTGTTGGAAATAAGTTGAGAATTTGGACAAGCTTTTAAACTTCGCAATGTACTCACTGACAGTCATGTTCCCCTATCTCATACTAAGAAACTCCATCTCTTTAGCATGTCTGGCACTTGCAGGGAAATATTTCTCCAAGAATTTCTCCTTGAATACCTCCCAAGTAATTGCTCGACCTTTAGTTTCTAGCAATCTTTGTGCTCCAGTCCACCAGTCTTCTGCATCCCCAACCAACATAAATGCAGCATAAGTCACCTTTTTATCATTGGTATAATTCATGCCTCTGAAAACTTTCTCCAGCTCCTTGATCCAAAGAGTAGCCTTCTCCAGATCAAATTCTCCCTTAAATTGAGAAGGGTTGTTGTGACGAAATTCAGACAAGTTTTGAGCGTCAACAGTAGCTTCTAACTATTGTGTAGCTCTCTCTTGCTGTTGAGCAGTCTGCTAGTTCTGTTGCAACATGGCCTCAGTCATCCTTTGAATCGCCTCGATCGCTACAATCATATCCCCTCTATGAGCCATATCCCTTTTCAAGTCAAGCTATACAAAACACAAGGAAAAATTAGATGTATCCCTTCGAAATACCAAACACAGAGAATCACACAGCACAAACAAGACAGTCCAAACCACAAGACCCAAAAGAAAACTCAAACCGGGGCTCTGATACCAAACTAGTGTAATAACCTTTTTTCTCTAGAAGAAGAGGGAACGTCATACCAAAAATCCAAATGCGAAAATAACAAATCATAAATTAAGACCCGATTCATTTAATATATATATAAATGAGCATTGTCAATCGTAAATGTATAGTAATTGGGTAATAAATATTTTTTTTGTTTTGTTGTAGTGAGAGAATAATAAAATATAGTTACAGTAAAAATCGGCATGAAAGAAAACCATACATCCACATATTATATATATTTGCATTAAGTCTGTTTAATTATATCATCAAGTATATAAAAAGCAAAAGTTTTACCTACCCCTAGATGTTTACAAATATACAGCCCATCAAAATAGCAAAGCATCAGCCTCCCCAAAAAGATATATGGATAGTCATCAGTAGCCACTGATAGTACCAGCCCCCTAAGACTGATGAGAAGGAACTGTGGCAGGATCCTCCTCTGGGTCTTCCTCGTCAGATGAAATCATCATCGGAGTGACCGAATTACAAGCAGAGGCTCATGCAGTACATAAGAATGAATCCTCTTGTGGGGTGTAATAGAGATCATCCCAAAAATCACGGATGGATAGGTAAAACTCCAGATAAACAAAAGCAGTGAAGTTAAAAATAGCTGGGTCATAGCAACCCCAAGCTAGCGACACCGTTAAGTCCCCATGATAAATACAACGGTCCATTCGCAAGTTGATATGCCAATAATCAGGACCTTCGTGGAAAGACATCCTCGCATATCCCAGAAATCCATGCGGACGAGACGATATCTTCGAATAAGCACTAGTCGTAGTCAGGCCAGAAACCAGGGAACTCGGGCACTTCCCCTTCCTCACGGATGTCTTCTCAAAAGCACATAAATAAAACAAAAATACAGGGATACAGGAAAAAGAGGTGAGACACCCAGTATTCAATACCAATACGGCAATAAGAAAGCAGACTAGCGCAGGATGCCCACATAACATCACAACATATATATATCAACAACAATAATAAAAATAAGCAATGAAAAGGGAAACAACAATAATGTCTCAAATAGTAAGCAGTTCATTAGTCAGATAATTATTACAACATTAAAAGAGATAATTTAATAGTTATAGACACTCATGCCAGAAGAAATATGAGACAGACAATGCATAATGCATGAGGTACCAATATCCTACTCTATAGAGCTAGACATAAACATTCGGAGAGAATGATCAGGGAGTAATGCTAGTATCTCGTCAGCCTAAAAATAAAGTGCTTATTAGAAAAATAATCTTTTGTGCAACATGACTTATACATGGCATTCTCAACAAGATCGCGATATAGGACAGTGTCTCAGTCCGGATCGTCAGTGTGTTTGCATCGGTCTATCCCACGGCTCTAGTGGAGCTACCACTGTCTATTGTGAGACACCCGCACCCCGACGCCTCCAAGGTCAACAATATGACCTACACTTAGTCTATTCGCACCCGCACTAAGGTGTGATTCAATCTCCTAGACATACACAACCTTAACAACGGAGTCCAACGGACTTTCACAAATGCATAATGACCCAATGCATCTCATGTATATTCATCAATAATATACTTATCATGAAACATACCACAATTTGGTCAAATTAAACATTAACAAGTCTTTGGTCCCACACATGGACTCGCAATGACATAAATCAATTCTCAATAAAAACATACATTTATAAGGTTCAACACAAACCACAATTTCTTTTTAAGAATCCATAATCCCTAATTACCTAAGCCATGATTAATTACACAAGTCTAGGTCAAATAGACCCTTGAGGCCGTGGCCTCTCAAAAACAAGATCCAAACATTTTTCTTTCATCGCATTATTGATTTCATAACACTAAATTGCTTAAACTACAAGGTTGCACAAAAGCACAACTTAGACCCCAAAAACTCCCTAGAGACACTAAGCCTCCCAAGAGTGTAAAAACCCAATCTTTCCATTAGATGCATCAAATCCTTTAACACCTAATCACCTAAGTTTCAATTCCCACAAAAGATCAAACTCAAACCCCCAAAATTTTGTCCAAGGCTGTGACCTCCCCTAAATGGGTAGTAAACCCTACATTTTTCCATACACCAAAATCAAGCAATCCAACATCATCAAGGCATTCAAAATAACGAACTTTTTCATATAAATCAAATAGACACATAACGTGAAAAATAAGCATACAAAGTGAGCAATCCATTATGGATTCCTCCATCAACAACCACTCAAAAGTTTCCTCACTACCAATAAAGGTTGAAGTGAGTAAATCTCCCTCTTACCTAAGGGAAGAACACGAAAAATCACTCCTTGATGTACTTGTGAGATTCGGCCAAGAGCTCACCAAAACCCTAGGAAATCAAACTCAAGGAATCAACACCAATGGCTTGAAAAGAAAGGATCTATGACCATGAAAATGACCATAGAAACGAAAAAAAAGAAGAGAAAGTAAGGAATCAAAAGTTTACCTCAAAAGCTTCAAGCTTTGTTCTTGAAGAAAAGTGATGAAAAAGATGGATTTTGGTAGATAATCACCAGAGGGGAAAGGTCTAGAATGAGAAGAGGAATCTATAAATAGTAGTAGTGAAGCAAGTAAATGGAGATGGCCACATGGAGGGCTGCAACCGTGGGGTGGAGAGGAAGAGAGGAAGAAGAAGAGAGAAAATGGAAGAAGAAGGAAGTGTGGAGAGAGAAGAAAGTAAAAGCTTTTTAGTGGTTTGAAATTAGAAATGGGAAGGTGATATGTGGAAAGGCAAATTTTGCCTCCTTTGGGCCATCAATCACAATGGGTAATTTAGTCAATTTGTGGCTCACCCTCGGGTTTAGTAAGATCCCCCATCAACAAGGGAGAAAAAGAATTTCTTCGGGAAAGATTTGGCTTTTCTTATAAGTTTGGGTAATTTAGTCATTTTTGGTCAAAGCTTCCTTAAGAAGCTTTGATTAAAATATATTTCTTTTTGAAATAAAGTGAATGGATGTGACATAAAGTAGATTTTGGATAAGGTGATAAGATTTCTATTGCAAGTTATTATCCAATGGACAACTGTTACAGTTGACAGAAGTCAGTGTTAATTGTCCAACAAATAATAAAATACACAACGATTTTTATTCATTAGATAAAAATCTCGAAGAATGTAAAATCTCGTAAATCGTGTCCACCCTCGGGTTTAGTAAGATCTCCCATCAACGTTTCCACAGATCAAGGTTCTCGGGAAAAATATCTAATTTCTTCGGCTTTGCTCGGTTGTGCAATACATAGGAATGCATATTTGAAGAATCACAATCTTCACCATTATCAAAAGAACAAGCAACAATAACCAGAATTACACTACCTCAACTTATCACATAAGCAATAAGATCCTTAATATTTTGTATCTTTAAAATAGTTTTGCGTTAAACTCTCAAAAAATCCAGAAAAATTCACAAATATTATAAAATGACAATTTATAATAAAAGAAAAAATTTTAGGTGTTACATAACACACAGAAAGAAACTCCTAACATGCCTAAGCATAGTTAGCCCATATTGCAACTTAACATGATGAATTGCTCTGATACCATAATGTAACTTCCTAATACAATTATCATAAAATAATCAGAATATTTCAAGATAAAACATATCAAGTATGTCACTTTCTAATAATGCATAAAATATAAATCTGCAACAACCTGTGTAGTCATTATAGAGTGTCACGAATGACGAAAAAGGTTATATATACATCATTAGCTAAAATGCCACATTGTAATACATAAGCTTTTACAATTTATAAGCTAAGTAAATAAATACAAGTTGATGCATAAAGAAACAAAATAACTATAAACTAAGTCTTTTACTTCTTCTTCTTGCATTTTTTCTTTGAGGAAGAGAATGGATGACAGATTCAAGAGGGGTGCTTCTCGGTCTAAATACCCTTAAGATAAGGGAAAACAAGTTCAGGTGGAACCTTTGGGGCCTAAATGTACTAAATGTGGGAAGCAACATGGTAACAAGCCTTATTTGGCGAGTTAGTTAGTGTGCTATATATGTGAAAAACTAGGGCACTATGTTAGAGAGTGTCCTCAGAGATAGGGAGCAACACCCAACCCTAGGCCCCAAACTAGAGGAAGAATTTTTACTCTGAGTGTTAAGGAGGAGACTCAATCTCCCGATCTCATATTCAAGAGTATCTTACTCCTTTATTTCTCATGATTGTGTGAAGATGCTAGACTTACCTATGTTGGAGCTTTCCCATGTTCTACCTGTGTCTACACTAATAGGAAAGCCAGTATTAACTTCTCATTTTTGTTTAGATTATTGTGTTCAAGTAGAAGATATTATTTTCTTTGTGGATCTTATATGTTTACATATTGTTGACATTGACATCATCCTAGGTATGGATTAGTTGTCTGTAAACCACGTTGTTTTAAACTATTCAGTGTTCGCTCTTTTGCTTACCCCAAGTGCACAGGTCGCACTTGTAATATAGTCAAGAGTCGGATATCGTTCCCACGAGGATTATAGCTAATTCAGTGTTAACTATTAACCAATAGCTTAATAGTTTCTATCCAAGAACATTCAAATTAAAAGTGGTGTGTTTAAGCTAATTAAAAGATTTAATTACGATATTAGAATTAAAATTGATGATGAGAGAATAAAGAATCCTTCTTTACTTCTTACTTCAATTGATGATATGCAAACCTCTTAATCAATATACATGAGATGGAATTTGTTAGCTTGAGAATCTAAATTAGTTAAAAGTTTATGTCTAGGTTATTTAACCATACTTCATTTACCTAGTCACTATGTGTCCATGAGGTCTAGAATAAATTCCACTCATTAAGAACAATTCTTAATAACAACTATACATGACCAATAGGTATATGTCTATCCCATTAGCTAATCAACTTATCCAAACTAATTGAATGAAATCAAACATGCATCAACCATACTTATGATCTTAAATCCAAATTCCTATGCCTAGGTTCATTAGATTTAATCAAAACACATTAAATGTTAGTCAAACATTCAAGAGCATTAAGAGCAATATGATTAAACAATCCCAAATCATCTATATTAACTCAAAGGTTTACAAAATCATCAATATTCATAGAAGGATCCAAAGAAATCCCTATACATAACCTAGTCACTCATGACAACGTTCTCCCTTTGAAATAAACCCTAGCAGTTGTGTTTCAAAACTAAAAATGTATTCCTTTGAAATCAACCCATCAGTATCCCTTTCAATGTCCCAAATAAACCCTAGCAGTTGTGTTTCAAAACTAAAAATGTTCTCCCATTGAAATAAGATAGAATAGTATTTATAGGCTCCAAAATTCTGTTTCACTCCGCGACGCTCAACTCTTCACGGGATGACGCATGTTCAATATAGATCAGCACGCCGTGGTGTTCAGAACTTCGCGTCGCGACGCTCAAGCCTCGGGTGCTTCTGCCAAAAACAGGGGATGCACCACACCGCATCATTCACAAGCCTGCGCCATGGCGTGATATGTTGAACTTCACCTGGTGCTTCCTCTTCCAATGCAGCTCTAAGTCTTTGACATTTCTACTCATTTTGAGCCCTTCCTGCAATTAAGAAGTCACCAAATTAATAACAGTTACAAGTTCACATAATCATATGAAGAATTATCCAAAAATCATATAGGAAGATATCACAATTGAATTCAATGAATAAAGCTTAAAATCTTCTAAATATGCCTAATAACAAGGACTAAGCAATCAATAAAGCACATATATAGGGCCAAAATCACTACATTTTATGGAGTTATTATACCCCAAACTTAGGATTTTGCTAGTCCTCGAGTAAAACAAAGTATGATTAAATAAACCTGCTTAACAACACATGCTTCAACACTCATTCAACATTTATCAAGAATTCCCAATGTTCCTGAAACCACAACTAGTGTACTAAGATTGATTAAGTCCTCAAAGACTGCTAATGTCACACCATCAACTCCACACATATGTAATCATCAGCATGAAAACATTCAAAATCCCTCTTCATACAAATCACTTATCCCACTAGCATACAAGTTAAACTTGTCCTAATCAAGTCACATTCATCCAGATAAGTTTATGAACATACCTGTATAAGAATCATATAATCCACAAGATTGTATGTAAATTCTCTCTCCACTAATGTAAACCACACATAAATGAAGATCAAAAGTGACTTCAATGGCTTGTAATTTAAGGTCAATGGTTATGGTTTAAAGAATAACATGGAATAGATATAATACAAACATTAAGACACATAAACATGTTATTTCAAGACTTGAGCCTCCAAGTTACACTATCAGGGTATTCAAAATTTTGAAAGATTAGAACTCTTTTAGAACCATTCAATGCTTTTTCATTTGACTTTTCTTATTTCATTCATTTGCTTTGCTTATCTCTTTTTTTTTTATACTTACACAAAGCTTTTCTTTTTCTTTTATAGCAAATGGTTCTTTTAAGTTCATCTTTATACTGACACAAGCACTCATACCCTTTAAACATAGGACTCAAGCCAAGAAATAACATATTTTGCACTTAACAAATTATAATGGTAGGATGAAATTGCAATGTTTTCACATGCATTCAGGGTAGTTACATGGTAAAGAATATATAGGTGATGAAAAACATATAAGGCCAAATATATATCAAGCTTCAAAGGAGACCTATGGATATAATCATGTAAAGGTAAGCTTTTAAGGCTCAATCAGTTCAAACAATGCCATGATCATTTCTTTGTTCATGCACAATCTAGGATTTCGCCTCAAGAGAGTTTAAACATAATTTCAAAGATAATCAAAACCTTAACATATACTATTTATAAACCTTCTCTAGACAATATTCATATCATGAACAAAGTTACACAAGCATACAAGTGGGATCTAAGTCATGCATTGAAAACTGACTGGATTGTTAAACATGTTTTTTGATTGCATATGGTTTCTCTTAAGAGATGGCACTTCGCAAGCAATAATATCATAGGACAATCAACACTACATTAGCAATTGGCACATGATACACATAAAAATATTTCAACATTTTCAATCATACATGTAAACCATCATGCACAAAAGTGATATACATCTGACCCATAATATAAAAGGGAACGACAATTGTATCTTGAATAGGATTTTCATAGTTACATGTTCCTTCAAATGTTATCTTAACTAACTAGTATTTAGTTGGCCCATTGTGATGCATTTTAACCGATTCGACTTTGAGTTGAGCATTCAAAACATGTATTCATTTGGTTCTTTGGCATTAAAACATAAAAACTATATGCTTACAACATAAATAACTAAACATTAAATTTAGCATAATAAATATATACCCAAAACATAATGATAATAACTACTACATACGTACTATTGTGAAAACAAATGGTCTAAGTCTAAGACACCCCCCAAACCTGAGAGAAATAATGTCCTCATTGTAAACAATATAACATACAGTAATATCATAAACAAAATATACAACGAAAGAAAATGCCCTGTATGGAATAGGGCTAGTCATCAGCCTCGTCCTTATCATCATTAGCATCCTTTGGATCTTACTGCGACCAGGGTGGGTCAGCTACCACCTGGGGTGGGAACTGTGGGACATGGAAGTTATCCATCGGGAGCCTAAGTCGCTCTGCCATCCACCTGATAGTCTCTACAGTATAGGTCTGCATGGCAGCCAGATGTGCCACTTGAGCCTGCAAATCAATCTTAGCTAGTGGAGGAGCTGCTCTAGGCTCTCTACGAGCCTGTCTCTGTCTAGCGGGCGCTGGGGCTATAGCTCCTCCCACCCTCTCTATAAAAGAGTGGTTGAGAGGCTGTTTACCATCCGCCAGCTCCTCATGCGACCCCCACTCCACGTGTCTCCTATTGCAGAGCGTGTGGATCAGGTAAGGGAAGAAGAGGCTCCTCGGCTTAAATATGGATCTCCATATCTGATCATGAATGATCCAGGTGACATCAATGGACTGGTATTCCATTATGGCATAAATAAGAATGGCCATGTCACATGTCACCTCAGATAGGTTGTTTGACAACAGGATACGAGTGTTGATGAAATGGTACCAAACTTGGGCCTCCAGTAGCAAACAGGAATAGGGAAAGAACCATGGCCTGTTTGTCTAGATACTCAACGTCCACACCACAGGCTAGGAATCAACTAAATCTGGGTTGTGACTGTGGTCAGATCTATCCCCTCTTCTGGCTCCCACTGACAGAATGCAGTTTACTCACAAGTGAGCGGGGGCTTAGTCGAACTCAAAGCAACTCTAATAGCCACTGCAGTGTAAGGGACATTACGCCTTCGTACATGCACAATCGAAGTCCCCTCAACATCAAAGACTGCATTCGCATAGAACTCTCAAACAATAGGGAGAACTACTAAAGTCTCTGGGTGCCTCGCAAACTGGCTCCAGTTGAGCTCGTTGAGCACCCCCTCAATCTCGGGATGGATAGCCATGGAGAAAGAAAATCCACGCTCCGCTATGAGAGTTTGGGTGATCGTCACCATCTACGTCTGAGCTGTAGTTGCTGACACAAAAATACGTCTCAGCTGCAGTTGCTGACACAAAAATACGTCTGTCATAATCAGGAGGAGGGAGAAAGCTCTTGTTACCTCGACTGCTTTCTCCTTACCGGCATTTAGGAGGCTTGATGCTCAAGGGATATAGTACCTAAACCTTCCAAAAGAAGCAAAAATGTAAGAATTGAGGATTAAAAAGTATGAACTCACAACAAACTAAACAAATCTGCAAAAACTGGACATTCATGCCGCGACATTCATCCAACGCCGTGACATTCATATACATTCCAGAACACGCCGCGGCATATATAAGTTACGCCGCGACATTCAAACATATTCAATGTCACGCCGCAGCGTATATCACTAACGTCGCGGCATATATGTGTCACGCCGTGATGCTAGAACAAACAATGTGGGCTTTTGCCCAGCAACAAGCAAGGTAGCACCAAAACATTCATATGCCAATACTATGCTATACAGAGACAAGTCTAAATCAACTAAGAATCAACAAAAACAAGAAAAACATACCACAAATAAAACAAAACAACTAAAAAACACAATATCATAAAAACAAACACAAAATAAACAAGGGTAAGTGGTGTACATACCTTGATTTGATAGCACAGAAATGAGAAGCACAATGACACGAAAGAAGAACTTAGAGAGAAAATCTGAGAGGTGTGTAGGAAAATAGGAATGGGAGTGTGACAAAACGTCATAGCGTAATAACCTAAGTTCCACTGCGTGCCGTGATGTGAACATACATGCGACGCGGCGCCTATTAAAACCCAATAGATTTATTTAAATAATTATTTATTATTTATTATTTATATTATTATTTAAATATATTAATTTTTTTAAACAAACTGGCACGTCGCGGCGTGCAACATAGTTGCGTTGCGACGCTTCACTCTCTGGATTTTGGCTGATGCACTCCTCACGCCGTGGCATGACAAGTCTTATGCCCCGGCATGAGAGGTCTACTTGTAGAATTCTGCAGAAAAATGCATTTCGTGGCTGCTTTTGTAGCTTCAAGCCTCCAACACCTGCAAAACTTGTCCAAAGGCCTAAATAACAGTTTGTACAACAAAAACTTAATCAAACTACAAAATTAACATATCAACATATTAATGACTTTAAACTCAAAATATGAAACCTTTGGGTTCCCTCCAAAAAAATGCCTTATTTATAGTCCTGGCAGGACTTTGTGGACATCAAGTTGGGGGTGTTAATATGAGGGAAGTCTTCTTGTTGTGAATTACGGATACATCACACAGCGGAATAACAAAAAATTTCCACTAAGGATCTATGCGAAAAGGGCCATAATCCGAGTTTTAAAAGAGTTTACCTCTTGAAGCGTGATAAAATCAAGCGACGTGAATCACCAACACCATAACAGTGATAATGTCTCTACAGTATCCACACAAATAGACTCACGAACGTCTAACATCTGCAAAAGGAGTCCCATGTCTCTAACATAGTGCTAGTTACAAAGAGAAGAGAAGAGAAACTTGTCACTCTTTTACTCACTGTTTTAGTCAAGTGCAGCTAGGGTTTGTAACGCATGCCTTGACAGCCCCTTAGAAGTGCTATTTATAATAGCTACTGCCTTAAATGAGTAAGAGCAATAGTAGGTAAGTTGTGCAACCCTAGACTCATCTGTTATGAGTCTGACTCATGATTGAATCCCAGTCTAACTTGGATTCTAATTGCTCTAATTTAGTCTACTTTATGTGTGTGACCTTACAGGTTCTTATGATGTTAGTAATAATATTAAAATCACATTTTAATATTACAAGTAGTGAGTGGTATCTAGTAACACATCACTACTACCCAAGTAATGAGAATGTCAGTGATTTAACATAACATTTCTGTGATCAATGTTACCATGTAGTTTAGTCTCTTTTTCCAGATATCTAGATTGAACACAAGGCATGGAACGTGTCACCCTTGTATAGTTCAATCTTTTGTTTCCTAATACTCGAGTAGACATAGTAATAACAAATAAGATCAATATCTCATATTGACTCATTTGAGCATGGTCATGCATTTCGTAGTCTCACTCAATCAGGGGCCCCGAAGATATCACTCATGTTATGTAGGAGGGACAAATCTCATCTAGGTCACTCACATCCCTCTGCATGATTCGCGATATGTCCAATAACTAACTTTATAATCACCTTGTTACAGATGACATTTGATGGCATTAAAACATACAACTCCTCATGTAAGAATCGTAGTGATTTTAGGTCAAAGGACCACATACACTATTATCACTATGTGAATCGCTTATGACACTCACGTAATGATCCACATAGTGTTCTCATGGAGGGTCTATCCAATACATCATTACTCTAATGTGTATCCATATGAAGACTTGATATCTCATATCCATGACTCGTGAAATGTGGCCATCAGTCTAGGCTCATACTAGTCTCATTGCATTATTGTTGTCCTGATTAACAATAATACTTGACTAGGGACATTTAAGAATAGTGTTTTTGTTTCTATCCAATAGGATCTCACGATCAAGTCATCCACTTGATGTCCTATGGCATAAAACCTACTATTCTAAGGACTTTATTATGTTTATCATAAATTACACACAATAAATGAAATATCTTATATATTAAATAAATAGCATAATACGATGTATGTAAGATGGTCAATAATAAATTAGCCTCTAGGGCATACACCAACAATCTCCCACTTGCACTAGGGTCAATCAGGCATATGTCTAATGCCTATAGATCTAGTGTGACCCTCGTGTTTTTGGTGTGCAAGAGGCTTTGTCAGTGGATTTGTGATGTTATCATCTGTTGGTACTCTGCATATCTTCACATCTCCTCTATCGATGATCTCTCAGATGAGATGGAAGCACCTATGTATATGTTTAGATCGTTGGTGAGATATGGGCTCCTTAGCTTGTGCAATGGCTTCATTATTATCACAATAAAGATCCACTGGGTCCATAATGTTAGGAACTAAACCAAGCTCAGTAATGAACTTCCTGATCTAAACGGTCTTCTTAGCTGCATTGGAGGTAGCAATATGCTCAGCTTCTGTAGTAGAATCGGTGACTGTCTCCTACTTTGAACTCTTCCAACTCACAACCCCACCATTTTGGCAATAAACAAAACCCAATTGAGAACTAGAGTCGTCCTTATCAATCTGGAAGCTAGCATCAGTGTAACCCTTTATAACTAGCTCTTCCTCAACTGCATATACTTAGAACGAATCCTTAGTTCTTCTCAAGTACTTAAGGATGTTCTTGACAGCAATCTAGTGACTTTCATCGGATCAGACACCTGGTACCTACTCTTCATGCTCAAAGCATACGAGATGTTTGGTCGAGTATATAACATGGCATACATGATAGATCCAATTACAGATGCATATGGAATCTTGTTCATGCGATCCCTCTTATCCTGGGTGGAAGGGGATTGAGCCTTAGATAGGCTTACACCATATGACATAAGCAAGAGTCCTTTCATGGATTCATGCATGTTAAATCGTCTTAACACTTTGTATGTACTCTGACTTAGGCCAAGCAATCTTTGTGATCTATCTCTGTAGGTCCTAATACCAAATACATATGTGGTTGCGCCTAAGTCCTTTATAGAAAAACACTTCCCTAACCAAGTCTTTACAGAATATAGGGTAGGGATGTCATTTCCAATGAGTAGTATGTCATCGACATACAACACTATAAAGACAACTATGCTCCCACTAACTTCTTGTAGACACAAGATTCTTCTTCATTCTTAATGAAACCAAACAGTTTGATTGTATCATCAAAATAAAGATTCCAGCTTCTAGAAGCTTGTTTCAATCTATAAATAGATCGTTGCAACTTGCACACCTTTTCAGCATCCTGTGGAGTGGCAAAACCCTTAGGTTGTGTCATGTATACATCCTTGAGAAGATTTCCATTAAGGAAAGCAGTTTTGACGTCCATTTGCCAGATTTTATAATCATGGTATGCTGCAATGGTAAGCAAGATCCGAACAGATTTAAGCATCGCAACTGGGGAAAAAGTCTCATTATAGTCTACACCATGAATTTGCTTGAAACCTTTAGCCACCAATCCCGCCTTAAAGATATGCACATTACCATCTATGTCAGTTTTCTTTTTGAAAACCCACTTGCACTCAATGGGTTTTACCCCTTCAGGTGGGTCAACCAAGGTTCGTACCTGGTTGGCATATATGGATTCCATTTCAGATCTCATGGCCTCAAGCCATTTCTCATATTCTGGGCCAATAATGGCTTCCTAGTAAGTCACAGGCTTATCTTGATCCATGAGTAATATGTCACCTTGTTGAGTCATAAGAAATTCATATCTCTCTGGTTAATGACATATCATGTTATACCTATGCGGATCTTGTGCTACTAGAACAGATTGTGGTTCCACAACGACTTGTGGAGGCTACTCTATCTCCACCATCGGTTCGTTGCTACTCTGTGAGCCTTGAATTTCTTCAAGTTCTATTTTCCTCCCACTAGTTCCTTTGGAGATAAACTCCTTTTCTAGGAACACTGCAGTCCATGAGATAAACACTTTGCCCTCGGTAGGATTATAGAAATAGTATCCCTTGGTTTCCTTAGGATACCCCACAAAGAAGCATTTATTTGATTTAGGTCCAAGCTTATCAGAAATTTGTCGTTTCACGTAAGCTTCGTAACCCCAAATCTTCATGAAAGACACACTGGGTCGTCTCCTAGTCCATATCTCATATGGTGTCTTTTGAACCGCCTTGGATGGAACTCGGTTTAGTATAAAAGTTGTTGTTAATAAAGTATGTCCCCAGAAGGAGCCTGGAAGGTCTGCATGACTCATCATGGATCGAACCATGTCCAACAAGGCCCGATTTCTCCTTTCAGAAACATCATTCCATTGTGGTGTTCTAGGAGGAGTGAATTGAGATATTATCTCACACTCTTTTAGATGATCATCAAATTATTAGCTTAAGTTCGATCTGATCGAAGGACTTTAATGTTCTTGCCAAGTTGGTTTTGTACTTCATTCTTGAATTCCTTGAACTTTTCAAAGGATTCTGATTTGTTTTTCATGAGATACACGAACCCATATATACTAAAATCATCAGTAAATGTAATGAAGTATTGAAAACCACCTCTAGCCAGTGTGTTTAAGGGTCCACATATATCACTATGTATGAGGCCCAAAAGATCACTAGCCTTTTCACCTTGTCCAGTGAATGGGGCCTTAGTCATCTTCCCCAATTAACAAGACTTGTATATTTTATATGATTCAAAATCAAATGAGTCCAAGAATCCATCTTTATGGAGTTTGGAGATGCGTTTCTCATTTATGTGGCCCAAACGTCAATGCCAGAGATAAATTGGGTTCATATTATTTGATTTAAACCTCTTCATATTTATGTTATAAACGGACATTTCGAGATCAAGGACATAAAGTCCATTACTCAGTTATGCATTACCATAGAAAATATCATTCAAATGAATAGAACAACTTTTATTCTTTATTGTAAAAGTAAAACCTTTCTTATCTAAACAAGAAATAGAAATTATATTCCTACTAATAGCAGGCACAAAATAACTATCCAATTTAGTTACAAGCCCAGTGGGCAAAGATAATAAATAAGTCCTTATGGCTAAAACAACAACTTTTGCTCCATTTCTAACTCGTACGTCGACTTCGCCCTTAGCCAATGGTCTACTGTTCTTTAGATCTTGCACATTTACACAAATGTGAGACCCACATCCAGTATCTAATACCTAAGATGTAGAAGTAGACAAATTGACTTCTATAACAAAAATACCTGAAGTGGAAGTCTCACTTCCGTTCTTCTTCTTAAGCTCCACCAAGAATCTGGCACAGTTCCTTTTCCAGTGTTTGGTTTGACCACAGTGGAAGCAGGTACCTTCCTTAGCCACTCCGCTCATAGGTTTCAAGCCAGAAGTGTTGGGTTGGATTTCTCCATACCCTTGGCCTTCCATTTGCCCTTGGGCTTCTTTAGCTAGTTTTTCCCCTTAGCCTTTTGGACCATAATAACGGCCTTTCCTTTTCCTTTATTAAGGTTTTGGTCAGCAGTTCTTAATATGCTTAGGAGCTCTGGTAGAGATTTTTCAATTTCGTTCATGTTGTAGTTCATAACGAATTGACTAAAGCTTTCCGGCAATGATTGCAGGACAAGATCAATGGCCAACTCTTGGCCCAAAAGGAAACCAAGCCTCTCTAGGTTTTTAATATACCCAATCATCTTGAGCACATGAGCACCAATAAGGCTACCCTCTACCAGTTTGCACTGAAAAAGTTCCTCAGAGACTTCAAATCTTTAATGCCTAGCGTGCTCTTGATAGAGCTTTTTTAAGTGTATGATCATATTGCATGCATCCATGTTCTCATTTTGCTTTTGTACCTCAGAGTTCATGGTGGTCAGCATGAGATAACTGACGTCTAAGGCATCATCTTGATGCTTCTTATAAGCATCCCTTTTAGCTCTAGGGGCATTAGCAGCTGGTGGCTCACGAATAAGCTGCACTAGAACATACAACTTTTTTTCATGCTTGAGTATAATACTCATATTTCTGTACTGATCTAGGAAATTTGTCCCAGACAATTTGTCCTTCTCAAGGACAGATCGTAATGATAAGTTACTAGTAATGTTTGTTGCCATGATAATCTATCAACAGAAAATATCCAAAGTATAAGCATCATGTCATAAACATATCTAACAAGATCTTTAATTAAATATGCCTCTCACTATTTTATTAAATCAATGACCCTCAACATTGACTCGGAAAATCCCATCGAAAGATTTCCTACTGGGCCAAGATTTCACCTAGCTTTGAGTCAGCTTTGGATGATCACTCAAAATTCGGCTATTTAGGTAGGAAACTCTTTCCAATTACATCTCATGCAACTCTTGGATAGTTTGGTGAATAATGCTTATTCTAATCCATCTAATGGACTAAAGCTCAACTCCATGCCTCTAAGCCTTCAATCCTATTGAAATGACCTAGTTAAGTCAGACCCAATGATTGGCAATTGGATATTACCTTTATCCCATCACGTCTTACTAATATAGATAAAGGCATCCTATTTTAGCAGACTTACACTTAATTGATACTAGTCTTGACGAGTTTTATGCATTAGAAGGTATCACATAATGACTTAACATTTGCTTTGAGGGATTTTTATTATTATAATTAGATCTCACCATTTATTAAACTATTTAACATACCAAAAACATACATGCATCTCATACATATAAAGCATATAAATGATGTGACATGGTTATGGCCTTTAACGCTTTGATTCTTCTACCTTCACTAAGCGTTTCCCACCAACATCCTCATTTGATGCCATCTTCTTGCCTCCATATCGAGATTACATTATAGAAAACTCGTTTTATATATGAGGGAGTTAGGTGAGAAGAGAATGTACAACTAGAATGTAGAGATAAAGGCACAACACGTAGACCGTATTTAAAAAAAAACCAAAATAGCATAAAAAGAGGACTCAGGCCATAACCATATACCATAAACTACACAAAAACTCAAACAATAATACATTATTATTATTCTTATTATTTTGTGAGTCATAAAAATGGATTTGAATTTTGTGCTTCACAAAAGATGCGTTATGTAGAGATAGCATGGGGTTCAGGGCAGCGCCTCGACCATGGGGGTCCCGCTGCCCGGTTAGCGCCTCGAAACCTAATTTTTTTTGTTAATACTGCCACTGGTTTCTAACAAAAAAAATTAATTGGTAGACATTTTTCACCTCCTTGACAGCTAGGGCAATAATATAGTCGTTGTCACATGAACACTTCATGCCACTGTCCAGAAACAAGGTCTTCTTGACATCAACACTTGATGCAGAACAAGGTTTCCAAAACCTTTGCACCGCACTACTGTGCAGAAACAAGGATTCCGTAACCCTTGCTGCTGCCAACCAGAAACAAAGATTCAATAACCCTTGCTCCGCTCCGCGCCGCTGTGTATAACTTTGTATGTATCACATGCATACCAGAAAACTTCGCAAAAACATACATCTCTATACAAAATGGTTTTCATAGAACATATGAACCTCTTCATGGTTTTGAAAACAACATCACAATTTTACATACAAAAGATGAAACAGATGTTTTCGCAAAGGGCTTCACTCGTTTTCTAAAATAACATATCTTTTACCAAGAAAAGAACAAGAAATCATGTTATTTCATACAAAACAAAAATAGAAAAATCGAATCATGGTTTTGCAAATGGCTCTGATACCACTTTTAGGAATTGCGGATATATTACACAACGGAATAACAAAAAATTCCCACCAAGGATTCATACGAAAAGGGCCATAATCTTAGTTTTAAAAGAGTTTACCTCTTGAAGCATGATAAAATCAAGCAATGTCACTAACACCTTAACAGGGACAATGTCTCTACGGTATCTACACAAACAGACTCACGAACGTCCAACATTCGCAAAAGGAGTCCCACGTCTCTCATGCAGTGCTAGCCATGAAGAGAAGAGAAGAGAAACCTGACACTCTCTCACTCATTGTTTCTGCGACTAGGGTTTGTAACGCGTACCTTGACAGCCCCTTAGTAGTGCTATTTATAATAGATACTGCCTTATACGAGTGAGAGTGGCAGTAGGTAAGTTGTGCAACCCTAGACTCATCTATTATGAGTCCGGCCCAAGATTGAATCTCAGTCCAACTTGAATTCTAATTGCTCGAATTTAGTCTGCTCTATATGTGCAACTCTAAAGGTTCTCATGATGTTAGTAGTAATATTAAAATCTAATTTTAATATTACAAGCAGTGAACGGTATCTAGCAACACATCACTGTTACCCAAGTAATGAGAATGTCAGTGATTTGACATAACCTCTTTCATGATCAATGTTACCATGTAGTTTAGTCTCTTTTTCCAGATATCTAGATTGAACACAAGGCATGGAACGTGTCACCCTTGTATAGTTCATTCTTTTGTTTCATAATACTCGAGTAGACATAGTAATAACAAATGATATCAATATCTCATATTGACTCATTTGAGCATGGTCATGCATTTCATAGTCTCACTCAATCAGGGGGGCCGAAGATATCACTCATGTTATATAGGAGGGACAAATCCCATCTAGGTCACTCACATCCCTCTACATGATTCGCGATATGTCTAATAACTAACTGTATAATCACCTTGTTACAGATGACATTTGATGGCATTAAAACATATAATTCCTCATGTAAGAATCGTAGTGATTTTAGGTCAAAGGACCACATACACCATTATCACTATGTGAATCGCTTATGACAGTCACGTAATGATCCACGTAGTGTTCTCATAGAGGGTCTATCCAATACATCATTACTCTAATGTGTATCCATATGAAGACTTGATATTTCATATCCATGACCCATGAAATGTGGCCATCAGTCTAGGCTCATACTAGTCTCATTGCATTATTGTTGTCTTGATTAACAATAATACTTGACTAGGGACATTTAAGAATAGTGTTTTTGTTTCTATCCAATAGGATCTCATGATCAAGTCATCCATTTGATGTCCTATGGCATAAAACTTACTATTCTAAGGACTTTATTATGTTTATCATAAATAACACACAATAAATGAAATGCCTCATATATTAAATAAATAGCATAATACAATGTATGTAAGATGGTCAAAAATAAATTGGCCTCTAGGGCATACACCAACACTTCTCCCTATGAATTAGAAGAGCCTCAAATTGCTTATTGCAAAAATGTGACCTTCCGCCACTAATTATGGCCTTAGATGTTCCGAATCAGGTGAAGATATGCTTTCTTATGAAATTAATCACTACCTTTGAATCATTGGTAGGAAATGTACTTGCCTCCACCCATTTGGACACGTAGTCCACTACTATCAGAATATACTGATTTCCAAAATAAGGTATAAAAGGGCCCATGAAATTAATGCCCCAAACGTCAAAGACCTCAACTTCCAAAATGGAATTCAGGGGCTTCTCATTCCTCCTCAAGATATTCCCTGACTTTTGACACAAATCACACATTTGCACATGAAAATGTGCATCCTTGAATGAAGATGGCCAATAAAAGCTAAAATGGAGCACTTTTGTTGTTGTCCTCTCACCACTATAATGTCCACCATACGGAGAAGCATGTCATTGGTTTAAAATCTACTCCATCTCCTCTATAGGCACACAACTTCTTAGCATATGATCTGGGCATTGCTTAAACAAAAATGGCTCATCCCAGGTATAATGCTTGACATCGTACAAGAACTTTTTCTTTTGGTGAGAAGTCAAATCATGAGGCAACACACCACCCAGTATGTAGTTCACCATGTTTGCATACCATGGACATGATTGAGTCGTGGTTGCAAAAAGTTCCTCGTCGGGAAATATATCTTTAATTGTGATCAGCTCAGCTTGATACTCTTCATTCTTAAGTCTAGAAAGGTGATTTGCAACTTGATTTTCAGCACCTTTCTTATCACGAATCTCCAGATCCAACTCTTACAACAGTAAGACCCACCGAATCAATCGCAGTTTGGCATCCTTCTTACTCACTAAGTACTTTATTGCAGAGTGATATGTGTACATTATCACATTCGTGCCCACCAGGTAGGCTCTAAACTTATCAAATGCAAATACTACGGCTAGCAACTCTTTTTCCATTGTGGTGTAGTTTAGTTGTGCATCATTAAGTGTCTTGCTTGTATAACAAATGGAGCGAAATCTCTGCCCTAACACTGCACCCACAATATAATTGCTAGTGTTGCACATGAGTTCTAATGGTAATTTCTAATCTGGTGTCATAATCAATGGAGCTGACACTAATTTTTTCTTCAATTGCTCAAATGCAATCTGACATGATTCATCAAAAGCAAACTAGACGTCTTTCTCCAAAAGGTTGCACAGAGGCTTGGCTATCTTAGAAAAATCTTTAATAAACCTCTGGTAGAAACCTGCATGGCCAAGAAAACTATGAATCCCTTTCACTGAGGTTGGTGGAGGAAGGTTGTCGATCACCTCTATTTTTTCTTTGTCAACCTCCATCCCTTTTATAGAAACTTTATGGCCAAGAACTATGCCTTCTTGGACCATAAAGTGGCATTTCCCCCAATTCAGGACAAGGTGGGTCTCTTCACACCTTTTTAGCACAGATGAGAAGATCTGCAAACAGCTGTTATAATCATTCCTAAATGTTGAGAAGTCATTCATAAACACTTTAAGACTATACTCAATCATAAACACTTCAAGACTATACTCAATCATATCAGCAAAGATGGCCATCATACAGCATTGAAATGTTGCTGGGGCATTAAATAACCCGAAGGACATCCTCCTGAAAGTAAATGTACCAAAGGGACAAGTAAATGTTGTCTTTTCTTAGTCCTCGGGCGCTATGGCAATTTGGTTATATCTAGAATAACCATCAAGGAAGCAATAATATGCTTTTCTAGCTAATCTATCTAGCATTTAGTCTATGAAAGGGAGCAGGAAATGGTCTTTTCGGGTGGGCTTATTCAATTTGCGGTAGTCCATACACACCTCCATCCAGTGACCTTACGAGAAGGGATCATCTCATTGTTTTCATTTGTGACTACCATTATGCCACCCTTCTTCGGCACACATTGAATTAGAGAAACCCAAAGGCTGTCGGAAATAGGATAGACAATACCTACATCTAGCCACTTGATTATCTCTTTCCTCACCACTTCCTTTATTATTAGATTCAACCTCCTTTGATGTTCCATAACCCCACTTTGACTATCCTCTAATAAAATCTTATGCATGTAGATAGAGGGGTTGATTCCATGAATATCAGTAATGGTCCACCCAATAACATGCTTGCATTTTCTAAGCAAGCGTAGGAGTTTCTCCTCTTGATCATCCAAAAGGGATGATGATATGATTATGGACATAGTGGATGTTGCTTCCAAATAAGCATACTGTAAATGGTTAGGTAAAGGCTTCAATGGAAGGCTTGGATGCCTCTTTAGATGCATTGATCTCCAAAGACTCAAACTTAGGTGACCTGTAATACCTAGGAATAACATCAAGGCAGTTGATTATATCTAATAGATCTTCCCTAGTATTCTCATCATGGTCAACTGATGTAGTCAATGATAGAGCAAGGGAGTCTTCAGGATAGTTGGCATGAAATGCATCAACAATAATATTGTCCAAGATACCAATGTACGAACACTCTTCATGATCTTGAGTTCTTCACGATCTTGAGAAAACTTAATTGCTTTAAAGATGTTAAAAGTTACCTCTTGATCCTGAACCTTCATCGTCAATTCACCTTTCTGCATGTCTATGAGTGTTCTTCATGTAGCTAGAAATGGACGGTTGTGAATCAGTGGCACGTTTCGATCCTCCTCTATATCTAATATAACAAAGTTTGTAGGAAATATGAACTTGTCCACTTTTACTAGGATATCCTTCACAATTCCCTTTGGATAAGTATATGAATGGTTAGCTAATTAGAGGGTTACTGATATGGGCTTGCAGTCCCCTAACCCTAGCCTCTGAAATATGGATAAGGGCATAAGATTTATGTTTGCCCCTATATCACACAACGCTTATCCCAAGAATTTCTCCCCAATGGAACAAGGAATTGTAAAGCTGCCTGAATCCTTTAACTTTGGGGGAAGCTTTTGTTGCAGAATTACAATGCATTCCTCTAACAATGCTACAATTTCATAATCACCTAACTTACGCTTCTTTGAAAGAATATCCTTCATGAACTTGACGTAACTGGTCATCTGCTCTAATGCTTTAGCAAAAAGGATATTGATGTGAAGTTTCTTAAAAACTTCCAAAAATTTCTTAAACTGTGCACCCATCTTATGCTTAATTTGTCTGCAAGGAAATGGTAGAGGATGTACATATGGCTTATCCTCCACCTTCTTGTCCTCCACCTTCTTATGGACAATTTTTTCATTCTTCTGGATCTCTTCACTCACCATCTCCTGGTCTTTACTCACTTCAACCTCTTCTTCCAGCAACTTTGTTTTTGGATTACCCTCAATATCCTTCCCACTTCTTAGTGAGATGGCCTTGCAGTGTTCATTAGAAGCACCCTTCAGATTATTAACTGTATCACTTGGGAAGTGTGTGGGGGCCTGTTATTGATGGTGTTAGCCAACTGCCCTACTTGAGTTTCCAACGCTCTCATTAAAGTCATTAGGCTTTGAATCATAGACTTGTTCTTTGCTAAATGAGCATCTATCTTTGTCATGAAGGAATCTATTTTAACCATAACTGTATGAATATATCTTCAAGAGATGATTTCTTATCTTGAATTGGCTGCCTGGATTGGGAAAGGAATCGAAGAGGATTGTACGGTCGCTCAGCTTCAGGTGCCGAATAGGAGGTCCATTGATTGTCCCTCTAGGAGAAGTTTGGATGGTTCCTCCATCCAGGATTATATTGATTCGCGTATGGGTTATTCTATTGTGATCGGTAGTTCCCCACATATTATACACTTTCAGAGGTGGTAGGGCACCTATCACTTGAATGATTGTCACCGCATTTGTCACACAACACAAATGGGCTCTGGTGAGCATGTTGTCCCATACTTTCCATTTTACTTGCCAATGCTACTACCTGAGCTGACAGTGAGGTTATTGCATCCACTTCGTGCACTCCAGCTAATCTGTATGGAGCATTTCTTGTTGAGGGCCATTGTTAGCTATTAGCAGCTAATTCCTCTAATAGTTAGAAGGCCTTATCAAAAGTTTTACTTAACAGAGAGCCTCCAGTGGTCGTATCCACAATTGGATGATGTTGCAGTAACAAGCCCTTGTAAAATGAATACACTTAATGCCATGGTGGGATTGCATGGTGTGGATACCATCTGAGTAGATCCTTGTACCTTTTCTAGGCTTCATACAAGGATTCTAATTCAATTTGGGTGAATGATGTGATATCATTCACCATCTCTGCAGTCTTGGCTGGAGGAAAGTATTTGTTTAGAAATTTAGTAAGTACCTTAGACCAAGTCGTTATGGATCCCGTTGGCAAAGACTGCAACTAGCTCTTAGCTCTGTCTCAAAGGGAGAAAAGAAAGAGTCTCAGGCGAATGACATCTTTAGAAACACCATTATGCCTAAATGTATCATAAATCTTTAGGAAGTTTAAGAGATGTGCATTGGGATCTTCATTGGATAAGCCGCCAAATTGAACCGAAGTCTGGATCATTTGGATTATAGCAGGCTTTATCTCAAAGTTGTTAACACAGATGGCCGACCACCTAATGCTAGATTGCAAGTTATCCATTTGAGGGGTTGAAAATTCCCTCAAGGGTCGTGTATGGCTGTGCTCATCCGCCATTTTGCAAGTACCTAAAATAATTAAACAATTAAAACTTAAATTAATATGCATAAAAAAAAACTTGAATTCGAGCTAATTAAGCTTGTTAATATTAGTTCTATTGAAATTAAGTCGTTCTCTCGGACAACTGCGCTAAAAACTTGTTCGCTCTTTTGCTTACTGCAAGTGCACGGGTCGCACTTGTAATATAGTTAAGAGTTGGATATCGTTCCCACGAGGATTATGGGTAATTCAGTGCTAATTATTAACCAATAGCTTTATAGTTTATATCCAATAACATTCAAATTAAAAATGGTATGTTTAAACTAACTAAAAGATTTAATTACGATAATTAGAATTAAAATTGATGATGAGATAATAGGGAATCCTTATTCACTTCCTACTTCAATTGATGATATGCAAACCTCTTAATCAACATACATGAGATGAAATTTATTAGCTTGAGAATCTAAATTAGTTAAAAACTTATATCTAGGTTATTTAACCATGCTTCATTTACTTAGTCACTATATGTCCATGAGATCTAGAGTAAATTTCACTCACTAAGAACAATTCTTAAAATAGTTATACATGACCAATAGGTATATGTATATCCTATTTGTAACAACCCTTGATTTAATAACCGCGGTACGATCGTCATTACACCACAGTTACTAAATCCAGGCGTGTCACAATTCCAATTACAATAATTTCAAAAATTTCCATTATACATGAATAGAAAATAGGAGCCTCGCATAAAACATAATTATTTATCTACCCATTTTATACACAACCACTAAAATAAAGGCATATTTCATATATACATTATAGTCATCCTTAACTCACAAATCAGTGATAACACAACGTATAGTACTTACATAGTCAAATAGAATATAGCGGGAACAAAACACTAAAGGGGAAAAGTAGTAATCCTTGGGATAAGCACTACTCGCAGACTAAGCCGCAACCCTATATGTATGTGACACTCGATGTCCCAGTCGACATGGAAGGCATCAATGCCCCCACAAAGTTGCAATCGTACGTAACCGAAAGGATCTCGTCCAGGTGCCAAATCGAGAATAATGAATCGTCCCAATCCAATCAGCAAAAGTGTGGCCCCTCATCTTCTTCCTCACGATCTTTTATCAAATATATATATATATAATAGAAGTACAAGAATACAAGAAAGAGGTGAGACATCCTACTTACATTACCAATTATGGCAATAAAGAAACATAACGGCGCAGAGCGCCCACATAGCATTCCAGCACATATATTCATCAACAGTGACAATAGAATAAACAGTAAGAGCAGGACAACAACACTTAACAGTAAAAATCCATAATAACAGGTAAACATCAATAATACCCCAAGCAATCAACAGAGTCTCAGATAATGAACAATTAAAACATTTCAGATAATCATGGCATCAATAACACAACAGTATAATCATCACACAAATGAGTGCCAAATGATATGCCGACTCACAATGCCGACTCACAATGCCGACTCACAATGCCGACTCACAATGCTGACTCACAATGCACGTGCACTTGATACCAAGATTTTCTATTCCATTTCAAAGATGAACGTTCCGGTAGTCTCCGCCCCCTTAAACAGTCTATGTCAGACCACAAAAAGAATAGTGCTTGTAGGTTCCTCGTCAGTGCGTTGTAATCAGCTTTCTGGCCAGAGGTATTTTACAATGTGATAACATCATCATTAGAGGGATCACCGCGTCCTGACGCACCCAAAGATCCATCATAGACCACACTATCCAATTTTCATTCATAGGCTCATACAGCCCTTTAATAGTCATCGACTAAGCAAATATTCAATGCATGTTAACTCAATGCATACTCATAGGCTCATCTAGCCTTTTAACAGTCATCAACTGAGCAAATGCCTAATGCATGTTGACTCCATGCACAATCATGTATATTCAATCATGTTCACATATATTTCACAATACACATTTTCCATAATATGTCATAATTTGGCCAATTCAAGCATTAACAGAATTTTGGTCCCAAGCACGGACCCACAATAGTACAATGTTAATTTCTCAAGAGTGATAGTACACTTTTAGAAGTTCATTTCGGGGTTTTACCCTAGCTTAACAAGTCTTATGAGATCATTATAAAGTTCCACTTAAATCAACCCCCATTATGGAATCATTATAAAGTTTTACTTAAATTATCATCTCTTATGAATTCATTTTCTAGAGAGATTTCTCTTGTTCTTCCTTTATGTTCAAAGCCATTCTAATCCACAAGATAAATTCTTGTTCTTTATTCTTTCCATTTTATGAGTTCCTAAGGGATCTAAAATTTCTCAATCATCTAGGTCTCCATTCTTGCACTATATTTTGTAGCATTTTGTCTTAAAAATCCGTGTGCCTCATTACAACATAAGTCTACCCTTTTTCCTTCATCACAATATTGATTACTTACCATTTAATTACTTATCTCTCATTTTACACAAAATCAATCCAACTTCCTAGAATCCATGACCAAAACCGTGGCCTCACCTTAGGTTAGAAAACCCTAAAAAATTCCCATCCATTAATTCCAACATTATCATTCAACCTTTAATTACATAAGCTTCATTTTATTTGTGTACCAAACTAATTTATACCCCAAAATCCTAGCCAAAATCATGGACTCACATTAGAGTAGGAAACTCCAAATTTTCTATTTAACAACCCTAACATGATCAAGTAATTTTAACACATCCAATACATTCAAGATCACCATTCAAGCATTAATCCAATTCAAGAATACTTAAACATGCAAAATCACCAAACAAAGTGAACATACAAATATGGATTTCTCCATCAACAACCACACAAAGGTTTCCTTACTATCAAGATAGGTTGAAGAGGATCATCTCCCTCTTACTTGTTGAAGACAACACAAGGAAGCAAGCCTCTTGGTTCCTTGTAGGGATTTTCGTACTACACCTTCAAGGAAATCCTAAGGACATCAAAACTCATCAAAATCATCATCAAAGCTTAGAAAATGAATCCTTGATCACCCAAGAGATCAAGGATCACGAAAATGAGGAGAAAAAGGTGGAAAAGTCATGAACTTTACCTTAAAGTTTCCAACTTTGAAGCTTGATAGATCCAAAATGAAAATGGATGATTTTGGTGATGGTCACAACATGAAAGTTGCTTAGAAAGGTGCCTAGATTCAAGATCAAGGGTTGGTTTAATGAAAAAGCTTAGATGGCAAAAAATGGTGGTGTTGGCCGTGGAAGAGGGTGAGAAAATGGAGAGGAAAGGTTGAGTTTTTGAAGATGACTCCAACTAGAAAAGTGTTTAGAATGTAGTGGAGATCAAGGAAATGCGGTTGTTTAGAAGAAAAGCTTGAAGACTCCAAAAATGGCGTCTTGGCCGAAAATGAGAGGAGGAGGAGAGAAAGGTGATGACTTTCTTTTGTCAAGGAAAAAAATCCAACAAGAAAGGAAGATCTTCAATGGAAGTGGAGATTCAAGCAAGATTAAAGCTTGAAATCAAGCATCCATGGAGTGTGGAGTGGTGGTGGGTGCCATGGAGTTAGAGAGAAGGAGGAGAAGAGAAGAAGAGAAGAAGGTAGAGAGAAGTTGGAGAAAAGTGAAAATGAAAGTTAGAGAGAGAAAGTGATAGTACAGTGATTTGAAGTGAAATGTGTAATTAGGTGTATTTTGTGTAAGTGTATGAATTAAATTGTATGACTACAAAGAGATCTAAAAACTGTGTGGTGGAGAGGAGGAGAGAAGAATTGGCTTCTTGAAGAAGCCATTAGGAAGATGCAAGGAAGCTTCCTCCTAGCTTCTCCAACAAGCCAAAAGGAAGATGCTAGGAAGCTTCCTTCCTTTGAAAAGTCAAAGTGATATCATGGGGATGATGTCACCATGGTGATGTCATTAAAGTATTCTCTAAAATGTGACTAACGCTGTATCAGATTTATTATCAACGAATTAGTTAACAAAAATTGATAGTTATTGTCCAACGGATAAGAAAATTATTCTGCGATTTTTATTTATCAGATAAAAATCTCGAAAAATATGAAACCTCGTAAATCGTGTCTGGCCTTGGGTTTAGTAAGATCCCCCGTCGACGTTTTCACAGTTCAAGGTTCTCAGAAAAAATATCTCATTTTTCCGGCTCCGCTCAGTGCACACGTAAAATGAAAAAGAATATTAAAATATTCTACGTTCTCAAAAAAATACAAAAAAATTCTCAAAAATCACAAATATTATAAAATGATCATTTATCATGAAACTATTACTTTTCAGGATGTTACACTATTAGCTAATTAACTTATCCAAACTAATTGAATGAAATCAAACATGTATCAACCATACTTATGATCTTAAATCCAAATTCTTATGCCTAGATTTATTAGATTTAATCAAAACACATTAAATGTTGGCTAAACATTCAAAAGCATTAAGCACAATATGATTAAACAATCCCAATTCATCTATATTAACTCAAAGGTTTACAAAATCATCAATATTCATAGAAGGATCCAAAGAAATCCCTATACACAACCTAGCCACTCATGACAAACGAAAATACATCACAAATAATCATTGTCATGATAATAAAAAAGAGGAAGATGAAGGAGAGAAAGTTGAAAGCTCAAGAATATTGATCTTTGATGCTTGGATCCTTTTTGTGGAAGAATATAGCCTCTAACTTTGGTCCTTTTGGCTTCCTTTCAATGTCCAAAATAAACCCTAGCAGTTATGTTTCAAAACTAAAAATGTTCTCCCTTTAAAATATGATAAAACAATATTTATAGGATCCAGAATTATATTTTACGCCGCGGTGGTCAACTCCTCACGTCGCAACGCGTGTTCAATTTAGGTCAACACACCGCGACGTTCATAACTTCATGTCGCGGTGCTCAAGCCTCGGGTGCTTCTTCCAGAAACAGGGGATGCACAACGCCATGGCGTTCATAAGCGTACGCTGCGGTGTAATATCCTAAACTTCACCTAGTGCTTCCTCTTCTAATGCAACTCTAAGTCTTTGACAATTCTACTCATTTTGAACTCTTCCTGCTATTGAGAAGTCACCAAATTAATGACAGTTACAAGTTCACATAATCATATGAAGAATTATACCAAATTGCCCAAAAATCATATAGGAAGATACCACAATTGAATTCAATGAATATAGCTTAACATCTTCTAAATATGCCTAATAACAAGGACTAATCAATCAATAAAGCACATATATAGAGCCAAAATAACTACATTTTATGGAGTTATCATTCATATAAGACTTTGATGTTTATGTCTGACATTCCTTCTATGGTTGATTCTTCTGAGTCTATGTTTTTGAATGCTAATCAAGTTATCAATTGTTTAGTAGAAAGGGCTAAGGGGTATGTTCTCCTTTTCTCTTTAAATTCTGAAGTTGAGCAAGACTTAGAAAATATACCTATGGTGAGGGAGTATCTGGAAGTATTTCTTAGTGAAATAATTGAGTTTCCACCTGAGAGGGAAACATAATTCACTATAGATTTGGTACCACGCACTAGACCCATATCTATAGCACCTTATAGGATGTCACCCTTAGAGTTAGCGGAACTTAAGAAACAGATAAAGTAAATTTTATATAAACAATTGATTAGACCTAGTGTTTCACCTTGGGGAGCATCAGTGCTCTTAGTGAAAAAGAAGGATAGTAGCATGAGGTTGTGTATAGATTATTGACAAATAAACAAAGTAACGATCAAGAATAAGTACCATTTACCCAGAATAGATAATATGATGGATCAATTAAGAGGAGCTTTAGTTTTATCAAAAATTGATCTAAGATCTGGTTACCATCAAATCAGAGTTAGGGAAGAGGATATCCCTAAATCGCCTTTAGGACTAGGTATAGACATTATGAATATCTTGTGATGTCCTTTGGTTTAACCAATGCATTCATAGTGTTCATAGACTATATGAATGAAATCTTTATACCATACCAAGGCAAGTTTGTGGTTGTCTTTATAGATGATATCTTTATCTATTCAAAGACAACAGAGGAACATGAGCAGCACATTAAGATGGTTTTAGAAATCCTCAAAGAGAAACAATTGTTTTCCAAATTGGCAAAATGAGAATTTTGGATGAAGGAAGTACAAATTTTGGGTCATGTGGTATCCCAAAGAGGGTATTAGTGGACCCTAGTAAGATAGAAGCAGTGGTGTAATGAGGAAGGCCTACCACTATGATAGAGATTAGAAGTTTCATAGGACTAACTGAGTATTATAGAAGGTTTATTAGAGGATTTTCTCAAATAGCTCTACCCTTGACTCGGCTAACTAGGAAAGATAGCTCTTTTAAGTGGACACAAGAATGTTGTAACACCCCAACTTTTGGTTGAATTACAATATTATCCTGAATGTACTGTTTTATGTTTTATGTAAGTTATAAAATGAATTTGACTGTTTCCTTACTGTATTTGACTGATGTGTGTGATTTACTCCAAGTCAAGAAAATAATAATTTTCGGGCCAGGGAAATCTTAATTTAATTATTCGGAGCTGGGGAATCTTACTAAATCCAATTCTAAGTGATACGTGTATTATTCTTTTAATTTTTAGAATTTAACTGTGCAATAAAATATTTTATATTATTATAATATTATTTTATTGAACAGTACCTACTGTCTTAAAAAATAGTAGAATTCTGCTCCAAATGGACCATGGACCCAGAAAAGTCTGTGGGACCTACGTTTGGAAAATCAATCAACATTTCTGGCTTTATTTATTTCTAAGTCAAGGAGATGTGGTCAACAATAGTGGCTTGAAACTTTTTAAGCAATAGGAAACAAGTCCACAAAAGTGGTTAGACTAGCTAGTAAGTAACTAGAAAAACCTAACTAAGTTGATCTAACTAAACTAAGTTAAATTAAGGTGTCTAAGTAGTAATTAAATGGAACAAACCTAGTTAACTAGTCATTTAAGTTTTAGTTAGAGAAGGTTCTAGAAGAATCAAGAAGAGAGTTAGTCATCCTAACTAACTAAATGGCTAACTAAGTAACTAAAAAACTTAACTAAATTAACTTAGACCTAACTAGGAAACCAAATGAACTAAAACCTAGTTTGCTTCTCCTAAGGCCATTCGGTTATGGCACATTCAAGAAGGGCTTAGTCACTTGACTTGATTTCCTACACCAATAGGAAGCTAGCTTAAGAGCAAAGCCTTTGATATCCACCCTAGATCACATCTAAGGTTGTTAGGAAGTCTTGGAGGGTCAACAATGATGGCCACCTCCTTTGGAGCTCCACAGCCAAGTGCTTGGTGTTAGGAGATAATTTTCATTTCATCTTCATCTTCATTTTACTATCACTCAAAACCTCTATTCTCTTTCTACCAAAAGCTAAGAACACCATTATTACTCCTTGAGAGCTCACGGCCAACACCCTAAACCAACACCTCCACTCTTCTAAAATTTCACCTAACCCTACTTCTCAAATCCAAACACTATTCTAAGTATTTTTCATCTTGAAAGTTTCTTCAAAAAAATTCATCTTGAGCTTGGAAAACCATCTTGAAGATTTTTCCTACAAGGTGAAAATCCTTGTTTCTTATTTCTAACTTGATTTCTTAGGTTCTAAGCCATGATTGATCCTTGGTTTATATTTTTCACCTATAGTTATGACTCTTTAAAATTTGTTTGAGCTTGTTAGGGATTCTTTGAAGGTTACACGAAATCACTAAGAGGAGTCTAGGAGAAGTTTGTCTTCCCTTAAGGTAAGAGGGAGATTTAATCTCATCAACCTTGTGTGGTGGTGAGAAAATGGATATATTTGTGGTGAAGAATCCATAAGGATTCCTTCACTTGGTTGTTTAATGTCTTTTCTATTTTGTGATTGATTATGTGTGTATGCATGTCTATAGCTTTAAAATATATTGTATGTGTTCATATATGTATGATAATTATGATAGGATGTGAATAACATGTGAGGATTTGCATAAGTGTTCCAAAGAACACAAGGAAGCTCATGGCTTCACCAAGAAAAAGAGAACCAAAATGTTCTCAACCATTTTCTAGAAGAATGACTTAATAGATTTAAGTAAATTAATGAATTTGAAAATGATTTGAAAGATGGAAAATGATTTAAAGATCATTTGTAAAGACAATGTTGAATTCGGCCAAAATGCCACATAATGTATATTTGATTTCCAAAATTATTTTCTAATGTAGACTAAGTAGTTAACTTAAAAAGAATTCAATTTCAATGAATTTTTGGAGAGCGAAATAAATGAATTTAGTTTTAGAAACCTAAATTAGAAGAATTAATTATAAATAAGAAATAAAGTGAACACTTGAAAAATGTTAACGTAACGCTCACTTTTGGGTTTTGAAGCACATTAGTGAGTTTCAAAGTGTAAATAATGGTTATAATTAAAGCAAGGTAACTTTTAAAGAAAAACGTAAAAAATATCATTTAATGAATTTTCTAGACAAAATGCTGTCAAAATTAATTAAAAGTGGACAAATAATGGAGAAAGTTTCAAAGTATAATTAGAACATAAAGAAAATATTATACGTAGTTGAAAAATACTAGAAATAGCTTACGCGTATTTAAAATAAAGATTTTTAAGCTACGTGATTGAGAAAACGATTTAAAAATCTTACGCGATTGAGACAATGATTTAAAAATATTGCGCGATATTTAAAAATGTCAAAATATATTTACGCGATTTAAAAACGTTTGAAAAAGGTGACGTGATTGTAAAAATACGATAAAATCTTTACGCGACTAAAAGGAACAGTGAGTTTTACTGTTGGGCCAAAGTGGTGGACCTGAACATGTTGAGAAATAGTACTGACAAGTGGAGACATACTATATTTGGTTAATACCGATACTGAGAGTATTATTATAATTATGGCTTATAGTGATAATAAGGGTATTTGTGTAATTTTGGTTTATGTTCATACATTGAGAGATGTGTCAATTTGGTTGAAATTGGCGATTGGCTGACAAGATGAATTACACCGTGTTGTGGGTGTGACAGGCGTAGTGCGGTCCATTAATTGAACTTAGAGGCGTTAGTGTGCGTAGGATTCCACATGTGGATAGTTGGTAGCTCCTCTGGGCCGTGGTAACGTGCAACGCACTAATGATCTCGACAAACACTATTCTTAATCAAGATCTTATGGAGACTGTCTAGTACAATGTCTGTGGTGCACGACGTATTTGATTGTGTACTACTTACACGATGTTTTGACTATGGGCTATTTACACAATGTTTGGCTGTGTAATAGTTGGTTAGGCAGCCTGAGGTACGGACGGGTCTTTCGGATCATTCTCTCTAATGTCTGTGTTTAGCTCCATGGAGTAGGAATGAGTCGGTGTACATTTGCATTTGTTGCCTGCATCATAATGTGATTACTTATATTTAATTTGAGATATTATGTTTGATGTGTTAATGTGAGATATTGTGCATGATGTGATGATATGGATTTTTGAATCAACTGTGATATTTGTATGTATTGTCATTTTCTGTACTGCCATGTTGGTAATGATGTAGATTGTCTCACCTCTTTGTATGTGTTTTCTGTATTATTTTTATATTCTGTAAAGAGTTTGAGGAAGAGGAAGAGGAGCAGCCTCTAGAGATTCAGTACCCGGAGGACCAGCAATCGAGTGATCAGTTCGAGGAAGGCGAGCCATTAGATCACCTATATCATTTGGATTGATCTTGTGGTTATGGCTTTGCCTGATTTCTTTGGTTTTGTGAGACTTGATTTTCACAGAGGCTCTGAGGCTTGGCGACTGTGTGAAGATAGAGGATCAATGGTTTATGTGGGGCGTCTGGCTGTGACCCTACGTAGAGAGTTTAATGGAGCACCGATATTTATTACTACTCTGTATTTACAGCTTGAGATGCCTTTGACTCTTAGACGTTACTGGGCAGGACATTTTCATGCACCCAGTGAGATCAGTAATGTATCGACAGCATGGACTCCTGTCCGTAGAGCTGCGAGACATCCAGGATTTCTGTCATCCGATGATCCATCTGAGGATGATCCTTCGGAGGGTTAAAAATCTTTGATGTGCACTTGGGCATGTTTATGTTTTAGTGTTATGCTAACTTTTTACTACTTTATTAAATATTTGTAGTTGTAAATTATTTGTGTACTTAAGACAAAAATCATATGTACATTATGGTGAGTAATAATAGTTTGTTTTGTTTTGTGATTCGTTTTATTTTATTTAATGATATCATGTATAAAAAAAAATTTACAACTCATATTAATTATGTACTAAACGTTTTATAACTTGGGTAAGGTTTTATTATTATTGTATCGGAAATGTGACATCCTCATTAGGGTGTTACAAATGTGAAGATAGTTGATGAACCTACAAAATTCATGTTTTTACAGTTCAAAATCTTGGTTTTCACTCTCTTCCAATCCCTTTTTGAATGAGCTTTATTCTTAAATTTTATCATGTTTTTATTATTTAAAACTTTGTCTTATTATGTGTTTTATTTGTTTTTGTTAGGTAATTACACATGGAAGAAGTTTGGATGCTTGAACAAGGAAGAAAAAGTTGAAATTAAGATTCTAGTCTTGGGCACTTAAGCGCCCAACTTCCCACCGATTCAGCGCTCAAAGGCAAAGATAACATCATTGCGTGTCTAAGCACCTAAAAACTATGCGCTTAAGTGCTCAATACGTTTAATGACGTGTTTTGTTGCATATAAATAAGAAAAATAAAATTTATGGGCTGACAGGCAGTAGAGATTCAGAGAGAAAAGTGGAGGCATAAACCTTAATTTGGCGTGGGAGCATCTAAGCTTAAAGATTAGGATTTTTCTTCAACCTTTCCACCTATCTTCCATGGAGTTTATTGGAATTTCTTCTTTGTTTTCTTCTTTCTCCATGTGTAGCTAAACTTCTCTAGTTAGGGTTATGATAGATCTTATTCTTAGATGACGTAAATTTATTTTTGTGTTTAATCTATGTTTCTATTTCATGATTTACATGTTTATCTCTTCTCTTAATGCTTTCCTTGATTTGGCCAATTTGGGAATGATTTTAGATTTATGTATGATTTGAAAAAATTGTGTAAGAACCTATAACTTGTGATAAACACCGCAATTTATGCAATTTCTAGGAATAGACGTTGCAGATTGTGTGGTCTTGCTTTCTATTCCCTCGTTTTATAAAGCTTTCTCTATTTAGGGTTATACTAAGGGATTAGTGAACTCAAAGTAGTATGAAGAAGATTAATATACTAAGGGATTGGATATTTAATTAATTTGGGGAATTTGATCATGAATCATGGAATAGAACTTAATTAAATTGATATTTGAATTTGCATCAAAAGAGTTCAAGTGAAATCGGAACCCTAACACTTTGATATCATTGTTTTTCAACCTTTGCCTAATTGATTTATTTTTACTCTTGTTAATTTTGATTATTTTCTGATTTGTGTTTTCTTTTATTTATATTCTTGTCACATCCTAATATTCGATAGTTTAAATAGTGTTGATTTAACGAATTTAGTAATTGATAACATAATCCTCTAGAGAATGATACTCTAACTCATCATTTATTACTTTTGCAATTTGGTACACTTGCCAATATCTCAACAACTTTTTGGCGTTGTTGCCGAGGATTATTGATTATCAATATTAAATAGTAATTAAAAGACACTAATTTAAGCATTTATTTTTGTTTGCTTAATCTTAATTTTATTTTTAATTATTTAATTTTATTTTTAATTTGTTTCTTTTTAATTCACTATTGTTTGCTTTGTTTATGCGAGGTACTGTGAATCCGAAAGCATTACTTTTTGATCCAAAGATTGAGAAAATAGAAAGGGCAAACAAAAAAGAAACAAGAGAGAAAAAAAAGAATTGAAAATGAGAACATGGTAGAAACTAATGAAGAACTAAGATGCATTTTGGCATATTATGCAACTCCGTCTGCTAAAAGGGTTGCAACCAGTATAGTGCGACATACCATACAAGGTAATAATTTTGAGATCAAACCAGCTCTTCTATAACTGGTGCAACAAGATCAATTTGGGGAAAATCAGTCAGAAGACCCTAATTTACATATCAACAATTTCTTGTAGCTTTGCGACACCATCAAGTATAACGGAGCAAGTGATGATGCTATATGGCTAAGGCTTTTCACATTCTCTTTAAGGGATAAATCTAAGAGCTGGTTATAAGTCTAACCTAAAGGAAGCATCACTACTTGGGATAATTTGATTAGCAAGTTCCTTACTCGATATTTTCCTCCGTCAATGTTCGTAAAGATGAGCAATGAGATTGCATGTTTCATTCAAAATCATGGGGTGTAACACCCTCGAGAACATGTTAGACTTGTATAAGGTTACAAAGGTAGCCTAATACTTGCTTAACATGCTTGTTAAATTTTGTGACTTTCTGAGCTAGTTTAGTCACTTTGCTATAACATTATATATGAAAAATAATTGTTATTAGCTCCGGAATTGGCTTAAACTACTTAGTTAATGGAAATAAATTTGGATAATTTATTTCTAAGTCACAAATGTGTGGAATAAGGTGTAGTTAAATTTTGAGAACTAACTGAATTCGTTTGGTATTTTTAAGCACACTACGGGAGTATTTTAATACTGGATTGGTGAGTTAGTTATTTGGAAAGTTATAGAAATGGTGAAATTAGGATTTAGATAAATCTTAGGATTTTCCTTAATACCTTTGGAAGTTATGAAACTTGATTTGGTGAAATCTAAGTATTCCTAAGTGTTCTTATCCCTTTTAAACCTTGACTTTTATGCTTTTGTCTATCATCCTCAACCACTCACACGATTTTCCATCATAAAAGCAAAAAAGAAGAGAAAATAAGGGAAATAAAGAAGAAGGAGAAAACGAAGAGGGAGAAGGAAGAAAAGGGGAAGAAGTGAAGGTAAAGTTTGAGTTCATTCTGCAAGTTTTAGAGGGAAGGGGACTTATTTCAAAACTATTTAGCCTTCTTTTCTTGATTTTGTTGTATGTTTGTTGATGAACAAAAATGGGATTTTAGTGAGTTATGAAGTTTTCCTTGGCTAGTTTGATTATGGATGAGACTTAGAACATGTTTGTATCTTATTTCATCTTTGAGTTTGTAGTTGTAAAAATAGGTATGTAAGGGGAGTTTTTGATTCTTTTCCTTCATGTTTGTGTTTTGAGAAAATACTTTGGGGTTATAAAATGAATTAGGGTCACGTGTGACATTGGAAAAGCTCTTAAAAATGGTGTTGGAAAGGTTGGATTCTAGTTTGGCAACTAGAAAAATAAGGGACTCCATTTTGGTGCACTAGCGCCTAGGCGCCAGGAGTTGGGCACCCAGGTGCTCAATGTTGTTGAACGTTAGGCACTTAGGCACCATTTGATGGGCCCCCAAGCGCCAGCGAGCAAGGAAAAAAAAAGAGAAAAAAACAAGGCATGGCCTCGGCCCAGCTAGCGTTCAGCCGCTGGGTAGTGGGCAGCTAGGCGCCCAGACCATTTTTTGTAAGGACTTTTATTTTGTTAAATGAAGATTCTTACTTGTGTAAATCCTTCATGTATGTTATCTAATAAGTGTTAAGACTCTAATAGAGATATTTAATGAAGTGATAATGTGATGGATCAAATTGAGTTGTAATGCTAATTATTTGTAGTAATTAGACATTGTTGTAAGGTTGTGATTGATGAAGGATGTGATCCTCACATCTGGTGATAATATATGATAGTGTGAGGATGGTGTTTTCCCACCCTATTATAGTAATGAGTTGAGGATAGTGTTTTTGTTATGACCTTTTGTGTACTACAAGAGCACGGGTCACAAAAGTAATACAATGATGAGAAAAATCATTTCCACAGGGAAAATGAATAATATCTAATGCCAAATATTAACCAATAGCTTAATGAATTCTATTCAAGCACATATAAATTGGAAAAAGTGTGTGCAGTCAAAATTAGGGCTAAAAGGCAATAAACCAGGAGTAAAAGATAATAACGAGAGCATAGAGACTCCTTCTTCACCAACTACTTTACTTGGCAAGTTGCAACCATTTTAAGCAACGATGATGACTAGTTTTGTTAGCCTAAGAAACTACATCAGCTGAAAGCCTATGTCATTTACGTAGCCCACTATGTGTCCATGAGAACTAGAGCAAACTTCATGCATTACGGTTGATTCTTAACAATGGTTATACATGACTAATAGGTATATGCCTATCCTATTAACAAATTAATTCACCCTACCATTAGAATGAGATTAAACATGCACCACCCATATCCATGATCTAAAACCTAGATTCCTATGTCTAGTTCAAGAGATTTTATCAAATCATAATAAATGATGGCCAAACATCTATGGGCATTAAGAGAAACATGGGTAAACAAAACTAATCATCGTTATAAACTTAAAAGGTTACAAAGTCACCAATGTACATAGAATGATCCAAAGGAATTCCTAAAAATAGATTAGCTATCCATGAAACACGAATATCTCAAGAGACATTCCATGCCCATGACCTAAAAATAGAGAGATTAAAAAGAAAAGAGATAAAACACTATAATGTGAACCTGGGATGCTTGATCCTCTTTGGATGATGGTGGTTTTCTCTTCCAATCCCTTCAAAGCCCTCCAAAATGATGAAAAACTCATCCTTGCTCTGTTCTCTGCCTTCTCCCACCTAACTTTCGCAAAATATCTTATGAAACAGTATTTATAGACAATGCCTGCGAACTCGCGCCATGGTGAGAACTTCCCTGCGCCGCGGCATGAGTGTCCACGTGGTTAAATGGAACTAGTGCAGACAAACACGCATCGCAGCATGAACTTTTTTGCGCCGCAACATGGTAGTCTCTATCTTTAGGGTGCACAACAAACAAAGAGGAAGACGCCGCAGCGTGATACACCTTGCGTCGCGGCGTGAAAAGCTGGAATGCATACTAAGCTCCCTCTTCCATTGCAAAGCCTTGGCTTACTTCATTTTATCAGTTTAGAGCTCATCCTGCAATGGAAAAGTCGCCTAATTAATCACAACTGAAAATCAACTTAATCCAACAAAGAATAGACAGGATTTTAGTAAGATTGGAGAGGAAGACATCAACATGAATTTGAATAAAAAGTGAGGGAAAAGTCTTCCAATCATGTCTAAGCACAAGGACTAAGGAATCAATATATCACCAATATGGGGCACAAATAACTATATTTTATAGAGTTATCACACCCACAAACCTGGTTTTTTGCTAGTCCTCGAGCAAAACAAAGTATGATTACACTTGCATTGGCACAACATACATCAAAATGCATTTAGCAACAAAAATTGGATTCTAATTTCAATTATTTCAAAACTAGCATGTGATGATTGCATAAAGCCTTAAAGAATGCTTATGCCTCACACTCCGATTCACACATACACAATCCTTTTCATGCTGACAATCAAAGCTTCCTAACATGCATAACAGACTTCCCATCATCAAGCAAACAAGACTTCATCAATTCAAATCACACTCATTCAGATAAGCTTATGGGCATACATATGGAAATGAATCAAAGAATCCAAAAGATTGTAATTCAACTCTCTCTCCACTAATGTAAATCATACATAACTGAGGATCAAAAGGGACTTAAACAACTTGTAATGTAAGGCCATGGTTGGGGGCTAAAGAACAAAGGGGAAATGATAATAAACAAACATTAAGAAACAAAAATATGCGATTTCAAGACTTGAGTCACTAAGTTATACAACAAGGGTGGGTAAAATTAAATAACCGAACTCTCTAGAACCACTCTTTTATTTGTTTTGCCTTTTGGATTTTCAACTTTGGATTTTTCTTTTCTTTTCTCATTCTTTTTCTTTTTCTCTTTTCCTTAACCAATTTCTTTCATAACACATAGTTCCTTCAAATCACTTCTATACTGAAACAAGCATTCACACCGTTCAATCATAGGACTCAAGTCAAGAAATATCATATCATTCACTCAACAAGTAATGATGGTCGGAGAAAGAATGCAATGTTTTCACATGCATTAGAATGGTTACATGGGGTTAGGAAAATGAAGGTGATGAAAAACATATAAGGCCAAACAAGTACAAGGCTTCAAAGGGGACATATGGATATCATCATGTAAGGATAAGCTTGAAAGGCTCAATTGGTCCAAACAATGCCCTAATTATTTTCTCAGTCATACACAATCTAGGATTTCGCTTCAAGAGAGTTGCAAAACAATTTCAAAGATAAAAGAAGTCATTCACGTGTACAACCTATAAACATTCTCTAAACAAGCACTCAAATCAGTTCCAAAGTTAAACAAGCATGTAAGTGAGAAATTCATCATGCATAAAAAGAATTTAGATTGCTCCAGCATGCAACCAAGATCACAAATGGATTTACAGAAAACCTAAGGCAAATTTGCATCCATATTCATCATTGGGCAATCGCAGTAATACTATGCACCAAAACAAAGCATTAACATAAAAGTCAGCTATCAAAGGAAAGTCAACTATCAAAAGATCAGTACTAGATATATAACATGAGAAATTAGACAAAAGCAGCTAGACATCCCCCCAAACTTGAGGGAAATAGTGCCCTTACTGTACAAAAGACAGAAAAAAGTAGTCAAAATAACAAAAAGATGCCTTGTATGCATCACAACTACACATCATCCTCATTAGTGGCAGCCTTCTACTCATCATCATCGTCTTCCTTAGCAGTAGTCATCGGTACATCATCTCTGTCATCAATAGGATCCCGCTACTACTGTGAGGGCCCAGCATAATTGTAAGGAGAGAGGTGTGGGATGGGGAAGTCATCGATGGAAATCTGTTGGCACTCCGCTAGCCACTTGATTGTCTCCACAGTGTAAGCTTCTATGGCAGCCAGGCACGCAATCTCACTCCGCAAGTCATCATCTAGGGGAGTACGAGCCACCCTGGGTGCGCTCCCAGCCTGTTGCTGCCTAGCATGCGCCGCAACTGGAGCTTCTTTCAGCCTCTGAAGTATTCTATCATTAAGAGGCTGCTTAATGTAATACCCCGAAATTTGCTATTTCTCAGTAATGACTGAATTGTACTGTTTTGTGATTTCTATGTGCTATAAATTTATTTTGACTGTTTTGTGACTATTTTTTATCATTGTGTGTGATTTACTCTGAGCCAGGAAAATAATAATTTTCGGGCCGAAAAAAATCTTTGCTGATTTATTTATAGCCGGGGGAGCTTACTAAACCCGAATCCGAGAGATACGTGTCTCGATTTTTTAATTTTTAGAATTTATCTGTGAAATAAAAATATTCTGTATTTTTATTTTCGATTGGATAGTACCTACTGACTTGTGAGCAGTAGCTTTTGCTCATTGGGTAATAGACCCGGTGTAACACCCTTGTGGGGATGTCACATATATAAATAAAATAAAAGAAAGATAAATAAAATCTACCCAAGTTGTAAAACATTTGTAACATAATATTTCGGGTTGTAAAATTCTTCTTGTTAAACAGAATAGTATTAAATAAAATAACGCGGAAACACAAAATAAACAAACCAACATCTCACATAATATACATATGGTACTAGTTATAAGTTATACAAATAATTTACAACTATCCATATTTAAACTAAAACAGTAAACAAAACAGTAAAAGGTTAAAATATACAAACGCAGACGCGCCCAAGTACACATCATAAATATCTAACCCTCTGAAAGATCACTCTCAGATGAAACTTCAGGTGATAAATATCCAGGATGCCTCGACCCTCTACGGACACGAGTTCGTGCAGTCGACACGCTGCTAATCTCACTAGGCGCATTAAACATACCGCCTCAATGACGCCTAAGAGATAGCGGCAACTCCACATGTAAGTACAACAAAGTAGAAAAGATCAGCACTCCATCAAACTCCGTACGTATGGTCATAGTTAGACGCCCTACGTACGTCACCGAATCTCTATTCTCTCGAAGACGCCAGGCTTCAAAGCCTCCGTGAAACTCCAGTTGCACGAATCCAAAGAATCCTGGTAGCGTCATATCCACACAATCAATTCAAAGGATATGGATGATCGGATCGTTCTTGATTGTAGAACTGATCTTCGGCTTGCTGCTCTTCCTCCTCTTCAAGATACTCACACTCAAGAGGTTGTTCCTCTTCCTCAAACTCTTTATCACATAATTTAAAATATACAGATAACACATATAACAAAGAGGTAAGACAATCTAAATCATCACAAACATGGTAAATAAGAAAACGACAATACAACAGGTAAAATAGTTCATACAATATAGCATACTATAATAACATAAATCATAATATTAAATAATACAAAACTCAATACAATAATAACATACAATGGTACAGATGAATAAAATGGTACAGATAATTAAAATGATACAGATAGATAAAATAGTGCAACTAAATAACATTAAAATGTATAAAACATAAATATATGAAATGTGACTCAACCCTACTCCATGGAGCTAAAAATACAGACATTAGAGAGAACGACCCGCAAAATCTATTAGTACCGTCGACCGCCTAATAACTATTCCGCTGTCTCACGTTGCGTCTATAGCCCACTGTAAAAAAAAGATGTAGTGGTGTATCACACTGTCATACGTCGTGTTACTACAGGCTTGCACTAATAGACTTCACAAGATCTTGATTAAGTATAATGCGTGTCGAGTCCATTAGTGTGTTACAAGTTACCACATCCCAGAAGAGCGACCAACTGTCCACAAATGGAATAATCTACACACTAATGTCTCCAAGTTCATTCAAGTTGAACCACACTACGCTTATCACACCGACAACACGATGTTATTCATCTCGTCAATCAATCCACCAATTATCAACCAAATTGGCACAACTCAATGCATGATAAAAATTCTAAATATGCCCTCACTGGCAAAAATTATGAATATGCCCTCACTGGCAAATCGTATATATATATATAGTACGTCCCACCTGACAGTACTGTTTCACAATCTGTCCGGGTCCACCACTTTGGCCCGACAGTAAAACTTGTTGTTTTCGTCAATCGCGTAGAAATTTTATCGCGTTTTCAAAATCTCATCGCTTTTACAAACATTTTTAAATAGAGTAAATATATTTTACTGTTTTTAAAATCGCGTACTGTTTTTCAAACGTTTTCTCAATCGCGTAAGATTTTTAAATCATTTTCTTGTCCGAATTCCTTAAAATTATTGTTTAAATAAACAGAAATAATATTTAATACGTTTAAACTACGTAGAATATTTTTCATACCGTACAAATTATATTTGCTATCTTCTCTATCTTATTTGTCTGTTTTTAGCAAAAATTGATAGTATTTTGCTTAGAAAATGTATAACGATGATTTTCTAAGTTTTTCGTAAAAATTTCTTTTATTTATATTATAACCATTTAATTACACTTTTGAAAACTACTAACGTGCTTCAAAATATAATATGAGCTCTACGTTAGAAATTTTACAAAAGCTACTGTATTTCCTTTTAGCCACTAAAATCATTAGTTTTAACTTCTTAAACTCAATCTAATCAATTTATTTCTTTGAAAATCATTATAGAAAAATTCCTTTTAACATATATTGCTTCTTTTTTATTGAAAATGGTTTGGAAATGATTTTAGAAATCATAAATCCTTGGCTTTGGCATGTTGGCCGAAACACTTAAAATTGCCATTTGATCTCTACATTCATTTTTCTTACTCTAAACAATTTTGCATTTTGGTTCTCCTTTTTGGTTGGGGCCATGAGCCTTAGTGATGTGTTCTTTGGAACACTCATGCAATCCTTGACATGTTGTTCACATCTTAAGATTTACACATGCATTTCTAACACATACAATATTTTTAAAGCTTGTAGACATACATATTAATACAAATCACAAATAGGAAAGCTAATAACAAACACACAAATGAATCCTTGTGGATTCTACAATCACAAACAATTTCCATCTTCTTACCACCACCCAAGGATGATAAGATTTAAGTCTTCCTCTTACCTTAAATGAAGACAAATACTCTTTCACTCCTTTCTAGGGTTTCGATTTTCACCCTCCAAGATACCTATCAAGCTTAAACAAAAATTCTACAAGTTATAATCATGAAAGAAAGCTTAAACCATGGATCAATCATGGCTTAGAACTTTGAAAAAGAATTTAGAAATGAAAAACAAAGATTTTCACCTTCAAGGTAGAATCTTCAAAGTAGTTTTTCAAGCTCAAGATGAAAGATTTTGCAAGAACTCTCAACTAGAGATGTTCTTAGAATTGTGTTTAGATTTTGAAAAGTTGGTTAGAAGAAATTTTGGGTGGATGGATGGTGAAGAATGGTGTTTGGCCGAATGGTGCTTCAAGAACACAACAATGGAGTTTGGTATTTTTGGAAGAGAGAGAAGAGAGAAAATGTTAGGAAATTAAGTGATAATTACCCTTCCAAATGGTGCATGGCCGTAGACTTCAAGGGCAAGGGAGGTGTCCATTAGGTTGGCTCCATCCAAGCTTTAGGATTGATGAATGGTGAGGATTAAGACTTGATCACCAAGCTTTGCTCTCATTGGTTACTCTAAGCCTAGTCACTAAGCCTTGTCATTAAGCCTTGTCACTAATTAAGCCCTGTCACATGCTTAGTCACATGCTCTTGAATGTTCCACCACTAATGATGTATAATTAAGCTACTAATCCTATTAAGTTTTTACTAAATGTGGGTCCCGCAAAATATTTTTGGGTCCATTACCGCTTATTTATATTGACTAATAAAATAATATTATAATAATATAAAATTATTTTATTTTACAGTTAAATCCTAAAAATTAAAAGATTACTAACCGTATCATTCGAGAATTGAGTTTAGTAAGATCCCCCAACTCCAAATAATTAAAATAAGATTTCCCGGCCCGAAAAATATTATTTTCCTGTCCCAGAGCAAATCACACAAAAAGTCCAAATAAAATAATAGACAGTATTATAAAGCAGTAATTCATATAGAAAAACAACAAACAGTACAAAAAGGACACAACGGTCATTTATCCTAAAGTTAAAAAACATCAAACAGTACATTTGGGACACAACGGTAACTCACCCAAAAGTTTAGGGTGTTACACCCGGTATCTTTTGTACATTGGAAAATAGACCCGAAAAAGTCTTTGTGACTCACAAAGTGGTGAACCAATAAGATTAAGTCTATATAAATGACTTGAATTTCTAAGCCAATGAGATGTGGTCAACAATAATGGCTAGTCTAGTTAGCCATGTAACTAAGTAATCTAACTAAGTTAGCCTATGTAGTAACTAAATGGAGCAAACTTAGTTTGCTACTCATTAGAGCCCACAGTTACAAGGGTGTTCTAGCACCTTCTAGAATGTATGATTCACACCTAAGTAACAAAATGGTTAGCAATGGAAGTAAGTGATGTAACTAAGTTAGCTTAAGTTAGTTGGGAACTAATTGAATCAAAACTTGGTTAGCCTTCCCCATTGATTCATGCACCTTCTAGGATGTGTGAATCACTTGCATGACTCTTAAGGTTTAAACCAATAAAAAATCAAGTGATCAAAGCATGATAATGGTGTGACATAAGCTATATGATAATCATAATTGTTAGCAAAGTTTTTGACTCTCCTTTCCATATACACTTCCATGGCAATCACTAGAGGGGAGAGGAAATTCATTTCATTCCTATCACATTTTGAGACCAAAAGCTATTTTCTCAATTCTCTTTCTTCCAAACTCAAACAAAAAAAAAAACTCCATTACTCCTCTTGGTGAAGCTCTCGGCCAGCCCACCTAGAAGCACCCTCCAAGCTTCCAAAATTTTAGCTAACCTCATTTCCTAAACCTAAACACCATTCTAAGAACTTTTCATGTTGTAAGTTTCACCTAGTTCATCCATCTAGTATTTGGAAATCAAGCTTGAGTTTTCTACTCTTAAAGGTAAAAGCCTTGTTTCTTGATTCAAAGTTTAGTTCTTGAGTTTCTAAGTCATGTTTGATCCATGGTTTCTATTTTTCAAGCTTAGTTTATGACCTTGTGTTGGTTTAAGCTTGTTAGGATTTTCCTTGGAGGCTACACGAAATCTTTGGAGAAAGCAACTAAGAGGATTTTGTCTTCCTTGAGGTAAGAGGGAGATTAACCTCATCAACCAAGTGTTAGTGGTGAGGGAATGGCTTGTTTGTGGTGAAAAATCCATAAGGATTTATTCACTTGTGTGGTTTAAGCTTGCTTTGTTTGTGATGATTTTTGGTTGGTATACTTTATTGGCTTTGATAATATGTTTGTTTATGCGATTACAGAAGCATGTTGATTATTGTATAAAGTAGGATGTGATTCATGTAACACCCTCCGTAGGGCATTACATTTCCAACTACAAGCTCATAATCTGAAAATCATTTCATAAAAGGTTTGAGTTCTAAAATATAGATTTTTAAAATTTCTTTTCGCGAAAACATAAACTTACTGAAATTTATAGGTAATACTAAAAAATAGATTTAAACTGATTAATATACATTACTGACACCATATAATATTTAACAATTAGTTAGGAAACATAAAACTTATAGACTCAATTTTAAACAACAGCAAACCCCATGGAGAGTCTTACTTAATAGCACAGTAAAACACTAACAAGAAAAACTCAACATACTTATTCCGTCTTGTATCCATCTTGACGCGTCATATATTTGTTCCTCCTCAAAACAGCACACCAACTAATCCAGTATGGTCACTCCTCGATGTTGTCACCGAACTCAGAATATTTACCTCTAGTCAAGTCTAAGAAACTCGTTCCATCTTCTATATAATTTTTAACAATACAAGCACAATAAAACAATACAACAAAGAGGTGAGATCCCCTTTCATCAATACCAATACGACAGCAAAGAATGATACGGATGACATTATCATTCTAAACACACAAATATCACAATCTTATTCATGTTATCAATTCATCACAATTTTTGTAAACATATATCTTAGTAAAATCACCAGCACTAATTTCATCACAACAGATATCCTCAATATATAAAACAATGATTTCACACCATATGAACATTTATCATGCCACAACAATATGTGGACTGACCATGTGTATGTATACTAGACTAATTTCCCACTCCATGGAGGTCTCCATAATTTTGAGATGAAAGTTCTGGTTAATTGTCAGCCTTAGCCCATGACAAAACCCAGTCGTCGAAAGGAATCATGTTCTTGTCAGGTATTGTCAATGCGTTGCAACAGACTGCATCACCAAGTGGCATATGGTACTTGCCAACTGTCCACTAGTTGACCATCGCGCCTCGACGCCCCCAAGATCCATCATAGATCTCACTTTTCAATTCTCATTCTCTCTTCAACCACAAGGGCCATAATAGCTATTAGCTAAATTCCGTTCAATGCACGAATACCTCAATGCAATTCTGTTCAATGCACAAATATCTCAATGCAATTTTGTTCAATGCACGAATATCTCAATGCAATTCTGTTCAATTTCATTATATGCCTCAATACATATCTTAATTTCATCATTAAAAAGGTTCCCAAATGAGATTAGAACAACCGCCAATACAATTGTCTAATATCATAAGATCAATGGATATTATATAATCGTTCATACAATTACATAATATCATCGATACATCCGGGTCCAGTACATCAGTTCTTACAGTATCTTTACTGTATTTTCAATCGCGTATCATTTTTAACATGTTTTCATAATCGCGTAACACTTTTATTACGTTTTCAAATCACATAATCATTTTCTGACGTTTTCTCAATCGCGTAGCGATTTTCCAACATTTTCAAAATCGTGTAGCTTAAAAATCATATTTTTAAGTCGCATAAACTATTTTTCATCATCTTTCAACTACATAAAATATTTATCTATATTCCAAACATCATTTTTTACTTTCCAAAAATCAATGTCATTTCCAACTTCATTTTCCACGTATTCTTCACTTAAAAATCCTCTACATAATATTTTTCATTATTTCCCCAAAATCAATATTTCCTTCAAATCAATTATTCCAACTTAAAATTTCCTAACGCGCCTCAAAACTCAATGGGTGAGCTATACGTTAGTAAATTTCAAGTCACCAACGTATTTTTTATAATTCTAAATCAATACTAAAACTCAGTTCTCTTTAAAATGAGTCGAGGTTCAAACACTTTCAACCTCTCTTTTTCTTTTATCAACGAAATCTTCATCTCTCAAGTGATAAAGTATTTATCTTCCATTTCTTAAATCCTTTTTATAAATTTCTTGTATTAAATTAATTAACTTTTCATTTCTAAATCAAAATTTTACATAAAGTAAAACCATTTTCAAACTCACAAAACCGTAACTACATGGTCATTGGAACCATCATATCTTTTCTTTTTCCTTTTTCCTTCAAATCATTCAATTTTACCATTCTTGAAAATCTTAATTTGGAAACACCTATTTTTGAGGTGTTGAGGTTGTGAGCCTCTTGGTCATTGGAACTAAAAATTATTTTCCTTGTTCACTTCCATCATAGTATACATAATATGTTCACATCATATCTATCATAAGCATAACATAAACAAAGCAATAAACCATGCAAAGCATGCAAGGCATAAACAAGTAATTCAAAACACATAAACACTCAAAAATAATTACACAACCATGAATAATGAACCCTCACATGGATTCACCATCCTTAACAAACAAATACATCTCTCACCACCATACTTGGTTGATGAGGGTAATCTCCCTCTTACCTCTTGGAGAAACCTCCAAAGCTCCTTGCTTTGCTTCTTGTACAAGTCCTTCACCACCAAGAGCTTCTTAAAAATCAAAGTAAACATACATAATCAATATCTAAGGCTTGAATAAGAAAACCATGGATCAAAACATGGTTTAGAACTTTAAATATAAAATTAGAAAAGAATATCAAGAACACCACCCTTTATCCTTCAAACTTAGATCTTAGGATAAGTACTTGAAAATGGATGATTTGGAAGATGGTCTCAACATGGAAGTTCCTTAGAATTGCATGGAGATTCAAGATCTAGGGTGGTTTAGAATTATTGAAGCTTGGAAGGTATTTCTATGGTGGTTGGTTGTGAGCTTGGTTGGTTGTGAGCTTTGTGGGAGAAAAAGATAAGAGCTTTTGTATTCTTTGCTTGGTAAGAAGATAGAGATGAAAGAATCTTGAGAAATTCCTAACATGAAAGTGTCTTGTATTTAGGTAAGTATTCAAGAAATAAGGTTAGTTGAAATTATTAGAGAGTGATAGTATGATCTTGGCCTCTTGGCCGTGAGCTTAAGGAAGAAAATGAGAGAAAATTTGTGAAGTTTTGGCTTAGGAAATGTTAAAGATGAGTAATGAAATGAAATAAAACTTTTCTATAGCTATTTAGCCTCCAAAACTGTGACCTTCCCCCCCTTGTACACCAAAGAATTGTCCAAATACATTAGCCACCATTTTAGGCATCAATAGCCATTGATTAAATCAATGGTTGATATTTAGTAGAAGCTTCTAAGTGATATGATCGAATCTAAGCCATTAGATCTCTCCTCCTTGAAATCCTAGCCATTAGATGCATCTTAAAATTTGGAGGGTCAAGATCTTCTCTACATACTTTCCATCCAGTGGTCACAAAAGGTTCTAGCCATTTTGTGAGACCAATCTCCACCATAGATTAAATCAAGGATGGATATCCTAAACTTCCTTATTAAGCTTGTCTTTACAACCATTGATTAGATTAATGGTGAACATCCAAAGCTTCCTAAATAAGTTTACTCTCACACCATTGATTAAATCAATGGTGATCATCCAAGGCTTCTTTATTAAGTTTGTTTCTCAACCGTTGATTAGATCAATGGTTGATGTTCAAAACTTCTCCACTAAGTCTTGTCATCCAAGGGTGCAAATCAAAGTCAAGCCCTCTTTGTTGACTAGCATTTCCATTGGTTGGGTGGTTACTAACTTATTTCCTATTGGTTGTCACTTTTGTTGACCAATTTCTATTGATTACTCTTGAAAAGTCTTCACCACAAATGTTGACTCAATCTTATTGGTTGATATTATTTTTATAGCTCTCTTATTGGTTCATCAAAGATGACTACTTCTAATTGGTTCATCAAATGAAGACTAGATTCTAATTGGTTTATCAAGGAAGACTAAATTCCTATTGGTTCAATATATAACCATCAAATTTGACCAACTCTTATTGGTTTATCTCCAAGATACTAGATTTTTATTGGTTTAGAAATTCAAGTCATCTATTTTGACTAAATCCTATTGGTCCACTAAAAATATTTTCTAGACAATTGCTACATAAATTATTACTTAATGAACAGAACATTACTGCTTACAAAACAATAAATATTTGTCCACTGTAAAATAAAAATATAGTATATTTTTATTTCACAGATAATTTCTAAAAATTAAAAGATTATGACACGTATTTCTCGGAATTGGGTTTAGTAAGATTCCCCGGCTCCGAATAAATACGTAAATATTTTTCCTGGCTCGAAAATTATTATTTTCCTGACTTGGAGCAAATCACACAAAATGATCAAATACAGTCACGAAATAGTCAAAATAATTTTACAGCATATAGAATTCACAAAACAGTACAATTCTGTCATTACTGTCAAATAGCTAAATTTTGGGGTGTTACAATCCACATGATAAGGAAGTGTATGAAAGTTCCAAAGAATCTAGAGGCTCACGACCTCAACATCCATTTTTGAAGCAAAGTGTTCTAAATTATATTACTAATATGGATTAAGTGGTTTAATAACAAGAAATTGCATAAAAAACTTTTATTAAGAATAATGAGATAGAAAATAAATAAATATCATTTATGAAGCACAAATGGATTTTTGGCCAACATGCCAAGGTTTAGTGTGCTAGATCCAAAATTATTTTCCTAAGTGTAGACTTAGGTAATTAATTAACAAGAACTAAATTCAATAGATTTTTAGAAGTAAAGAGAAAGTGGACTAAATGTTTAGAATTAAATTAGCATAACTAAGTTAGGATGAGAAATAAAATTAAAACTTGAAATTTGCTAACGTATAGCTCACCCATTTGAGTTTTGAAGTGCATTAGAAAATTTTGAGCTGTAATATCTAATTAAATCAAAGAAGTGCAATTTTTATAAAGAATAGTAGAAAATATTACTTTAAGAATTTTAAGTAGGAAAATATTCTAAATAAGACCAAAATGCCTAAATTATGTAGAGAATTTTATAAATAAGTTTAGAAAGCTAAGAAATAATTTACATAAGTGAAAAATACTAGAAAAATCTTACGCCATTTAAAAATAGTGATTTTTAAGCTACGCGATTAAGAAAATGATTTAAAATCGTTACGCGATTGAGAAAATGTTTAAAAATCTCTATGCGATTTAGAAAACATTTGAAAATATTTCTACGATTGTAAAAAAACATTAGAAAATACTTACGCGATTTGAAAATGAAAGAAAAATGCTCTGCAATTGTGAAAACGCAATAAAATGTTTACGCGATTGAAAATAACAGCAGTTTGCTGTCAGGCTGTTGTGGTGGGCTCAGTTGTGTTGGAAAGTGATACTGCCAAGAGATGGCGTGTGTATGTGATATACTATGAGAATGATGTTTGTATGTGTTTTTGAATCTTACATCATGCATAGAAAAGCATGTCAGCTTATTTAGTTAAGGCAAGTTTGCCTAGGAGATTGAATTTACACCTTCGTGCGGGTGAGAATTGCGTAGTTATGATCTTCAGTGATCTTGGAGACATCGGGGTGTGGAATGGTATGTGGCTAGATGGTAGTACCTCTGTGTCGTGGTATCCTATGCAATCACACCGACGGTCTTGACAGAGTTACTACTCTTTTCGTGATTGGTTGAGAGTGTCTTGTATTAGCCATGTTACGCATCATGATATGATATATTGGCATATGATTCGAGGCTAATGATATACAGACATGTACTCCCTATCTTTCTCTCCAAAATTTTGATTAGCTCCATGGAGTAGGGTTTGGTCTTTATGCACATGCATAGTGAGTCAGCATATTGATATGATAATTATGCTTATTTGATATATTATCTATGATGTGATAATATAACTGCATGTGACAACATTATATCTGTACCATTTACTGTCATTTTCTATACTGTCGTACTAGTATTGATGTAGGAGATCTCACCTTTTCATTGTATTATTTCTGTCTTGAAGGTATATGTTTGATGAAGACTGAGGAGACAAGGAAGCCAGACATTCTTTTTACCATTAGTGATATTTTGCTGTGTTTGTTTGTATGGTGACGAGGGGCCAAGTGTTGGGTTTTGTCCGAGTTCATATTCACGGCAGAATTGATGCTTGGAGATTTGATTTTGATAATGAACGTTTTATTTACATTGGGGACTTAACTTTAAACCTTAGTGGTACTAGGGATGAGACTCCCGTTCTAACGCAACATGCGCCTGTGCATCTTGAGTTCACTATGCCGATACGTGAATTTTGGGGTGGTAGTATCTATACCCCATAGGAGGATTCTATGGTGTCGTCTGCTAGGACGTCAGCCCGACGTGTGATGTATCTGTCAGTGTTCTTTAGTGATAATACTGAGGAGAAGGATCCTTTTGAGGGCCCTAATCCTTAGTCTGGTTTTTTAGAGGTTATAGTTTAATATTTTATGTTTATCGTGGGTACTGTATATCTTATCTTTTAGGAGTAAGCGTGTATTTATGTAAATTATTTGTAAACAATGTGTCAAGTATTTATGTATATTATAGTGATTTTTATTCAATTACAATATTGTACTCATATTTTATTTATTCTCAGTTATCTGCAAATGAAATTTTAAAATCAGTGTTTTACAAGATTAATTCTTTTACAACTTAGGTAAGTTATATTAGGATTAGTCTTAAATGTGATACCCTACGGTGGGTGTTACATGTAATACCCTTAAGCACATGTTAGACTGGTAAATGGTTACCAAAGGTAGCATTTGACTTGTTTAGCATGTCAGTCAAGTTTTGTGACAAACTGAGTTCATTTAGGCACTTAGTTGCAACACAGAAGTTGTAAAGTGGCTAAAAATAACTCAGATAATAGCATAAGTTGTTACGTTAAGGGAAATAAACATAGAAAGTTTATTTCTAGGTCACAAATAAGCCAAGTAAGATGTGGTAAAAGTTTCAAGAGAATCAGAGTCAGTTTGGTATTTTTAGGCATACTGGTTGTGTTTTAATACCGAATGACTAGCAGCAGATATAGAAAATGAGGAAAATGGTGAAACAACAATTTAGATGAATCTTATGATTTATTCTAAAGTTGTTGGAAGCAGGGAAACTCAAATTAGCATAATTCGGGTGTCCATAGCAGATATAAGTTTCAGTGTATAAACTTAAGTTAATCTTTTCCTGTAATTCCCTCCACGTCCCACCCCCTTATTTCTCCATTCTCCCTCGGCAAAGAGCCGAAAACCAGAGAAAGAGAAAGAAAAGAAAGAAAAGGGGAGAAAAAGAAGGAGAAAGGGGAAGAAGGGAAGAAGGAGAGGAAGAGGATCAAGCTTCAAGGCTTCGAGTCTTCAAGAGGTAGGGGTTTAGAGCCTTTATTCATCTTTTTTCTCTACGTATGCATATAAACAATATAATATGCTAAATTGAGATTTAGATGAGTTTGATGTGATTGGCTTGCATAGACGTGTTTCTTTGGTCATTTATGACTTGTTCATAGCATAAGTTTAAATTAGAAACTTAGAACAGCTCATTTAGACCCTTGATTCACAAAGTGAGCCTTAGGTTAAATAATGAGAGATTTTGATCCATAATCCAAATTAAGAGCTTTAAGAAAGTGATTGATGTTTCCTAAGTGTTAAGGAACTAGTTAGGAACTTAGAATCACTTAGAATTTGGATTAAAATGGATAGAAATCAGAAAAATGACCAATAGAACAGTACCACGGTTCTGCAGAATCTGGTTTCTGCTATCAGCGCCGCGACGTGGGTATGTCACACCACAGCGTGAGAGTTATTTTGCTGAGAGCGCCGCGGCATAGGTGGTGCATGCCGTGGCGTGAGACCAAAAATCAGCCCAGTATCAGCACCCGAGAGCAGGGTGCCGCGGTGTGTCATATGCTGTGCCGCGGCGTGAGACCCTGAAGATCCAAAATGTTATTGTTGGATGTTTTGAAGTTCTAAAGTAAAGGGAATCATTTATATATGTTTCCTAAAGTGTGTTAAGGCATAAATGGGGATATTTTCAAGTGGAAAATATTTACCTATCAAGTATGAGAAAGCATAGGCTTTTAAGAATCCTAAAGGAAAGGTTTGCTTTAGGTAATAATATTGCACCTTAGGCAACTTGACGTTGTAATAGATATCACTCAAGATGTGATGAGATAGTGCAATGAAGATAAGTATACTAGGATGAATAATAGTATTCACTCTAGTAGAGAATGAGAAAGGTATGAACCTTAGGGGATCCAAGAGAAGTGGATTACCTTAGGAAGGTACCTAGAACCTTAGGCAACAAAGAGTTGCAAGTAAGAACCACTCTTGCATTAGATTCATTTAAGTGGAGACAAGATTGTATATTAGTTCCAAAGAGAGAATGTTTAGGTACAAAGTCTCTAGGTAAGTGAGACTTAGTGCATTGCTAAATACACAATAAGATGTTTTGTGACTAAGAAGATGTCATAATCATAAGGTAGAATAAAAATGTGCAATAACTCATGTATTAGCAAAAATGAGTTAGAAGTGCCAGATAAAAAGAATTTACTTCCTTAGATACTAACGAAAGTATAGAAGTTAAGTTCTTAAGCATTCTATGAGTTTGGAATAGTTAAAGAGGTATCTGGAACCTTAAGCACACAAGTGTAGTATAAGCTACTACCAGAAGTGTGATAGAAGGGAAAGCTAGATACAACCAGAATACGTATGTTAGCGCACAAGTGTAGTATAAGCTACTACCAGAAGTGTGATAGAAAGGAAAGTTAGATGCATGAATTACTCTCTTTAGTTAAAGTTGAGTTAATTATGCAAAGCTTTAGAGAAATGCTCATTTATTTCCTTAAGTAAGGGTAGATGAAGCATTAGTTAAGACAGACTCTTTCACTAGGATGAGTGGAGTCTATAAGAGAGTAAGATGGTGTTTATGTAAGAGTTAAACATAACACTAAGCTTTTCACACACTAGTCAGTTAAGCTAGTATGCATGTGAAGAGAAAGAACCTAAGTGCAACCAAGATAAGTGGTTTGCCATAGGTATGTATCTAACACCTCAGCAACATAGTGTCGCGTTAGAAATCACTTAAGAGATATGAGTGACGAGGTGGTGTTTGGATACAAGTATAAGGAATAGTTTGGTAATGTTTACCTGAGAATGTAACGTTATATGACGTGAGATCATTTAGCCAGAAGGTAAGGAATCAGAGAAGTTCCTAAGGGGACAAGTATTTCTAACCAAGTGCTAAGGTTACATGTAGTATGAGGTTACAGATTCTCCTCATTACAAAGGGTAAACATAAGAAGCCAAAGTTCCTAGGAGAATATACTTAGATCGTAAAGGAACTAAGTATATAAGTACGAATGTAAGTTTATGAATTGGTCAAGTAGGATCAATCTGGTGAGTATCCTTTGATGTCATTCATGTAGGCAAAAAGAGATTGATGGGTGTCCGAAGGACTTTTGAGAAGGACATAATCCTGATGTCTCGATAGTGCCAAGGCCAAAGGAGATAAGTGGGAAATCCAAAGATGCTCTTTGAGCAAGGATGTAGCCCGAATTTCTCAGCGTGCCAGGATATGTGTAATATGAGGATAAGCTTTTCCTCTAATTACCACTGGATGATATACTGACTAGTTCCTAGCAAACTTCTTTATTTTTAAAATAAACTTCTATATGTATTTCAAAATAAAACCCTGCATTTGCATTTCATTCACATACTCTTAGGATTTCTCTAGGCATATTCATATTACATATCATTATCATTGCATTCACGGATAGTTGTATGGGCATTATCCGTCACTGTTGGTATGTACAGTTGTATGGGCGTTGTATGTATTAACAATGTGTAGGCTATCGGTTGATGTCACACTATGAGAAAGTGTGCAGTCATGAGAAAAGAGGAGGAAACTCCTAAGTTATGAGAAAAGAGGAGGAAACTCCTAAGTTATGAAAAAAAAAGAGAAGGAAGCTCCTAAGCTAGAAATTATAGCATTTGTTATATATTTGTTATATACAATGTTATAGAGAACTGGTATTGGAATTGCTTTTACTGAGAATGTTGATTCTCACCCCAGTTGCTATTCTATGTAAATCCAGATGCAGGCAAGGCACCGGTACAGAGGTACAAATCCTGCTAAGGGTGAGAAGATAAAGCATGAAGACTAGAGTAGTTTTTATTGCTTTAAGTAGACAGAACTTATGTAATAAGTTTATGTTTGTTCTGTAAGTTTTATGTTATATGTATTACAATAAGCCCTCATGTGGCTAAGTTTGTATATATATATATATGTATGAGTTTAAGTTTTTCCGCAATCTCTCTCAAGGCTTTCTATAATTACTCAGTTGTGATTATAGATATATGTTAGTATGTAGTATAGAAGTGACGTCTCTAGTACTGGTTATCTTTATATATCTCTGTCTATCTAGGATATATCTAGATATCTGTATTAGGATGTTACATTACACTTAACATCAACAAGCTCCTCGTGAGTGCCCCACTGTACATGATGTCAGCTGCAAAGCATGTGGATGAGAAAAGGGAAGAAGAGGCTCTTAGACTCCCTTATTGACTTCTTAATTTGCTGATGGATGATCAGGCCAACATCAATGGATTGGTGCTCAAGAATGGAGTAAATCATGATGGCCCGATCTCTAGTCACCTCGGACATGTTGGCAAAAAGGATGATCCAGGTGCTAATGAAGTGATACCACACGCGAGTCTCATAAGTCAAGCAAGACCGTGGGGAAGTACCTTGGGCCGCTGATCCTAAACACCAAGGATCACATCATAGGTTGTGCCTGCGAGGTGCAGATACGTGCAGTGACAACATCAAGATCAATTCCCTCCTCCGGCCCTACTTGGAGGAAATTAGTGTATTCGCACATTACCGTTGGGGTGGATAAACCCAAGGTTGCCCTAATGTTCTCAATAGAGAAGGAGACCTGGCGGCCGCACATTATGACTTTCGAAGTCTGGGGGCCAGAAAGTGCAGCGTTGGCATAGAACTCGTGAACAATAGGTAGAATTGCAGATAATGGTTGTTTGACAAATGTCTTCCATTTGTAGTGTTGTATGGTCTGCTCGAGCTCTTGATAAATAGTCTTCTTGAAGCTGAAACCCCTCTCAGAAATTACTGGCTTCGAGACCAGTTTGAAATATCTCTTCTGGCCATCTGCTGAAATGAATTTCCTTCTATCAAACTCCGCAGGGGGAGAAGGTTCCCTACGACGCTGGCTGCTCTCACCCTTTTGTCATTTTGGAGGCATAGTGGTATCAGGATTAGAGTGCCTAGTTCTGTCAAAAAGAGACCCACAGTAAAAACAACGAAATATGTGAACAAAAATACAATGTATTTAAATTAAATACAAAGCATGGTGGCACATATAAAGCATGGTAAAAAGAGCAAAAAGTATATCCACCAAAGCAAAAAGAGGAATATGATTAAAATCATGCAAGAATAAGCAAATAAGAAGGGTAACATCGTGGTGTTCACTTTGAGTGTCGTGGCATTCAAAATAACCCAAATACGCTGCGGTGCTAATAGAGCACACCACGGCGCGCATGAATTCTCTAAAAAAGATATTCATGCACACAACAATGCTAACCCCCAGAGCATGTAAAGCCCACAAAATTCAAACAAAAAGCAACCCAAAATATACAAGATCTCACATAAATCAATCCAAACAAACTTCTAAACGAGGGAAAGAATCAACTTTAATGGAAAATAGGATGCAAAATAAAAGAGAGAAAATGAGATTTGGTTACCTAGAGAGAAACTGGGGGTAGGAATTTGAAGAAAATGTAGAGAACCAAAAATGGATTGGATAGTAAATGTGAGAGAAAGGCAAGAATAACCAGAAAGAGGGAAAAAGGGCTTGAGCTTTAATGCAAACCCTATTCCTCTTTTATTTAAGAAACGAGCATCACACTGCGGCATAAAGCTTTATACGTTGCGGTGCTAGTTTCAGTAAAAGACTCATTTCACACCTTTTTTTTTTAATAAACAAAACCACACGTCGTGACGTTGCATTTGGTGCGTCGCGGCGTTATGCTCGCAACCTACTTACCCTGATAACCTGAGAACAGAACGTCGCGACATAAAATTAGTACACTGCGATGGTAAGCTCTCATACTTGAAACCCTGATAAGATAGAGCCTAGAATGCCACAATGTAAGAGTGGAGTGTTGCGGTATGAGGAGCTAGCCTGCAGAATTCTGCAGCAAAAAGCATTTGGCAGCTACCTCTGCTGCCCAAAAGTCTCCCCCACCTGCAAAAATAGTCCAACTGGTTAAATCATTAAATGTATAACCAAAATATCATGAACCATCAAAATCAAAGTTTCCAAACACTAGACTCAAAATGAAAGAATTAAAAGCACGGGTGGGTTAATCTCAAAAAGGGACCATTTTTATAGTCCAGGTAGGACTTTCTCTAACTTCTCATGTTGGGGTAGCTAATGTGACAGAGGTTTTCCCCCTGTCAAATTCTCCTTCCAAGTAAGGCTTCAAGCACTAGCCATTGACCTTAAAAGATATTTTGCCATCAAGATCTGCAACCTCAACTGCTCTATGGGGAAACACATTTACCACTTAAAACGGACCTGACCATCTAGATTTAAGCTTTCTTGGGAAGAGCTTGAGCTTGGAGTTGTAGAGCAGGACTTGTTAGCCTTGCTCAAATGTCATTTGCACAATCTTCTTATCATGTCACCCCTTAACTTTCTCCTTAAACAACTTTGCATTCTCATAGGCTTGGAGCCTAAATTCATCAAGTTCATTGAGCTACAATAATCTTTTGTCACCGGCAGCTTACAAATCGAAATTCATCTGCTTTATTACCCAATAAGCATGATGTTCAAGCACGACGGGCAAATGACAAGCTTTTCCAAAAACAAGCTTGTATGGGGACATACCAATAGGATTTTTATAAGCAATTTTGTATGCCCAAAGCTCATCATCAAGCCGTCTTGACCAATCGTTGCAAGATGGACACACAGTCTTCTCAAGTATTCGCTTGATTTTCCTATTGGATACTTCCGCTTGTCCACTTGTTTGTGGGTGGTAAGTCATGGCAATTCAGTGAGTTACCCTATATTTGGTAAGGAGAGCCTCAAAATACTTATTACAAAAATATGACCCTCTGTCACTAATAATGGCACGAGGAGTAACAACATGGGTGAAGATTTGTTTCTTCATGAAGTTTATCACTACCTTAGAGTCATTGGTAAGAAATGCACTTGTTTTCACCCATTTGGACACATAGTCCACTACCACAAGAATATACAGATTCCCATAGGAGGGAATAAAGGGACCCATGAAGTCGATGCCCCAAACATCAAAAATTTCCACTTCAAGAATGAAATTGAGGGGCATCACATTTCTCCTTAATATTTTCCCTGATTTCTAACATCTTTCACATTTGCTAACATAGAAGTATGCATCCTTGAAGAGAGATGGCCAATACAAGCCAGATTGGAACACTTTTGTCGTTTTTCTATCACCACTATAATGACCTCCATAAGGGGCGGCATGACATTGATTCAAAATTTGTTCAACTTCCTCCAAAGGTGCATATCTTCTCAACATATGATCAGGGCACTGTTTAAACAAGAAAGGCTCTTCCCAAAGATAATGCCTATTGTCGTGCAAGAACTTTTTCCTCTGGTGAGAGGTGAGATCCGCAGGCATCACACCATCTACTAGGTAGTTCACAATGTCAGCATACCAAGGGTCCGGTTGAGCTATGATAGCAAAGAGTTGCTCATCGGGGAATGTCTCTCTGATTGTGATTAGTTTAACTTGATATTCCTCATTTTCCAATCTAGAAAGGTGGTCAGTAACTTGATTTTCGACCCCTTTCTTGACACGAATTTCCAAGTCAAACTCTTGCAACAGTAGAACCCACCGAATCAATCGTGGTTTTGCATCCTTCTTGGCCACCAAGTACTTAATCGTGGAGTGGTTCGTATAGACTATCACCTTAGCACCCACCAAATATGACCGAAACTTATCAAATGCAAAAACAACTGCTAGAAGTTCCTTTTTTGTTGTGGTATAGTTTAGTTGTGCATCATTAAGAGTTTTGCTTACATAGTATATAGAGCGAAACACCCTGTCCTTCCTCTGCCCCAAAACTGCACCAACAACATAGTCACTGGCATCATACATTAGTTCAAAGGGGAACTCCCAATCAGGGGTGGTAATCACCAGAGCTGATACAAGTCTCTTTTTCAATTCCACAAATATCTCATGGTAAGATTTATCAAAGTTAAATTATACGTCCTTCTCTAATAGGCTACAAAGTGGCTTAGAAATCTTAGAGAAGTCCTTTATGAATCTCCTGTAGAAACCAGCATGCCCCATGAAACTTCTGACTCCCTTTACTGAGATTGGTGGCGAAAGTTTCTCAATCACTTCTATTTTTGCTCTATCTACCTCCATTCCTTTGCACGACACTCTATGGCCAAGAACTATGCCTTCTTGGACCATGAAATGACACTTCTCCCAGTTAAGCACCAAATTAGTCTCTTCACATCTTTGCAGAACCAGAGCCAAGTTATTCAGGCATTCATAAAAAAAAATCACCGAAGACTAAGAAGTCATCCATGAACACCTCCAAGAACTTCTCAAACATATATGTAAAGATTGCCATCATGCATCTCTGGAAGGTTGCTGGTGCATTACATAAGCCAAATGGCATTCTCTTAAAAGCATAGAAGCAAGTGAATGTTGTCTTCTCTTGATCATCAGAGGCTATAGCAATTTAATTGTACCCTAAGTATCTGTCCAGAAAGCAATAGAATGCATGCCCTGCTAACCTGTCTAGCATCTGATCAATGAATGGCAAAGGGAAGTGATCATTTCTGGTTGTGGTATTCAGCTTCCTATAGTCTATGCAAATATGCCACCCCGTGACTATTCTTGTAGGAATCAAGTCATTGTTTTCATTGGCAACAACCGTCATACCACCCTTTTTAGGCACACACTGGACATGGCTCACCCATGTACTATCAGAGATTGGGTATATGGTTCCCGTGTCCAACCACTTGATGATCTCCTTTTTCACCACTTCCTTCATAATGAGGTTTAGACGCCTTTGGTACTCAATGATTGGTTTGGCATCATCTTCCAACAGAATTTTGTGCATGCATATTATAGAACTAATGCCTTTAATTTCTGCAATAGTCCATCCTAGCGCCTTCTTGTACTGCTTCAGCACTCTCAATAACTTGGACTCTTGCTCTTCTAATAATAGTGAGGAAATGATGACCGGCAATGTGGATGATTCTCTCAAGTAAGAATATTTCAAGTGATCAGGCAATGGTTTGAGTTCCAACTTGAGTGGAGAAATGATATAAGATTGCAGCATAGGCTTGTCAGAGGAGATCTACAATGGCTCAAAGCTTGGTTTCCTGTCAAACTTAGCAGAAGCGTCAAGCAGTTTAATACATTCCCTAATGTCATCCCTATCTACATGCTCATCATGCGATGTCAAAGTTAAAGCAAGGGAATCATCAGGAAAATTAGCATGAAATGCAGCATTTACTAATTGATCTATCATACCAACATAGGAACATTCTTCTTGATTATCAGGGAATTTCATGGCCTTATAAATGTTAAAAGTTAAACTTTTGTCATTCACTTGCATGGTAAGTTCATTTTTTTGCACATCTATCATGGTCTTACCGGTTGCTAAGAAAGGCCTCCTTAGAATTAATGGCACATTGTTGTCCTCCTCCATATCAAGGATGATAAAGTCAGCAGGGAATATGAGCTTGTCCACCTTTACTAAAACATCCTCAATAACCCCCTTTGGATATGTAAGAATCCTGTCAAGTAATTGCAAGGTCACAAAGGTTAGCTTCACTTTACCCTGTTCTAACCATTGGAAGATTGAGAGAAGCATCAAGTTAATGCTCACCCCTAAATCACACAATGCTTTACCATTAAAGTGTCTCCTAATTGTGCATGGTATGGTAAAACTTCTCGGATCTTTCAACTTTGGGGGTAGCTTGTTCTGCAAGATGGCACTACATTCCTCTGTGAATGTCATTGTCTCATAGTCTCCCAATCTTCTCTTCTTGGATAGGATGTCCTTCATGAACTTCACGTAACTTGGCATTTGTTCTAATGCTTCTGCAAATGGAATATTTATGTGAAGCTTCTTGAAGACTTCCAAAAACTTCTGGAATTGGGCATCTAGCTTTTATTTAGCCAATTTGTTGGGGAAAGGTAGACATAATGTATGAGGTGTTTCATCCTTCTTCTTTTCCTCATCCTTTTTCTTTTCCTCATCCTTCTTCTTTTCAATTACCTTGCTCCGTTGGTCCTCCTTATACACAATCTCCTCATCTTGTGTCACCTTAGTATCATCAATAAGTAGTTTAGTCTTAGGATTCCCTTTTATGTCTTTTCCACTTCTAAGGATAATTACATTGCAGGATGGTGAATCATTAGGATCACCTCTTAGATTGTTGACCGTGTCACTTGGAAAAGACCCCAAGGGCCTACTATTTATAGCATTTGCCAACTGACCCACTTGGGTCTCCAGAGCTCTCATTGAAGTCATTTGGCTTTGAATCATGGCATCATTCTTAGCCAAATGAGCATCAGTCTTCGACATATAAGAATTGGACTTGACCATGAACTGCATGAACATGTCTTCAAGAGATGGTTTCTTGTCTTGCATAGGAGGCCTTAATGGTGAAGGGAAACTAGGAGGATAAGGTTGTCTTTCATTACCAGCCGATGAAGATGATGCACCATGATTGTCTCTCCATGAGGAGTTTGGATGATTTCTCCACCCAGGGCTATACTGATACGAATATAGATTGTTCTGTGGTGGCTGATAGTTTCCAGCATATTGTGCACTCTCCAAGATGGAAAGGCACCTATCTATTGTATAATTATCACCACATCCATCACAAAGCACAAAAGGGCTCATACGAGGACCCGCTCCCATACTATCTAACTTACTAGCAATTGCAGCCACTTGAGCAGAAAGTGATGTAATTACATTAATATTATGCACTCCAGCTACCTTATTTGGAGTATTTCTTGCGGAAGGCCACCGGTAGCTATTTGCAGCCAATTCTTCAAGTAGTTGGAATGCCTCATCAAAGGATTTGCCAAGCAATGAACCACTCGCAGCTGCATCCACTATTGGACGGTGGTAAGGCAATAACCCTTTATGGAAGGAATAGATTTGATGCCATGGAAGAATCTCATGATGAGGACACCTTCTCAAAAGATCCTTGTATCTCTCACATGCTTCATACAATGATTTAGAATCAACCTGAGTGAAAGAAGTAATGTCATTCACCATCTCCGCAATCTTGGCAGGTGGAAAATATTTGTTCAGAAATTTGCCATATGCATCACTCCAAGTGTTTATGGATCCAGCGAGTAGAGATTGTAACCAACTCTTGGCTCTTTCTCTGAGAGAAAAAAGAAAAAGCCTTAGTCGAATGGCATCTCCAGAGACTCTATTATGCTTGAATGTGTCACAGATCGCTAGAAAATTTGACAAGTGGGCATTTGAATCTTCACTTGGAAAAACACCAAATTGCACCAATGTCTGGATCATTTGAATGATGGCTAGTTTAATTTCAAAGTTGGTAGCTCGGATAGGAGGCCACCTTATACTTGATTGTAGATTATCCATCTGAGGAGTTACAAATTCCCTCAAGGGCCTCGTATGATCATTGTCACCAGCCATGGTATTGGTACCTAACACAATGAAAGAATGAAACTTGGATTAAAATGAACTAAAAGAAAACTTGAATTAAAATTAATTAAACTCGTTGTCAATATTGCAAAAAATCAAAAATTAGTCGTTATCCCTGGCAACGGCGCCAAAAACTTGTTATGACCTTTTGTGTATCGTAAGTACACAGGTAGTGAAAGTAATACAATGATGAGAAAAATCATTTTCACAGGGATAATGAATAGTATCTAATGCCAAATATTAACTAATAGCTTAATGAATTCTATTCAAGCACATATAAATTGGGAAAAGTGTGTGTAGTCAAAGTTAGGGCTAAATGACAATAAACCAGGAGTAAAAGACAGTGACGAGAGCATAGAGACTCCATCTTCACCAACTACTTTACTTGGCAACTTACAACTGTAACACCATTGTGGGGATGTCACATTTATGAATAAAATAAAATAAAGATAAATAAAATCTACCCAAGTTGTAAAACATTTATTATATGATAATACGGGTTGTAAAATTTTTTTGGTTAAACAGAATATTACAAAATAAAATAACACGGAACATAAAATAAATAAACTATCATCACACATAATATACGTATGGTTTTGTCATAAGTTATACACTACAAACTTTTTAAACCAAACAATAATCAAAGCAGTAAAAAGTTTATATAAACAAACGCAGACGCGCCCAAGTACACATCATAAATATCTAACCCTTTGAATGATCACTCTCAGATGAAACTTCAGGTGATAGGTATCCAAGATGCCTCGACCCTCTACGGACCCTAGTCCGTGCTGTCGACATGCTGCTGATCTCACTAGGCGCATCAAACATACCACCCCAATGACGCCTAAGAGATAGCAGTAGCTCCACATACAAGTACAACAAGGTAGAAAAGATAGGCACTCCATCAAACTCTGTACGTATGGTCACAGTCAGACGCCCTACATACGTCACCGAATCTCTATCCTCTCGTAGTCTCCAGGCTTTAGAGCCTCCATGAAACTCAAGTCTCACAAAACCAAAGAATCCTGGTAATGCCATACTCACTCAATCAATCCAATGGGTATGGGTGATCGGATGGTTCTTGGTCATCGAACTGATCCTCGGCTTGCTGTTCTTCCTCCTCGGTATATACACACTCAAGAGGCTGTTCCTCTTCCTCAAATTCTTTTATACCATAATTTAATATATACAAAAACACATACAGTAAAGAGGTAAGACAATCTATATCATCACAAACATGGTAAACAAGAAAACGACAATACCACAAATATACCAATTCATACAATATAGCATACCGTAACAACATAAATAATAATATCATATATCATAGAAAATAAATGCAACAACATCATATAACGGTACAGATAGATAAAATATTACAGATAATAACACTATAATGTACAACACATAACCATATGTAATGTGACTCATTCCTACTCCATGGAGCTAAAACACAGACATCAGACAGAATGATCCGCAAAATCTATTAGTACCCTAGGCTGCCCAACCAAACTATTCCGCTGTCTCACGTTGCGTCTATAGCCCACTGTCTAACGTCGTGTAGTAGCATACAGTCTCACGTCGTATACTACAGGCATTGCACTATCATAGATTTTACAAGATCTCGATGAAGTATAGTGCGTGTCGAAACCATTAGTGTGTTACCAGTTACCACGGCCTAGAGGAGCGACCAACTGTCCACAAATGGAATAATCCGCACACTAATGCCTCCAAGTCCATACAAAAATGAACCACACTACGCTTATCGCACCGACAACACGATATTATTCATCTCGTCAATCAAATCACCAATTATCAACCAAATTGGCACAACACAAATGTATGAACCAAAATAATTACCAAAAATACCCTCAATGGTATTAATATCCATTTTTACAGAAATGCCCTCAATGGCAAAATCACAGATATGCCCTCAATGGCAAAAATCTCAAATATACAGTACGTCCCACTTGACAGTATCTGTATCTCAACATGTCTGGGTCCATCACTTTGGCCCGACAGTAAAACTCACTGTTTTCGTCAATAGCGTAGAAATTTTATCCCGTTTTCACAATTTCGTCATTTTTACAAATGTTTTTAAATCGCGTAAATATATTTTACTATTTTTAGAATCGCGTACTATTTTTAAATCATTTTCTCAATCGCGTAAGATTTTTAAATCATTTTCTTTACCAAACAGTCTTAAAATTTCTATTTTTAAATAACGTAAGCTATTTTCAATACTTTAAAACTACGTAGAATAATTTTTCTTACGCTATAAATTATGTTATAAAATATTCTATTTTATTTGTCTATTTTTACTAAATTTTGACAGTATTTTGTCTATAAAATTAATTAAAAATGTGTTGTCTACATTTTTCTTCTAAAAATTCTTTTCTTTATTTCTATAACCATAAAATCCAACTTAGTAATTATGTTTACACTCTACATTTTAAAACAAATATTTTCCAAAGATTTTGTCCATTTTTCTACTATATCACCTTTCAAAAAAAATTAGTTTGTTTCTTTAGTTCTTGAAAACTCATTACAAATGCATTCTTTTTAAGTTGAACATCAAACTTACATTTTAGAACAACAAGTTTTGAATTAAATTCCTATTTGCAAGGCATGTTGGCCAAAATTGCCAAAACTTTGATATTTGATCTTTGGATCATTTTTCTTCTTCTAATTCACTTTGTAATTTATTCATTAACCTAATTCCATTAAATCTTTCTTTTAGAAAATCATTGAGAACATTTTGGTTCCCCTTTTTTTTTAGTCAAGGCCGTGAGCCTTCATTTATGTTCTTTGGAACACTCATGCAAACCTTAACATGTTATTCACATCCTACTAATTATTCATGCATTTTCTAATACATACAATATATTTAAAGCTTGTAGACATGCATATTAATACAAATTACAAATAAGAAAACTATAACAACAAGCACACAAATGAATCCTCATGGATTCTACAATCACAAACAACTCCATTTTCTTATCACCACTCAAGGATGATAAGATTCAAGTCTTCCTCTTATCTTAAGTGAAGACAAACTTTCTTTCACTCCTTTCTAATGGTTTCGGTTTCACCCTCCAAAGACACCTATCAAGCTTAAACAATTTCTACAAATTACTAACATGAAAGAAAGCTTAAACCATGGATCAATCATGGCTTAGAACCTTGAAAAAGAATTTAGAAATGAAAAATAAGAAATTTCACCTTCAAGGTAGAATCTCCAAAGTAGTTTTTCAAGCTTTAGATGATGGATTTTGCAAGAACTCTCAACTAGAGATGTTTTTAGAATTGTGTTTAGGTTTAGAAAAGTAGGTTGGATAAAATTTTGGGTGGATGGATGGTGACTTAGGGTTGCTGGCCCAATGGTGCACAAAGAAGACAACAATGGTGTTTTGTGTTTTTGGAAAAGAGAGAAGAGAGAAAATGTTAGAGAATGAAGTGATTTTTGCTCTCCAAAGTGATGCATGGCCGTAGAGTTCAATGCAAAGGAGGTGTCCACTTGGTTGGCTTCATCCAAGCCTTAGAAATGATCAATGGTGAGGATTAAAACTTGGTCTCCAAGCTTAGCTCTCATTGGTGCATGCAAACCTAGTCATGCAATGACTATGCATGGTCTTGAAGCTTCTTGGCTTGCCTTGGTGTGCTTTGGCCGAATGCCCTAAGGAGAAAGCAACTAAGTTTGCTTCTTCTTAATTCATCTAGTTACACTTAAGTTAAATAATTTAGTTACTTGTGTAACTAGTTAGTTACTTAGGTTAACATAGTTAGCTTTATGCTTATAGATTTTTATTAACTTAGATATCAACTAGATAGTTAACTAGGTTATTATCACTTAGTTACTCAACAAGCTTTCTAAACTAATTTAGTTAGGTTTCAAACTAACTAGCGTAGGTTTTCTAATTACAAACTAATTAGTCTAACCACTTTTGTTGACCTCTTCCTATTGGTTGGAAATTGTCAAGCCTACTTCGTTGACTAACTCTTATTGGCTTAGAAATTTCTCTAGCCAAAACCATTGACTGTTTCTCTAAACGTGGGTCCCGTAAGACATTTTCGGGTCCACTGTCATTTATTTGTACTGACTAATAAAATAATATTATAATAATATAAAATTATTTTATTTGTGATTAAATCCTAAAAATTAAAAGATTAGTAATCGTATCATTCAATTGGGTTTAGTAAGATCCTCACTCTGAATAATTAAAATAAGATTTCTCCGGCCCGAAAATTATTATTTTCCTGACCCAGAGCAAATCACACAAAAAGTTCAAATAAAATCACAGACAGTAAAATAAAACTGTATTTCATACAGAAAAATAACAAACAGTACAAAAAAGACATAACGGTCATTTATCCTAAAGTTTGGGGTGTTACAACAACCATTTTAAGCAACAATGATGACTAGTTTTGTTAGCCTAAGAAACTACATTAGCTAAAAGCCTATGTCTAGGTCATTTAACCCTATGTCATTTACGTAGCCCACTATGTGTCCATGAGAACTAGAGCAAACTTCATGCATTACGGTTGATTCTTAACAATGGCTATACATGGCTAACAGGTATATGCATATCCTATTAACAAATTAATTCACCCCACCATTAGAATGAGATTAAACATGCATCACCCATATCCATGATCTAAAACCTAAATTCCTATGTCTAGTTCAAGAGATTTTATCAAATCACAATAAATGATGGTCAAACATCTATGGGCATTAAGAGAAACATAGGTGAACAAAACCAATTATCATTATAAACTTAAAAGGTTACAAAGTCACCAATGTATATAGAATGATTTAAAGGAATCCCTAAAAATAGATTAGCTATCCATGAAACATGAAAATCTCAAGAGAGATTCCATGCCCATAACCTAAAAACAGAGAGATTAAAAAGAAAAGAGGGAAAACACTATAATATGAACTTGGGATGCTTGATCCTCCTTGGATGATGGTGGTTTTCTCTCCCAATCCCTTCAAAGCCCTCTAAAATGATGAAAAACTAGTCCTTGCTCTATTCTCTACCTTCTCCCACCTAACTCTCGCAAAATATATGATGAAACAATATTTATAGACAAAGCCCATGAACCTGCGCCACGATGCGAACTTCCTTGCGCCGTGGCGTAAATGTCCACATGGTTAAGTGGAACTAATGCAGACAAACATGTGCTGTGGCATGGTAGTCCCTGTCTTCACTATGTGCAATAGGCAGAGAGGAAGACGTTACGGCGTGATACACCTTGTGTTGTGGCGTAAAAAGCTGGAATGCATACTGAGCTCCCTCTTCCAATGTAAAGCCTTGGCTTGCTTCATTTTATCAGTTTAGAGCCCATCCTGCAATAAAGAAGTCGCCTAATTAATCACAAGTGTAAATTAACTTAATCCAACAAAGAATAGACATGATTTTAGCAAGAATGGAGAGGAAGACATCAATATGAATTTAAATAAAAAGTGAGGGAAAAGTCTTCCGATCATGTCTAAGCGCAAGGACTAAGGAATCAATATGCCACCAATATGGGGTACAAATAACTACATTTTATGGAGTTATCAGTTTTCCTCCCTCATTATTCTAGCAGTTGAGGAGGAATTTTCCCTTTTTTCTAGATATTATACTAAATAGAAGGTAATTGGGCGAGAAATTCTCTCATTACTGAAGGTAATCCTAAACCTTTAATAGTGTGAGGATGGACAACTCCTCCCTATTGTAGAGTAGTTGAAGATGGTTGTTCTTGTTGGGAATTGTTAATACATCATGCAGCGACAAAACAAAATTCCCACCAAGGATCCATGCGATAAAGACCATAATCCGGGATTTTGAGTTTACCACTTGAAGCGAGATGAAAAACAAACGATGTGCATCACCAACACCATAACAACAACAATGTCTTTGCGGTATCCACACGAACAAACTCACGAATGTCGAATATCCGCAAAAGGAGTCTCACGTCTCTGACACAGTGCTAGCTACGAAGAGAAGAGAAACCTGTCACTCTCTTACTAGCTAGGGTTATGTTATGCGTACATAGTAGCCCCTTTAACAATACTATTTGTAATAGTAACTATCTTAAGTAAGTGAGAGCAGTAGTAGGGTTAGCTGTGCAACCTTTAGACTCATCTGTTATGAGTTAGGCCTATGATGGAATCCCAGTCTAACTTGAATTCTCATTGCTCTAATTTAGTCTGCTCTATGTGTGTGACCTTGCAGGTTCTCATAACATTGGTAGTAATATTAAAATCTCATTTTAATATTACAAGCAGTGAGCGGTATCTAGCAACACATCACTACTACCTAAGTAATGAGAATATCAATGATTTGACATAATCTTTCCATGATCAATGTTTATGTGTAGTTTAGTCCTTTTGTCCAGATATCTAAATTAAACATAAGGCATGGAACGTGTCACCCTTGTATAGTTCAATCTTCTGTTTCCTGATACTCGAATAGACATAGTAATAACAAATGAGATCATATCTCATATTGACTCATTTGAGTATGGTCATGCATTTTGTAGTCTCACTCAATCAGGAAGCCCGAAGATATCACCCCTCTTATGTAGGAGGGACAAATCCCATTTAGGTCACTCACATCTTTCCCCATGATTTGCGATATGTCCAATAACTAACTTTATAATCACCTTGTTACAGATGATGTTTGATGGCATTAAAACATACAACTCTTCATATAGGAATTATAGTGATTTTAGGTCAAAGGACCACATACACCATTATCACTATGAGAATCATTTATGACACTCACGTAACGATCCACATAGTGTTCTAATAGTGGGTCTGTCCAATACATCATTACTCTAATATGCATTCATATAATGATTCAATATCTCATATATATGACCCGTGAGATATGGTCATCAGTCTATGCACATACTAGTCTATATGCATTATTAACGTCCTAATTAACAATAATACTTGACTAGGGACATTTGAGAATAATGTTCTATTTCTATCCAATAGGATCTCACGATCAAGTTATCCACTTGATGTCCTATGACATAAAACTTACTATTCTAAGGACTTTATTATGTATATCATAACTAACACAATAAATGAAATGCATCATATATTAAATAAATAGCATAATACAATGTAAGCTAATACGGTCAAAATAAATTGGCCTCTAGGGCATACACTAACAGTTCCTTCTTAACTCTTGGAGATGTGTGAAGCGAGGATTCCCAAAGTAGGTGAGGCAAGAGATTCCCTCACTACTTCTGATGACTCATGACATAACATAACATTACCATGGAACTAAGTTTCCAAATATGGTATCATGACATTTTCAATTTTATTTCATAAACATAATTCTAGGTTATTGCATAGGCATGAACATAAGGCATCAATAGGCATATGCATGGTAATTGTATGGGTAGTTGTTAATTATTACATATTCATGACATTGTAATTGTATGGATAATTGATTACCTTAGGGATATGATGAAGAATTGTAAATTAAGTGTGGAAATAGTTTTTATACAAACTAATGAAATGAGATTCTATTTCGGGAAGAGAAAGGAAATTGTTTTGGTTTTTGCCATATTTCTAGTGTAACTTACATTTTATTTAGTTTTTCCCTGAAATAGCTAGGATGATTGTGATGCCATGGTTTATTTTGTTAACTACTAAGAATTTTTTATTCTCACCCCATGTGTTGTAATTTCCATGATGATTACAAGGAAGAAGATTTATGGAAAAAAATGTAGACAGGAGCTTGGGAGCTTAGTTTAGTTTTATTTTGTAGCTAATAGTTTCTTTTTGGTTGTATGATGATAATATTTTGAAACATGTATATTTGGGCCTCGAGAGGCCTAGTTTACAAACTTTGAATAAATTTTGTATTTGTGATAAATACAAACGTTATGTATTATTCATCTTCTCATGGCTCATAATTTTCTTTATATAAGAAATTGTCATATTAGAAATGTTTTTAGTAGATAGTAGCATGCTTGGATCTAATCACTGTGGTATAATTTAGATTATACTGTTAGTAATAAATCTAGGATGTTACACGGGGAATCTTTGTATGAAGCTTGGGAAAAATTCAAGGAATTGCTGAGAAGATGTCCTCATTGTGTGTTTGAAATCTAGCAACTGGTTCAAATATTTTATAATGGCATGAATCACACCACTAGGGCTATGGTTAATGTATCTGCAGGTGGGTCTATCAGCACCAAAACTCCTGAAGAGGCTCAAGAATTATTTGTGTTACCAAGTGGCCTCAATACTCAAGAGGGGATGAATTGAGTTTATAAAAATCTTTCACAAATCTATCACAAAACACTTAATTATCAATTTTCGTTGAAGCTAATGTTTGTTAGAGATGAATGGATAGAGAAGATAGAAAGCTTTCACTCACAAATAAAGAAACCAAGGAAGATAGTAATCAAGTAAGCTAATAAAAAAGTGCATACTAGTAAAGGAGTTGAGTTTAGGAAAACAAACACAAAGCTTTATCCTAGTTCAGCCACTAATCCACTTGTGGCTTACGTCTAGTTCTCAAGTAATCACCTGAGATTTTCCACTATATCTTCAAGCTTCAACAGGTGCATGACAACCTTTACAAGATGGATCACTCAACACACATTGGGATACCTCACCCTTTGTGCTTAAGCCTCAATTTCAAGGGATACCTCACCCTTACAACTTTAAGAGATACCTCACCTTCTCTTTTACAGTTTATACAGAGTATAGATGAATTGAAACTCTCTCAAGAGTGGATAATACAAATTGAATAACAATGGGTATTAAGGATTCACACTTTGAAGCTCAAAATAGAGAATTGATTGAAATGATGATAAAACTCGTATTTAATGTTCAAGAATGATTACCATAATGTTTTTCAACTCTTCTTTAATGCACAAACACTTTCATTTATAGCCCAAAGCATTTAAGAGTCATTGGTGGTGGTTGGGGGCATTAATGCTCCAATAGAGCCGTTGGAAGAAGCTTTTCTGGTTTCCAGATAAATAGTTATTACTATTCCATAACCGATTATTGCTTAACCAGAGACCTTTTAAAAACAAGCCAATAACCGATTATGTAAATCTCATAACCGGTTATGGTCTTTTAAAAACAGAAGCCTACATTTCTAACTTTATGAATAATCAGTTATGAAAATATCATAACTAGTTATGGTTTTTTTTTTAAAAAAAAATAGAAGCTTGTGCTTCTGACTTGGTGAATAACCAGTTATGGATATTTCATAATCGATTATTCCACCCTTGTTTTTTACCAAAAGACATTTGAAAGACCATAACTCCTTTGTTACTTATTCGTTTAAAAAAATGATCACTCATTGGAAAGATCATTGAGTCAATTTTTATATGAACTAACCTTCATATCAAGACTCAAAAAAAGTTCAAAGATATGGTCAAAAAGGTAACTAAAGGTCAGTTCAGCAAAACCTAAACTTGTCAAATTTTTATTCAATTGAATTACCACCAAGACTAGTTATTCAAAAACATTTTGTTAGGCAATATTAATAATTAAAAACACTTTTAAATATTTTAAAACTTATTTAAGCTTTGTGTGTTTCCTATTTACCTTTACACATAAGACCTAAGTCCTATAAACTATTCATGATGAAACTTGAGACTTTATCTTCGAGCAACCAATCCTTTCTTGTTTGTTAATCATCAAAACCAATGTCATTTACATTTACATTATCTCTATTTTTTTATGATGATAAACAATCATTTGAGAAAAGCTTTAATTCAATTAAATTAGAATTCACAAAAGGTATTTGAGACTTTTGCCCCTCTATTTTTCAAGAGATGACTAGTTCAGAGTTGCACAGCTCCCCCTTAATATTGGAATTCCAGAATCATTGAATTTATACCTTTCTTTTACCTTATCTCAAAGTCTTATGAACTAAAAACTTCTCCCCCTGTTGTCATGATAAAAAATATATATAATATATTTTGACAACAAGACAAGTCACATTGCAACAAAGTCATGCAATATATAAGAATCAAAACCATTGCTAGATAATAGATATTCAATAAATTGAGTAATAGTATAATCAAGACATGAAATTCATTGCCACAATATAATCATATTAAAAGCGTCATAGAACTTAAATCAATTTAAAACATGTTCTCAATGTAAACCATAATTGTTAGATCAAAACAGACTGATATATAAAAAAATAGCTAAACAAATCTGGATCCATGCCTAAGCCCCATCATCCTCTGGTGCTTGAAAGCAATGCTCAATTCTCTCTAAGCAAGCATCCAAAGAGCTGAGGCAATCATAGATAATCGCATTACTATGCTCCTGATAAACCCAAAGATCTATGAAAGGTGGATTTGGGTTAGAAAATGGTGTTTGGATGGTGTTTGAGAGAGTGGGTGTTAATGAGAGTTTTTGAGAAAGAAGATAAGAGTTTGAAAATGGTGGAAGGAACGCGTGAATGGGAGGGAAGGCTATTCTGGGTGTTTTAAACTAGCCTTCAATAATCGGTTATTATGTGGACATAACCAGTTATTTTCATGGGTCAAGAAAAGGCGAGCTTCTATTTAAAGGGAATAATAGGTGAGGACTTTTTAATAACAGGTTATTTGGTGTGGCTTGAAAGAATGTGATTTCTGGTATAAAAGAATAACCAGTTATGGAATTGTAATAACCGATTGTTTAGTATGATTTTGAAAAGCATAGCCTTTGGTTGCTATGAATAGCCGGTTAGCAAATTTGGATAACTAATTATTTGCTTGATTAAAAAAAAAACACAGTCTCTGTGTGAAGTGAATAACCAGTCAGCCCTTATCAATAACCGATTATTTGAGTCTTGTAGAGAGCTCCAAATAGCCATAATGTGAAACAGATCACCTCCAACAACTTATATCTGGTTATTTGCCCTTATGATTGGTTGTTTCATCACTAAAACCAGAGAATCTTCAGGAAATTTGCCCTTAAAACACAACCTTATGCCATCTTTGAAGATTATCTTGACTTTGCCTCAATTGCATCCACTCTAAACACTATAAATGCAGCCCAAAACAGATTTATCTTCTTCAAAAACACTAGCAACCATTTTTCCACATCAGGTACTTGAGATTTGAGGATTGGGGGACTTAAACATAGATCAAGCATCTACAACACAAATTTGGGAGAAACTTCGATGCTTAAGTCAGTATTGCATTCAAGAAATAAAAGTCCAAGACAAATTTATGCAACAAATGATGATATTATGCAACAAAATGAATTTAAACAGCAAGAGTTAAATGCATGATTGATCCAATATACCAAGTTCTCTTCATATATAAAAGAATGCTTTGTTATTTAAAGGTTTTGTGAAGATATCAACTAGTTGCTTAGTGGTTTCAACAAATTCAAGCATGTAATGACCTTTTTCAATATGATCCCTTATAAAGTGATGCCTAATTTCAATATGCTTAGTCCAAGAGTGTAAGATGGGGTTTTTAGACAAATTGATTGCACTAGTGTTATCACACCTTATAGGGATGTAATCAAGTTCAAGACCATAGTCTAGAAGTTGTTGCTTCATCCAAAGGATTTAAGCACAATAACTCCCAATTGCAACATATTCAACTTCAGCTGTAGACAATATTACACTATTTTATTTTTTTCTATGCTAAGAAATTATTGAGCTTCCAAGTGTAACACCCTGAATTTCATTTTTTTCTGAATAAATATGAGTTTTATAATTTTTGTTATTTTTGAGAATTTTTGTGAATTTTTCTGAATTTGTGAATATTTTAATATTATTTCAGACTGTATGTGGGCCCAGGGCGGGCCTAAAAAAATATATTTTTTTCTGGAATAAAAAATTTTGGACTGTTGATTCGGGGCCGGGGAAGCTTACTAAACTCGAAACCGGAAGCAGTTTTTGAAGTTTTCTTTTACAGAAATTTTGTTCTGTTTTATTATCCATTTGGTAAAATTATTATCCATTGGATAATAGACACTGGTTTTTTAAGCAGTAGCTATTATTCATTGGGTAATAACTACTAGAAAAATATCTCAATGGCTAGTCAAACTTGATGGTTATGACATCTTTATGAAGAACCAATTAGAAACTAGTCTCCTTAAAATAAACTAATGAGAACTAGTCTTATAGGCTTTGACTCCTCCTTAACCACTAATAGGAAACAAGATGTTAGCCACCCAACCTATAAAAAACAAGCTTTTTTAGCAAGCTTGGTGAATGTTATGACCTTTTGTGTACCGCAAGTGTACGAGTTGCGAAAGTAATATAATAATAAGAAAGATCATCCCCACAAGGATAATGGATAATATCTAATGTCAACTATTAACAAATAGCTTAATGAATTCTATTCAAGCGCATATAAATTAATCAAAGTGTGTGTAGACAAAATTAGGGCTAAAACAAAACAATAAACTAGAAGAACAAGATAGAAACGAGAGCATAGGGACTCCTTCTTCACCAACTACTTTACTTGGCAACTTGCAACCATTTTAAGCAATAACGATACTAGTTTTGTTAGCCTAAGAATCTACATTAGTTAAAAGCCTATATCTAGGTCATTTAACCCTATGCCATTTACCTAGCCCACTATGTGTCCATAAGAACTAGAGCAAACAACATGCATTATGGTTGATTCTTAACAATGGTTATACATGGCTAATAGGTATATGTCTATCCTATTAACAAATTAATTTATCCTACCGTTAGAATGAAATTAAACATGCATCATCCATGTCTATGATCTAAAATCTAGATTTATATGTCTAGTTCAAAAGATTTTATTAAATCACAATAAATGATGGCCAAACATCTATAGGAATTAAGAGAAACATGGATGAACAAAACCAAACATCATTATAAATTTAAAAGGTTACAAAGTCACCAATGTACATAGAAGGGTCCAAAGGAATCCCTAAAAACAACTTAGCTACCCATAGAATCCGAAAATCTCAAGAGAGATTTCCTACCCATGGCCTAGAGAAAGAGAGGATAAAGAGAAAAGAAGGAAAACTCTATAATAAGATCTTAGGAGGCTTGATCCGCCTTGGATGATGATGGTTTTCCTTCTAAATCTCATCCAAGCCCTAAAAAATGACAAAAATTGGTCTTCTCTACATTTTGTCTCATCTCCCACCTAACTCTCTCAAAATATCTTATGAAACAGTTTAATTAAACAAAGCCCACAAATTCACGCCGCGGTGTGACCGTTGTTGTGCCGCGACGTGAATGCCTACGTGGTTAAGTGAAACCAGTACCGACAAACACGTGCTGCGACATAACATCCTTTGTGCCGCGACACTCTAGCCTCTGTCTTTAGTATGCGCCGCGGCGTGATAAGATAAAATGCATGCTAAGCTTCCTCCACTAATGCAAGGTGTTGACTTGCTTCATTTTATCAATTTAGAACCCATCCTATAATAGAGAAGTCATTTAATTAATCACAAGTGTAAATCTACTTAATCCAACAAAGAATAGACAGGATTTGGCAAGATTAGAGAGGAAGACATTAACATGAATTTGAATTCAAAGTGAAGGAAAAGTCTTCCAATCATGTCTAAGCACAAGGACTAAGGGATTAATGTACTACCAATATGGGGCGCAAATAACTACATTTTATGAAGTTATCACACCCCCAAATCTAGATTTTTGCTTGTCCTTGAGCAAAACAAAGCATGATTACACTTGTATTGACACAACATACATCAACATGCATCTGGCAACAAAAGATGGATTCTAATTTCAATTACTTCAAAACTAGCATGCGATGATTGCATAAAGCCTCAAAGAATGCTTATGCCTTGTAACACCCTCCTCAGGGTATTAGATTTCTGACTCCCAACTCCCAATCTAACAATGATTTCAATAAAAGGTTTGAGTTATAAAATGTGAGTTTTAAAATTTCTTATTACAGAAACATAAACTTACTGAAATCCATAAGTATTACTAATATATAATATTGACACCAATTAATATTTAACAATTTAAAGAGAAATATAAGACTAACAGACTCTCTTTTTAACAGTAGCAAACCCCATGACGGGTCCTACTTAATAGCACGGTAAGACACTAATGGTAAAACTTAACATACTTATTTCTTCTTGTATCCATCTTGATGCATTAGACATCTGTTCCTTGTCAACACTGCACGCTACCAAATCTGGAATGGTCATTCTCTGATGTTGTCTCCGATCTCAGAGTATTTATCACCCGTATGTCTAAGACAACTCATTCCATCGATTATATAGTTTTTACCAATACAAGCACAACAACATAATATAACAAAGAGGTGAGATCACCTACGCCAATACCAACATGGTAGCACAGAGATAACATAAACAACATATCATATAGGTATATCATACCAGAATTCCAATAATGCACTCAACATTAATCAATTATCATCATTATGCCAATAACATTATTATCATCACACAATAATCACAATAATGCCATCAACATGATTATCATCATCATCATCCAATATTCCTCAATTATTATATCATACAGATATAGATACTCAGATTTATGCATATGTTATGCATGTAGACTCAATGTCCTACTCCATGGAGGTTTTCATAATTTCGAGAAGAATGCTCTATTAATTGTCAGCCTTAGCCCAAAGATAATCTTCCAGATTAGCCCACAGACAATGTCCAGCCTTAGTCCACTGACAAATGTCCAGCTTTTGAAAAGAATCGTGTTCTTGTTGGGTATCGTCAATGCGTTGTAACGGACTGCATCGCCAAGTGGTATATGGTCCAATTGTAGCCCACAGACAGATATCCACTAGTCGACCGCTGCGCCTCGACGCACCCCAAGATCCATTATAGACCTCACTATCAATTCACATTCCCTCTTCAACCACAAGGGTCCCAATAGCATCAACTATCATTTTTTTTTAATTCAAAATCATCATATGCCTTAATGCATATCTTTTCAATGCATGTTCAATACACCAATGCCAATCACAGACAAAAATCCTCATTTCCAATGCATGTTCAATGCACCAATGCCAATCACAGGCAAAATTCACACTTTCATATTCAGGGTCCACACATTGGCCCATTCTTAGTTTAATTTCATTATCTCATAATCAGGGTCCACACACTGGCCCAATAGTAATCATACTGTATTTTCGACAGCGAAATCATATTATCACGTTTTCATAGTCACAAAACACTTTCGTCGTGTTTTCACAATCGCGCAACATTTCTGTTACATTTTTAAAATTTTACAACATTTCCGTTGCATTTTCAAATCACATAGTGATTTTTTAACTTTTTCTCAATCACGTAAAAATATTCTACCATTTTGAAATCGCGTAGCGAGTTTTCAACAATATCTCAAACGTGTAAAAATATTTAAATACTTTCCAAATTGCGTAGAAATATTTCAACATTTTTCAAATCACGTGGAAATATTTAAATGTTTTTCAAATCGCGTAGCTTAAAAATCACGTTTTTAAGTTACGTAAATCATTTTTCACCATAATTCCATTACGAAAAATATTTATCAACCTTCAAAAATTTCGTTTCAATCTTTCTCAAAATAATATGACTACTCACATTAGTTTTCACATTTTCTTACTCAAGAAAATCCTTTTCGCAATTTATTCCACAAATTCACAATTCCATTGAATTAAATCAATGGTTTCAAACTTTAAAAAAATTACTAACGCTCTTCAAAACCCAAAGGATGAGTTATACGTTAGAAAATATCAAATCACTATTATATTCTCCATTTTTTGTCAAATCAATTCTTTTTAAAATAAATTGAGGTTCAAACACTTTCAACCTCTCTTTTCCATTCCCATATGAAAATTTCATTTCTCAAGTGATAAAACACTCTGATTCCCTTTCCAAATTTCTTATGCCAAATTAATTATATTTCCATTTGAAAATCACTTTATTTCATAAAATCAAGGCATTCATAAGCCTTCAAAACCATGGTACTTGATTATTTAAACCATCAAATATTTTTCCTTCTAAGTCACTATGGTTTTACACAAACAAAACCATTAAAAATTCCTTAACAAAAACTGTGAGCACTTGGTCTTTGAAATCAAATCATTTGTTCACTTTCTTTGCAAATCCTTAAAATTAACAACTCATCGCTCTTTTCATTTAAAACTCTTGTTTAGTAAAATCCTTAGAAACTTTTTACACAAAATAAATCAATAAAAATCCTTCTTAAAACCGTGAACACTATTTCTTGAAAAACAAACCCTTTGTTTATTTTCCTTGCTTTTCTAATCATCCAATTTTATCATTCATGAAAATATTAATTTGTGAACACCTATTTTGAGGTGTCTTGGCCTAAATTCTCTTGGTCTTTGGAACCAAAAATCAATTTCCTTTCCATCATCAAATCATGGCATACACATACATATTCAAATATATATCACAAGCATGCTATAACAAAGCAATAAATCATGCAAATCATACCAAGCATAGGTAAATAATCAAAGCACATAAACATACACAAATTATTACATGACTATGGATATGAATCTCACATGGATTCACCATCCATCAAATACCAAACCATCTCTCACCACCATACTTGGTTGGTGAGATGAATCTCCCTCTTACCTCTTGAAGATCCTCAAAAGCTCCTTGTTTTGCTTCTCTTTCCAAGTCCTTCACCACCAAGGGCTTCTCAAATACAAAATAAAACATATATTTATTAGTAAATCAAGCTTGAACAAGATAAACCATGGATCAAACATAGCTTAGAACCTTGAAGATCAAAAGAAAAGTGAAGATTAATAAACTTCACCATTAAAGCTTCAATCTTTAGCTTGAAGAACAAGGTTGAAAATGAATGATTTAGAGAAATTCTCCAACATGAAAGTTGCTTAGAATATCATGTAGATTTAAGATCTATGGTTGGATGAAATTGAAAGAGATTGGATGGTGATTTTGGGTGGTATGGCCGAAATTCCTCTTGAAGAACAAAGATGAAGTTTTTGATTTTTTGTGAAAGAAAGGCTTCTTAGACTTGGTTAAGGTAAAGAATGAAGTGAAAACACTTAGTTTTCCTTCACTTTGAACGCCGCAGCATTCAAAATAACCCAGAGACGTCATGGCGCCAAAAGATCACCCCCACAGCGCGCATGAACTTTCTAAAAAAGAAATTCATGCACACAGCAATGCTAACCCCTTGAGTATGAAAAGCATAAAGAATAACAACAAAAAGTAACCCACAATGCAAAAGAATGTTGGGAATTTGCGGATCAAAGTCTCGCAGCGGAATAACATAATTCCCTCACAGGATCCATGCGAAAAATCCATAATCCGAGGTTTTAAAATTTTACCTCTTGAAGCATGACAGACACAAGCGAGGTGAATCACCAACACCGTAATAGCGACGATGTTTCTGCGGTATCCACACGAACAGACTTGCAAAAGGAGTCACACCTCTGTTTCGTAGTGCTAGTCTGCGAAGAGAGGAGAAGAAGACCTCACTATCTCTCACTCACTTTCTGTAGGTGCGGCTAGGGTTGTGATGTAACCTAGTAGCAGCCCCCTTAGCAAGCACTATTTATAATAGTGGCTGCCTTAAGTGAGTGTGAGCAAAGTAAGCAAGGTAAGTGGTGCAACCCTAAACCCATCCGTCATGAGTTAGGCCCACAATTGAATCCGAGTCCAACTTGGATTCGATTACTCCAATTTAGTCTGATTTCTAAGTGTGTGACCCGGTGTTCTCATGACGTTGGTAGTAATATTAAAATCTCATTTTAATATTACAAACAGTGAGCGGTATCTAGCAACACATCACTGCTACCCAAGTAATGAGAATGTCAGTGATTTGACATAACCTATCTGTGACCAATGTTTCCGTGTAGTTTAGTCCCTTTGTCCAGATATCCAAATTGAACACAAGGCATGGAACGTGTCACCCTTGTTTAGTTCAATCTTCAGTTTTGATTCCCGAGTAGACATAGTAATGACAAATGAGATCAATATCTCATATTGACTCATTTGAGCATGGCCATGCATTTCATAGTCTCACTCAATCAGGGGCCCCGAAGATATCACTCCTGTTATGTAGGAGGGACAAATCCCATCTAGGTCACTCACATCCCTCCACATGTATCGCGGTATGTCTAATAACCAACTTTATAATCATCTTGTTACAGATGACGTTTGATGGCATTAAAACACACAACTCCTCATGTAGGAATCGTAGTGATTTCAGGTCAAAGGACCACATACACCATTATCACTATGAGAATTGCTTATGACACTCACGTAACGATCCACGTAGCGTTCTCATGGCGGTCTGTCCAATACATCATTACTCTAATATGTATCTATGTGTAGACTTGATATCTCATATCCATGACCCGTGAGATGTGGTCATCGCCACGCACATACTAGTCTCAAAGCATTATTGTTGTCCTAATTAACAATAATACTTGACTAGGGACATTTAAGAATAGTATTTTATCCAATAGGATCTCACGATCAAGTCAGTCTCCACTTGATGTCCTATGGTATCAAATTTACTATTCTAAGGACTTTATCATGTTTACCAAAAAAAAAAAGAACATAATAAATGAAATGCCTCATATAAAATAGCATAATATAATGTATGTAAATACAAACAAAACGTATTGGCCACTAGGGCATACACCAACAAAGAACTCACTTAAACTAACCCAAGCAAACTTCAAAAGGAGGGAAAAAATCTGATTTAATGGAAAACAAAGCATGAAATAGAAGAGATAAGGGGAGAGAATGGGTTACCTAGACAGAAAAAAGGAAGCAAGAAATGAAGAATATGCAAAAAACCAAAAGGAAAAATGAGAGAAAGCATAAGAGAGAAAGAGGAACCACCAGAGGGGTTAACAGATAACACAAACCCTAACCTCTTTTTATACAGGAAGACAACATCACACTGCGTAACCCCAATGAAATGCACGTTTCACTTAATTCATTTTCCTCTCTTTTTTTTATATAACGCACGTCGCGGTGTGAATCTTAGTGCACCGCGGAGTTGCGCTCGGAGCCTCATTACCTTGATAATCCTGAGAGTATAATGTCGCAGCACAACATTGGGGCGCCACTACGTGAAGCTATCAGGAATGCAACCCTGATAAGACAAAGCCTAAAACGCCGCGACGTAGACTTGGAGCGTTGCGAAGTGAGAAGCCAGCCTATAGAATTCTACAGTAAAAAGCATTTGGCAGTTACCTCTGCAGCCCAAAAGTCTCTATCACTTGCAAAAATAGTCCAGTTGGTTAAATCATTAAATGCATAATCAAAATATCATGAATATCAAAATCAAAGTTTGCAAACACTAGACTCAAAATGAATGAATTGAGAGCACAAGTAGGTTATCTCAAAAAGGGGCCTTTTCATAGTCCTTCTTTGACTTTTCATGTTGGCGTAGCTAATGTGACGGAGGTTTTCCCTCTATCAAATTCTCCTCCCAAGTAAGGCGTTAGGCATTGGCCATTGAAATTAAAGGATGATTTTCCATCAAGATCTGCAACTTCAATTGTCCTATGGGGAAACACATTTACCACCCGAAACAGACCTGACCATTTGAATTTAAGCTTCAATTGTTGGTCTTGCTCAAACGTCTTTTGCATAATCTTCTTATCATGCCACCCCTTAACTTTCTCCTTATACAGTTTTGCATTCTCATAGGCTTGGAGCCTAAATTCATCAAGTTCATTGAGTTGCAATAATCTCTTGTCACTGGTAGCTTACAAATCAAAATTCAATTGTTTAATCACCCAATAAGCATGATGCTTGAGCTCGATGGGCAAATGATAAGATTTTCTAAACACAAGCTTGTATGGGGACATACTAATAGGGTTTTTATAAGCAGTTCTATACGTCCATAGCGCATCATCAAGCCGTCTTGACCAATCCTTGCGGGATGGACACGCAGTTTTCTCAAGTATTCTTTTGATTTCCCTATTGGATACCTCCGCTTGTCCACTTGTTTGAGGGTGGTAAGTTATGGCAATCTGGTGAGTCACCCAATATTTGACAAGGAGAGCCTCAAAATACTTATTGTAGAAATGTGACCCTCCGTCACTGATAATGGCTCGAGGAGTACCAAAATGGGTGAAGATTTGTTTCTTCATGAAGTTTATCACTACCTTAGAGTCATTGGTAGGAAATGCACTTGCTTCCACCTATTTGGACACGTAGTCCACTGCAACAAGAATGTACAGATTCCTATAGAAAGGAATGAAGGGGCCCATGAAGCCGATGCCCCAAACATAAAAAATTTCCACTTCGAGAATGAAATTGAGGGGCATCTCATTTCTCCTTGATATGTTCCCTGATTTCTGACATCTATCACACTTGCTAACATGGAAGTATGCATCCTTGAAGAGAGACGGCCAATACAAGCCAGATTGGAGTACCTTGGTTATTGTTCTGTCACCACTATAATGACCTCCATAAGGGGTAGCATGACATTAATTCAAAATTTGTTCAACTTCTTCCAAAGGTACACATTTTCTCAACATATGATCAGGGCACTGTTTAAACAAGAAAAGCTCGTCCCAAAGATAGTTCCTACAATCGTGCAAGAACTTCTTCCTCTAGTGAGAGGTCAGATCCGGAGGCATTACACCACCTACTAAGTAGTTCACAATGTCAGTATACCAAGGGTCTGGCTGAGTTATGACAGCAAAGAGCTGCTCATCTGGAAATATCTCTTTGATGGTGATTGTAACACCCTTATGAGGATGTCACATTTATGAAATAAAATAAAATAAAGATAAATAAAATCTACCAAAGTTGAAAAACATTTGTTACATAGTAATACGGGTTGTAAAATTTTTCCGATTAAACAGAATATTATGAAATAAAATAACATGGAACATAAAATAAATAAACTATCATCACACATAATATACATATGGTTTTGTTTTAAGTAGTACAAATAATTTACAGTTATAATTATTTAAACCAAAACAATAAACAAAGCAGTAAAAAGTCTATATATACAAACGCAGACGCGCCTAAGTACGCATCATAAATATCTAACCCTCTGAAGGATCACTCTTAGATGAAACTTCAGGTGATAAGTATCCTGGATGCCTCGACCCTCTACGGACTCTAGTCCGTGCTGTCGATACGCTGCTGATCTCACTAGACGTATCAAACATACCACCCCAATGACGCCTAAGAGATAACAGTAACTCCACATGTAAATGTAATACAGTAGAAAAGATAGGCACTCCATCAAACTCCGTACATATGGTCACAGTCAGACGCCCTATGTACGTAACCAAATCTCTGTCCTCTCGCAGTCTCCAGGCTTCAGAGCCTTCGTGAAAATCTAACCTCACGAAACCAAAGAATCCTGGTAGCATCATACTTACATAATCAATCCAATGGGTATGGATGATCGGATGGTTCTTGATCGTCAAACTGATCCTCGACTTGTTGCTGCTCCTCGTCCTCGGGGTATACACACTCAAGAGGTTGTTCCTCTTCCTCAAACTCTTCTTTTAAAGACATAGTTTAAAATACAGGAACACATACAATAAAGAGGTAAGACAATCTATATCACCACAAACATAGGAAATAAGAAAACGACAATACAACAGATATAGCAATTCATACAATATAACATACCATAACAGCATAAATAGTAACATAGAAATAAAAAGTAACAACATCACATAATGTCATATATAAAATGGTACAGATAAAATGGTGCAGGTAAACTAGTACAGATAATAATATTATAATGCACAACCCATAACTCATATGTAATGCGACTCAACCCTACTCCATGGAGCTACAACCACAGATATCAGAGAGAATGATCCGTAAAATCTATTAGTACCTCGACTGCCCAACCAAACTATTCCGCTGTCTCACGTTGCGTCTATAGCCCACTGTCATAACGTCGTGGTGTAGTACACTGTCAAAACGTCGTGTCACTACAGGCATTGTACTAAATAGACTCCACAAGATCTCGATTAAGTATAGTGCGTGTCGAGACCATTAGTGTGTTACCAGTTACCACGGCCCAGAGGAGCGACCAACTGTCCACAAATGGAATAATTCGCACACTAATGTCTCCAAGTCCATTCAAATTGAACCACACTACGCTTATCACATCGACAACACGATGTTATTCATCTCATCAATCAAATCACCAATGATCAACCACATTGGCACAACTCAAATGTATGAATCAAAATTACTAAAATACCCTCAACGATATCAGTATCCATTTTTATGGAAATGCCCTCAATAGCAAAATTACAAAAATGCCCTCAATGGCAGAAATTATGAAAACGCCCTCAATGGCAAAATTTCAAAAATACAGTATATCCCACCTGATAATACTATTCTTTAACTGTCCAGGTTCACTTCTTTGGCCCAACAGTAAAACTTACTGTTTTCATCAATCACGTAGAAATTTTATCGCGTTTTCACAATTTCGTCGTTTTTACAAACGTTTTTAAATCGCGTAAATATATTTTACTGTTTTTGAAATCGCGTATTATTTTTCAAACGTTTTCTCAATCGCGTAAGATTTTTAAATCATTTTCTTGTCCGATTTCCTTAAAAATTACTATTTAAATAAACAAAAATAATATTTAGTACGTTTGAACTACGTAGGCTATTTTTCATACCGTATAAAGTATATTGGATATCTTTTCTATCTTATTTATCTGTTTTTAGCAAAAATTGACAGTATTTTGCTTAGAAAATGTATAACAATGGTTTTCTAAGTTTTCTGTAAAAATCATTTTTAATTTATATTATAACCATTTAATTATACTTTTGAAAACTACTAACGTGCTTCAAAACATAAAATGAGCTCTACGTTAGAAATTTTACAAAAGCTACTGTATTTTCTTCTAAACATTAAAATCATTAGTTTTAACTTCCTAAACTTAAATCTAATCATTTTTATACCTCTAAACTCATTGTAATAAAATTCCTTTTAGTATTTATTACTTCTCTTTGTTTAAAAACAACTTTTAGAAATCATAAACACTTGGCTTTGGCATGTTGGCCGAATTACACAAATTTTGCCCTTTGATCTTTAAATTCATTTTTCTTGCCCTAAATCAATTTTGTATCTTATCAATTCACCTAAGTTAGTTAAATCACTATTTTAGAAAATTGTTGAGAACATTTTAGTTCTCATTTTATATTGAGGCTGTGAGCCTTAAATGTGTGTTCTTTGGAACACTAGTGCAAACCTTGCATATTATTCACATCCTACTAATTATTCATGCATTTCTAACACATACAATATTTTAATGCTCGTAGACATGCATATTAATACAAATCACAAATAAGAAAGCTATTAAACAAACAACACAAATGAATCCTTATGAATTCTACAATCACAAACAATTCCATTTTCCTATCACCACCCAAGGATGATAAGATTTAAGTTTCCTCTTACCCTAAGTGAAGACAAACTCTCTTTCACTCCTTTCTATGGTTTCGGTTTCACCCTCCAAAGTCACCTATCAAGCTTAAACAATTTCTACAAGTTACTAACATTGAAAGAAAGCTTAAACCATGGATCAATCATGGCTTAGAATCTTGAAAAAGAGTTTAGAAATGAAAAACAAGAAATTTCACCTTCTAGGTAGAATCTCCAAAGTAGTTTTTCAAGCTTTAGATGATTGATTTTGCAAGAACTCTCAACTAGAGATGTTCTTAGAATTGTGTTTAGGTTTAGAAAAGTAGGTTAGAAGAAATTTTGGGTGAATGGATGTTGAAGATGGATGCTTAGCCGAATGGACCTTCAAGGTAGCATCAATGGTGTTTGTATTTTTTTGGAAGAGAGAGAAGAGAGAAAGTGTTAGAGAATGAAGTGATTTTTGGCTCTCCAAGGAGCACTTGGCCGTAAACTTCAATGCAAGGGAGGTGTCCCCTTGCTTGGCTCCATCCAAGCCTTAGGAATGATCAAAGGCTACAAATAACCCTTGGCCTCCAAGCTTAGTTCCTATTGGCTAATCCAAGCCTTGTCACAAGCATAGTCATAAGCCTTGTCACTAGCTTGTAAATATCTCACCACTAATGATGCTTAAACCACTAATGATGTTTAATTAAGTTACTAATGTTGACTACTTTTACTAAATGTGGGTCCCGCAATCATTTTCAGGTCCACTGTCATTTATTTATACTGACTAATAAAATAATATTATAATAATATAAAATTATTTTATTTGACAGTTAAATCCTAAAAATTAAAAGATTAATAACTGTATCATTCAGAATTGGGTTTAGTAAGATCCCCCAGCTCCGAATAATTAAAATAAGATTTCCCCGGCCCAGAAATTATTATTTTCCTGACCCGGAGCAAATCACACAAAAAGTTCAAATAAAATCACAGATAGTAAAATAAAACTGTATTTCATACAGAAAAACAACAAACAGTACAAAAAAGACATAATGGTTATTTATCCTAAAGTTAAAAAACAGAAAACAGTACATTTGGGACACAACGGTCATTCACTAAAAGGTTAGGGTGTTACAGTGACTTGTTCAACTTGATATTCCTCATTTTCCAATCTAGAAAGGTGATCAACAACTAATTCTCAGCCCCCTTCTTGTCACGAATTTCCAAGTCAAACTCTTGCAACAGTAGAACCCACCAAATCAATCGTGGCTTTACATCCTTCTTGGCCACCAAGTATTTAATCATTGAGTGGTCCATATAGACAATCACCTTAGTACCCACCAAATATGACTGAAATTTATCGAATGCAAAAACAACCGCCAAAAGCTCTTTTTCTGTCGTGGTGTAATTAAGATGTGCATCTTTAAGAGTTTTGCTTGCATAGTATATGGAGCGAAACACCTTCTCCTTCCTTTGCCCCAAAACTGCACCAACAACATAGTCACTGGCATCACACGTTAGTTCAAAGGGCAACTCCCAATCAGGGGTGGTAATTACCGGAGCTAATACAAGTCTCTTTTCCAATTCCACAAATGTCTCATGGCAAGATTCATTAAAGTTAAATTAGACATCCTTCTCCAATAAGTTGCAAAGTGGCTTAGAAATCTTAGAGAAGTCTTTTATGAATCTCCGATAGAATCCAGCATGCCCCATGAAACTTCTGACTCCCTTCATTGAGATTGGTGGCGGAAGTTTCTCAATCACTTCTATTTTTACTCTATCTACCTTCATTCCTTTGCACAACACTCTATGGTCAAGAACTATGCCTTCTTGGACCATGCAGTGACATTTCTCCCAATTAAGCACCAAATTGGTCTATTCGTTTCTTTGTAGAACTAGAGCCAAGTTATTTAGGCAATCATCAAAAGAATCACCAAAGACTGAGAAGTCATCCATGAACACTTCCAAGAACTTCTCAACCATACCTGTGAAGATTGCCATCATGCATCTCTGGAAGGTTACTGTTGCATTACACAAGCCAAATGGCATCCTCCTAAAAGCATATATACCATAGGGACAAGTGAATGTTGTCTTCTCTTGATCCTCAAGGGCTATAGCAATTTTATTGTACCCCAAATATCCATCCAGAAAGCACGCCCTGCCAACTTGTCTAGCATCTAATCAATGAATGGCAGAGAGAAGTGATCCTTTCTAGTTGCGATATTCATCTTATTATAGTCTATACAAATGCATCACTCAGTGACTGTTTTAGTAGGAATCAAGTTATTGTTTTCGTTGGCAACAACCGTCATGTTACCATTTTTAGGCACACACTGTACAGGGCTTACCCAGGTACTATCAGAGATTGGGTATATGATTCCCTTGTCTAACCAGTTGATGATCTCTTTTTTTACCACTTCTTTCATAATGGGGTTCAGACGCCTTTGGTACTCAATGATTCGTTTGGTGTCATCTTCCAGCATAATTTTGTGCATGCAGATGGTGGGACTAATGCTTTTAATGTATGCAATAGTCCATCCTAGCGCCTTCTTGAACTGCCTAAGCACTCTCAACAACTTGGACTCTTGCTCTTCTGATAAAAGTGAGGAAGTGATGACCAACAATGTGGATGATTCTCCTAAGTAGGAATATTTCAAGTGATCAGGTAATGGTTTGAGCTCCAACTTGGGTGGAGAGATGATAGAAGGTTGCAGAATCGACTTATCAGAGGAGATTTGCAATGGCTCAAAACTTGGTTTCCTATAAAACTTAGCAGAAAAGTCAAGCAGTTTAATACATTCCCTAATATCATCCCTATCTACATGTTCATCATGATGTGTCAAAGTTAAAGCTAGGGAGTCATCAAGAAAATTAGCATAAAATGCATCATTTACTACTTGATCAATCATACCAACATAAGAACATTATTCTTGATCATTACGAAATTTAATGACCTTGTAAATGTTAAAAGTTACCTTCTCATCATTCACTTGTATGGTAAGCTCACCTTTGTGTACATCTATCATGGTCTTACCAGCTGCTAAGAATAGCCTCCCTAGAATTAACGGCACATTGAAGTCTTCTTCTATAACAAGGATGACAAAGTCAATAGGGAAAATTAGCTTGTGCACCTTCACCAAAACATCCTCAATTATTCCCTTTAGGTATGTAAGAGTCCTGTCAGCTAATTGCAAGGTCACAGAGGTGGGCTTCACTTTACCTAATTCCAACTGTTGGAAGATTGAGAGAGGCATCAAATTAATGCTCGCCCCTAAATCACACAAAGCTCTACCATTAAAGTGCCTTCCAATTGTGCATGGTATGGTAAAGTTACCTAAATCTTTCAACTTTAGGGGTAACTTATTCTGTAAGATAGCACTACATTCCTCTATGAGTGCCACTGTTTCATAGTCTCCCAGCCTTCTCCTCTTGGATAGGATGTCCTTCATGAACTTCACGTAACTTGGCATTTGTTCTAATGTTTCTACAAATGGGATATTTATATGAAGCTTCCTGAAGACTTCTAGAAATTTATTGAATTGGGCTTCCATCCTTTGTTTAGCCAATTTGTTGGGGAAAGGTAGAGGCAAAGTATGAGATTTGACATCCTTCTTCTTTTCGTCATCCTTCTTTTTGTCTCCATCCTTCTTCTTGTTTTCTTCCTTGTTCCTTTGGTCTTCCTTATATATGAGCTCCTCATCTTGTGTCACCTCAGCATCATCCATAAGCATTTTGGTTTTGGGATTCCCTTCGATGTCTTTTCCACTTCTAAGGGTAATAGCACTGCAAGATGGTGAATCCTTAGGATCACCTCTTGGATTGCTAACCATGTCACTTGAAAAAGACCCCAGGGGCCTACTATTTATAGCATTCATGAACTGACCCACTTGTGTCTCCAGAGCTCTCATTGAAGCCATTTAGCTTTGAATCATTGCATCGTTCTTAGCCAAATGAGCATTAGTCTTTGTCATATAAGAATCAGATTTGACCATCAACTGTATTGTTACCAAGTGGCTTCAATACTCAAGAGGGGGGTGAATTGAGTTTATAAAACAAGTTCGCAATTCTTTCGCAAAACACTTGACTATTGAATTTCGTTGAAGCTATTGACTATTTAAAATGAATGAATTGATAAGAACAATAGAAATTGCTTAATAATCAACCAAGAGAGAAGTAATCAAATAAGAATATAAGCAATGCACAAATGTAAAGAGAAGGGTTTAGAGAATCAAACACAATAGTTTATCCTGGTTTGTCCATCAATCCACTTGTGACCTACGTCCATTCCTCAAGCAACCATTCGAGATTTTTCACTATATCTTCAAGTTTCAATAGGTGCTTGACAACCTTTACAAACTTGAGCACTCAACTCCTTGGGATACCTGTTGGGAATTTGCGGATCAAAAGTCTCGTAGCGGAATAACAGAATTCCCTTACAGGATCCATGCGAAAAATCCATAATCCGAGTTTTTAAATTTTTTTTACCTCTTGAAGCGTGATAGACACAAGCGAGGTAAATCACCAACACCGTAATAGCGACGATGTTTCTGCGGTATCCACACGAACAGACTTGCAAAAGGAGTCACGCCTCTGTTTTCGTAGTGCTAGCTGCGAAGAGAGGAGAAGAAGACCTCACTATCTCTCACTCACTTTCTGTAGGTGCGGCTAGGATTGTGATGTAACCTAGTAGCAGCCCCCTTAGCAGTATTATTTATAACAAAGGCTGCCTTAAGTGAGTGTGAGCAAGTAGCAAGGTAAGTGGTGCAACCCTAAACCCATCTGTCATGAGTTAGGCCCACAGTTGAATCCAAGTCCAACTTGGATTCTGATTACTCCAATTTAGTCTGTTCTAAGTGTGCGACCCTGCAGGTTCTCATGACGTTGGTAGTAATATTAAAATCTCATTTTAATATTACAAACAGTGAGCGGTATCTAGCAACACATCACTGCTACCCAAGTAATGAGAATGTCAGTGATTTGACATAACCTATCTATGACTAATGTTTCCGTGTAGTTTAGTCCCTTTGTCCAGATATCCAGATTGAACACAAGGCATGGAATGTGTCACCCTTGTTTAGTTCAATCTTCAGTTTCCTGATTCCCGAGTAGACATAGTAATAGCAAATAAGATCAATATCTCATATTGACTTATTTGAGCATGGCCATGCATTTTGTAGTCTCACTCAATCAAGGGGCCCGAAGATATCGCTCCTGTTATGTAGGAGGGACAAATCCCATCTAGGTCACTCACATTCCTCCATATGTATTGCGGCATGTCTAATAACCAACGTTATGATCATCTTGTTACAGATGACGTTTGATGGCATTAAAACACACAACTCCTCATGTAGGAATCGTAGTGATTTCAGGTCAAAGGACCACATACACCATTATCACTATGAGAATCGCTTATGACACTCACGTAACGATCCACGTAGCGTTCTCATGGCGGGTCTGTCCAATACATCATTACTCTAATATGTATCCATGCGTAGACTTGATATCTCATATCCATGACCCGTGAGATGTGGTCATCAGTATACGCACATACTAGCCTCAATGTATTATTGTTGTCTTAATTAACAATAATACTTGACTAGGGACATTTAAGAATAGTATTTTATCCAATAGGATCTCACGATCAAGTCATCCACTTGATGTCCTATGGTATCAAACTTACTATTCTAAGGACTTTATTATGTCTACCAAAAAGAACACAATAAATGAAATGCCTCATATAAAATAACATAATATAATGTATGTAAATACAAACAAAATGTATTGGCCACTAGGGCATACACCAACAATACCTCACCCTTGAGCTTGAGCCTCTTCAAACAAAGGGATGCCTGACCTTTTACAATTTGGAGGGATACCTCACCCTCTCTTACAAAGCAATCAAGGTTAAATGAAACTCTCACTAGAATAAATGATACAAATTGAAGCTCTTAGAATACTCTCAAGAGATATCTCAAATATTTGTCAAAAACAGAGCAATGAGTGATTTCAAGGATTGATTCTTGTTTTGATGTGTTACAAAGATGTTTCAGGTTCAAGAACAACCATTAATGATGCCCTAACATCTGTATTTAAAGAGATATGCAGTTAAGGAGCCGTTGGGGGATTAAAGTCAAGCATTTAATGCACCTAATATAGCCATTGGGCATGTCAGAACATTGGTAATCGATTACACATTTCTGGTAATCGATTACATGGTAGTTAGAACGTGTTCTTAGGCTTTCTGGGCTTGTGGTAATCGATTACCAGACTTGTGTAATTGATTACACGCCCTCTGACTTGATGGTAATCGATTACATGGTTGATGGTAATCAATTACATGGCTGTTTGAACGTGTTCTTGCCTTTCTAGGCTGATGGTAATTGATTATAATCTTATGTGTAATCGATTACACGTCCTCTGACTTTCTAGTAATCGATTACATGGTTGAGGTAATCAATTACAAGGCTTCTGTTTAGCTTGTAATCGATTATAACACATATGTAATCGATTACTTTACACTTTGAACATATTTTTCAAGCCTAAATAAGGATTCATGTCATTTCTAACTTTAAGAAACTTGGATTTGAATAATGTTGAACTATGTTTAGTATGATCCAAGATTTAAAGACACTATCTTTTTAGAAAGTGAACTTTGAAAAACATATTAATTAAGACTATCTTTGAAAAACCATTTGAGATATCTTGAGAGCATTTAACAATGATGTTCTAATGCCTATGTCTAAATAAACCTCTTGATTTCTTTCTTTGATCTTGGTTTTCTCTTTTGCACTTGATCTTCATCTTTGGCTTTGTTATCATCAAAAACCATTTGACATGCTTCAAGTCATAAGCATTCACATGCATGAACATGTCTTCAAGAGTAGGTTTCTTGTCTTGCATAGGAAATCTTGACTGTAAAGCGGAACCAGGAGGATATGGTTGTTGTTCATTACCAGCCGATGAAGATAATGAACTTTGATTGACTCTCTATGAGGGGTTTGGATGATTTCTCCACCCAGGATTATTATGACGCAAATAAGGATTATTTTGTGGTGGTCGATAGTTCCCAGCATATTGTGAACTCTGTAAGATGGAAGGGCATCTATCAGTAGCATGATTATCACCACATCGATCACAAAGCACAAGAGGGCTCAAATGTGAACTTGCTCCCAAGCTATCTAACTTGCTAGCAATTGCAGCCACTTGAGCAGAAAGTGAGGTAATTGCATCAATATCATGCACTCCAGCTACCTTCTTTGGAGTATTTCTTTCAGAAGGCCATTGGTAGCTGTTTGTAGCCAAATCTTCAAGTAGTTGGAATGCCTCATTAAAGGATTTACCAAGCAATGAACCACTCGTAGCTGCGTCCCTTTATGGAAAGAATAGATTTGATGCTATGAAGGAATTTTATGATGAGGGCACCTTTTCAAAAGATCCTTATATCTTTCCCATGTTTCATACAAGGTTTTAGAATCAAACTGAGTTAAAGAAGTAACGTCATTCACTATCTCTGCAGTCTTAGCAGGTGAGAAACATTTGTTCAGGAATTTGCCACATGCATCACTCCAAGTGCTTATGGATCGAGGTGGTAGAGATTGTAACTAACTCTTGGCTCTTTCTCTGAGAGAGAAAGAAAAAGCCTTAGCTGAATGGCATCTTCTGAGACTCCATTATGCTTCAATGTGTCACAAATCTCAAAAAAATTTGTCAAGTGGGCATTTGGATCTTCACTTGGTAACCCACCAAATTGCACTGACATTTAGATCATTTGAATGATGGATAGTTTAATTTCAAAGTTGGTAGCTTGGATAGGAGGCCGCCTTATGCTTGATTGCAAATTTTCCATTTGAGGAGTTGCAAACTCTCTCAAGGGCCTCGTATGATCATTGTTGCCAACCATGGTATTAGTACCTAACACAATCAAAGAATGCAACTTGGATTAAAATGAACTAAAATAAAACTTGAATTAGAACTAATTAAACTTGTTGTCAATATTGGTAAAACTCAGAAATTAGTTGTTATCCCCGGCAACGGCTCCAAAAACTTGTTATGACCTTTTGTGTACCGTAAGTGTACAGGTCACGAAAGTAATATAATAATGAGAAAGATCGTCTCCACAGAGATAATGGATAATATCTAATGCCAACTATTAACTAATAGCTTAACGAATTCTATTCAAGCGCATATAAATTAGTCAAAGTATGTGTAGACAAAATTAGGGCTAAAATAAAATAATAAACTAATAGTACAAGACAGAAACGAGAGCATAGGGACTCCTTCTTCACCAACTACTTTACTTGGCAACTTGCAACCATTTTAAGCAACAATGATACTAGTTTTGTTAGCCTAAGAAGCTACATGAATTAAAAGCCTATATCTAGGTCATTTAACCCTATGCCATTTACCTAGCCCACTATGTGTCCATGAGAACTAGAGCAAATAACATGCATTATGGTTGATTCTTAACAATGGTTATAAATGGCTAATAGGTATATGTCTATCCTATTAACAAATTAATTCATCCCACTGTTAAAATGAAACTAAACATGCATCATCCACGTCTATGACCTAAAATCTAGATTCCTATGTCTAGTTCAAAAGATTTTATCAAATCACAATAACTGATGGCCGAACTTCTATGGGCATTAAGAGAAACATGGATGAACAAAACCAAACATCATTATAAACTTAAAAGGTTACAAAGTCACCAATGTACATAGAAGGGTCCAAAGGAATCCCTAAAAACAACTTAGCTACCCATGGAATCCGAAAATCTCAAGAGAGATTTCCTACCCATGGCCTAGAGAAAGAAGATAAAGAGAAAAGAATGAAAACTCTATAATGAGATCTTAGGAGGCTTGATCCTCCTTGGTTGATGATGGTTTTCCTTCTAAATCTCATCCAAGCCCTAAAAATGACGAAAACTAGTCTTCTTTACGTTCTGTCTCGTCTCCCACCTAACTTTCTCAAAATATCTGATGAAATAGTATAAATAGACAAAGCCTGTGAACTCGTGCCGCAGAGTGATCGTTGTTGCACCGCGGCATGAATGGCTGCGTGGTTAAGTGAAACCAGTGCTGATAAACACATGCCGCGGCGTGACATCCTTTGCATCACATCGCTATAGCCTCTATCTTCAGTATACGTCGCAGCGTGATAAGCTGGAATGCATGCTAAGCTTCCTCATCTAATGCAAGGTGTTGAGTTGCTTCATTTTATCAGTTTAAAACCCATCCTACAATAGAGAAATTGCTTAATTAATTACAAGTATAAATCTACTTAATCCAACAAAGAATAGACAGGATTTTGGCAAGATTAGAGAGGAAAACATTAACATGAATTTGAATTCAAAGTGAAGGAAAAGTCTTCCAATCATGTCTAAGCACAAGGACTAAGGGATCAATATACCACTAATATGGGGCACAAATAACTACATTTTATGGAGTTATTAGTGAAAGTCTACAAAGATGGCTTTGACTACATTTAAAGAACCAATGGAAAACTAGCTTCATAGTTAAGTTTGGAGGCTTGAACTTGGACACCCTTGGAGGCTAGGGGACTCCACGGCCAAGGCTTCAAGGAGAGGCGAAAGGTGACTCTAGATCATTCAATACATTTCTATCATCTTCCTAAAGCAAAGCTAAGCCAAAAATTCTCTCACTTTCTCTCCACCATAGCCCATGGCCAAGAGGCCAAAAACACACTTCCGAACCTCAATAATTCTAACCAACCTCACTTCTTGAATCCTTACACCATAGTAAGACACCTTGTTGTTGTGATCAACAACTAGTTCTATCATCTTTTATCTTTTCTTCAAGCTTAAAGTTTGAAGGTTTTTGAGGTGAAGTTTTGATCTTCATTTTTAATCTTGTTTCAAAGTTCTAAACCATCACTTGAGTCATGGTTATCTTAGTTTAAAACCTTGGATGTCAATATTGGTTATTTTCTTTGATTTTAAGTTCAAGTTAGTGGTGAAAGCTTGGAGCAAGAAGCCAACCAAGGAGCCTTAGACATTATCCAAGGTAAGAGAGAGATTTAACCTCACCAACCATTCATGCTGGTGAGGGAGGAAATTTGTGAGTTATTGGTGGGAAATCCATGTGAGGATTTATCCATCTTGTGGTGTTTGCTTTGGATATGAGCTTTTATGATTTATGCTTATTTTATGGTATGTGATTTTATTGCTTTGATTTATGCATGAACTTGTAAGAATAGATTATTGATGATTGGTGTATGTAATAGGATGTGAATCATGTTGGAAAGGAAACAATTTTGGGTCTCCAATGGACCATGAGGCTCATGGCCTCCATGCTCCAAAATGGGTATACCAAGTTAAAATTATTTTATGAATAAAGAAGTTAGATGATTAGGAAGTTAGGAAAAGAAATTAAAAGGAATTTTGGTTCCAAAGATCACTTGACTCATGACCATAAGGCTTAATTTGGATAACTTAGTGCAAAAATGATTTATTCATCATAAACTTAGTTGATTAAGTGAAATGAAATAAATGAAAGTTTTATAAAATGGAAACAAGAAATAAATAAATTTTATTATTCCACAAATGATGATTTTCGGCAATAATGTTAGAAATTAGGGTTTTAAAGTGAAGTAGTAACTTAAGGTATTTTGTTATAAAGGATTGTTAGTAAAATAAATGGAAAAGATTTTATTAAATTAAAGTAATACAGATTTTGAGAAAAACGACAGAAAATATTATTTAGATGTGTTTTATTAAGAAAAATGAGAATTTGAAGTCCAAATTATGTTTTAAACTTAGAAAGTTTCAAAATTAAATTTAGAACGTCAAGAAATATTTTATACAGTGAAAAATAGTAGAAAAACCTTACGCGTTTCAAAAACGTGAATTTTTGAACTACGCGATTTAGAAAACATCAAAATATTTTTACGCAATTGAGAAAACATTGAAAAATATTTACACAATTTGAAAATGGGACAAAAATGTTGCACGATTGTGAAAACGCAATGAAATGGCTATGCGATTGAAAATACAATAGGATTACTGTTGGGTCAACGTATTGGACCTGGAATTATAAGTTGTGACTTTAGCCTGTAATTAGGTTGTTATGTATTAATCATGCATTGTGAAAGTCTGATCGACTATGCTAATGCCGATGGCCTAGGAGTTGAATTACACCTTAATGCGGGTGCAATAGGCATCGTGTAGGTCACTTGTTGACCTTGGGGGCGTCGAGGTGTGGGTTTTCCATAATGTGCAGTTGGTAGCCCCACTGTACCGTGGATTAGACCGATACAATGCATCGACGATCTAGACCGAGATACTATTCTTAATCAAGATCTAGCGTAGGCTGTCATGTATAATGCCTGATGTGCACATTGATGAAAATTATAGCACTTAGTCTGAGGCAGCCGAGATACAGACAGATCTTCTAGATCATTCTCTCCGACTTGTGTTTAGCTCCATGGAGTAGGAAATTGAGTCAATATGCATGTGCATAGTGTAACACCCCTTTTTGGAGAAGGACCGTCACACCATAACACAAACGAACAACAAAATATAAACTAAGACCCGGTTCATTATATATACAGATAATAGCCTGTTCATTTGTAAGCATATGAATAATTTGGTGAATTCTTTTTTTTTTTGTAAGAAAAGGATAAAACATAATTACAGCAAAAATTAACATAATGATTGAAGTCATACATTCATACATTATAGATATATTTACATCAAGCATGTTCAGATATATCAACAATTATTCAAAAGAGACAGAAGCTTTACATGTCCCAAAATAATTACACATATACAGCCCACCAAAAAGACAGAACATCAAGCCCCCAAAAAGATTTACAGATAGCCATCAGCGGCTATCAACAGCATCAATCCCTAAAACTAATGAGAAGGAACCATAGTTGGATCCTCCTCAAGGTCTTCCTCATCAGAGGAAATCCTCATCGGAACAACTGAATTACGAGCGAGGGCTCGTGTAGAGGATAAGAATGAATCCTTTTGTGGGGTGTAGTAACGGTCACCCCACATATCACGTATGGGCAAGTAAAACTCTAAATATAAGTGTGCATTAAAAGTAAAGACAAGTGGATCATGACGACCCCATGCCAGAGACACAGTCACGTCTCTGTGGTAGATGCAGCGATCTGTGCTCACGTTGATGTGCCAGCAGTCCGGACCTTCATGAAAAGTCAGCCTAACATAACCCAAAAAGCCATGCGGACGGGACGCCATGTCCAAACAAGTAACTAATCAAAGTCAGGCCAAAAGCTAGGGAATTCGAGCACTTCCCCTTCCTTGCCGACGTCTTCAGAGAAACACATAAATAAACAGAATTACAGAGCTACAGAAAAGATGTGAGACATCCTACATTCAATACTAATTATGGCAGTAAATAAACAGAATAGCGCAAGAGGCCCACATAGCACAGCAACAATATTAACAGTAATAATAGCAAGTAATAAAGAAACAGCAACAGAATCTTAGATAATAAACAATTAAACAGTTCAGATAATTATATCATCAATAAAAGAAATAATTCTACAATCACATAAATTCAAGCCAGGTAAAGTATATGGCGAATAATGCACATGCACAAGGTACCAAAATCCTACTCCATGCAGCTAGACACAAACATCAGAGAGAATGATCAGGGAGACATGCTAGTATCTCGTCAGCCTAAAATCAAGTGCTTTCAGAAAAATCAATAAGTTGTGCAACAAGGCTTTATACATGGCATTCTTCACTAGATCACGATATAGGACAATGTCTTGGTCCGGATCGTCGGTGTACTTGCATCGGTCTATCCCACAGCCCAGAGGAGCTACCAACTGTCCATTTGTGAGACACCTGCACCCTGATGCCCCCAAGGTCAACAATATGACCTATACTAGTCTATTCGCACCCGCACTAAGGTGTGATTCAACTCCTAGGCATATAACCTTACTTCGACAATGCATTATGACTCAATGCATGTTCATGTATATTTAGCAATGATATGCTTTTCCATAACATGCCACAATTTGGCCAAGTTAAACATCAACAGATTCTTGGTCCCACTCATGGACCCACAATAACATATTATCAAGTTCTCAAATGTGACAATACACTTTTAAAGTTTATTATGGAATTTCACTTAATTTAACATTTCTTATGAAATCTTTCTCTAGAGGAATTCTCTTGCAATTCTCATTCAATCTTTATTTCTCTTAATTAGCCAAGTTCTTTACTTTAATTTAATCATACTCACTTAGAAAATTATTTTAAGGTTCTCCAAGTCTCACACACTCTCTTGTTCTTTTTTTAAGTCCAAAGAATCACCCTAGGTCATCAAATAAATTTCTTTACATCTTATGAATCCATAATAAATTTTTAAATTACCTAATCACCTAAGCCTTAGCTTGATGCATAAATTTTAGCCCACATAGCCCTTGAGGCCGTAACCTCCCAAGAACAAGAGTCCAACCAAACACTTAATTACATAAGTTCCAAGTTCTACCAAAATTACATTTTGAGCACCTAAAATTTTGGCCTATTGGCCGTGAATCCATAAGGACAAAAAGCCCTAAAATTTCTATACATCAATCCAAGTAATCCAATATATATTTCATGACCATCAAGATACACAAAGACAATCAATAAATTCATACAAGTCAAAATAAATACAAAATCATGAAGAACAACACAACAAAGAGAGTAATCCCACATGGATTCCTCATCAACAACACCAAAAACGTTCCCTTACTACCAAGATGGGTTGAAGAGGATCATCTCCCTCTTACCTATAAAAGACAACACAAGAAAGCAAGCTCCTTTGTTCTTGAATTTCGTCCTCCACCAACACAAAAACCCTAGGATATCCAAACTCACAAAAATCACAACCAAAGCTTAGAAAAGGAACTGTTGATCCCCTAAGAGAACAAGAATCACGAAAATGAGAAGGAAAGGTGGAAAAGTCATGAACTTTACATTAAAGTCTCAAACTTTAGAGCTTGAATGGAAGAAAACGAAAATGGTGGATTTTGTAACACCCCAAATTTTACTAAATTACGATATTGTCCTAAATGTATTGTTTTACGTTTTTTGTGTGTTATAAAAATCATTTGACTGTTTCGTGACTGTATTTGATTGTTGTGTGTGATTTACTCCGAGTCAAAATAATAATAATTTTCTGGTCAGAAAAATCTTAATTTGATTATTCGGAGCTGGGGAATCTTACTAAACCCAATTCCGAGTGATACGTGTATTAATCTTTTAATTTTTAGAATTTATCTATGCAATAAAAATATTTTATATTTTTATAATATTATTTTATTGGACAATACCTACTGTCTTAAAAATAGTAGGTTCTGCTCCAAAGGACTATGGACCCGGAAAAGTTTGTGGGACCCGCACTTGGTAACTCAGTCAACGTTTCTGACTTGAATTATTTCTAAGCCAATAGGAAATAGTCAACATAAATGGCTTGAAGATTTCTAAGCCAATAGAATGTTAGTCTACAAAAATGGTTGGACTAGTTAGTAAGTAACTAGAAAAACCTAACTAAATTAGCTTAAGCTTAACTAAGTTAATCTAAAGTGTCTAAGTAGTAACTAAATGAAGCAAACCTAGTTAGTTATTCCTTAGAGTCCTAGTTAGAGAAGTTTCTAGAGAAGTCAAGAAGATGGCTAGTTGCCTTAAGTAACTAAATAGTTAGACAAGTAACTAGGAAACTTAACTAAATGCACCTAAGTCTAACTAGATTGCCTAAGTGAACTAAAATTTAGTTTGCTCTCCTTTAGGCCATTCGGTTATGGCATCTTCAAGAAGGTCCAAGTCACTTGATGACTTGATTCTCTATACCAATGAGAAGTAAGCTTGGAGACAAAGCCTTGGATATCAACCCTTGAACACATCTAAGGCCATTAGGAGTCCTTGGATGGTCAACTAAAGTGGCCACCTCCATTGAGCTCCACGGCTATGCATAGGATTAGGAGACCATCTTCACTTCATTCTCATCTTTACTATCACTCAAAATTTTCTTTCTCTTTCTTCCAAGAACCAAAGACTCCATTCTTCCTTGTTTTGGAGCTCACGGCCACCATCACTAAATCCTACCTCCACTCTTCTAAATTTTCATCTAACACCACTTCTCAAATCTAAACACCATTCTAAGCATCTTTCATCTTGAGAGTTTCTTCAAAATAATTCATTTGGAGCTTAGAAACAAACCTTAAAGTTTCTTTCCTACAAGGTAGAAATTCTTGTTTCTTATTTCTAACTTGACTTTTGAAGTTCTAAGCCATGATTGATCCATGGTTTATCTTTTTCAACCTTAGTTATGACTTTTTAAAATTATTTAAGTTTGTTAGGGTTCTTTGGGAGCTACACGAAAATCACTAGGAGGAGTCTAGAAGGAGTTTGTCTTCCCTTAAGGTAAGAGGGAGATTTGATCTCATCAACCTTGTGTGGTGGTGAGAAAATGGATGTATTTGTGGTGAAGAATCCATAAGGATTCATTCACTTGGTTGTTTAATGTCTTTCCTATTTGTGATTTTGATTATGTTTGCTAGCATGTCTATAGCTTTAAAATATATAGTATGTGTTCATAGATGTATGATAATTATTGTAGGATGTGAATAACATGTGAGGATTTACATGAGTGTTCCAAAGAACACAAGGAAGCTCATGGCTTCATCATTCCAAAGAGAACCAAAATGTTCTCAACCATTTTCTAAAGCATGAATTAATTAACTTATTTGAATAAATAAATTTTACAATGACTTAGAGGATGGAAAATAATTTAAAGATGATTTATAAAGGATATATTGAATTTTGGCCAACATGCCTTTTGATATACCTTTGATCCAAAATTATTTTCTAAGTGTAGACTAAGTAATTAACTAAAGAGAACTCAATTTCAACGGATTTTGAAGAAACAAAATAAATGAACATTTTATTAGAAACCTAATTAGAGAAATTAAATATGGATGTGAAATAAATTGAACACTTGAAAAATACTAACGTAGAGCTCACCCTTTGGGTTTGAAGCATGTTAGCAAGTTTCAATGTATATATACTGGTTATAACTAAGAGAGGTAATTTTTAAAGGAAAACGTAAAAAATATCACTTAATGGATTTTCTAGACAAAATGCTGCCAAAATTAATTAAAAATAAACAAATGATGGAGAAAGTTTCAAAATATAATTTATAACGTAAAGAAAATATTTTATGTAGCTGAAAAATATTAGAAATAGCTTACACGAATTTAAAAATAATGATTTTTAAGCTACGCGATTGAGAAAACAATTTAAAAACATTACGCGATTGAGAAAATGATTTAAAACATTAAGTGATTTGAAAAATGTTGAAAAATACTTATACAATTTGAAAACGTTTGAAAAAGGTGATGCAACTGTGAAAACGCGATAAAATATTTACGAGACTAAAAGGAACAGTAAGTTTACTATCAGGCCAAAATGGTAGACTCGGACATGTTGAGAAATAGTACTGTCAAGTGGAGACCTACTATATTTGAAAATATTGATAATGATGGTATTTGTGTAATTATGGTTCATATACATGCATTTAGAGGTGTGTCAATTTGGTTGAAATTGGCGATTGACTGACGAGATGAATTACACCGTGTTGTGGGTGTGATAGGGGTAGTGCGATTCATTAGGTGAACTTGGAGGCGTTAGTGTGTGGAGGATTCAACATGTGGACAGTTGGTAGCTCCTCTGAGCCGTGGTAACGGACAACATACTAGCGATCTCGATAAGCACTATTCTTAATCAAGATCTTATAAAGACTGTCTGGTACAATGCCTGTTGTGCACGATGATTCGACTATGTACTACTTACACCATGATTTGACTGTGTACTATTTATATGACGTTTGAATGTGTAATAGTTGGTTGGGGCAGCCTGATGTACGTACAGGTCTTTCAGGTCATTATCTCTGATATTTGTGTTTAGCTCCATGGAGTAGGAACGAGTCTGTGTATAACTGCATATGTAGTCTACATCATAATGTGATTACTTATATTTGACTTGAGATATTGTATATGATGTGATGATATGAATTATTATTTTTAACTATGATATCTATATGTACTGTCATTTTTTGTACTGCCATGCTAGTAGTGATGTTGATTGTCTCACCTCTTTGTATGTATTTTCTGTATTATTATTTATGTTCTGTAAAGAGTTTGAGGAAGAGGAAGAGGAGCAGTCTCTAGATTGTCAGTATCCGGAGAAGTAGCATTCGAGCGATCAGTTTGAGGAGGGCGAGCCTCTAGATCATTAATCATGGTGGCCATGATAAGGGCTAATGTCATTGAAGATAGGGAGGCTACCATGTCACGTTTCCTTCATGGTTTAAACCGTGAGATAGGAGACATTATGGAGTTGCACAACTATGAAGAGCTTGATGAGTTAGTCCACCAAGCCATAAAGGTGGAACAACAACTCAAAAGAAAGGGTGCATGGAAGAAGCCTTCTTCTAACCTCAAACCTCCCACTTGGAAGGACAAGGAACCAAAGGAAGACTCCTCTACACAACCCAAGGGAGGTATGACTTCTAAAAACTCTAATGTTTTTCCTTCCACTAATGCTTCTTCCTCTTCTTCTTCTAAAAATAGGAACATCAAGTGCTTCAAATGCTTGGGTAGTGGACACATAGCCTCTCAATGCCCAAACAAAAGGGCAATGGTGATAAGAGAGGGACACCTCTCTAGTTATTCATGTCTAAATTCCCCTCCCTCAAAAGAAGGAGAAGAAGAATGTGAGACATATGCTCATGATGGTGACTTGCTAATGATAAGGAGACTCTTGGGTAGCCAAGTTGTGGCAATACAAGATGTGTCATCCAAGGCAAAGTGTGCTCATTAATCATTGATGAGGGAAGTTGCACCAATATGGCAAGCACTCGCTTGGTAAGAAAACTTGACCTTAAAACTACTCCTCACCCCCGACCATACAAGTTTCAATGGCTAAGTGAGAATGGTGAGTTGATAGTGAATCAACAAGTGTTAGTAAGTTTGTCAATTGGTAAGTATAATGATGATGTTTTGTGTAAGCTCAGTTGTTGTTGCAGCAGGCTTTAAGCTTTGAAGAAGATTTCTGGATGGAGAAAGCTAGGCTTGATTGGCATTTGCAGGGTGATAGGAACACTGAATTCTTTCACAGATATGCTAGAATCAAGTCTGTTACAAAACAAATTTCTATTCTAAAAAAGGGAGATCAGGTTTTGGACAATCCTGATGATATTGAGAAGCACATTTTGGAATATTATATGGACTTGTTTGCTTCTGGGAATGCTTGTCAATCTAATGATCTTATTCAAAGAGTCATTCCTTCTATGGTTACTCATCAAGAGAATGTTATGCTCACTAATCTTCCCTCATTGGAAGAAGTTAAAAATGTTGTGTTTTCATTAAATGGCAATAGTGCTCCTGGTCCTGATGGGTTTGGTGGTTTTTTCTTTCATCAATACTGGGATATCATTGCTAAAGATGTTCATAATGTTGTTCTTCAATTTTTTCAGCAAGGTTGGCTTCTTCCAAATTTAAATTCTAATGTTGTTGTCTTGATTCCTAAGGTCTCTGAGGCAGACAAGATTGAGCAATATAGGCCCATTGCTTTAGCTAATTTTCAGTTCAAAATTATAACCAAGGTGTTGGCTGACAGACTTGCCACAATTGCCTCTAGAATTATTTCTAAAAACCAACGAGGTTTTGTTAAAGGTAGACAGATTGCAGATTGTATCTGCACTGCTTCTGAAGCCATTAACTTAATTGATAGAAAATCTTTTGGTGGTCAAGTTGCTATAAAGATTGATATTAAAAAAGCTTTTGATACCTTAGACTGGAATTTCCTTATTCAAGTGCTCCATTCTTTTGGTTTTGATGACAAGTTCTGTAATTGGATTAGCCAGATTTTACACTCAGCTAAACTTTCTCTTTCTATTAATGGGAAGGCTGTTGGTTTCTTCAATTGTAAGAGAGGGGTTCGGCAAGGTGATCCCTTATCTCCTATTCTTTTTTGTCTTGCTGAGGAAGTATTAAGTAGAGGTATAACAAAACTAGTTCTGGAGGGTAAGGTACAGCCCATGTCTGGACCCAGAGGTGTTGAAATGCCTAGTCATATATTATATGTTGATGATGTTCTGGTCTTTTGCAGAGCTACTAAAAGGAGTCTTCTCAATTTAATGAACCTGTTCAAGGATTATGAGCAGGCCTCTGGACAGGTTGTTAGTAATGAAAAATCCAAATTTTATCTGGGTTCCTCTTCCAGATCAGATGGCATTTCTTCTATTCTTGGTTTTAATGCTGGTTGTCTTCCCTTCACTTACCTTAGGGTTCCTTTATTTAAGGGAAGACCCAAACGTGTTCACTTAATGCCTATTGCTAATAGAATTAAAAGCAAACTTTCCTCTTGGAAAGGCTCCTTGCTGTCTTTTATGGGAAGAATTTTACTGGTTAAGTCAATTATTCAAGGTATGCTTTTTACAGCTTCAGAATCTATGCTTGGCCTGCTAATCTCATTAAAATGATGGATGGTTGGATTCGAAACTTTGTTTGGTCAGGAGATATACATAAAAGGAAATTGGTTACTGTTGCTTGGAGCAAAGTTTGTAAACCTGTGTTGGAGGGTGGCCTTGGCATAAGGTCCATTAAATCTATCAATTGTATGCTTAAGTTGAAATTTGGGAATTCCTTTCTTCTAATGAACAATGGTCTACTCTTTTGAAAGCTAGAGCTTTCAGGAATAATAAATCAGTTACTTATCATATCTCATCTTCGATCTGGTCTGGCATTAAGTCATTTATTCATATCATCCAAGATCATTCCTTGTGGCAGCTCGGAAATGGGACATCTATTAATTTTTGGAAGGATCCCTGGTTATCTAGTCCAATTGTGGATATTATTGGAGTTCCTGCTGCTTTGCATAGCTCCCTGAAATCAAAAGCTAAGGATTTCATTGATAATGGCACATGGTCAATTCCTATTGAACTGGTTTCCAAGTTTCCTGCTTTGAAGTCAGAAATCCAACAGGTTATAATTCCTTTCCAACCTTGTCATGATTCTCTGATCTGGACTAAATCTGACTCTGGGAAATTGAGTTTCAAGGATGCTCACTCTTTTCAAAATCCATTACAAAACATTGTTCCTTGGGCTAAACACATATGGAGTAAATGCATTCCTCCATCCAGATCATTTCTGCTATGGTGCATTCTTCATGATAAAATGCCTACTGATGACAAACTTTGGTCTAAAGGATGTATTGTCGTTTCTGTTTGTTGTCTTTGTGGTCATGCAGCGGAAACCACTTATCATTTGTTTCTTGAGTGCAATTTTGCAAAGCATATTTGGAGCTGGTTTGGCAGCATTATTAACATGCATGTGGACTGTTCCAGCTTTCTTTCTGTTCTTTCACTATGTAACAGAGGTTGGAGTTCTCAGGCCCGAGATGTTGTCCTGGCTGCCATCATTTTCTCTCTTTGGGCTATCTGGTTCTGCAGAAACAGAGCTAGATTTCATAACAAAAAAATTTCTGTGCAATCAGCCATTGGTTTGATCATGGCTCATGTCTCTCTTTCTAGTAATTCTAGCGATGGTTGCTTGTCCTCATCAGAAACTGAATCAATGATTCTCCAAGCCTTTAAGGTTGCCTCTCATCAGCGGAAAATGCCTGTTATTAAGGAAGTTCATTGGTCTCCTCCTTCCTGTTACATGATTAAATGCAATGTCGATGGTGCTGCCAAAGGTTGCCCTGGTCCAGCTGGATGCGGTGGTATTTTTAGAGATAGCACAGCTGCTTCTCTTGGCTGTTTTGCTTCTAATTTGGGCATTAAAACTACCCTATTTGCTGAATTATCAGCAGCCATTCTAGCTATTGAAATAGCTTTCAAAAATCGTTGGCTCAACCTTTGGCTTGAATGTGACTCTCAATTGGTGGTTGCTGCTTTCAGCAATATAAATATTGTTCCTTGGCAATTGCAAAACAGATGGAAGAATTGCTTATTCTTATCCAAGCAAATGAGATTCTCCTGCTCTCACATTTATAGGGAGGGTAATGCTTGTGCAGACAAACTTGCTTCTCATGGCTCTTCTATTTCTGGTTTAGTTTGGTGGAATTCAATTCCTACATTCATTATAGAAGATTTCTTTAAAAATAGGAACTATGTTTCTAGCTATAGATTTAAGAATATGTAATTCTTTCATGGGTTCGGTTTCTTGTCCCCCCGTGTTTTCTTTTGTACTCTTTATTTTCCTTTATTAATATATTTATGGTTTGCTGCAAATGATTGATATCGACAGAGGTGCCAACATAGTTGGGATGTCTGCCTTTAGAGTGATGCTTTTGCAAACCATTTGCTTAAAAAAAAAAGATGATGTTTTGTGTGATGTTGTTCCCATAGAAGAAGGCCATATTTTGCTTGGAAGGCCTTGGCAATTTGATAAGCATGTTATTCATGATGGTTTCACTAACAAGTACTCCTTTGTTCATAATACCTTAAAGGTAACCCTTGTACCCCTTACTCTCAAACAGGTTTGTGAAGACCAAGTGCCTTGAAGCTAAGAAGGGAGCAAGAGAAGAAAGACATAAAAGTAACATCAAAGGAGGAAGCAAAGAATAGGGACTAAGAACTTGTAAATGAGAAAAAAAAATGAATGTTTAATTGCTAGGGAGAGTGAGATTAAGAGGGCTTACTTTGCAAAACAAGAGATGTATATTTGTGTATATAAGGACTTGTACTTAAATTGTAACTCTAACCCTCTACCTAGTGAAGTTGATTCTCTTTTGCAGGACTTTGAAGATGTCTTTCCAAAGAGTGTCCCTTCCAGACTACCACCCTTGAGGGGGATTGAACATCAAATGGACTTCATCCCGGGAGCCTCTTTGCCCAATAGGCCCGCCTATAGGACAAATCTTGAGGAAACTAAGGAAATTCAGAAATAAGTGGAGGATTTGATGCAAAAAGGATGGGTGAGGGAAAGTTTAAGTCCTTGTGCCATGCCTGTTGTAACACCCTAATACAGATATCCAGATATATCCTAGACAAACAGAGATATATAAAGATAACCAGTACTAGAGACGTCACTTCTATACTACATACTAACATATATCTATAATCACAACTGAGTAATTATAGAAAGCCTTGAGAGATTGCGGAAAAACTTAAACTCATACATATATATATACAAACTTAGCCACCTGAGGCTTATTGTAATACATATAACATAAAACTTACAGAACAAACATAAACTTATTACATAAGTTCTGTCTACTTAAAGCAATAAAAACTATTCTAGTCTTCATGCTTTATCTTCTCATCCTTGGCAAGGTTTGCATCTCTCGTACTGCACCTTTATCTTTATCGGTACACAGTACCGCATACGGATTTACATGGAATAGCAACTGGGGTGAGAATTAACATTCTCAGTATAAGCAATTCCAATACCAGTTCTCTATAACATTGTATATAACAAATATATATAACAAAAGCTATACTTCTAACTTAGGAGTTTCCCCCTCTATTTTCATAACTTAGGAGTTTCCTCCTCTATTCTCATAACGTAGGAGTTTCCTCCTCTATTCTCATAACGTAGGAGTTTCCTCCTCTATTCTCATAACTTAGGAGTTGCCTCCTCTTTTCTCATAACTTAAACACTTTCTAATAGTGTGATAACAATCAAGAGTGAACACACTTTGCTAATATATACGGCGCCCATACATACGTACATACCAACGGTGACGGACAATGCCCATACAATAAAGTAAATGCAATGCTAATGATATGTAATGAATATGCCTAAGGAATCCTAAGTGCATGTGAATGAAATGCAAATGCAGAGTTTTGATTTGGAGCGAAGGAATTTGCTAGGAACTAGTCAAGTATATCATCTAGTGGTAAATAGAGGAAACCTCATCCTCACCTTACACGTATCCACGGCTCATTGAGAAATTCGGGCTTCATCCTTGCTCAAAGAGCGTCTCTGGATTTCCCACTTATCTCCTTAGGCCTTGGCACATCGAGACATCGGGGTTATGTCCTTCTCAAAAAGTCCTTCGGACACCCATCTATCTCCTTTTTGCCTTCATGATTAACATCAAAGGATACTCACTAGATCGATCCTACTTGACTAATTCATAGACTTTCGTACATACTTATATACTTAGTTCCTTTCAGAGCTAAGCATATTCTAGTCTTCTTATGTTTACCCCTTGTGATGAGGAGAATCCGTAACCTCATACTATATGTAACCTTAGCACTTGGTTAGGAATACTTGTTCCCTTAGGAACTTCTCTGTTCCCTTACCTCCGGCTGAATGACCTCATGTCATATAACGTTACATTCTCAGGTAAACATTACTAAACTATGTCTCTTACTTGTACCTAAACTTCACCTCATCACTCCTTTCTCTTAAGTGATCTCTAATGCAACCTTACGTTGCTTTGAGGTGTTAGGTACTTACCTTTGGCGAACCACTAATCTTGGTTGCCCTAAGGTCCTTTCTCTTCATCTTCACACTAGCTTAACTCTCTAGTGTGTGAAGAGCTCGGTGTTATGTTTATCTCTTACATAAACACCATCTTACTCTTTTCTATAGACTCAACTCATCCTAGTGAAAGAGTCTATCTTAACTAATGCCTCATCTAACCTTGCTTAAGGAAGCGAGAGCATTTCTCTAAAACTTTGCATAATTAACTCCACTTTGTCTAAAGAGAGTAGTTCATGCATCTAACTTTCCTTTTCTATCACACTTTTGGTAGTAGCGTATACTACCTTGTGTGCTAACATACTTATTCTAAACTCAACTTCCATGCTTTACTTGCATCTAAGGAAGTATCTTCTCTTTATCTTGTACTTCTAACTCATCTTAACTTATACTTGAGTTGTTGTACATTTACATTCTACTTTCTCGCTTATGACATCTTCTTAGTCATAATTCCTCTTCTTGTGTATTTAACAATGTACTAAGTCTCACTTAACTTGAGACTAAGTACCTAAACGTCCCTCGTGGAACTCATACACAATCTTATCTCCACTCATGTAATCTAACTCTAGAGTGGCTCTTACTTGCAACTCTTTGTTGCCTAAGCTTCTAGGTACCTTCCTAAGGTAATCCACTATTCTTGGATTTCCTAAGGTTCATACCTTTCTCATCATTCTCTACTAGAGTGAATACTATTATTCATTTCTATTGCACTATCTCATCACATCTTAAGTGATATCAGTTGCAACATTAAGTTGCCTAAAGTGCAATATCATTACTTAAAGCAAACCTTTCCTTTAGGATGCTTAAAAGCCTATGCTTTCTCATACTTGATGAATAGATATTTTCCACTTGAAAATATCCCATCTTGTGCCTTAACACACTTAGGAAACATGTCTTAATGATTCCCTTAACTATGGCACCTCAAAGCATCCAAAAACATCATTTTGGAGCTTCAGGATCTCATGCCGCGGCACAGCATTTGCACGCCGCGGCTCCTTCTCTCGAGGGCTACTGCTGGGCTAATTTTTAACCTCACGCCGCGGCATGCTTCCTCCACGCCGCGGCATTCCCGGCGAAAACTCTCGCGCTGCGGCGTGACTATCTCCACGCCGCGGCGCCATCGCCAGAACCCGGTTCTGTGAGTCTAACATTCTACGGGTTTCTTTGCTCTATTGATCATTTCTGCTTGATTCCAAGCCATCTCAGTCCAAATTCTAAGTAATTCTAAGTCCCTAATCAATTCTTTAACATTTAGGAACATCAATTACTCTCTTAAATCTCTTAATTTGGATTATGGCTAGAATTCTTCATTCTTTAACTTAAGGCTCACTTTGTGATTCAAGGGTCTTCTTTCTTAAGTTGATGTTATAGACAAGTCATAAATGACCCAAGGAACACTTCTATGCAAGCCAAACTCTTCTAACATCTCTAAAACTCAAATTAGCATATTATGTATCTATATGCATACATAGAGAATAGAGATGAATAAAAGCTCTAAACCCTACCTCTTGAAGATTGAAGCCTTGAATCTTGAAGCTTGATCTTCCTCTTCCCTTCTTCCCTTCTCTCTCTCTCCCCTTTCTCTCTTTTCTTCTCTCGGTTTTCGGTTTCTCTTCTTCTCTGCCGAGGAGAACCAAATATAAAGGGGAAGGGACGTGCGAGGAATTACGAGAAAAGATTAATACTTGAAACTTCTATCTGCTATGGATACCCGAATCATGCTAATTCGAGTTTCCTGCTTCCAACAACCTTAGAATAAATCATAAGATTCATCTAAGTTGTTGTTTCTCTTTTCTCATTATTTTCTATATCTGCTAGGGATCAATCGGCATTAAAAGCACAACTGTATGCCTAAAAATACCAAACCGACTCGATTCTCTTGAAACTTTTACCACATCTTATTTGGCTTATTTGTGACCTAGAAATAAACTCTCTATGTTTATTTCTCTTAACTTAGCAACTTATGCTATTATCTGAGTCATTTTAAGCCATTTTACAACTTTTATGTTGCAACTAAGTGCCTAAATGAACTCAGATTGTCACAAAACTTGACTGACATGCTAAACAAGTTAAATGCTACCTTTCGTAACCATTTACCAGTCTAACATGTACTTAAGGGTATTACACCTGTCATACTTGTTCCCAAAAAGGACGGCACTTGGAGAATGTGTACTGATTGTAGGGCTATAAATAATATAACTATAAAATATAGGTATCCCATCCCTAGGCTAGATGATTTACTTGATGAATTGCATGGTGCATGTTACTTTTCTAAAGTGGATTTAAAAAGTGGGTACCATCAAATTAGGATAAGGGAAGAGGATGAGTGGAAGACAGCCTTTAAGACTAAGCATGGATTGTATGAGTGGTTGGTGATGCCTTTTGGGCTAACAAATGCGCCTAGCACCTTTATGAGGTTGATGAACCATGTGTTGAGAGAGTTTCTAGGCAAGTTTGTAGTAGTGTACTTTGATGACATCCTAATCTATAGCATAACCTTAGAAGAGCACCTAGAACACCTTAGGGTTGTGATGAGTGTGCTTAGAAAAGAAAAGTTGTATGCTAATTTAGAGAAGTATGTCTTTTGCACCAACCATGTAGTGTTCCTAGGCTTTGTTGTGAGTGCTAAGGGAGTGCAAGTAGATGAAGAAAAGATAAAAGCCATTAGGGAGTTGCCTACCCCTAAGTCTGTGAGTGAGGTAAGAAGCTTTCATGGGTTAGCTAGCTTTTATAAAAGGTTTGTAAAAGATTTTAGCACCATAGCCGCCTCTTTAAATGAAGTTGTTAAGAAAAATGTGAGTTTTAGGTGGAGGGAGGATCAAGAGACAAGTTTCAACACACTCAAAGATAGGCTCACTCATGCACCCATAGTTACATTGTCTAATTTTTCTAAATCTTTTGAACTTGAGTGTGATGCATCAAATGTTGGGATTGGGGCTGTTTTATTACAAGAGGGTCACCCCATTGCATACTTTAGTGAGAAATTGCATGGAGCTGTTTTAAATTACTCCACCTATGATAAAGAATTGTATGCACTCATAAGGGCTTTGCACACTTGGCAGCACTACCTTTTGCCAAAAGAGTTTGTAATTCACAGTGATCATGAGTCACTAAAATATTTAAAAGGGCAAGGTAAGCTTAATAAGAGGCATGCCAAGTGGGTGGAATACCTTGAACAATTTCCCTATGTGATCAAACACAAGCAAGGTAAGGTAAACATAGTGGCTGATGCACTTTCCAGGAGGTATACCTTATTAGCTACTCTTGAAACAAAAATGCTTGGTTTTCAACACATAAAAGAGTTGTATGTGCATGATGATGATTTCTCTAAAATGTATGTTGCATGTGAAAAAGGGGCACATATGGGGTTCTTTAGGCAAGATGGGTATTTATTTAAAGAAAAATGTTTGTGTGTGCCTAAGAGCTCTTTGCGTGAATTATTGCTTAGGGAAGCTCATGAGGGGGGATTAATGGGTCACTTTGGGATCCAAAAGACTTTAGATGTGTTGCATGAGCATTTTTATTGGCCTGGCATGAAGCATGATGTGCATAAACTATGTGATAGGTGCATTATTTGTAAAAGAGCCAAATCGAAGGTAATGCCTTATGGACTCTATACCCCCCTACCTATTCCTGATTCCCCTTGGACTGACTTGTCTATGGACTTTATGCTAGGTTTGCCCCGCTCAAAAAAAGGAAGAGATTCCATTTTTGTGGTGGTGGACAGATTCTCCAAGATGGCCCACTTCACTCCTTGCCATAAGGTGGATGATGCCATTCATGTGGCGGACTTGTTCTTCAAAGAAGTGGTGAGGCTTCATGGAATGCCCAAAAGCATAATCTTAGATAGGGACTCAAAGTTCTTAAGTCATTTTTGGAGGACCCTTTGGAACAAGCTTGAGACTAAGCTACTCTTCTCTACCACTTGTCACCCACAAACTGATGGGCAAATTGAGGTAGTGAATAGGACTCTATCGACCTTGCTGTGATTAATCATTAAGAGGAACATCAAAACCTGGGAAGAATGCTTACCTCTTGTTGAATTTGCTTATAATAGGGTTGTGCATGCTACTACTAGCTTTTCTCCTTTTGAGATTGTATATGGCTTTAATCCCCTCACCCCCCTTGATTTACTGCCTCTACCTAATGTCTCTTCTTTAATTCATAGGGATGGACGGGCAAAAGTTGAATATGTGAGGAAGCTCCATGAACAAGTCAAGACTCAAATTGAAAGGAAGATGGAGCAATATACTAGACAAGCAAACAAGGGAAGGAGGCAAGTTGTTTTCGAACCAGGAGATTGGGTGTGGGTGCACATGCGAAAAGAAAGGTTTCCTTTGCAAAGGAAATCTAAGCTCTTACCTAGAGGAGATGGACCCTTCCAAATCTTAGAAAGAATCAATGACAATGCCTGCAAAGTTGACCTACCAAGTGAGTATGGGGTTAGTGCAACATTTAATGTGGCTGACTTAAGTCCTTTTGATATAGGTGATGAAGGATCAAATTCGAGGACGAATTCTTTCGAAGGGGGAGGGCATGATGGAGACTAAGGGAGCTCAAGTGGCAGCTCAACGGGCCCAATGCCCAAAGATGCACTGCGAGGACTTGGAGGCCCAATGACAAGGTCATGAGCTAAGAAGGCTAAGGAGAATTTGGACAAAGAAGTCAACCACTTTCTCTCACTCAAGCCCATTCCAGAAGAAGGAGCACTCAAGATGGTCCAAATGATCCAAATTGATGAAGGGCCCAATGTGGGGGCATGATTTCTTCTTAGTCAATTTTATTTAATTATGTATTTGAACCTTTTAATTTTCTCAGTTTTGGTTCTTATTTTCTTTTTTTGGGATAATTTTGTAATAAGGGTATTGTTTGGGCTTAATTTGTGCATAGCAGAACTAGGGATAGGTGTTGCATTCTAGTTAGGCCTGGGCCACATTTGCGCTAGGGTTAGGATTAAAAATGCACTAGCTTGCTGCCTCCTTTAGCTAGACCTAGCTGCATACCTAATGCCTATAAATAGGCTTATGTTTACTGCATTTGACACTTTTGAATTCAAGAATATTATTCCACTCCTTTGTGAGCTTTGAGAGCTTAGTTCTCTTGGGGTTCTTGGAAGAACCATCTTGGTTCTTATCAAAGGTTTCCTTACCTTTGAGGTGAATCTTTGCTTGACTTATCACTCTCCAAGAGTGTGGCGTTTTCTTCCTTCCATTCCTTATCTTTCTTCCATCTTTTTTTTTTACTATTTATGTACTATTCACGGCACTGTTTATGCACTGTTCATGATACTGTTCATGTACTATTCACCCCTTCATCATTTAATTCTTTAAAACACGAAATCAACTCAAGGACAATCTATAAAAACAATATGCATCCAACTTGGATCATATCACATTTGGTCCCCAAATTGTCTTGGGTCCATGTGTCTTAGAAATAGGCAAAGTGCCCTTAGGAACCTAAACCATTTTAGTTCCGACTTTGGTGTTTCTTTTCTTTCTAACATTACATGTAGATGCACTATATCCTTTCTTTCCACAATGAAAGCATTTGATAAAGGGGCTACTTGATGTTCTAGAGGGAACAAAGAAGTTATTGTAAGATTTTTTATGGTTATTTGGATTATATCCCAAACTGGCTTTTTGAAAAACACATCTTTGTTTTCCTAGCAACATATTCAAATTGTTCCTTCCCAATGTGAATTTTGCAATAGTATTTTTTAAGTCCTCAATTTCATTTTCAATTGCTTTACATGATGAACAAGTTGGGGGTGTGAGTGCATTATCATGTGAGGAACAAATCATGCATGATGAGTTAGCATCAATAAGTCCAAGAGTCTCATTTTCAATTTTGAGTTCTTCAATCTCCTTAGTTAAAATAGAATTCTTGTTAGCCAATAATAAGATTGTTTTGTTGGAAGTTAAAATCATTTTAGTGAGCCTCATGGATTCATCATGTAATTCTTGGAATGCATCTTGCAATTCACTATATGAAGGAGAAAGTTCAACGTTAGATGAGGTTACCTCGGTTTCACTTTCTTCTTCTTCTTCTCCATTTGCCATAAGACAAAGATGAGCTTCTTCATCCTCTGCATCATCGGTGGAATCCATATCGTTGTCTTCCCAAGCAATGTATGCTCTCCTTCCTTTTCTTTCCTTGAAGGGCTTCTTTTCAAATTTCTCCATCTTCTTTTGATAAATCGGACATTCCATCTTCATGTGCCCCGATTTTCCATATTCATAACACTTTGGAGTAGATGAAGTTCCTTCTCCCTTTTGATATGACTTCTTAGGAGGAAAAGGAGTCTTCTTTGATTGCCTTTCTTCTTAAGAAATCTTCCAAACTTCTTCACAAGGAGGCTAAAATTCTCTTCATTCATCTCAATAATGTCAAGATCATTTCCATCATCTTCATCTTCATATTCGATAGAGGAGGAAGTGACTTTGAGAGTAATTCTCTTTTTCTTCTTATCTTGCTCCTCATTTTGACTTAATCTATTTAACTCCAACTCATGCTCTTGAAGCTTTCCAAAGAAAGTGGCCAAAGTCATTGCGGCTAGATTCCTTGATTCCGATATGGCCATCACCTTGGGTTGCCAATTCCTGCATAAGCATCTCAAACTTTGTTAATAAGATCTTCATTAGCAAAAGTTTTTCCTAATGAAGCAAGATGATTAATTATATGAGTAAATCGTGTTTGCATTTCTTGAATGCTTTCCCCTTAGTTCATTCTAAACAATTTATATTCATGGGTGAGTGTATTTACTATAGATCTTTTCACTTCACTTGTGCCCTCATGGGTTACTTGCAATGTATCTCACATTTCTTGAGTGGACTTACAATTTGACACCCTAAAAAATTCATCATACCCTAAAGAAGTAGTGATGATATTCTTGGCTCTCAAGTTGTATTGGACCTTTTTCTTGTCATCATCGGTCTATTCATTTCTTGGTGTATTTGTTCTAATACCATTAACTAAACGTGTGGGGACAAAAGGGCCATTTTCAACAGCATCTCACACATCAATATCAATAGCTTCAATAAAAATCTTCATCTTTTTTTTCAATATGCATAACCATCCCCATTGAAAAGGGAGGTCTATTTATAAAAGAACCTTCATTAGAAAAACCATTTAAAGCCATCTTTTCTCTTGAAGCGGCTAAGCTCTTTATACAAGAGTCTAGCTCTGATACCACTTGTTACTAAGTGGCTTCAATACTTAAGAAGGGGGTGAATTGAGTTTATAAGACAAGTTCGCAATTCTTTCGCAAAACACTTGAATGTTGAATTTCGTTGAAGCTATTGACTATTTGAAATGAATGAATTGATAAGAATGATAGATATTGCTTAATAACCAACCAAGAGAGAAGTAATCAAGAAAATAAGCAATGCACAAATGTAAAAAGAAGGGTTTAGAAAATCAAACACAATAGTTTATCCTAGTTCGGCCACCAATCAACTTGTGACCTACGTCCAGTCCTTAAGCAACCACTTAAGATTTTCTACTATGTCTTCAAGTTTTAATAGGTGCTTGACAACCTTTACAAACTTGAGCACTCAACTCCTTGGGATGCCTCACCCTTGAGCTTGAGCCTTTTCAAACAAAGGGATGCCTCACCCTTTACAATTTAGAGGGATACCTCACCTTCTCTTATAAAGCAATTAAGATTAATAGAATGAAACTCTCACTAGAGTAAATGATACAAATTGAAGCTCTTATTATGCTCTCAAAAGATATCTTAAGGATTTGTCAAAAACAGAGCAATAAATGATTTCAAGGATTGATTCTCGTTTTGATGTGTTACAAAGATGTTTCAGGTTCAAGAAGGTCTATTAATGATGCCCCAACATCTGTATTTAAAGAGATATGCACTTAAGGAGCCGTTGGGGGATTAAAGGCAAGTACTTAATGCATCTAATATAGTCGTTCATCTAATATAGTCGTTGGGCATGTAAGAACACTGGTAATCGATTACACATTTCTAGTAATCGATTACATGGTAGTTAGAACGTGTTCTTGGCTTTCTGGGCAGGTTGTAATCGATTACTAGCCTTGTGTAATCGATTACACGCCCTCTGACTTGCAGGTAATCAATTACATAGTTGATATAATCGATTACACGCCCTCTGACTTGCTGGCAATTGATTACATGGTTGATATAATCGATTACAAGGCTTCTATTTAGCTTGTAATCGATTACCACACATGTGTAATCGATTACTTTCCACTTTGAACATATTTTTTAAGCCTAAATGAGGATTCATGTCATTTCTAACTTTAAGAAACTTGGATTGAATAATATTGGTATATGTTTAACATGATCCAAGATTAAAATCAACATCTTTTTAGAGTATGAACTTTGAAAAACATATTGATTAAAAGCATCTTTGAAAAATCATTTGAGTTATCTGAAGAGCATTTAACGTTGATGTTCTAAGGCCTATGTCTAAATAAACCTCTTGATTTCTTTCTTTGATCTTGATCTTTTCTTTTACACTTGATCTTCATCTTTGGCTTTGTTATCATCAAAAAATCATTTGACATGCTTCAAGACACATGCATTCCCATAACCCGTGTCAACGGGCTGCCACTGGATTCTGCAGAATCTGAGAATTGTTCCTTCACTTCCAATCATTCAAGATCAGTTTCTATATGATTTCTAACACCAATTTAGGCCTCTAAACTTGTTGTAACACTTTTACAACTTATTGATTCACTTAGGCATAGATTTAGGTCCAAAATCACATTAATTCCAACTCAAGTTCTAAGCTCCTTCAATAAGCTCAAATAGATTTACCTTAAGCCATAAATGGCTAACTTAGTCTTACTAAGCTAAAACTATCCTAACTCAATTATTGGAATCAATAATTAAGCTAAAAACTTGGATTTGAGTCTCCAAATTCATCTCTCAATTCATAAACCCTAACCCCTTTCAAGAGAATCAAAAAGGGAAAAGATGAATAGAACTGCCCTACCTCTTGTAGACACTTGATCCTTGAAGCCTTACTCTTGATCTTCTAGTTCCCCTTAGCTTTCCTCTTCTTTCCCTTCTTTTTTTCTCCCCCCTTGGTCCCTCTCTATTTTTCCCTTCTTTTCTTTTTTGTTTCTGCTTTCCTATTGTCCTGAAACTGTGGGATAAAAAGGGAATTAAGAGAAAAGTTTAACTTAAGTTTATATACTGAAACTTATATCTGCTAAGGACACTCAAATTATGTTAATTCAAGTTTTCTAACTTCCAACAACTTTAGAATAAATACTAGGATCCATCTAAATTATTGTTTCACTATAATTCTATTTTTTCATATCTGCTGGGGGGTCAATTTGGCATTAAAAGTGCAACTAGTATGCCTAAAAATATCAAACGGATTCTGATTGTTCTTAAATTTTAACTGCACCTTACTTAACTCATTTTTGACTTAGAAACAAGTTATCCATACCTGTTTCCCTCCACTTAACAATTTATGCTACTATTTGAGTCATTTTAAGCTACTTTTCAACTTATGTGTCGCAACAAAGTGCCTAAACTGACTCAGTTTGTCACAAAACTGAACTGGCATGTTAAGCAAGTATTATACTACCTCTGTAACTATATACAAGTCTAACATGTTTCTCGAGATGTTACAGATTTGGCTAGTAAGAACCCTTCACCATTAATTAATGTTGATCCTCCCACTTTTAAGATTATTGAAATAGAAAAAGATCCTCTCATGATCTATGATTCATTGCAAATTGATCTCTCATCTTTTAATCAATTGAAACTACCATGTTTTAGTGGAATCTCTCATGCCAAGACACATTTAGGATAACCGATCCCACGTTTTGTTTAAAATGCCTTTAGAGGCATTTCCAAGGTCATTGACTAAGGATGGAAGCGTTACTTTGAAAAAGGGAAGAAGTCATCTCATTTCTCTTACTTTAAGCCACCTTGATCAAATTGAGAAAAGGGCAACATCAAGCTAATGACGTTAAACAAGCGCTTTTTAGGAAGCAACCCAAAGTTCTTTTCCTTTTGGTTTTACTTTATTGTATTGCTTTTGAATTATTTGTTTTGGTTATTTGATTTGTCTATTTGATTCGTGTTTGTGAAGTTTTCCCCTTCAATTTTGAGTTGACGGTTTTAGTTAATTGTTTAGTGGAAGAGTGTTTATCAATAATAGAGTTAGTTGGTAGAGTTTTGTTCCTGCCTTAGGCGCCTAAAAACTAGGCACTTAAGTATGCAAGCCTATATTAGGTGCCCTTCTCTTCCAACTAGCGCTTAAGCGGTGAAAAACTGACTGCTTAAGTGTAACACCCTAATACTAGTAACCTAGTATATCAAAATATACTTAGATAAGCAGTATTAGTTATGCTACTTCTAACTTAACATTGTACTAATTCATATCATTTAAACAAATAATAATGGAGAGCCTTGCGAAAAACTAAAAGTTATACATATAACCTTGCCACTAAAGGCTCATTGTATACATAACTTTCTGAACAAACTAAAAGCAGTGTAAATAAATACAAGCTTTAAACTAAAAAGCATAAAAACTATCTTTGTCTTCATACTTCTTCTTCTTGCCTTTGGATGAACTTCCACCTGGATTTACATGGCAACAAATGGGGTGAGAAATCACATTTCTCAGTATAAGTATACCAAAATCAGTAGTTTAAACATTCACCATGAATAAACCCTACTGAACTAATACTCCCTGCATAAGAAACAATTACAACTTTCTCTTTATGTAACATTCCTTAGCAAACTATACTTCTGTTATGATAATCGAAACCACGATGATATCAAACAACCACCTATACAATCATTTGAAATCATCGGCCAGACAACCGCCCATACAACTGTCATCGATAGCACAAAGTAACACATACACAACAATCACACAAATATATTTGAACTAAACAAAATATTAAATAATGCAATGATGGAATGATGTATGTTTATTTTCAAAGAAAAATGTATGTTAGTGTAGGTGCAATATCATGAATACTCAACTATTCCCCCTAGGCACAGAGGAATTCTGCCATGATAACGTGTGACCCCTTATAGGCTACTTTTAGGAACGAAGTCTGTTACCACAACACCTGACCTCCTACACCCCTAGGCGCAGAGGAATTCTGCCATGATAATATGTGACCCCTTATAGCCTACTGTTTAGGAATGAAGTCTGTTATCATAACACATGACCTCCTACACCCATAGATCACTAAGTAATCTACCTTAACTAGGTGGATATCGCCACCAAAACTGAGTGGATGCCTCCACTACCTATTCTCTAGGGATTAGCAAGCATATTTGAAGTGTGATGTGTGTGTAAATGCGGAGTTATGCCCTAACTCGAACATAACCACCATATGATCTCATACTACGTCTATCTTGCATTACAAATTCCACATCTTCTCTTTGGGAACATTTCATGCAATACGACATTGAACCAATACCAACTAGACTTAGTACACTACTATCTTTGCATTACTAACTCTCTTTCACTCTTTGAGAGCTCTTCATGCACTATGGCATTCACCCTTGCTAGCTAGGGTCTATGGCACTTAACTTTTGGCAACTCGGCACCTTAGCCTTCAACTCTTGCCACTTAGGCACTATGGCACTCTGCTATCTTTGCATTACTAACTCTCTTTTACTCTGTGAGAGCTCTTCATGCACTATGACATTCACCCTTGCTAGCTAGGGTTTATGGCACTTAACTTTTGCCAACTCAACACCTCGGCCCTTAACTCTTGCCACGTAGGCACTATGGCACTCTGCTATTGCCAACTCGCTTCTTAAATCTCTCATCACCTCTCTTGTGACATCTGTGCAACTTTAAGTTGCGTAAGAAATTAAACTCTTGATCTATGGCAATCCATGTCTAATGGATGCACAACTTTACTCTTATCTTTCTTTGTATGCCTCTAGGTTTTTCTATCTCATAAATACCCTCTATAGTGCCTCAACACTCTGTACTAGGCATAACCAAAGGGTTCCATCCACTAGGGATCTCAAAACATCCAAAAACAACATTTTGGAGCTTCATGATCTCACGCCGTGGCACAAAACTTTTTACGCCGTAGCACCCAACTCTCGAGTGCAACTTCTAGGCAGAAAATTGCCCCACGCCATGGCGTGACAAGCAGAACTCAGATTCTGCAGAATTCTGCAAAAATTGTGGTACTGTTCCCTTGATTTTTCTCTTAGATTTTGGCCATTTCTATCCAATCTCTCGGTGATTGTGAGTCCCTAATCAGTTCTTTAACACATAGGAAACATCAAACACTAACTTAAACCTCTTAATTGGATTATGGATCAAAATCCCTCATACTTTAACCTAAACCCCTCTTTGGGTATTTAGGATCTAAAAATGAATAGCTTTTGTTTCTGATTCAAATTCTTTGCATGAACAAGTCATAAACCTCATTTACAACTCATCCAAACAAGAAAAACACCTACAACATATCTAGAACTCAAAATGACACATTAAACCTCAAAAGGCCTAAGATGGAAAAATGAGGAAAAAGATGAAGTTAGAGCTCAAGAACCCCTACCTCTTGTCTTAGATGATTAATCTTCAAGCTCTATGCTTTTATCTTGATCTTCCCTTGGTCTTCCTTCTTTTCCCCTTTTTCTTTCTCTCTTTTCTTTCTTCGGTTTCTCTCTTCTCCTTTCTCTCCTTTTTCTTTCTTTTCTTTCTTCTATTGTTGGTTTCTGCTGAGAGTAGCACTTTGCTACTTATAGCAAAATTCTCATACAACTAAGAACACTTAGATTCCTCCAAATCCAGTATTCTAACTTCCAACAGACTTGAAATAAATCCTAAGATTCACTAAAAATCATGTTGTATTTTTTCTCTATTTTTCCATATCTGCTGGGGGTCAATCCAGTATTGAAATGCATAACCAGTATGCCTAAAAATACCAAATCAACTCTGATTACTCTGAAACTTTAACTACACCTTACTTAACTCATTTGTGACCTAGAAGCAAATGATCTAAACTTGTTTCCCTTCAAATAGCAGTTTATGCTATTTTCTGAGTCATTTTAGGCGACTTTTCACACTCATAGTTACAACAAAGTGCCTAAACTAACTCAGTTTGTTACAAAACCTCACTGACATGTCAAACAAGTTATATGCTACCTTCGTACACATATTAAAGTCTAATATATTTTTTTGGGATGTTACATTAAGCGCACAACACTAGAACACAGTTAAATTGGGTTTTCTAACCCATTTTCCGCAATTTTTCTTTCAAAAACCCTTTTTCTCTCACTCACCCTCAACTCAAATCCACTTCAATCTCTCTCAATCCACCCAAACACCAAACCCAACCCATTCCTACACCAAAAATGCACCAAACCCCCATCATCACCCTCTCCAATTTGTGCAAAATCTCCATTTATGAACCATTTAAGATCTAGAGCACGAAATTGGGGAAAAACCTTGAATCTTTCATTTGGTGCTCACCCACTACACAATCTTCCTTCAATTGAGTAATTTATTCAATTCTTACTTGCCTAAGGTTAGGATTGCTTATTAACATTGTGTAAATACTTGTGTGAATATTTTAGGATTTGTGGGAATTTGGGAGTTTTCTGGTTTTTGTGGGTTTTTTATGGTTTGGGAGCATGGGTGTTGAAGAAAAACGTGGAAACATGCTCCCTATGAGTTTGATGGTTAGGTGTGAATGCAATTTATGTGCTTGATATGTTAAGTTTTCATGCAAATTTGAAGTGCTCACTAAGAATTATATGGATTGTTTGTTAATGTATTTTTGTGCTATAGTTGTATTATTTCTTGATGATGTTGTGAATGACTTTGAGACTTAAAAATTTGTTATTTTCCTTACATGAAAGACTTGACTAAGACAATTTGAATTTGAGCTTACTATGTAAATTGTTGTCTTGCCAAATTGTTTTGAACATGTGGTGGATGGTATAGTGTTATATTTGTTTTGAATCAAACAGTTGGTCTTGCAAGTTGTTGTGAGTTGATATCGTTGTTTTAGGAGGTATTTTGATCCTATTTGCTCACATTGTCTATTTGATCACATTATTTTTTATTAATTTGACTTGTGAGTAGCTGTCTTTCTATTTATGCTCAAATTCATATTTGTAACATCCCGATTTTCGTTTTTTCTACATAAATATTAATTTTCTAATTTTTGTGATTTTTGAAAAATTTTCTGGATTTTTCTGAGATTAAAAATATTTTAGTAATGGCCAAAAAATTTTGTACTGTTGATGCAGGGCCGGGGGATCTTACTAAATCCGAAACCGGATACAGTATTAAAAATTTTCTTATACTGTGATTTTATTATTCACTATACAATAATTACTGGTTTGCGATCAGTAATTTTATTTGTGAGTAATAATTTCTTGTAGCTAAAGCCATGTGATAGCCATGTGATACTTGCTATAAGAAGTCAAAATTAGTGGCTAGTCTTGATAATTAACCTATGGTAATAAGTCAACAAAAATGGCTTGCTTAATTAAGTTACTAAGCTAGATGAATTAGTAAGCTAACCTAAGCTTAAATGGTCACAAATTGAAACAATTATTGGTTAGTAATTAGCAAGGAGTCACACGGCCATGAAGGGATGTTCTAGGACATTTAAGAGCTAGTGATTCATCAAGTGTGACCAAAGCAAGACAACTTGGTGACTTGGTGCCATATGCTTGATTTGCACTTTGATTGACCATGCATTAACTCCCCCACATGCTTGTAACTCCACGGCAATGAGCTTTGTGTAGGCTATCTATCACAAATTCTATCACCTTTGTCTTTTAAGCCATTCTCTTCATTTCTACACTTCACCAAAACTCCATTTCTCTCCTCCAAAGACACCATTCGGCCATCACACCCATGACCACCATCCAAGCTTCTAAAATTTCATCCAACCTTATTCCCTACACCTAAACATCATTCTAAGACACTTCTATGTTGAAGACTTAAGCAAAATCCTTCATCTTCTACCATTTCTACAAGTTAGGGTTCTTGAAATTTCAAGGTAAAAGTTCTTTTTTTTTGTTTCTAAGTTGGTTTTTGAGTTTCTAAACCATGATTGTTCCATGGTTTCTCTTCTTCAAGCTTTGTTTGTGACTTTGGTTGGTTTAAGTTTGTTATGGTTTTCCTTTGGAGTCACACGAAATCCATAGAAGACTAAGCAAGAAGGAGTTTTGTCTTCCTTGAGGTAAGAAGGAGATTACCCTCATCAACCATATGTCAGTGGTGAGGAAATGACCTTATTTGTGGTGAAAAATCCATAAGGATTTATTCACTTGTATGGTTTAAGCTTGCTTTATTTATGGTTGGTTTATTTTTAAGCTTTGATTATATGCTTGTTTAGTAGATTATATGCTTATATGCTTGTTTATATGCTTATGGTAGCATGATGAATGTTGTGTAAAATAGAATATGAGTTGTATGATGAGGAAAATTGCATGAAGGTTCCAAAGAACCTAAGGGAGGCTCATGGTTTTGATTACTACAAAGGGAACAAGATGATTCAAATTAATTCCTAAGTTATGGATTAATGATTTTAAGGATAAAAATTGGATTAAAGGTTTTGATAAAGGATTTTGATGATGGAAAATGGTTTTGTAAAGGAATTTGGTAATGAAAAATGATTAAGTATGAATAGAAACCCTAAACCTAATTTTCGGCCAACACACCAAAGTGTGGTATATTAAACCCTAAATTATTTTACCTAGTGTGGACTTCGATAATTAGTTAACAAGAATTAGAGTTAAGGAGTTTTTAGTGGGAAAAGGAAAATGGATTTAATGGTAGGAATTAAATTAGTATGTAAGCTATATTATTTAATTAAATCAAATTTTTGGAAAGAACCAAAGAAAATAATACATAAAGGACTTTTAGAATGAAAATATTTTCAAGAAGGCTAAACTGCATAATTACGTATAGAATTTTATAAATAAGTTTAGAAAGTTGAGAAAATATTTTAGGTAAGCGAAAAATGCTAGAAAACCATTACACGACTTAGAAATCACTATTTTTAAGCTACACAATTGATTTTTACATTACGCGATTGAGAAAATGATTTTAAATGGTTACGAGATTGAGAAAACGTTTAAAAATCTCTACGCAATTTAAAAACGTTTGGAAATATTTACGCGATTTGAAAAATGTTGAAAATATTTATGTGATTTAGAAAACGTTTAAATATATTTATGTGATTTAAAAATATTTGAAATTAATTACGTGTTTACAAAAATGTTGAAAAATATTGCGTAATTTGAAAATGTAAGAAAAACGTCACGCTATTTCAAAAATGCGATAACATGTTTACGCGATTGGAAATTACAGCAATTGGCTGTCAAGCTGCCGTGGTGGGCCCCGTTATATTGAAAAGTGATACTGTCAAGAAATAACGCGTATTTGTGAAATACTGTAAAATAATGGTGGTATGTATTTTTGAATCATACATCATGCATGAAAAAGCATGTCAAGTAAGGCAATTGGCCTAGGAGATGGAAATTACACCTTTGTGCGGGTGAGAATTGCGTAGTTACGATCTTCAGTGATCTTGGAGACGTCGGGGTGTGGAATGTCACATGTGGCCAGTAGGTAGCACCACTGCATCGTGGTATCCTTTGCAAACACACCGGTTGTCTTGACGGAGTTACTACTCTTTTCGTGATATGGTTGAGAGTGTCTTGTATTAGCCATGTTACGCACCATGATATGATAAATGGCACATGATTTAAGGCTAATGGTATACAGACATGTACTCCCTATCATTCTCTCCGAAATTATACTTAGCTCCATGGAGTAGGAAATAGGTCGTTGTACACATGCATAATGAGCATATTGGTGAGACAATTATGTCTATTTATATGTTTTCTATGTTATGATATGATATGACTATATGTGATATATATTATACCTGTATCTTTTACTATCATTTTCTATACTGCCTCATTGGTATTGATGAAGGGGGATCTCACCTCTTTATTATATTGAATTTGTGTATTGTATATATTTGATGAAGATCGATGAGGCAAGGAGGCTGATAAATTGTGTTACTATCAGTAGTTGTTTTTCTGAACCTATCTAATATGGCGGCGAAGCGCCAAGTTTTACGGTTTGTCACAGTTCAATTCCACGGTGGGATTGATGCGTGGAGGGTTAACTTAGACAGGGAAAGGTTTGTGTGTACCGGGGATCTGACTCTGACTTTAAGTGGTACTAGGGATGATACTCCTGTCATGACACAACACGTGTCTATTCGTTTAGAGTTTTATATGCCTATATGTGAACTTTAGGATAGGAACACGTATACTCCACATGAGGATTCCGTGATGTCGACGCCAGGACACCAACCCGGTGTGTGCTATATCCGCTAGGGTTTTTTTATGACAACACTGAGGAGGAGGAGGATCCCAATGAGAGCCTGAACCTGTAGTTTGTTGGAGTTCTAGTTTAGTAGTTTTATTTTGGTGTGTATTGTATATATAACTTTTGGGGGTGTAATTATGTAAATTATTTGTGAACAAGGTTTGTAATATGTAATATAAGGTGTGTTAGTTTTAAATTATGTTTCATGTTTAATGTTTTTATTTATTATCTGTTTTTCTGCAAAAGAAATTTTAAAATCAATGTTTTTACAAGATTAATTCTTTTACAACTCGGGTAAGTTATATTAGGATTAGTCTTAAATGTGATACCCTACGGAGGGTGTTGCATTAGTTAGTATCAGAGCATTGACGAGCGCCGAACTCAGTCAAAATTATAACCGAAGTTATTACCTAAACTTGTAGTATAGTGAATAACACCGGATCGTCTCCTCAAGGATCGTAGATGCAATTTGATCAAATCAAGTGAAAGTTAGAAAAAGGGGGGTTTTGATGGTTCAAGGATCGTAGTGACAAGATTTAAAGAGAAATAACAATTAGAAGAATAGTCAATTCAGAAATCTATCCAAGATTGGATGGATTCAATTATAAACCTTTCAACAAACATTTGAAGCACATTTGAATGGTTAACTTGGATCTAACCGAGATCTCAGCATTAGGTCCAGAATTCACACTAGACAATCATCCAGAATTCAATTGACAAGTGATAAACACAAATCTGCAATCACACCATTCATGTAGATATATGTCAATTTAAGCACCGAATTCAATTAACCTAGGCACCAATCAGTAACCTAACCTCTTCAATTATGTGATTAGTTTAGATCAATCAGTTCTAAGTTTCATCACAAATTTCAATCTTCAGTTATGTGATTAATTCAAATCAATCAGTTCTAAGTTTCATCACAAATTTCAATCTTCAGTTATGTGATTAATTCAGATCAATCAGTTCTAAGTTTCATCACAATACTTAATCTTAAACCAAGATCAAATCAGATCAAACATAAACAGAATCACCATTCATGTATTCAAGATCAAGAAAACAGAAGAAGAAGAAGAAGAAGAGAAGAGGAATTCAAATATAAATCAAATACATTACATAACCAAGGTCTCAAGAATCCAAATCATAATCTCTTCAAGAGTCCCGAATTGACTGAAAGTAACTTAGCTCTCCATTACAATGAAGGAAATCATCAAAATATACAAGAGTTATGAGAAACTATGAAGAAACAAGAAGAAACTATAAGAGAATTGAAGGAGAATACAACTTGTTGTTAATGATAACCAATGGTGCCCTTTTATAGAAGTCTAGGGTAACAAAATGACAAAGGGGAGTGGGTGGATGAGTGGGTTGGTGAGAGGAGTGGTTGAATGGGTTGATGAGTGGGTTGGTGAGTGGAGTGGTTGAGTGGAGTGGTTGAATGGGTTGGTGAGTGGAGTGGGTGAGTGGGTTGGTGAGTGGAGTGGTTGAGTGGGTTGGTGAGAGGAGTGGTTGAGTACGAAAATTTTGACATCTGACTTGGAAGCCAAAAACGACTAACTATACTTCAGATCCATAAAAAGTACTCTTCATGAAAGTTGTAGATCTTTGTCTTGGCTATAACATGCATATCTTGATCGTCCAATTTGGCTTCCTGCAGCCTAAGATATGGCCCAAATACTGCAGGTCACTCAAACCCAATTTCAGCACCTCTGTTCCGACTTGCAGGCTCAAACTGACCCATTAGACTTCATTTTTTCAAAAAGTGTTCTGCATTAAAGTTGTTTATTTGGGTCTTAACTATCAACTATCCAAATTTCATCCCATCTCCATTATTACAGCTTGGGATATGATTTTATGAGTGCACACCGTTCGGATTCTAGTGACAGAACCCGTATTCTGACTTCCATGTAAACTTAGGTCCCTTAGACATCTGAATTAGACTTCAAGCTCTTCATCAAAGTTGTAGAGATTCCTCCTAGCTTTCCTACAAGGTAAAATTCATGATTATCAGATATCAGAAACTCAAGTTATGGCCAAAATACAGCAACAGTGTCAAATCTCAATAATGCTGAAAATATTCAATTAGGACTAATTTGAGCTCAAACTCACAAAATCATACCAAACTCAATCAATTAAGAATATGGAGAGTGTAAATGACTAAACATAAGGGTTTCTTAATGAATAAAATATGTGATTATCAAATTCCCCCACACTTAGCTTTTTGCACTCCTGAGCAAAACTCAAGACCAAAACAAGGACATAAGAGATTAACAAAAATTTAAATTCCAACGACATTCAAGAGCCCAAAATTTTACAATCAAGAAGAACAACCAAAGGTTCAAGGGATCAAAACATTCATGAGTTAACAATTCTCCACATCTCAAACCAACAAGCAAGGTATCTTCAACATGAATCGAGAATGATAGATCTTCACAAGATTCCCTCTCAATCTCTCAAGTGTTTAAAAGGTAGGTATTTTACTCAATTCAACCCATGAAAATTGCACTACCATAAGCTTGCTTATCTTCTACTTCTCCACTACTCAAAACACATGCATACACAAATCATGAGGACTTTATTCAAGGTTGTAGTGAGGTCAAGGTAACAGAAGAGGATAAAATGGATATGAGAAGATAAATACCAAAGAGAATAAAAGCAAATGAGAGCTAAGTTCAAATAACAAGCATAAAAGTTCATCCCAACTCTAATGTATATCCCTTTACATATTCATTTCCCAAATTTTTTTTTTTTTTTTTTTATATATATATGAACATAACTATATATTTTTTTTTTGTGTTTTTTTTTTTAGGCACTCTTTCCTTTTTCAACAACCATTTTGTACACACACCCCACACTTGTTCAAAAACTCATCCATTAACCAAGCTAATGTTCTTTTATTCCCTAAGATAAGGTAAGAACACGATTTTTCATTTAAGGCACATAATGAGCTAGAAACAAGGAATAGTCAAATAAGCTCAAAGGGGTTAAGAAAAGGAAAATATACAAGGTTTGCAGGAATTAGAGAATTTTCAAGAAATCAAAAGAGTGCTTGATATCATATTGGAAACAAGGTTGGCTATTTAGTTAAAGTAGCTAATTAAGAAAGAGGGCCTCAATCATGTTCATGCATGCAAGTGAAATGTAGCCTAAAAAAGAATCAAAGCAAGTTCTAGAGTGGTCATTAACATGAGTGAAAATCACACAAGAAAGAAGAGAATGGCATAAATGTTGAATCCATCCATTAGGCTCAAAATCTCACAAGGTATGCATCCATCAAACTCAATTCATCAATTCAATCATCCATCACCAAGCATATCAGTTCAAGAAGGGAGAAAAGTTATTCAATCATGCAATGAACCCTTTTTTTTATTTTTTTTATTTTTTATTTACAAAAAGAACATGCTGAAATCTCTCCCCCACACTTAATATAACATTGCATTCAATGTGAAAGAGAGATATAGAAAAGAGCAACACAACCTGATAAGAAGTGAATCAACGCCAAGAAGAAAAGAAACACACTGTCAGTGCCGCATCAGACCCTAAAAAGAAATCAAACAATAAAACTTTAGTACTAATTAATTACTACCTAAAAAAACTCCTTACTCTGCCACCAATTAAGATGCGTCTCAAGAGTAAAATTACTCCTTACTCTGCCATCACTTAATTGGTTTAATAAGTACATGGCAATCGTATCATACTTTCAAACAAAACAATAAAATTTTTGTTTTTTTTTTTTTTTTTTTTTTTTTGGTCAATTATCCTTCCTCCCCAACTAGATCACAACATTGTCCTCAATGTTAAAATATAGATGAGGAAAGGATAGAAGATATTACCTGTTAGAGAAAGCTGACACAAATTTAAACAGAAACAAAGTACAATAAAATCAAACCCATTAAAGAGAAAGTTTCAGATCTAGCTTTTTTTCTTGTTACTTCCTTTGCTGCTTCCTGTTGACCAATCTATCTGAGCTAATGTCTGATCAGGTACATACTCAAAAGCTTCTAATTTATCAATGAGCTCATCAATAGTGGAGGCAGAGATAAGAAGTTGTCTTCGAAGGAGTGATAAATTTGTTCCATAACTTTGTCAAGAAAAAATAACAAAAGATCAAAGAAATTATTAACATTCAACAAACCAATGGGTTTATGGTGGATGTTCAGTGCGGCCCAAGAGACAATTTGAAAATTTTCTTCCAAAGTACCAAAACCAACCGGTAAGACAAGAAATGCATCAGAATTGTCAACCATTGTTTTCATTCGTCCATGCATAGAGGTTACCTGAATTTCTTCTCCAACTGTCTTTCCAGTGATGTTATTTTCAGCTAAAGGTTTAGGAATAACACCTAAAACCTGACTGCCTCCTATAAAAGCAGCAAGTGATACAACCCCCATTAACCCACGACAACCTCCCCCATATACAAGATGAATATTCCTCACAGCAAGTGATCGACCAAGAGTGCTAGCTGCGTTCACAAACTCTAATCCCTTCCCATAACTCGACCCACAAAAAACACAGACATTTTTTAGGTTACGAATAGAAGGCCCCATTCTATACTTTTCCTCCCTTTGAGTGTTTCTGAGTTGAAGGAAAATGGAGTGTTTAAATAAGAAAAAGAATGGAAAGGGGAATAATTGCACCTATAAGGGTAGGTTGGCTATTGTCAGAAAAGGTTGAAATTAAGAAACACATAATCTTTTCTTTTCTTCTTTTTTTTCTCTTTTTTTTCTCTTTTTTTTTGACTTAAAGAAAACCATCAAGGTAAAGAAGTCTAGAAACCCCTGAAGGACCCTGCTCAAAGGATCGTCTGTACAAAAATCAAAATACAACAAAATGATACAAAGATAAAAGAAATAGAAAATGATGACATACCTGTATGTACAGTTTCCATGGCGTATCTTTATACTGCGCGTCATGAGTGCAGTAGACATCACGTCTTTTTTTTTTTGTGAAATTGTTAGAAAAACTTGATGAAAGATGAGTGTATACTTACTTAAGATTGGGATGGAGGTAGTCTGCTCTTTCGGCTTTGTGCCAAAGCATTGTTGATCAAGATATTCGACCCATTCAAGACCGGTAAGCAACATAGGGCTCCCAAAAAGGACAAGTGGTCATAATACGACTGGCTGCCTCACATGTGGGATACAATCTACCTTCTTTGTTTTTCAATTAAAAAGGCTGGATCAGGATGCATGCATTTCCCCATTCACGGTTTGTGTTACCAAAGCCAACCCTAAGACGTATACATAATTATTTTTTTTTTTTTTTTTTTTTTGTTTTTTTTGTTTTTTTTTTTTTTTGTTTTTTTTTGTTTGAAAGATGACATGAAGAAGAAGAAGAGGATGATATGTACAGATTGTTTGTGGATATGACTCACATCTGCCTCTGGTTTAACGTCCAGTAATGGCTTAAACGTCTTCTATGAGTCGAGGATAAGCTTCCCATCCAATTTTCTTATAAATTGGCAAACAGGGTCTTTTAGAGTCAGATTCCCAAGACTGTAGCGTTTTTCTTCATCCTTGAAGAGATTCCACAATTTAAGAATTTCACGATGCACCAATCCACAAGAATGCGTCTCAAGAGTCAATAAGATATTATCTAATGACTCCTTACTCAGTCCATTCTTAATGAAGAAAATTTTGTCTTCTCTATTTGCGGAAACCATCCCCAAAGTACGACATCGCTTGTTGCAGTTCCATCGTCCACATTTGTGACAGACTTGTAACCTTTTTGCTCTTCTCCTTTTAGAATATGAACTTCTTCCAAGACCGGGCATATATGAGTCAAATGAAATTGAGGACTCACCGCTAATCGGACCTTTGCTTCAATTATCCAACAGTACATTTTTCGGCAAACCTTTGTGCATTAACGGTCTCAATCTTTCACATCGACCTTTGTAGATTTTCCTCGAGCATTTTGAGGAAGAGAAGGAAAATGTTTTCTCAGGTTTGAAAGAATGACATCCATTTTGAAGGAGAAGAAGGGTTCAGTTATTTTGGGAAACTGAAAAATAAACCGACTCGAGAGTCACAGAGTACCGTATCCGCCACTTAACCGGCAACACAAAGAACTCAAGAACTTGGTTTTCCAGGAATGGTTGAGTCTTTGTCCATTAACTTAAGCGCAGTACCATTCCTAGGATCCTCAATATCTACGTCCCCAGAGGATACACGTGTTTGACAACAAAAGAACCGCGCCACCTAGATCTCAATTTTCCAAGAAGTAGGTGCAGATGATAATCTCAAAGCAGAACTTTTTTTGACCAATTTTCGCAGCTTTTGCAAAAGGTGTAACAGACCTTGAATAAAGTAGGCCAATAAAATCCATACTGCAAGATTTTTGTAGTTGTTGTTGCTGAAGAAAAAAATGACCTCCACATGCTTCTGAGTGACACTACCTACCTCATTGTAGGGGACATAGCTATTTTTTTTTTATTCATAATGCGGATGGAGAAGGTTCATCACCTCCACTTCTGTATTCTCTGGAAGTTCATGATACCGTTTGAGGCGGTGTCCATTTACGATGAAAGCTTTGGCAGTGACCCCACTTTTAATCTAAACAGCACCAGAAGGAAAAACCTTAGTAACAATAAATGGTCCATCCCATCTAGACCTTAACTTGCCAGGCATGAGTCGGAGGCGGGAGTTATAGAGGAGAACTTTTTGACCAATCTCAAATGTTTTCCTCAGAATCAACTTATCATGGAAGGCTTTGGTCTTCTCCTTATAAAGTTTGGAACTTTCATAAGCCTCCAAGCGGATCTCCTCTAATAGCTGCAGCTTCCTCTCCATACCTGCTTGATCTAGGTCCACGTTGCACCTTTTCACTGCCCAGAATGCACGATGCTCAATTTCCACCAACAGGTGGCAGACCTTTCCAAAAACAATCCGATACGGAGACATCCAGATTGGTGTCTTATAAGCAGTCCGGTAAGCCCATTAAGCATCCTCTAGCCTTTTGCTCCAGTCCTTTCTGTTAGGTTGAACTGTCTTCTGGAGTATCTGCTTGATCTTCCTGTTGGAAATCTCAGCTTGCCCATTAGTTTGGGGATGGTAAGGTGTAGAAACTCTGTGCAAGACCCCATACTTTTTCATCAAAGCTTCCATGTTTTGATTACAAAAATGTGAACCCTGATCACTGATGATGGCTTTCGGAACTCCAAACCTGCAGAAAATCTGTGATCTAACAAAATCCACAACAACTTTGGAATCATCAGTCCGAGTAGCTTTCGCCTCCACCCACTTGGATACATAATCAACAGCTAGCAAAATGTAAACAAAACCAAAAGAAACAGGAAAGGGTCCCATAAAATCAATACCCCATACATCAAAAATCTCACAGAATAATAAGGATTTCTGGGGCATCTCATCCCTTCGAGAAGTGTTTCCTATTCTTTGGCATTGATCACAAAATTTACAAAACACATATGCATCATGAAATAGAGTGGGCCAATATAATCCAGATTCCAAAACTTTCCTAGCAGTCCTTTGGGGACCAAAATGACCGCCACATGCAAGTGTATGACAAAAGCTAAGAATAGAATGGAATTCATTATCAGGCACGCATCTCCTAATGATTTGGTCACTACAAAATTTCCATAGATAAGGCTCGTCCCACACATAATATTTTGACTCACTCTTCAATTTATCAATCTGAGCCCTAGTAAAATGTGCAAGGAAAATACCAGCAACTAAGAAATTTATCAAATCAGCAAACCAAGGAATGTTACCTTGCAGCTTGAAAAGGTGCTCATCAGGGAAGACATCATGGATAGGAAATGTATCTGCCTCCCGTTCAATTCGGCTTAGGTGATCAGCCACTAAATTCTCCGCTCCATTTTTATCACGGATTTCAATATCGAACTCTTGGAGGAGCAAAATCCACCTAATCAACCTAGGCTTTGCATCAAGCTTCTTCAGGAGAAACTTTGAGTTGTATGATCGAAAACACAACCACTCTAGAACCAAACAAATATGATCGAAATTTGTCTAAAGCAAAAACAATTGCTAAAAGTTCCTTTTCAGTGGTGGTGTAGTTGACTTGTGCAGGATCTAAAGTTCTTGAAGCATAGGAGATGACATGAGATATTTTGCCGACCCTTTGTGCAAGAACAGCTCCCAAAGCATAATTAGAGGCATCACACATGAGCTCAAATGGGAGTGTCCAATCGATGGTTGGATGATAGGTGTCTTGGTCAATGCTTGCTTCAAGTGATTGAAGGCATCCTTGCATTTCTGGTCAAAATGGAACTCCACTTCTTTTTGTAGCAAGTTGGATAGTGGAAGAGCAATTTTGCTGAAATCTTTTATGAATCGCCTATAGAAACCTGCATGACCAAGGAAAGAACGAACCTCCCGCACGCATGTGGGGTAAGATAGGCATGAAATAACATCTATTTTCGCAGGATCTACCTCAATACCCTTGCTAGATATTATATGCCCTAAAGTTATGCCTTGTTCTACCATGAAATGATATTTCTCAAAATTCAGAACAAGGATAGTTTCAGTGCATCTATGTAAAACCTGAGCTAGACTATCCAGACATGCATCAAAGGAAGAGCCATAGACAGTAAAATCATCCATAAACACATCCATGCAATTCTCTAAAAAGTCAGAAAAGATACTTACCATACACCTTTGAAAGGTGCCCGGAGCATTGCACAGACCAAAGGGCATCCTCCTGTATGCAAATGTGCCAAATGGACAAATGAAAGTAGTCTTCTCTTGGTCTTCTGGGGCTATATGAATCTGAAAATAGCCCGAATATCCATCCAGGAAACAATAATGCGACTTGCCAGCTAGCCTTTCCAACATCTAATCAATGAAAGGTAGCGGAAAATGATCTTTTCTGGTAGTCTGGTTAAGCCATCTGTAATCAATGCAAACCCGCCAGCTGTTTTGAATTTTTGTGGGTAGTAGCTCATTGTTTTGATTTTCAACTACTGTGACCCCAAATTTCTTTAGAATAACCTGCACAGGGCTCACCCATTTACTATCAGATATGGGATAAATAATGCAAGCTTGCAGTAGCTTGGTAACTTCCTTCTTTACCACATCCAGAGTCAGGGGGTTCAGTCTCCTTTGGGGCTGCCGTACTGGTTTAGTATCTTCCTCCAACAAAATCCTATGCATGCATGTGGAGGGACTGATACCAGGAAGATCTGCAAATGTCCATCTGATGGCTTGTTTATTCTGCCTCAAAACTTGCAGTAATTTTTCTTCTTGATCAGGTTGCAAATTTTTAGCAACAATCACAGGCAACTTCTCACCATCTTCCAAATATGCATATTTAAGATGGTCCAAGCAAAATCTTTAATTCTAAGGATGGAGGTATGTACGATGGAGGGAAACAAGCTGTTTGAAACAACTAACTCAGTAACACTAAATTCAACATACTTCTGACTCTCATTTTCACATGCTGCATCATTCAAGTCAACAGCTACATCACCACTCATAACTGCATAAATCTCAGCACATGCAACACATGGTACAATATCACAACAAGACATGTTTCACAAAATGTAATCCGAGAAAATCAAGCAATATCGGAAATTCAAAGATAAATATTAGCATAAGCATTGTCAACTAGCATATCAATCACATCAACATAGAAAATAGAATGCTCCTCTAAGGGATGTCTCATGGCCTCAAAAATGTTAAATTGTACCACATCGTCGCCAAATTCCATGGAAAGGGTGCCAGCATGCACATCTATCTTGGTCTTGGCTGTCTTGAGGAAAGGTCTGCCTAGGATCAATGGAGCATGGTTTGTTGAAGACTCATCTTCCATGTTCAGAATATAGAAGTCTGCTGGGAAAATTAGCTCATTCACCCGAACTAACACATCTTCTAGCACTCCCGGGATGAGTAGTGGTCTATTTGCCAACTGAATCACTATACCAAGTAGGTTGCAAAGTGCATGTTCAAGGACTGATATATTGACATAGGCATGACATTAATCGAAGCACCCAAGTCTAGCATTGCATGTTCAAATTTGGAGTTACCTATCATGCAAGGAATTGTGAAAGTTCTAGGATCTTTGCATTTTTGTGGCATGCTTGGCAGAATCATTGCAGAAACATTTCTGCCCATGCTAATCTTCTCAGTACACTTAAGTCTTCTCTTGTGAGTGCACAGCTCCTTGAGAAATTTGGCATACTTAGGAATTTGCTTGGTTGCATCCAAGAGAGGAATATTGATTTCCACCTTCCTGAATGTGTCCATGACTTCTCTTTCTATTTCTGTTTGCGCAGTATGCTTGGACTGTGTGACTCTGTTTGGAAAAGGTAGTGGAATGGCCAGATTTGAATTCTCTGCACATTTCTTCTGTGTCACATATTTTTGGACTGAGCTATCCATTTTCTTCTGTTTCTGATCACCTTCTGGTTGCTGCACTTGTAGTTCAGGTTGTGGTGGAGTAAGACCGTCAACTTCTCTGCCACTTCTCAAGCTAATGGCACTTACATTGCCTCTTGGGTTGTTGACTGTTTGTGAAGGCAATTGGTTCGACCCTTGACTTTTCAGCTCACTTAGAGTGGTTGTCATCTGCCCAATTTGAGTTTGTAAATTTTGGATGGTGACATTGACATTCTGCTGAAACTGTTTCATCAAGTCTTCGAAAGGTGGCTCACCGAGTGGAGGGCGTTGGAATAGGTAGTTGGAGGGGTCTTTGCATGGGTGGCGGCGCAGGTTGTGCTTGCCTAAATGCAGGTGGTTGGTACTTGTTGCCAGGGCCTGTAGCTTGGTATCTAAACTGCGGTTGTTGCTGTTGGTAGGGTTGTTGTTGTTGTTGACCAGAATTTATATATCTCAGGTTGGGATGGTCCCTCCAGCCAGGGTTATAGGTATTAGAAAATGGATTATACCTAGGCGGCTGCTGTGATTGCTGATATTGGGGTCTACCAGGAAAAATACCAGCTGCTGCAATAGATTGCTCTGGAAAAATAGAACCACCATCCTGAAGTGTGGGGCATGCATCAGTAGAATGAGATGAATAAGAGCAAATGCCACACACGTTGCAGACCATCTGCATTGGTGCTTGTTGTCCCATCGCTAACTGCCTCACCAAAGAAGTCAATTCATCAAGTCCGTGTTCCATTCTCTGTTGGTCTACATGAGATGATTGAATCTCATTGACTCCTCTGGTTGAGGTAATAATTCGTGTGCCAAATTGTTGGGTATTGGCGCCATGTTTACTATCAAATCTCTCTCGCACTGTGTAGGGTCTTGTCTACTAAGGCTCCTCCAGAGGCAAACATCCACCATGCTTCGTCATTTGGCGGCAAGCCTTCATAGAAATATTGAATTAAGAGTTGATCGGTGATTTGGTGGTGGGGACATCTTGAGCACGACTTTTGAATCTTTCCCAATATTCATGCAAGGTCTCTCTTGTCATTTGTCTTATGCCATATATATCTTTTCTAATGGCAGCAGCTCTAGAGGTAGGGAAAAATTTCTCTAAGAACAACCGCTTCATGTCATTCCAACTTGTTACTGAACCTGGTGAAAGATAAAATAACCAATCCTTGGTCTGTATCGCAAGTGAGAAAGAAAATGCCCTCAGCTTGATGTGCTCTTCTGAGATCCCATGTGGCTTCATGGTTGAACAAACTACATGGAACTCCTTTAGATGCTTATGGGGATCTTCACCTGCAAAACCATGAAACTTGGGCAACAAATGTATCAATCCGATTTTAACTCAAAATCAAAGCATCAAGATCTGGGTATTGAATACACAAAGGCGGTTAGTTATATCGGGAGCAAAGACAAGTTCCTTAAGAGTTCTATTCTACATGTTATTAGCCATGGTTTCGAGAATTATTCAAGATCTCAAGTTCACTCCCAATATTAAGATCAAATTCGAAGCAATTCTTGCACTTAGCCTACGAGCTCTAATCAACCTATGCAAGGTTCTATCAATCTCAAGATCAAAGTCAACCAAGTTATCAGGCTCGGACCTAGTCATGCATCACACAAAAACAAATAAATAAGCAAAATACACTAGACAATGGATAAAAATGTTAGAAAAGTTAATAAAAAGCAAAAGTTAGTAAAAACACTTAAAATGAAAAGATTACACTTACTAATCCCAACAACGGCGCCAAAATTTTGACGAGCGCCGAACTCAGTCAAAATTATAACCGAAGTTATTACCTAAACTTGTAGTATAGTGAACAACACCGGATCATCTCCTCAAGGATCGTCGATGCAATTTGATCAAATCAAGTGAAAGTTAGAAAAAGGGGGGTTTTGATGGTTCAAGGATCGCAGTGACAAGATTTAAAGAGAAATAACAATTAGAAGAACAATAATTCAGAAATCTATCCGAGATTGGGTGGATTCAATCATAAACCTTTCAACAAACATTTGAAGCACATTTGAATGGTTAACTTGGATCTAACCGAGATCTCAAAGATTAGGTCCGTAATTCACCTAGACAATCGTCGTAATTCAATTGACAAGTGATAAACACAAATCTGCAATCGCACCATTCATGTAGATATATGTCAATTTAAGCATCGAATTCAATTAACCTAGGCACCAATCAAGTAACCTAACCTCTTCAATTATGTGATTAGTTTAGATCAATCAATTCTAAGTTTCATCACAAATTTCAATCTTCGATTATGTGATTAATTCAGATCAATCAGTTCTAAGTTTCATCACAATACTTAATCTTAAACCAAGATCAAATCAGATCAAACATAAACAAAATCACCATTCATGTATTCAAGATCAAGAAAACGAAGAAGAAGAAGAAGAAGAAAAAAGAGAAGAGGAATTCAAATATAAATCAAATACATTACATAACCAAGGTCTCAAGAATCCAAACCACAATCTCTTCAAGAGTCCCGAATTGATCGAAAGTAACTTAGCTCTCCATTACAATGAAGGAAATCATCAAAATATACAAGAGCTATGAGAAACTATGAAGAAACAAGAAGAAACTATAAGAGAATTGAAGGAGAATACAACTTGTTGTTAATGATAACCAATGGTGCCCTTTTATAGAAGTCTAGGGTAACAAAATGACAAAGGGAGTGGGTGGATGAGTGGGTTGGTGAGAGGAGTGGTTGAATGGGTTGATGAGTGGGTTGGTGAGTGGAGTGGTTGAGTGGAGTGGTTGAATGGGTTGGTGAGTGGAGTGGGTGAGTGGGTTGGTGAGTGGAGTGGGTGAGTGGGTTGGTGAGAGGAGTGGTTGAGTATGAAAATTTTGACATCTGACTTGGAAGCCAAAAATGACCAACTATACTTCAGATCTATGAAAAGTACTCTTCATGAAAATTGTAGATCTTTGTCTTGGCTATAACATGCATATCTGGATCGTCCAATTTGGCTTCCTACAGCCTAAGATATGGCCCAAATACCACAGGTCACTCAAACCCAACTTCAGCACCTCTATTCCGACTTGCAGGCTCAAACTGACCCATTAGACTTCATTTTTTCAAAAAGTGTTCTTCATGAAAGTTGTTTATTTGGGTCTTAAATATCAACTGTCCAAATTTCAGCCCATCTCCATTATTACAGCTTGGGATATGATTTTATGAGTGCACACCGTTCGGATTCTAGTGACAGAACCCGTATTCTGACTTCCATGTAAACTTAGGTCCCTTAGACATCTGAATTGGACTTTGAGCTCTTCATCAAAGTTGTAGAGCTTCCTCCTAGCTTTCCTAAAAGCTAAAATTCATGATTTGCAGATATCAGGAACTCAAGTTATGGCCAAAATACAGAAACAGTGTCAAATCTCAATAATGCTGAAAATATTCAATTAGGACCAATTTGAGCTCAAACTCACAAAATCATACCAAACTCAATCAATTAAGAATATGGAGAGTGTAAATGACTAAACATAAGGGTTTCTTAATGAATAAAATATGTGATTATCAAGCATCCCGGTTAGAGTCTTTTGGGTTTTGTGGTTAGGTCTGTTTTGCTTAAGTTGTGTGAATCTCTGTGTTTGGTTTCCGAAAGGATACATCTGACTCTTTTTGTGTTTTGGTTGTCGTGAAGAAAACTATGTCTCGTAACAGAGGTGCACGTACGAACGTGGGACGCAATGATGATCCAATGACAGTGGCTACAGCAGCAATGCAGCGTATGGCTGAGGTGATCGTGCAACAAAATCAACAAACTGCACAATAACATGAAGCGAATGCTGATGTTCAAAATTTGTACGAATTTCATCAAAACAATCCACCACAGTTTCGAGTCTAGTTTAATCCGGAAAGGCAAGTCTGTGGATAAAAGAGCTAGTGAAGATTTTTGAAGGAATGGGGTGTGCAGATGATCGCAAGGTGACTTATGCCACTTTCATGTTACTGGGTGACGGTGAAAATTGGTGGAAGGCTACTCGTAGAGTTTTATAAGAACAGCAAAGGGCAATTACGTGGGAGGTATTTCGTGAGGCGTTTCTGGACAAATATTTCCCGGAGCGTGCAAGGCATGCAAAGGAGATAGAATTTCTTGGATTAAAACAAGGAGGAATGACAGTGAATGAGTATGCAGCAAGATTTGAGAGTTTGTCTAAATTCTCACGTTATCTTCAGATTCAGTAGGATGAGAATTGGAAATGTTGCAAGTTTAAGGAAAGATTGAGGGTTGAACTGAAGAAGGGAGTAATAGCAAAGAAAATGAACCAATTCTCAGCACTGATGGACATGTGTTACAGACTTGAAGAGTTGGAGCCATCACGAGATAACAGGAACCATAACTTTGGGCCATCGAGGTTCCAAAGGGGAGGAAGCAGTAACAACAACCGTTTCCAGCGCAAACCATATTCAAGACCATCGAGAAGTCAACAACAACAATAGTAGTCTCATGGAGGAGGTAACAATAACAATCGTTTTGGTCAGAATGCGGCATTGCCAACGAGATGCTTGAAGTGCGAAAAAGGTCATGCAACGAAAGACTGTACAATTAAGGGAATCATTTGCTTTAGGTGCGGAAAGCCTAGTCATTTTGCAAGGGATTGTAATCAAGCAAAGGTGGAGCCTTCAGTGAGCAATGTTCGTGCTGTCAAGTCTCAAGCTGTGGGACGAGTTTATACGATGAGTGGAGCTGAGGCCTCTCAGTCTGATGATCTTATCAAGGGAAAAGGTGTCATATCAGGTAATCTTTTAACTGTACTATATGATTCGGGTGCAACTCATTCGTTTATTGCAAATGACTGTGTAGATCGTTTGGAATTGCCTGTGTCTTCTTTGAACTTTTAATTGATTGTTTCTACACCTACTGCCAAACCTGTTAGTACTTCTAAAGTTTGTCTAAATTGTCCTGTTACTATCAAAAATCGAGTCTTTTCTGTTGATTTAATTTGTTTGCCTCTTACCAATATTGATATAATCTTAGGAATGGATTGGTTATCTTCTAACTATATTCTATTAGATTGTTCCAAAAAGACCTTAGTATTTCCTGAGGATGGGATTTCTGGATTTTTGACTGACAATCAAGTCAAATCTTTATTGAGGGATGGAGCACGAGGATACATGTTGTTATCTTCTTTGGAAGTCAAGAGTGAAAAAGATGTGAATGTTATTCCTGTTGTAAACGAGTTTCCTGAAGTTTTCCCTGATGATGTACTTGGACTACCACTAGAAACAGAGATAGAGTTTTCTATCGATCTTGTACCAGAAGCCGGTCCAATTTCGATTGCACCGTATCGAATGTCACCATCTAAGTTAGCAGAGTTGAAGAAGCAATTGGAGGAACTGTTGGAAAAATAATTTGTGGGACCTAGTGTTTCACCTTGGGGAGCTCCAGTGCTGCTAGTCAAAAAGAAGGATGGATCTTCGCGCTTATGTGTGGATTATCGCCAGTTGAACAAAGTCATAATCAAGAACAAATATCCTCTTCCAAGAATTGATGATTTGATGGACCAGATGAAAGGATCAGCTGTTTTCTCTAAGATAGATTTACAATCGGGTTATCATCAAATTCGTGTCAAGGTAGAGGACATACCTAAGACAGCTTTTCGAACGCGTTACGGTCATTATGAGTATCTTGTAATGCCGTTTGGAGTGACGAATGCTCCTGCTATATTCATGGATTACATGAATAGGATTTTTCATCCGTATCTAGACAGATTTGTTGTCGTTTTCATTGATGACATTCTGATCTATTCTCAAAATCAGGAAGAGCATGCTAAACATCTCAGTATAATTCTTCAAATTTTAAAGGAGAAGAAGTTGTATGCAAAGTTGTCTAAATGTGAATTTTGGTTGGACGAGGTTCAATTTTTGGGTCATGTGATTTCTAAAGATGGAATTGTAGTGGATCCAACAAAGGTGGAGACGATTCTTCAGTGGGAAAGGCCAACTACAGTGACTGAGATCCAAAGTTTTGTTGGATTAGCTGGATATTATTGAAGATTTATTAAAGGCTTTTCCAAGATAGTCGGACATCTTACACAACTCACCAGGAAGAATCAAGCTTTCGTTTGGACAGATAAGTGTGAGGAAAGTTTTCAAGAATTAAAGAAAAAGTTGACTACTGCACCAGTGTTGATTCTACCAGATCCGAACGAATCTTTTGAAGTATATTGCGATGCTTCATATCAAGGGTTAGGATGTGTTTTGATGCAAAATAGAAAAGTGGTAGAATATGCTTCAAGACAACTAAAGATGCATGAGAGGAATTATCCAGCACATGATTTGGAATTAGCTGCAGTTGTCTTTGCATTGAAAATTTGGAGACATTTTCTACATAGAGCTACGTTCAACGTCTTTAGTGATCATAAGAATCTAAAGTATTTATTTGATCAAAAGGAGTTGAACATGAGGCAGAGAAGGTGGTTAGAATTCTTGAAGGATTATGATTTTCAACTTTAATATCACCCTAGAAAAGCTAATGTTGTGGCAGATGTTTTGAGTAGGAAGATACTCAGTGTTTCTGCTATGATGATTAAAGAGGAACAATTGATTGAGCAGTTTAGAGATTTGGGATTGGCAGTAGAGTTAGCTCCTGGAAAGATGCGTTTGAATAAGGTTACTATTCTAAATGACTTACTTGAGGAAATTAGAGAAAAGCAATATGATGATGAATTTTTACAAGAAGAAAAGGAGCGGTTGAAGCATGGTGGAATTGCAACAATTGACAAAGGATCTGATAGGATTCTAAAGTTTAAAGGCAGAATCTGTATACCTACTGATCTTGATCTTAGAAAGACGATTCTAGATGAAGCTCATACCAGCAGATTGAGTATACATCCAGGAATGACCAAAATGTATCACGATCTAAAGCGATTATTTTGGTGGCCTGGGATGAAGAGAGATGCTGCTGAACATGTGTCATCATGTCTCGTGTGTCAGAAAATGAAAGTTGAACATCAAAGGCCAACGGGTATGCTACAACCCCTAACTATTCCAGAATGGAAATAGGATAGTATAGCAATGGATTTTGTTACGGGTTTGCCAAAGACCAGAAAAGGATATGATTCTTTATGGGTCATTGTTGATAGGCTTACGAAGTCAGCTCACTTCTTGCCAATCAATATCAGGTATTCATTAGAAAAGTTGACCCAGGTGTACATTGGTGAAATCGTAAGACTTCATGGTGTACCCATTAGTATCATTTCTGATAGGGATCCAAGATTTACATCAAGGTTTTGGCGAAGCCTACAAGAAGCTTTAAGGACTAAAATTCATCTGAATTCTGCCTATCATCCGCAGACGGATGGTCAAACAGAAAGGACGATACAATCACTGGAAAACCTGTTAAGAGCTTATGTATTAGAACAAAAAGGGAGTTGGGATGAATTTTTGCCTTTGGTAGAATTTACCTATAACAATAGTTTTCACTCAAGTATAGGGATGGCACCCTATGAATCGCTCTACGAACGACGATGTCGAACACCTTTGTGTTGGTATCAGGATGGTGAAAGTATGACCATTGGACCTGAGATGGTGCAACAAACAACTGAAAAGGTGAAGATGATCCAAGAGAAAATGAAGGCGACTCAAAGTAGATAGAAAAGCTATACTGATAAAAGAAGAAGATTTCTTGAATTTGAAGAAGGTGAGCATGTGTTTTTACGAGTTACACCTACGACTGGTGTTGGAAGGGTTATAAAATCTAAAAAACTCATTCCTAAGTTTATTGGACCTTATCAAATTCTTCGTCGGATAGGTCCAGTCACATACCAAATTGCTTTGCCACCTTTTCTTTCCAATTTGCACAATGTTTTCCATGTGTCTCAGTTAAGAAAGTACATTCCCGATCCAACTCATGTTATTCAGCCCAATGAGGTACAATTGAAAGAAAATTTGACGTATGAGACACTTCCTTTTAAGATTGAAGATAGGAGGATGAAGCAGCTCAGAGGGAAGGATATTCCATTACTAAAAGTGATCTGGAATGAATGGGGGATGTTACATGGGAGCTAGAAGACAAAATGAAGGAACAATATCCTCAATTGTTCTGAGGTATGGTAAATTTTGAGGACAAAATTTTTTTTAGTAGGGGAGAGTTGTAACATCCCGATTTTCGTTTTTTCTGCATAAATATTAATTTTCTAATTTTTGTGATTTTTGAAAAAAATTCTGGATTTTTCTGAGATAAAAAATATTTTAGTAATATTTTGGGCCATCTGTGGGCCCATGGTGGGCCCAAAAACATTAAAAAATTTTAATGGCCAGAAAATTTTGTACTGTTGATGCGGGGCTAGGGGATCTTACTAAACCCGAAACCGGATACAGTATTAAAAATTTTCTTATATTGTGATTTTATTATTCACTATACAATAATTACTGGTTTGTGATCAGTAATTTTATTTGTGAGTAATAATTTCTTGTAGCTATAGCCATGTGATACTTGTTATAAAAAGTCAAAATTAGTGGCTAGTCTTGATAATTAACCTATAGTAATAAGTCAATAAAAATGGCTTGCTTAATTAAGTTACTAAGCTAGATGAATTAGTAAGCTAACCTAAGCTTAAATGGTCACAAATTGAAACAATTATTGGTTAGTAATTAGCAAGGAGTCACACGGCCATGAAGGGATGTTCTAGGACATTTAAGAGCTAGTGATTCATCAAGTGTGACCAAAGCAAGACAACTTGGTGACTTGGTGCCATATGCTTGATTTGCACTTTGATTGACCATGCATTAACTCCCCCACATGCTAGTAACTCCACGGCAATGAGCTTTGTGTAGGCTATCTATCACAAATTCTATCACCTTTGTCTTTTAAGCCATTCTCTTCATTTCTACACTTCACCAAAACTCCATTTCTCTCCTCCTAAGACACCATTCAGCCATCACACCCATGACCACCATCCAAGCTTCTAAAATTTCATCCAACCTTATTCCCTACACCTAAACATCATTCTAAGACACTTCTATGTTGAAGACTTAAGCAAAATCCTTCATCTTCTACCATTTCTACAAGTTAGGGTTCTTGAAATTTCAAGGTAAAAGTTCTTTTTTTTTGTTTCTAAGTTGGTTTTTGAGTTTCTAAACCATGATTGTTCCATGGTTTCTCTTCTTCAAGCTTTGTTTGTGACTTTGGTTGGTTTAAGTTTGTTATGATTTTCCTTTGGAGCCACACGAAATCCATAGAAGACTAAGCAAGAAGGAGTTTTGTCTTCCTTGAGGTAAGAAGGAGATTACCCTCATCAACCATATGTCAGTGGTGAGGAAATGACCTTGTTTGTGGTGAAAAATCCATAAGGATTTATTCACTTGTATGGTTTAAGCTTGCTTTATTTATGGTTGGTTTATTTTTAAGCTTTGATTATATGCTTGTTTAGTAGATTATATGCTTATATGCTTGTTTATATGCTTATGGTAGCATGATGAATGTTGTGTAAAATAGAATATGAGTTGTATGATGAGGAAAATTGTGTGAAGGTTCCAAAGAACCTAGGGGAGGCTCACGGTTTTGATTACTACAAAGGGAACAAGATGATTCAAATTAATTCCTAAGTTATGGATTAATGATTTTAAGGATAAAAATTGGATTAAATGTTTTGCTAAAGGATTTTGATGATGGAAAATGGTTTTGTAAAGGATTTTGGTAATGAAAAATGATTAAATATGAATAGAAACCCTAAACCTAATTTTTGACCACCACACCAAAGTGTGGTATATTAAACCCTAAATTATTTTACCTAGTGTGGACTTCGATAATTAGTTAACAAGAATTAGAGTTAAGGAGTTTTTAGTGGGAAAAGGAAAATGGATTTAATGGTAGGAATTAAATTAGTATGTAAGCTATATTATTTAATTAAATCAAATTTTTGGAAAGAACCAAAGAAAATAATACGTAAAGGATTTTTAGAATGAAAATATTTTCAAGAAGGCCAAAATGCATAATTATGTAAAGAATTTTATAAATAAGTTTAGAAAGCGAAAAATGCTAGAAAACCATTACGCGACTTAGAAATCACTATTTTTAAGCTACGCAATTGATTTTTATGTTACACAATTGAGAAAATGATTTTAAATGGTTATGAGATTGAGAAAACGTTTAAAAATCTCTACGCGATTTCAAAACGTTTGGAATTATTTACGCGATTTGAAAAATGTTAAAAATGTTTATGTGATTTAGAAAACATTTAAATATATTTATGTGATTTAAAAACGTTTGAAATTGATTACGCGTTTACAAAAACGTTGAAAAATATTGCGTAATTTGAAAACGTAAGAAAAACGTCACGCTATTTCAAAAATGCGATAAAATGTTTACGCGATTGGAAATTACAGCAATTGGTTGTCGGGCTGTCGTGGTGGGCCCCGTTATGTTGAAAAGTGATACTGTCAAGAAATGGCGCGTATTTGTGAAATACTATAAAATAATGGTGGTATGTATTTTTGAATCATATATCATGCATGAAAAAGCATGTCAAGTAAGGCAATTGGCCTAGGAGATGGAAATTACACCTTTGTGCGGGTGAGAATTGCGTAGTTACGATCTTCAGTGATTTTGGAGACGCCGGGGTGTGGAATGTCACATGTGGCCAGTAGGTAGCACCACTGCGTCGTGGTATCCTTTGCAAACACACCAGCAGTCTTGACGGAGTTACTACTCTTTTCGTGATATGGTTGAGAGTGTCTTGTATTAGCCATGTTGCGCACCATGATATGATAAAGGGCACATGATTTAAGGCTAACGGTATATAGACATGTACTCCCTATCATTCTCTCCGAAGTTGTGCTTAGCTCCATAGAGTAGGAAATGGGTCGTTGTACACATGCATAATGAGTCAGCATATTGGTGTGACAATTATGCCTATTTATATGTTTTCTATTATATGATATGATATGACTATATATGATATATGTTATACCTGTATCTTTTACTATCATTTTCTATACTGCCTCATTGGTATTGATGAAAGGGGATCTCACCTCTTTATTATATTGAATTTGTGTATTGTATGTATTTGATGAAGACCGAGGAGGCGAGGAGGCTGATAAATCGTTTTACTATCAGTAGCTATTTTTCTGTACCTATCTAATATGGCGGCGAGGCACCAAGTTTTAGGGTTTGTCACGGTTCAACTCCATGGTGGGATTGATGCATGGTGGGTTAACTTAGAAAGGGAAAGGTTTGTGTAGACTGGGGATCTGACTCTGACTTTAAGTGATACTAGGGATGGTACTCCTGTCATGACACAACACGTGTCTGTTCGTTTAGAGTTTTATATGTCTATACATGAACTTTGGAGTAGGAACACGTATACTCCACATGAGGATTCCATGATGTTGACTGCCAGGACACCAACCCGGCGTGTGCTGTATCCGCTAGGGTTTTTTGATGACAACACCGAGGAAGAGGAGGATCCCAATGAGAGCCTGAACCTGTAGTTTGTTAGAGTTCTAGTTTAGTAGTTTTACTTTGGTGTGTATTGTATATATAACTTTTGGGGGTGTAATTATGTAAATTATTTGTGAACAAGGTTTGTAATATGTAATATAAGGCATGTTAGTTTTAAATTATGTTTCACGTTTAATGTTTTTATTTATTATCTGTGTTTCCGCAAAAGAAATTTTAAAATCAGTGTTTTTACAAGATTAATTCTTTTATAACTTGGGTAAGTTATATTAGGATTAGTCTTAAATGTGACACCCTATGGAGGGTGTTGCAATATTCATGATGTGATATTTTGGTTTTGTTAAATTGAACAAGGAGTCATTGGTTGTACTCTTCTTTTATGCAAGAATATATCTCTCTGATGGCTCCAAACAAGAAAAGAAAGAAGACAATAGGGTCAAGTTTAAAAAGTGTCGCCTTCGATGAACATCACTTTCGCTCTTAAGAAGTGTCGCCTTTGATGAACATCACTTTCGCTCTCTGCAATATGAAGAGCGATATAGTAGAGTGGTAGGTAAGAAGGGAACTATCAGAGAATGAGGAATAGAGCTACAGGGCAAGAGGTACCTCCTCATTCTTATTGAAATCATAAGGAGAAACTGGGAGAGATTTTGTGCTCCACCTCAGCCAAGCAGGCCTACGCTGGTGAAAGAATTCTATAATAACAACTTTAATGAAAAGAAGAAAAAAAAGGACTTCCTTTGACATATGCTGAGAGATTCAAGACCTATGTGAAAGGTCGCAAATTCTGGTTTAGCAAGGATGAATTGAATGAGCTGCTTGGCACAGGAATTGATTTTCAAAGAGCTGGCTGCTATGGATATACCAGATTATGCAACCAAGTGCTGGATAAAGAGGGAATGCTCTAATAACTATGCAAAGAAGGAGCTGCTTGAGAATACGATGTTAATGATGCACCTAAGCATCTTAAAAAAAGTGATTTAAAGCCTATTCCCAAGGCCTGGTGAACCTTCGTCCAAGCCACTCTTCTTCCCTACTCCAACGCACGCGAAATAACTATCAACAAGGCCTTACTTATTTATGCCATTGTGACTAGCTTACCAATTAATGTAGGATAAGTGATTGCTTCCTACATTAATGATTTAGCACACAATGATGTTGCAAAATTGGCTTCTACATTAATGATTTAGCACACAATGATGTTGCAAAATTGGCTTACCCTTCCATCATCACTACATTATACCTGAATGAGGGCATTCTACTAGACAATGACATGGAACAAAGACCAATTGTGTTAGTGGACTTTGCTATGGTGGATACATATTTTAGTGAGGCCAGTGAGCCAACCTAACATCCTCCCCCATCAGCTCCTGTACAACGAAGAAGATAATGATTACCTATTAGAGACAGATTAACTAAGGTTGAGCGAGAAGTAAGAGATTGCAGAGAGATGTTAACTCCCCTTACCCACTAGATGCCTGGCATGGAAGGAATGATATGCAACCTTGCTTCTCAACTGAACCTGGATCTAGACGAACTTGGAGGCCTTCCACTCTACGTCCCATAGGAGGCACATGATGAGGAAGAGGATTCTGAGGAGGAAGATGATGAGGAGTTGGACTGATCAAACCACCAAACTATAAGCTTTACCTTGCCCTTCACTTTTATTTATTTGTTTTGCTTTCTTTTTGTTAATTGCTTATACTCTATTTGCACAATGTAGGCATTATTTATCTTAAGTTTGGAGGGATATCTATGCTATATTTGTTTTGTTTTTAGTTTTCTTATTTTCTATTGTTTGTTAGTATTTTTTTTGAGTCACATTATTGAACTGAGCATACCGGTTTGTTGAATTGAATATCTAATGGATGCATGAACTGTGAATTAATCTCTTTTCTTGGGATATCACATGGGAGTCCAGGAGTTGTGTTTATCTCAATTGCTTCAATTATGTATGAATGTATCTCTTATCTTTATGTTTGATACACCTTTACATATGAATGCATGTCAAGCTTAGAGAAAGTTTATGAATGCATGTGTGTAGATTACTTACATCTAAAAGTTGTTAGATTCTCTTTTGAGGCGAAATACTTGATAATGCATTATCAAGAAAATGATAAGGGTTTTCTTTGGACCGTTTAGTGTAACGCCCCTTTTTCTTATCTTGCGAAGAAAGAACGTCACACCATGAGGAAATTAAAACAAAAATGCAGAAAATAATAGTTACCTTGATTAATTAAGACCCAGTTCATTTTTAACACATGAATAAATGATTTGCATTCTTGGATGATAACGAGTATTAAAATATTTGTACATTTTTTTTCTTGTTAAAATAACCAACAATAAAGGGATAATAAAAATTATAAATACAATAGAATCGATATAGGATTTAAAATCATACATTCACAATATATATATATATATTATATGCATTAGTCTGTTTAATTACATCATGATTTACACAAAAAGAAAAAGATGTACCCACCCGAATGATACAAATATACACCCATAAAGTACGGCAAAACATCAGGCTTCCCCAAAAAGACAAACGGTTAGCCATCAGTAGCCACTGACAGTATCAGACCCTAAGACTGACGAGATATAGGACAGCGTCTCAGTCCGGATCGTAGGTGTGTTTGCATCGGTCTATCCCACGGCCCTAGTGGAGCTACCACTATCTATTGTGAGACACCCGCACCCCGACACTCCTAGGGCCAACCACTATAACCCTACGCTTAGTCTACTCGCACCCGCACATAGGTGTTATTCAAACTCCTAGGCATACATCGCCTTTCTAACAATGTCCAATGGACAACACATATGCATGACGACACAATGTACATCATGTATGTTCATCAATGATACATTTATCATAAAGTATACCACAATGGCATATATTCAATTCTCAATATTAACATGTCATAATTTCATCAAAAACTTAGTATCACATAGAAAATCACAATAGCATCAACCAATTCTCAACAACAATATATATACATATACATTGTCCCACACATACCACAATTTCCATATTATGGACCCTACATTTTCAATGTCCTAAGTCTTGGTCAATTATGTGATTTCTCTTTGGGCTAACAAAACCCTTCAAAACCATGGCCCTCTTAAGTGTTATTATTCAATTTAATTCTTCCACTTCATTATGGATTATGCATATCTCTAAATTCTTAATTTCCAAGGATGCACTAAGGCATCATTTGAACCCTAAATTTTCTCTAAAAACCGTGGCCTCCATAGGTCTTCAAAGTTTCAATTTCTTTCCATTTTATGCATTGGCCACATGATATCTAATCTATTAAATTTTTGTTCACACAAAATCAATCTAATCCCTCAAAATCCAAGCCAAAACTGTGGCCTCTAAAATGGGTAATAAACCCTCAAAATTTTCATTTATTAATTCTAACACTATCAAGCATTTCAACACCACCAATGCATTCAAAATCAGCCTTCAATCATCAATCTCAAATCAAGAACACATAAGCATACAAAATCATCAACAAAGTAAGCATACAAATATGGATTTCTCCATCAAACAATCACACAAAGTCTCCTCACCACCAATAATGATAGAAGTGAGTAAATCTCCCTCTTACCTAAAGGAAGAACATGAAAATGGCTTCCTTGGTGCTCCTTGGTGGTTTCGATTTTGAGCTTCCAAAACCCTAAAATTTTCCAACACAAAGAATCAATATTAAGCTTGGTAAAAGATGGTTCTTTGGCCTCCAATGAAACTATAGAACACAAAAATGAAGAGAAGAAAGAAGAAAAATGGAAACTTGACCTTAAAGTTTGAAGCTTTGCCTTGGAAGACAATAGAGGTAAAGATGGATTTGAAGAAATTTTCTAAATAGGAAGTGTAGGGGAGTTTGAGGTGAGTGTAGAAATGATATTGGTGAGGTTGAAAAATGAAAGAGAGTGGTCTCCTTAGGGGCTGCAAACCGTGAGATGAGGGGGAGGAAGAAGAGAAAAGGAGGAGAAAATGGAAGATGAAAAACTAGAGAGAGAAAGTGTTAGATGGAAAATGATGATTTTAGGTAAAATGTATTAAGTGTGGAGGCAAAATTTTTGCCTCCCAAAGGCAAGCAATGCCGCGGCAAAGAGAGAGAGAAGGAGGGATGGAGAGGCTTCACCAACAAACCAAGGGTAACTTAGACATTTTATGGTCAAAGCTTCTCAAAGAAGCTTTGATTAAAATACACTAAATTTGAATTAAAGTGGATTTGATTAGACATAAAGTGGATTACATTAGGATAATGTGATAAGATTTTTAATACATGCTATTATCCAATAGACAATTGTTACAGTTGACAGAAGTTAGTATTAATTATCCGGCGGATAAAATTACACAGCAATTTATTATTTTATCAGATAAAATTTCTCGAAAAATATGAAACCTCGTAAACTGTGTCCAGTCTCGGGTTTAGTAAGATCCCCCATCTATGTTTCCACAAATCAAGATTCTTGGAAAAAATATCTCATTTTTCCGGGCCTGCTCAATTTACACGCAAAATGAAGAATAATATTAAAATATTCTACGTTATCAGAAAAATCCAAAAAAAATTCCAAAAAACAAAATGAATATTTATAATGAAATAAATAAATTTTGGGGTGTTACAACTCTCCCCAACAAATAAGAATTTCGTCCTCGAAATTTTCATACCTTAGAATAGCTCTGGGTATTGCTCCTTTATCTTGTCCTCCAGTTCCCATGTTGCATCTCCAATTGTGTCATTCCAGATCACTTTTACAAATGGAATGTCTTTTCCTCTGAGTTACTTCATTCTTCTATCCTCAATCCTTACAGGAGTTGTTTCATAAGTCAAGTTTTCCTTTAATTGTACTAAATCAGGTGTTATGACATGATCAGGACGTGGGATATATTTTCGAAGTTGTGACACATGAAAAACATTGTGGAGATTTGAAAGAAAAGGTAGTAAAGCTATTTGGTAAGCAACGGGACCTACCCAATCAAGAATTTGATAAGGTCCAAGGAATTTTGGAGTGAGCTTTCTAGATTTGAGAACTCGACTGACCCTAGTCATGGGCATGACTTTTAAGAATACGTGGTCTCCTTCCTCAAATTCAAGAGGTTTTCTTCTTTTGTCTGCATAACTCTTTTATCGACTTTGAGATGTTCTCATCTTCTCCTGAATCATTTTGACCTTCTCAATTGTCTGTTGAATAAGATCAGGTCCGACTGCAAGTCACTCTCCATCTTGATACCAACATAAAGGCGTTCTGCATCTTCGTCCATACAAAGCCTCATAGGGTGCCATCCCTATGCTTGAATGGTAACTGTTATTGTAGGTAAACTTTACCAATGGTAAAATCTCGTCCCAACTTCCAGTCTGCTCTATAGCACAAGCTCTCAGCAAATCTTCCAATGATTGAATTGTTCTTTCTGATTGGCCGTCTATCTGAGGATGGTAAGCAGAACTCAGACGTAGCTTTGTCCCCATTGCTTCTTGAAGACTTTGCCAAAACTTTGATGTAAATTTGGGATCTCTATCAGAGATGATACTTGTAGGCACACCATGTAGTCTGACAATTTCACCAATGTACAACTGAGTCAACTTCTCCAATGAATATCTTATGTTGATCGGCAAGAAGTGTGCTGAATTTGTAAGTCGATCCACAATTACCCATATTGAATCATATCCTCTTCTGGTCTTTGGCAATCCGACAACAAAGTCCATGGCAATACTATCTCATTTCCATTCGGGAATAATCAAGGGTTGCAACAATCCAGACGGTCTTTGATGTTCAATCTTTGTCTTCTGACAAACTAAACAGGAAGATACGCATCTAGCAATATCTCTTTTCATTCTATGCCACCAAAATAACTTCTTCAAATCTTGGTACATTTTGGTCATTCCAGGATGCATGCTCAGCTGACTCTAATGAGCATGTTCGAGTATATACTTCCTAAGTTCTTCATCTTTAAGCACACAGACTCTACCTTAGAATCTTAAAATTTCATCGCTTCCTTCCTCTAGTGTTGATATACCACCTTGCTTCATCAGCTCTCTTTCCTCTTGTAAGAACTTATCAACCTTCTGTTTTTCTCGGATATCTTCCATTAAATCATTTAAAATAATGACCATGTTCATGCAAATTTTTCCTGGCATCAATTCCACAAAGGACCATATGTCTAAGAATTGTTCTATCAAATCTAGTTCTCTGATCATCATGTTAGAAACACTGATCGTTTTCCTGCTTAAGCCATCAGCCACAACATTTGCCTTTCCAGGGTGATACTGAAGTTGAAAATCATAGTCTTTCAGAAATTCTAACCACCTTCATTGTCTCATGTTCAGCTCTTTTTGATCATACAAATACTTCAAGCTCTTGTGATCGTTGAAGACGTTGAACGTTGCTCCACAAAGATAATGTCTCCATATCTTCAAGGCAAATACAACAGCAGCTAACTCCAAGTCATGCGTTGGGTAGTTCTTCTTATGCACTCGCAATTGTCTCGAGGCATAAGCCATCACTTTTCCACCTTGTATAAGGACGCAACTCAATCCTTGGTATAAAGTGTCATAGTACACTTCGAATGGTTTACTTAGATCAGGTAGAACTAGCACTAGTGAAGTAGTTAGTCTCCTTTTCAACTCTTGAAAACTCTTTTCATAAGCATTCGTCCACTCAAAAGCTTGATTCTTCCTCGTGAGTTAAGTAAGAGGTCCGGCAATCTTAGAGAATCCTTCAATAAACCTCCGGTAATATCCGACTAATCCCACAAAGCTTCAGATTTCTGTCACCGTCTTCACCCTTTCCCATTGTAGGATAGCTTCTACCTTCGAAGGATCTACAACAATTCCTCCCTTTGAAATCACATGGCCCAAGAATTTAACTTCGTCCAACCAAAACTCACACTTCGACAACTTGGCATACAACTCTTTCTCCTTCAAAGTCTGAAGAACTATACTGAGATGTTCAGCATGATCCTCTTGATTTTTCGAATAGATCAAGATATCGTCGATGAATACAACGACGAATTTGTCCAAATAAGGACGGAAGATTCTATTTATATAATCCATGAAAATAGTAGATGCATTAGTTACACCAAAAGGCATGACCAGGTACGCGTCATGTCCATAACGAGTATGAAAAGCCGTTATGGGAATGTCTTCCACCTTAACCTTAATATGATGGTAGCTCAATCGCAAATCGATCTTAGAAAACACCGCCGCTCCTTTCAGTTGATCCATTAGGTCATCTATCATCGGCAATGGATACTAGTTCTTTATCGTGACCTTGTTTAACTGACGATAATCCAGGCACAATCTCGAAGTACCGTCTTTCTTCTTAACTAGTAATACCAGTGCTCCCTAAGGTGATACACTGGGCCTCACGAATTGCTTCTCCAAAAGCTCTTCTAGTTGCTTCTTGAGCTCAACTAGCTCTGCTGGTGACATTCTGTAAGGCGCTATGGAAATAAGACCAGCTCCAGGTACAAGATCGATGGCAAATTTTGTAACACCCTCCTTAGGGCATCACATATTTGACTTCCTACTCATAATCTGTAAAGAAGTTCATAAACAAGGTTTGAGTTATAAAAGATGGGTTTTAAAATTTCTTTTCATCAAAGACGGAAACATAAACTTACTGAGATCCATAAATATTACTGAAAATATATTTAATATACAATATTGACACCAATTAATATTTAACAATTTAAAAAGAAATGTAAAACTAACAGACTCTTTTTTTTTAACAGTAGCAAACCCCATCACGGGTTCTACTTAATAGCACGATACAGCACTGACGAGAAAACTTAACATACTTATTCCTTCTTGTATCCATCTGGATGCATCAGACATCTATTCCTTGTCAACACTGCATGCTATCAAATCTGGAATGGTCATTCTCTGATGTTGTCTCCGATCTCAGAGTATTTATCACTCGTATGTCTAAGACAACTCGTTCCATCTATTATATAATTTTTTACCAATACAAGCACAACAACATAATATAACAAAGAGGTTAGATCACCTACGCCAATACCAATATGGTAGCATAGAGATAACACAACCAACATATCATACAGATATATCATACCATAATTCTAATAATGCACTCAACAATAATCAACTATCATCATCATGCCATTAACATTATTATCATCACACAATAATCACAATAATGCCATCAACATGATTATCATCATCATCATCCAATATTCCTCAATTATTATATCATGCAGATATAGATACTCAGATTTATGCATATGTTATGCATTTAGACTCAATGTCCTACTCCATGGAGATTTTCACAATTTCGAGAAGAATGCTCTGTTAATTGTCAACCTTAGCCCAAAGACAACCTTCCAGATTAGCCCATAGACAATGCCTAGCCTTAGCCCACAGACAAATGTCCAGCTTTCGAAAAGAATCGTGTTCTTGTCGGGTATCGTCAATGCGTTGCAACGGACTGCATCGCCAAGTGGCATATGGTACAGCCGTAGCCCACAGACAGATATCCACTGGTCGACCGCCGCGCCTTGACGCACCCCAAGATCCATCATAGACCTCACTATCAATTCACATTCCCTCTTCAACCACAAGGGTCCTAATAGTATCAGCTATCAATTTTTGTTCAATTCAAAATCATCATATGCCTCAATGCATATCTTTCTAATGCATGTTCAATGCACCAATGCCAATCACAGGCAAAATTCCTCATTTCCAATGCATGCTCAATGCACCAATACCAATCATAGGTAAAATTCACACTTTTATATTCAAGGTCCACACATTGGCTCATTCTCAATTTAATTTCATAATCCATAATCAGGGTCCACACACTGGCCCAACAGTAATTATACTATATTTTCAACAGCAAAATCATATTATCGTGTTTTTATAGTCACAAAACACTTTCATTATGTTTTCACAATCGCGTAACATTTCTGTTACGTTTTCACAATTTTACAACATTTTTGTTGCATTTTCAAATCATGTAGTGATTTTTCAACGTTTTCTCAATCACGTAAAAATATTCCTCCATTTATAAATCGCGTAGCAATTTTTCAACAATATCTCAAACGTGTAAAAATATTTAAACGCTTTCCAAATTGCGTAGAAATATTTCAACGTTTTTCAAATCGCGTGGAAATATTTAAACGTTTTTCAAATCGCGTAGCTTAAAATTCACGTTTTTAAGTTATATAAATCATTTTTCACCATAATTCCATTACGAAAAATATTTCTCAACCTTCAAAAATTTCATTTCAACTTTTCTCAAAATAATATGACTACTCACATTATTTTCCACATTTTCTTACTCAAGAAAATTCTTTTTGCAACAAATTCCACAAATTCACAATTCTATTGAATTAAATCAATGTTTCTCATTTAAAATTTCCTAACGCACTCCAAAACCCAAAGGATGAGTTTTACGTTAGTAAATTTTAAATCACCATTATATTCTCCATTTTTCTCAAATCAATTCCAAAATCAATTCTCTTCAAAATAAATTGAGGTTCAAACACTTTCAACCTCTCTTGTCCATTTACATAGGAAAACTTCATTTCTCAAGTGATAAAACACTCTGATTCCCTTTCCAAAAATCCTTGTACTAAATCATTTTGTTCAAAAACTTTGTTTCCACTTTGAAATCACTTTGTTTCGTAAAACCAAAACTATTCCAATCTCCCAAACACCATGGAGTCTTTGGCCATTGAAGCCATCAAATACTTTTCCTTTTAAGTTGATATGGTTTTACACAAACAACACCATTAAAAATTCTTTAACAAAATCGTGAGATTCATAGTCTTTGAAATCAAATCATTTGTTCATTTTCATTTTTCACTTTCTTTGCAAATCCTTAAAATCATCAACTCATTGCTCTTTTCATTTAAAACTCATGATTTGTAAAATACTTAAAATATTCTTATTCAAAAATGTCCTTAAGTTCCATTAAATTCCATTCTTGTTTTTACACAAAATAAATCAATAAAAATTCTTCTCAAAACCGTGAACACCATTTCTTGAAAAACAAATCCTTTGTTTATTTTCCTTATTTTTCTAATCATCCAATTTTATCATTAATGAAAATATTAATTTATGAACACCTATTTTGAGGTGTCTTAGCCGAAATTCCTCTTGGTCTTTGGAACCAAAAATTAATTTCCTTTCCATCATCAAATCATGACATACAAATATGTAACACCCCAAAATTTACTTTTCTACTATCAGAATTCATTCTAAAATATTTGTGATTTTCTAGAATTTTTCTGGAATTTTCTGAGAATGCGGAATATTTTAATATATTTTTCGTTTTACGTATGTACTGAGCGGAACCGGAGAAATGAGATATTTTCTCCGAAAGCCTTGAACTATGGAAACGTCGACGGGGGATCTTACTAAACTCGAGATCGAACATAGTTTGCAAGGTTTCACATTTTTCAAGAAATTTAACAGTAATAATAATGAAACGCTGTGTAGATTTCAACTGTTAGGTAAATTAATGTTGACTTCTATCAACTGTAATAATTATCTACTAAATAATAACATGTATTAAAAACATTATCCTAATATCCAAAATCTACTTTGTATCACATTCATTAGCTTTAGTTCCAAAAAGAATGATTAAATTAATTAAGCTGTCAAGGAAGCTTCTTAGAAATTTCCCAAACAATTCATTTTTCTCTCTCTTCACTCCTCACTCCTTGTCCACGGCAGATGACCTATTTGGGAGAAGTCCAAATTATTTTCCTCATTTTACCATTTCACTCTCATTTCTTTAGACTCCAAAATACTTATTCTCCTCTTCTCTTCTTTTCTCCACCGTGCACCCATTTCTGGAGACACTCACCATTTCTTACTTCATCATCAAAGATTTCTTGCTTCTTGCACCATTCCAAGACCATTCTCTTTGGTGGTCATTCTCTTGGTTCTTCTTCTTCTTCCTCCTCCACTATCCACCATTGAAGCTAAAGCTTTGAGCTTGGAGGTAAAGTCTTCACCTTTCCTTCACTTTCTTCTCATTTTCGTTTTTCTTGGTCACCTATGTGATCAAGAACTCATTTTTCCATGGTTTGAGTGGACATTATAGAAATCACTCACATTGGTGTTCTTCTTGAAGGGGAAAACGAAAATCTAGGGCAAGAAGAGGTAACACCTTGTGTTGTCTTCCAAATAGGTAAGAGGGAGATGATCCTCTTCAACCAATCTTGGTAGTAAGGGAATGTCTTGTATGTGTGTTGTTATTGATTTCTGAATCCATGTATAAAGTTCTCTCATTTTTATGTTGTTCTTCATGATAGTGCATTTTGTTGGATTTGTATGATTTATTGATGCCTCTTACACGATTTGAAGATATATTTGAGTAACTTATTGATTAAATATGATAATGATTGGTTTGGTTTAAGTTAAAGGACCTGGAGAACTCTGTTTTCTGCAAGTTTACGTGTGGTAATCGATTACACGGGGCTTATAATCGATTACCAAGCTCTTAAGGGTACGAAATCGTGATTCTGGAAATCTGGTAATCGATTACGTCTTGTGTGTAATCGATTATAGAGATTCTGTCTAGCTTGTAATCGATTACAAGAATGGTGTAATCAATTACCAAGCCTCTGATGTCACGAAATGGTGCTTCTGGAATCACGTAGTCGATTATAACTTGTGGGTAATCGATTACGGAGGTTCTGTCCAATTGGTAATTGATTACCATGGCTGCGTAATCGATTACTAGGGCCTTGAAGTTACGAAGCATGGTTCTGGGAATCACGTAATCGATTACAATGAAATTGTAATCGATTACAGAGATTCTGTTACGTTGGTAATCGATTACTAGGGTGATGTAATCGATTACCAAGACCCAAAAATGAGATTTTTGAGCTGGAAATGATTGAAATTATGGTTCTTTGTCCTTTGTAACTCAAACATAACCTAAAAACCCTGGATTCAAGGATTTTACTTTACTTAAATGTGATAGGAATATGTATTCATACCAATAGAGAAGAAATGATTTTGAAAATGGAATTCTTGGATCCATGACATGGAAATTGTGGTATGTAGGAACATACATTGCTAGTGAGAATTATTGATGCAAGTGTAATTCCCTATGTGGGTTATGCAGTTATTGATTCAGTATTCAATGAGATAAGAAATGATGATATGCCATTGAGGCAATGTTTTTAATAGATGTATTGTTGATATGTCATGTTGAACATTGAATAATGCTTATGTGCCATTGAGGCAATGCTTATGTTGAATGCATCATTGATGAACATACATGATTGGACATTGTGTCATCATGCATGCGTGTTGTCCGTTGGACATTGTTGAGAAGGCTATGTTGCCTAGGAGTTTGAATAACACCTATGTGCGGGTGCGAATAGACTAAGCGTAGGTGTCATATGTTGTTGACCCAGGGGACGTCAGGGTGTGGGTGCCTCACAATAGACAGTGGTAGCTCCACTGGGGCGTGGGATAGACCAATGCGACGCACCGACGATGCTGCCTGAGACGCTGTCCTATATCGCGATCAACTGTTAAGGTACCATGTATAAGCCATTGCGCAAACAATTTTATGAAAGAAAGCACACTATATTTTAAGGCTACTAAGATACTAGTATTACTCCTTGATCATTCACTCCGAAGATGTTTATGTCTAGCTCTATGGAGTAGGAACTTTGGTACCCTTGTTGCATTGTGAGTTCTCAGTCACATGGTCCATTGAGCATTTATAATTGGATAATGTGTTTATTATTATGATTGCGATATTTATTTGACTCTTGGTAATGCTAATGTTGCTAGCTGGCTATGGATAATGTTAACTATTGTTCTTTGCTGCTTTACTCTCGTTAATTGCTTTTGGGTATTATTGCATTTGTATGTATTAACTGTGTCTTATATTGGCGTTTGACGCCGTTTATTTTCTTGTTGCCACATTGGGACTGAAAGCTGGGAATCTCACCTCTTTCCTATATTTGTGCAATTCTGTTTTACATTTATATTTAATAAAAGATCGTGAGGAAGATAAAGAGGGACCATACCTTGGTTGATTGACTTGAGCGTCAGGACAAGATTTCGTCGACTACGTAAGAATGCAGCCGCGTGGTGGCATTGAAGCCTGTCGTGTCAACTGGGACGCCGTGTGTCATGTACATATGGGGTTGCGGCCTTGTCTGCTGGTAGTACCCATCCCTGGGTTACTACTCCTCCCCTTTAATGTTTTTATTCCCGCTATATTTTATTTGACTCTGTAATTATTATATCCTATGTTATCAGTGATTCGTGTAAATTGGCTATAAACCATATATATAAGGAACGTGATTTCATTCTAATGGTTGTATTAAGGGTTGAATACATTTATATTTCATTCATGGCTCGTATTTTCTACTTATGCATAAATGCGAAAAAATAAACTCAAAAATTTGGAAACTACTGTTATCATGACTGTGACACACCTGGATTTAGTAACTGTGGTGTAATGACGATTGTGCTGCAGTTGGTATATTTAGGTGCGTTACACTAGGTGGTATCAGAGCAGTTCATCCTGTTGAGCCAGGGTATGGACTTGCTATGTTTAGGCATATTAGAATTTGGTCTGTTGTGCACTTCCTTGTCTCTTGATTGAGATGATGGGAAAGGAATGCATGGCTTGCCGTAGGTTGAATGTTGATGGCTACTATTATACAGTTGTATGATATTGAGGATTGGCCTACTCAATATGTAATGTTCTGTGCGTACAGGAAACTATGACTTCACCTAGGCGTACTATGTTAGGAAAATAGGATTTCTTTTGTGAGGAGATCAAAAGGTTTTGGAAAACCGATCTTCTGGAGAAAGAAATAGTTGGTGTAAACTAGATTCGAGAAGTAGTTTGGAAGTTGACGGCTTACGAGGGATTACTTTTGTGGAAGCAGAATGAAGAAGTTCGAGCTGGAGATTGTTAGGATGTATGGAATTGAACTTGTCTTGCTTGAATTGTATGAATTATGTGACTCTCTGTATTTGGTTTTCATAGGGAGATAACGCTGTTTGAGGTAATTTTGTGTTGTTGTATTTATGTCCATCTTCAGAGAGATTCAATGGCTCGCAGTAGACATGCAAGGGCGGTGGCTCGTGACAGACATATACATGTGAGCACCGGACAAGACAATAGGAGTATGGCTGCGACTGCAGAAGAAAGGCAAATGATAGCTGAGGTGATAACTCGCCAGGATCGGAGAGCCACGCAACAACGAGAACTGGAAGTTGAGGTCCAGAATCTATGGGAGGAAAGTCAGCTTTGGGGCAAACTTGGACTACCTAGATTCCAAAAGAGGAACAATAAAAAAGTTAACCAGTTTAAGCGGAAACCATACGCACAGGTATCAGGGAAACAACAACAACAACCAACTCCTGGACCAAGTACTAGTGGTGGTGTATCCAGTCAGACCCCGGCATCTTCGCCAAGATGTATGAAATGTGGAAAGGAACACTTCACGAGGGAGTGTAAGATCAAAGGGATAATCTGTTTTAAATGTGGAAAGCCTGGACACGTCTCCCGCAACTGCGACTAAGCAAAGGCAAATTCTTCAGTCAATGCTGTAAGGGTTGTGGAACCACAAGCAGAAGTCAGAACTTATACCTTGGGAGGTGCTGAGACTTCTAAATTTGGAGATCTAAATAAGGGAAGTTATGCCTCAAACGACGACCCTGTAATCGTACTGTATAATTTTGGGAGTAACCCCTCCTTTCATCAGTTGTAACCATATAGATCATTTGGATTCATCTATATCTTTCTTATCTTCAACTTAAGTTATTTCCATTTCTGTTACTAAGACTTGTCGTTGACACCTAAGTTGTGTAATCTATCCTATTTCTACTAAAGATCGAGTCTTTTGTTGACCTATCTTGCTTACCTCGAATCATATCTATTCGAGTTCATGATTTTAGAAATTGATTGGTAGTTTTCTAATTATTGTCGGCTAGGTCGTTCCGATAAAAACCTTAGAGATTTTTGAAACTAAGACTTTTAAACTCGTAACGGCCAACATGGTCTAAGCCTCATAAAAGAAAGGAGCCTGAGGGTACATGTAATGTTTTTCGTAGAGGACCAAGAGTAAAGGGAATATAAATGCCACTCTAATAGCCAAAGAGTTCCGTATGTTGAGGTAAGATGCTGTCAGTTAAGGAGAAGAATAAAATTTCTCGGTGATACGAGGACTATCACCAGTTAAACAAGATTATGAACAAAGATGAGTATTCTCGGAGGAAGGTAAATGATTTGATGGATCAGCGAGAAGGAAATCATTGTTTTCTCCAAGATAGATGTATATCCTAGCCACCGATGGATTCGTGGAAATAGAGAGTGTCCCCAAGATGATTTTTTGAGCGTGCTTTTGACATTATGGGTATCCCGTGATGTCAACCGGAGTGACAAACGCTCCTGTTGTATTCTTGGACAACATGAATTGTATTTTCTATCCTTACCTAGAACAGAATCGTCGTTGTCATTAATGATGACATTCTGATCTATCCTCGAAGATATGGGGAGATACGTTGGACATCTCGATATAGTTTTCCTGACTTTAAAGAAGAGAAAGTAAATGCCAAAGTATCAGAGTGCGAATTCTCGTTTAAGGAGGTTCCGTTTTGGAACATGGAATTCCAAAGGGAGGAAGTGTTGTGGATTCAAAAAAAAGGGGGGGTTGAAGCAGTTCTTCAAAAGGAAAGATCGGAAATCGTGAGGGAGGTTCATAGCTTGTGGGATCAGTTGGTTTTATTGAAGGAGTATCGACAGATTCTCGAAGATAGTAGGACAACTTGCTCCGATTACAAAAGGAGAATCAAAACTTTTACGGACCATCACAGGCAGAGAAAGTTTTGCAAAGATTGAGGAAATATTCAGATTTTGATATTGCCCGATCCCAGTGAAACATTCGAAGTGTTTTGGGATGCTTCACATCAAGGTTTAGGATGTGTTCATGCAAAGTTGAGAAGTTATAACTTATGCCTCGAGGCTATTGAAGGTGCGTTGGGAATTGCCAACTCACAAACTGGTGTTAGCCGCGGTTATATCGGCTCTAAGAATATAGAGACACTTTCTATATGGAGCAATATTCAATGCCCTCCGCTGTCACAAGAACCTGAAGTATTTATTCGATAAGAAGGAACCAAACATGAGGTAGAGAAGTGACTAAAGATTTTGAAGGAACATGATCTCTAACTTTAGAGTCATCTTGGAAAAGAAAACGCCATGGCGGACGCTTTGAACCGGAAATTGCCTAATACCTTCATTATGATGGTCGAGAAGAAGGAATTAGTAGAGTAATTCGAGGACAGGTGGCTGTCATTAGAAATGACACTGGATGAGGTATGCCTAGATATAGTCGCTATTTCGAATGGTCTGTTGGGAAGGATTCAAGAGAAGTAGAATAGTGACCAATTTCTACAAGACAAGGAGAAGCTATTGAGACGAAGCATGGTGTTAGAATGCGAGGAAGGAACTCGATGGAATCTTAATGTTCACATGTGAAGGTTGCAATACCAGATGATTTAGAACTTAAGGAGTTTATTCCCAATGAAACTCATGAGAGTAAACCGAGTTTACACACCAGAGTGATCAAGGTATATCAAAATCTAAAACAGAAGTGATGGTAACAAGGGATGAAGAAAGACGTTGCTAAATGTGTGTCATCTTGTCTAAGTTACCAGCAAACTCACTCTTAAATTCTACGGACTATCCTAAATTCTTTTTTCGGACTGGTTCAGTATCCATAACTAATCTTTGCTATCCTTTTCTTTCAAACCTTCATAACGTCTTTCATGTGTCACAACTCAGAAAATATATCCCAAGTCCTAATCATGTCATAGCACCTGATTCCGTACAATTAAAGGAAAACTTGACTTATGAGACAGCTCCTGTAAGGATTGAGGATAGGAGGACAAAGCAACTCAGAGGAAAGGACATTGCACTAGGGAAGGTAATCCGGAACGAAGCAACTGGAGATGTGACGTGGGAGCTGGAGAACAAGATGAAGGAGCAATATCCCGAATTGTTTTAAGGTATGGAAAATTTCGAGGACAAAATTCTTATTTGTTGGGGACGGTTGTAACACCCCAAAATTTACTTTTCTACTATCAGAATTCATTCTAAAATATTTGTGATTTTCTGGAATTTTCTGAGAACGCGGAATATTTTAATATATTTCTTGTTTTACGTATGTACTGAGCGGAACCGGAGAAATGATATATTTTCTCCGAAAGCCTTGAACTATGGAAACGTCAACGGGGGATCTTACTAAACTCGAGACCGGACACAGTTTGCAAGGTTTCATATTTTTCAAGAAATTTAACAGTAATAATAATGAAACGCTGTGTAGATTTCAACTGTTAGGTAAATTAATGTTGACTTCTATCAACTATAATAATTGTCTACTAAATAATAACATGTATTAAAAACATTATCCTAATATCCAAAATCTACTTTGTATCACATCCATTAGCTTTAGTTCCAAAAAGAATGATTAAATTAATTAAGCTGTCAAGGGAAGCTTCTTAGAAATTTCCCAAACAATTCATTTTTCTCTCTCTTCACTCCTCACTCCTTGTCCACGGCAGATGACCTATTTGGGGGAAGTCCAAATTGTTTTCCTCATTTTACCATTTCACTCTCGTTTCTTTAGACTCCAAAATACTTATTCTCCTCTTCTCTTCTTTTCTCCACTGTGCACCCATTTCTGGAGACACTCACCATTTCTTACTTCATCATCAAAGATTTCTTGCTTCTTGCACCATTCCAAGACCATTCTCTTTGGTGGTCATTCTCTTGGTTCTTCTTCTTCTTTTTCCTCCACTATCCACCATTGAAGCTAAAGCTTTGAGCTTGGAGGTAAAGTCTTCACCTTTCCTTCACTTTCTTCTCATTTTCGTTTTTCTTGGTCACCTATGTGATCAAGAACTCATTTTTCCATGGTTTGAGTGGACATTATGGAAATCACTCACATTGATGTTCTTCTTGAAGGGGAAAACGAAAATCTAGGGCAAGAAGAGGTAACACCTTGTGTTGTCTTCCAAATAGGTAAGAGAGAGATGATCCTCTTCAACCAATCTTGGTAGTAAGGGAATGTCTTGTATGTGTGTTGTTATTGATTTCTGAATCCATGTATAAAGTTCTCTCATTTTTATGTTGTTCTTCATGATAGTGCATTTTGTTGGGTTTGTATGATTTATTAATGCCTCTTACATGATTTGAAGATATATTTGAGTAACTTGTTGATTAAATATGATAATGATTGGTTTGGTTTGAGTTAAAGGACCTGGAGAACCCTGTTTTCTGCAAGTTTACGCGTGGTTATCGATTACACGGGGCTTGTAATCGATTACCAAGCTCTTAAGGGTACGAAATCGTGATTCTGGAAATCTGGTAATTGATTACGTCTTGTGTGTAATCGATTATAGAGATTCTGTCTAGCTTGTAATCGATTACAAGAATGGTGTAATCGATTACCAAGCCTCTGATGTCACGAAATGGTGCTTCTGGAATCACGTAATTGTTTATAACTTGTGGGTAATCGATTACGGAAGTTCTGTCCAATTGGTAATCGATTACCATGGCTGCGTAATCGATTACTAGGGCCTTCAAGTTACGAATCATGGTTCTGGGAATCACGTAATCGATTACAATGAAATTGTAATCGATTACAGAGATTCTGTTACGTTGGTAATCGATTACTAGGGTGATGTAATCGATTACCAAGACCCAAAAATGAGATTTTTGAGCTGGAAATGATTGAAATTATGGTTCTTTGTCCTTTGTAACTCAAACATAACCTAAAAACCCTGGATTCAAGGATTTTACTTTACTTAAATGTGATAGGAATATGTATTCATACCAATAGAGAAGAAATGATTTTGAAAATGGAATTCTTGGATCCATGACATGGAAATTGTGGTATGTAGGAACATACATTGCTAGTGAGAATTATGGATGCAAGTGTGATTCCCTATGTGGGTTATGCAGTTATTGATTCAGTATTCAATGAGATAAGAAATGATGATATGCCATTGAGGCAATGTTTTTAATAGATGTATTGTTGATATGTCATGTTGAACATTGAATAATGCTTATGTGCCATTGAGGCAATGCTTATGTTGAATGCATCATTGATGAACATACATGATTGGACATTGTGTCATCATGCATGCGTGTTTTCCGTTGGACATTGTTGAGAAGGCTATGTTGCTTAGGAGTTTGAATAACACCTATGTGCGGGTGCGAATAGACTAAGCATAGGTGTCATATGTTGTTGACCCTGGGGGCGTCAGGGTGTGGGTGCCTCACAATAGACAGTGGTAGCTCCACTGGGGCCGTGGGATAGACCAATGCGACGCACCGACGATCCTGCCTGAGACGCTGTCCTATATCGCGATCAACTGTTGAGGTACCATGTATAAGCCATTGCGCAAACAATTTTATGAAAGAAAGCACACTATATTTTAAGGCTACTAAGATACTGGTATTACTCCTTGATCATTCACTTCGAAGATGTTTATGTCTAGCTCTATGGAGTAGGAACTTTGGTACCCTTGTTGCATTGTGAGTTCTCAGTCACATGGTCCATTGAGCATTTATAATTGGATAATGTGTTTATTATTATGACTGCGATATTTATTTGACTCTTGATAATGCTAATGTTGCTAGCTGGCTATGGATAATGTTAACTATTGTTCTTTGCTGCTTTACTCTCGTTAATTGCTTTCGGGTATTATTGCATTTGTATGTATTAACTGTGTCTTATATTGGCGTTTGACGCCGTTTATTTTCTTGCTGCCACATTGGGACTGAAAGCTGGGAATCTCACCTCTTTCCTATATTTGTGCAATTCTGTTTTACATTTATATTTGATAAAAGATCATGAGGAAGATAAAGAGGGACCATACCTTGGTTGATTAACTTAAGCATCTGGACAAGATTTCATCGACTACGTAAGATTGCAGCCGCGTGGTGGCATTGATGCCTGTCGTGTCAATTGGGACGCTGTGTGTCATGTACATATGGGGTTGCGGCCTTGTCTGCTGGTAGTACCCATCCCTGGGTTACTACTCCTCCCCTTTAATGTTTTTATTCCAGCTGTATTTTATTTGACTCTGTAATTATTATATCCTATGTTATCAGTGATTCGTGTAAATTGGCTATAAACCATATATATAAGGAACTTGATTTCATTCCAATGGTTGTATTAAGGGTTGAATACATTTATATTTCATTCATGGCTCGTATTTTCTACTTATGCATAAATGTGAAAAAATAAACTCGAAAATTTGGAAACTACTATTATCATGACTGTGACACACCTGGATTTAGTAACTATGGTGTAATGACGATTGTGCTGCAGTTGGTATATTTAGGTGCGTTACAAAATACATATTCATCATATATATCACAAGCATGCCATAATCAAAGTAATAAATCATGCAAATCATACCAAGCAGAGGCAAATAATCAAAGCACATAAACACCCACAAATTATTACATGACCATGGATATGAATCCTCACATGGATTCACCATCCATCAAATACACAAACCATCTCTCACCACCATACTTGGTTGGTGAGATGAATCTCCCTCTTACCTCTTGAATATCCTCAAAAGCTCCTTGTTTTGCTTCTTTTTCCAAGTCTTTCACCACCAAGGGCTTCTCAAATACAAAACAAAACATATATTTATTAGTAAATCAAGCTTGAACATGATAAACCATGGATCAAACATGGCTTAGAACCTTGAAAATCAAAAGAAAAGTGAAGATTAATAAACTTCACCAATAAAGCTTCAATCTTTAGGTTGAAGAACAAGGTTGAAGATGAAGAATGACTTAGAGAAAGTCTCCAACATGAAAGTTGCTTAGAATATCATGTAGATTCAAGATCTATGGTTAGATGAAATTAAAAGAGATTGGATGGGATCGTGATTTTAGGAGGTATGGCCGAAATTCCTCTTGAAGAACAAGGTTGGAGTTTTGGATTTTTTTGTGAAAGAAAGGCTTCTTAAGCTTGGTTAAGACAAAGAATGAAGTGAAAACACTTAGTTTTCCTTCCACCAATTTCGTAGAGCTCCTTGGAAAAATCCCTAAAAATCATAAACAAATCTTAAAATCAATAACAAGTAAAAGAATAGGTAAACCATGATTCAAGCATGGCTTAGAAAATCAAAACTAAAAGATTGGGTGAAGAAATATGAACTTTACCCTTTTTGATAGAAACTTGAAGCTTGGATTTGAAGCTCAAAATGAATGATTTGGTGAAAACTCATAACTAGAGATGTTCTTAGAATAAGGTAAGGATTCAAGAAATAAGGTTGGATAAAATTTTTTAGTGATGGAGGGTAGATTTGAGGGTCATGGCCGTGAGCTAGCTTGGAGGAGAAGGAGAGAAGTTTTTCTAAGAGCTTGCTTGAAGGAAATGATCAAGAATGATCAATAAGTGACCAAGACAACTAATAATGGTCTTCAACTTTGCTTTAGCTCCTAAACAAACACAAAAACCATCCCCCCTCTTCATGCATTCTCCTTGAGTGCAAAATGATCAATAATGATGCATAATTGACCAAGACCACTAATAATGGTCTTCAAACTTTCCTTTAACTCCTAAAACAAGCACAAAATCGTCGCCCCTCCATGCATTATGCATTCATAAAGTTGTCATCTTTTCTAGCCACCATTTAGAGTCATTTAAGCCATTGATTAGATCAATGGTTAGGATTTAGGTAGACTTTTGATTAGAAGACTTAATCTAGGCCATTAGATCTTTCTCCTTGAAATTCTAGCCATTAGATCCATCTCCAAAAATGAAGGGTCAAGATTACTCCTTCTTACTTTCAATCCAAGGGTCATAATTAGTCATAGCCATTTTAGAAGACCAAATCTCCACCATTGATTAAATCCACATCCAATGGTCATAAATAATCCATCTCCACCATCGATTTAATCCAAATCCAATGATCACAAATGGTCTTAGCCACTTTATAAGATCAAATCTCCACCTTTGATTAATTTTTCATCTAATGGTTATAAATGTTCATAGCCATTTTATTAGACTGATTCTACACCGTTGATTAAATCGACGGTTGATATCAAAGTCTTCAATATTAGACTTGTTTCCTATTGGTCCGTCAAAAGTTGTCATAACCACTATCGTTAACTTAAGCAGTATAATTTCTATTTTTACCTGCTATAACCCCACGAAAGAATATATTTACTTTATTTTTATCACCCGATAATTAAATACAATACAAAACACAGTACAAGAAATTTTCTAAAAACTGTTTCCGGATTCAGGTTTAGTAAGATCCCCTGTCTCCGTCTAAATAGTATAAAATTTTTCTATGCGTAGAAAAATTTTCACTTTATGGGACCCACATAGGCCCACGTAAGGCCACCTGAGCCCACAAACAACCCAAAAACAATCAGAGAAATATAAAAATTTATAAGCATCCACAAAAATTACAAATATTAGAAAACGTATGAAAATCAAATCAGATTGTTAAAAATAATGAACAATCAAGCGAAATAAATACATAAAGATTTTCCCCCTGGCTCGAAAATTATTATTTTCTTGACACGGAGTAAATCACTCAAAATGATCAAATACGCTGATAGAATACTCAAAATAATTTTACAGTACACAGAAATCAATAAACAGTAGAATTCCGTTAACTGTTAAAATTACTGTCAACTAGTTAGGAAATTTGGGGTGTTACAATACTCCCCCTCTAAAAAGAAATTTCGTCCTCGAAATTTAATAAACCTGATTTCACATCCTCAGAATAAATATAGATATTACTCTTTTATCTTTTCTTCCAATTCTGATGTTGCTTCTCCACTTACATCATTCTAAACGATTTTAACCAATGAAAATTCTTTGTCTCTCATTCAACTTCTCCTGATCTAACAGATATCTCATATTTCTATAATTACTAAAGATGTTAAATTTTACTCCATAAAGATAGTATCTCCATACTTCTAATGTAAACTTAACAGCTACTAACCTCCATTCTTGCGTAGTATAGTTTTTCTCATGTACTTTCAATTTCCTTAAATCATACCCTACAACTCTTCTATTCTGCATATGCACATATCTTAAACTTCGATGTAATGCGTCACTGTTCACCTCTAATGGTTCACTGGAATTAGACAAAACTAATACCAGATAAGTAATCAAACACATTTTCAACCTTTAACGAATCAATCCCAATTCCTTCCTTAGAATTACGAAACCCAAAACTAAACTTCATCCATTCAGAATTCACATCTCAACAACTTAGTATATAACCACTTCTCCTTTAGAACTTGGAAAATCACACTGAGATGTTCAGTATGTTCCTCATGATTTCAGAAATAGATCAGAATGTCGTTAACAAAGATAATGACAATTCTGTCTAGATAAGAACGAAAGATTCTACTCTTATAATTTATAAATATTATAAGAGCATCCGTCACCCCGCACGACATCACTTAAAAATTTACTTGTCCTTGTATCGCTTCACTCTCCTGCCTTTGCTCTTAGCAGGAAGTGTCTCACACATCGAATTCTCTTTCAAAAACACCGTACCAGATACTATGACATGGATTCGAATAAGAATATCCTTTCTTGCAAAATATTCTTTCTTGCAAATTGCGATACATGAAAAACATTGTGAAGGTCAGAAAGAAAAAGAATAACGAAACTATATGATATGTTACTAGACATATCCAACAAAGAATTTGATATTGCCTGATTTTAAGAACGAATTTCTGGAATACTAACACTTTATTGAGACAATCTCATAAGATATGGTCGGAAAATAACCAATCCGTTTCAAAGATCACGTCTATTTATGAAAGAGATGAACAGATCAAACTAACACAAAAATTTGATTCATCATAACAATAGGATAATTTGAATAACTTGAGTAGCACGATAGGCTAATAATAGAAACAGAAGTAAACAAGTTAAAAGATAACAAAGACACAGATAACTCTAATTGATCTACACGATCATATGCCATAGAGAAATGGGTTACCTCTAGAATTATACAGTACAGTCAAAGGATCACTTTCTGTGACACAATCTTCTTTACTTAGGTCATCAGTCTAGGGTACTTTTGCTCTGTTTGGAGAATCAACGCTCTATCCTACTTGAGATATCGAAGCACGTTTATTACTAACGGATGACTTTGTCTTTGATGGAACACAATCTCTGAAAATGTGTCCAAGCTTTCCGCACTTGAAACAATTTTTTTCCTTGAACGTACAATCCTTTGTCAGATGATATTTCCCACACTTCTGACATTTTGGTGCAGATGTCACAGTCAGACCAAACCTGCTACTACTAGTACTTCCTCCAAAAGATTGCTGTTGTCGTTGACTTCCCGGAGATTTCGAGTACGTTTTCTGCTGGAATCGCTTGACCTTATGATTTCTCCTTCTTCGTAACTAATATGGTCCAACGTTACAAGGTCTCTCATCCTGAAATTGATTCAACTCTAACAAAATCTTAGCTTCAGCTATCAATTCTTGCCGCTGAATGTAACGCACCTAAATATACCAACTGCAGCGCAATCGTCATTACACCACAGTTACTAAATTCAGGTGTGTCACAGTCATGATAATAGTAGTTTCCAAATTTACGAGCTTATTTTACGCATTTATGCATAAGTAGAAAATACGAGCCCTGAATGAAATATAAATGTATTCAACCCTTAATACAATCATTGGAATGAAATCACATTCCTTATATATATAGTTTATAGCCAATTTACACGAATCACTAATAACATAGAATTTAATAATTATAAAGTCAAATAAAATACAGCAGAAAAAAAAAACATAAAAGGGCTGAAGCAGTAACCCAGGGATGGGTACTACCAGCAGACAAGGCCGCAACCCCACATGCATATGACACTCAGTGTCCCAGTTCACACAACCGGCATCAATGCCTCCAAGCAGCTGCACTCCTACGAAATCGAAGAAATCTTGCCCAGGTTCCCAACCCCATCGGCAAGGTGTGGTTCCTCATCATCTTCTTCTCGATCTTTTATCACATATAAATATAAAACAGAAATGCACAAATATAGGAAAGAGGTGAGACACCCGTCTTTCATTACCACTATTGGCAGTAAGAAAACAGCACGGCACAAGGCGCCCACAGAGTAATACAGTTCATATATTTATCAACAGCAGCAGCATGGTTTATAACACAATTAGTTCATTTGTAAGCAAAAATAAGGAAGCAGAACAGCAACAGGCAATGGCAAGACTTAACAATGTCAACCCAATCACAATAAGATTTCTAGAAATCAGCATAATGGTCAGATAATCGTTTACATGAGTAAAACAATTACTTTAACAGATGTGCATGCTCAACAACTTATGAAATTGACGATGAACGACGCACGATGCATTATGGTACCAAATCCTACTCCATGGAGCTAAACATTAACCTTTTCAGAGTGAATGATCAAGAAGTAATGCCAGCATCTCGTTAGCCTTAAAATAGTGTGCTTCATCTCATAAAATATTTGTGCAATCATGGCTTATACATGGCACCTCAACCGTTGATCGCGACATAGCACAGCGTCCCGGTCCGGATCGTCGGTGTATTTGCATCGGTTTACCCCACGGCACAGAGGACCTCTAAACTGTCCATGTGAGGGACCCGCACCCCGACGCCCCCTAGGGCCAACAACATGTTGCACCTACGCTAGTCTATTCGCACCCGCACATAGGTGTGATTCAACTCTTAGGTTTTTCATATGCATGATGACTCAATGTCCAATCATGTATGCTCATCAATGATGCATTCATCATATACAATACCACAATGGCATATATTCGTTTTCAATATCAATAAATCATTTCTCATCAAGAATTAAACCAACAAATATATAACCCTTCATAGGGACTCACAACACATAGAGTTAAATCTCAATATTAATATACATTATGGCTTATCAAAACCATTATTTCCCACTAAGGGTTTAACAATTCCACGAATCTAAGTCTAGATCAATTATGCAAACCTTTAGGTTAAGTAACCTTTAAAACCGTAGCCTCCGAAGCCCTCCAGGTTCTAAATTCTTTCTTGCATTATGCTCTAGTCTCTTGATACCAATCACTTAGTTTTTATTCTACATGTGACCAATCTGATTCCTAATATCCATGATCGAAATCGCGGCTTCCCAACGTCCACTACTAACATCAATTTCTCCCATTTTATGCATTGATTTCTTGATATCCTTTACTTAAGTTTTAGTTCACTAAGCTCATTCCAATTCCTTATAGTTTCAATCTAAAACCGTGGCTTCACATTGAGTTAAATAACCCTTAAAACTCTCCATCTCAATTTCCAACATTAGCATTCACCTCTCCAATTACACAGCTCCCTCTCACAGTTACCTAGCTGATTCTGTTCTGGGCGCCTAGGCGCCATATCTGGAGCGCCTGAGCGCTGGTGGAGCGCCTGAACGCTGACCACGAAGCACCTGAGCGCTCACCAGGCCGCGTCACAGGGAAAACTTTCTGGGCATGGAGCGCCTAGGCGCTATATGCACAGCGCCTGAGCGCTAGTACATTAACAAGGGTTCTGCAGAATTCGTTTCTGCAGAACCTTGGCCCTTCCTTCATCAAAGCCTCTCATTCATTTTCCAACAGCCCAAAATATGATTCATGACCTCTAAATACAAACTAACGATATATAGGTTCATAATCATCAAAGCATACAATGCAATTCTATATATTCATTCAAATCAAACAACCACAAAATCATGGAAATGACACAATATAACAAGAGAGAAACCCAACATGGATTCGCTCATCAACAACAATACACAAGACATTTCCTTACTACCAAGATTGGTTGAAGAGGATCATCTCCCTCTTACCTAAATGAAGACAATCACAAGGATGCTTCTCCTTTTTGCTCTTGATTTCGTTTTCCCCCCTTCAAGAAAACCCTAGGGTGAGAAATTCCCAAAGTGTTCACTCCAATCATGGAAAAATGACTCCTTGGCCACATAGGTGACCAATAAAACGAAAATGAGAAGGAGATAGAAGAAAGTTGAAGACTTTACCTCAAAAGCTCCAAGCTTTAGCTTCAATGGTGAAAAATGGAGGAAGAAGAAGAAGAACCAAGAATGACCACAAGGAAAATGGTCATGGAATGATGGAAGAAAGCTAGATATGGAAGTGGTGAAGCAAGAAATGAAGAGGGGGAAATGGTGAGGGTGTACGATTGGGGAGGAAGAAGAAGAAAATGAGGAGAAGGAGAAGAAGAAGAAAGAAAAAAGAAGAAGAAAACGTGATGATTGGCTCCAAAGGAGCCTCTGCCGTGTAGAAGAGGGGAGAGGGAAGAGAGAGAAATGGGAAATGGGTGGAAATTTCCTGGAAGTTTCCCAAATGAGTATTTTGAATTAATTTAACTTTTATTTTGAAAATAAATGACACAAGGTAAATTTTGAATAATGTGATAAGATTTTTATTACCTGTTATTATTTATTGGACAATAGTTATAGTTGGCATAAGTCAGCATTAACAAATCTGACAGATTAATTCTTCGCAGTGTTTTATTATTCCATCTGTTAAAATTTCTCGAAAGACGTGAAACCTTGTAAACTGTGTCCGGCCTCGGGTTTAGTAAGATCTCCCGTCGACATTTCCACAGATCAAGGTTATCGAGAAAAATATTTCATTTTCCCAGTTCGGCTCAGTGTGCACGCGAAATGAGAAATATATTAAAATATTCGTCGTTTCCGAAAAAATCTGAAAGAATTCACATAATTCACAAATATTAGAAAATGACTATCCGTAATAAAATTTTTCCAACTTTGGAGCGTTACAGTCGTTTTGCCAACCCTGCCCAATGTGCACGCAAAATGAGAAATAATATTAAAATATTCCGCATTCTTAGAAAAATCCAGAAAATTCCTAAAAATCCCAAATATTGTAAAATGATCATTCATCCTAAAATTATAAATTTTCGAGATGTTACAACACTCCCCTTCAAATAGAAATTTCGTCCTCGAAATTTTCATTTCTTAGAATAAACATGAATATAATTCTGTCACCTTGCTTTCCAACTTTCATATCGTGCTTCTAGTCGCGTCAATTCAGATCACCCTTACTAATGTGATCTCCCTGTCACCATGTGGTTTTGCTCTCCTACTCTCGATCTTACAGGAAGCATTTCATGGGTCAGACTCTCTTTCAACCATACTATGTCCTGTTCGATGATATGGCTGGGTCCAGGGATATACTTTCGTGATCATGATATACGGAAGACATTATGAAGATTTAAAAAGAAAGGATAGCAAAGATTAGTTATGGATACTGAACCAGTCCGAAAAAGAATTTAGGATAGTCCGTAGAATTTAAGAGTGAGTTTGCTGGTAACTTAGACAAGATAACACACATTTAGCAACGTCTTTCTTCATCCCTTATTACCATCACTTCTGTTTTAGATTTTGATATACCTTGATCACTCTGGTGTGTAAACTCGGTTTACTCTTGTGAGTTTCATTGGGAATAAACTCCTTAAGTTTTGAATCATCTGGTATTGCAACCTTCACTTGTGAACATTAAGATTCCATCGAGTTCCTTCCTCACATTCTGACACCATGCTTTGTCTTAATAGCTTCTTCTTGTCTTGTAGAAATTGGTCACTATTCTACTTCTCTTGAATTCTTCCCAATAGATCATTTGAAATAGCGACTATATCTAGACATACCTCATCCAGTGTCATTTCTAATGACAGCCACCTGTCCTCGAATTACTCTACTAATTCCTTCTTCTCGACCATCATAATGAAGGTATTAGGCAGTTTCCGGTTCAAAGCGTCCGCCATGGCGTTTTCTTTTCCAAGATGACTCTAAAGTTAGATATCATGTTCCTTCAAAATCTTTAGTCACTTTCTCTGCCTCATATTTGGTTCCTTCTCATCGAATAAATACTTCAGGTTCTTGTGACAGCGAAGGGCATTGAATATTTCTCCATATAGAAAGTGTCTCTATATTCACAGAGCAGATACAACAGTGGTCAATTACAAGTCACGAATCGGGTAACTCTCCTCATGCACCGTCAACTACCGTAAGGCGCAAGCCACAACTCCCCAGCTTTGCATGAGCGCGCATCCCAAACCTTGATGTGAAGCATCATAAAACACTTTGAATGTTTCATTAGGATCGGGCAGTATCAAAATCGGAATATTTCCTCAATCTTTGAAAACTTTCTCCGCCTGTGATGGTCCGTAAAAGTTTTGATTCTCCTTTTTGTAATCTGAGCAAGTTGTCCTACTATCTTCAAGAATCTGTCGATACTCCTTCGATAAAAACCAACTGATCCCACTAGTTATGAACCTCCCTCACGGTTTCCGATCTTTCCTTTTGAAAAACTGCTTCAACCTTTTTGTGAATCCATACAATTCCTCCATTTGGAATCCCATGATCCAAAACGGAACCTCCTCAAACAAGGATTCACACTCTTATACTTTGGCATTTACTTCCTCTTCTTTAAAGTTAGGAAAACTATACCGAGATGTCCAACGTATCTCCCCATATCTTCGAGAATAGACCAAAATGTCATCATTAATGACAACGACAATTCTGTTCTAGGTAAGGATAGAAAATACAATTTATGTTGTCCATGAATACATTAGGAGCATTTGTCACTCCGATTGACATCACGGGATACCTATAATGTTGAAAGCACACTCGAAAGAATCATTTTGGGAACATTCTCAATTTCCACGAATCCATCGATGACCAGGACATACATCTATCTTGGAAAGAACAACGATGCTTTCCTCACCAGCCCATTAAATCACTCATCTTTCTCCGAGGACACTCATCCTTGATTGAAGCCTTGTTCATTTTGTGACAGTCCTCGTCTCACCGAGAAATTTCATCCTTCTACTTTACTAACAGCAACGTAGCTTGACATGTGACACCCCTCGACTACAAGAGCGGCATCTATATTCCCTTTACTCTTGGTCTTCTACGGAAAACATTAACATGTACCCTCAGGCTCCTTTCCCTTAGGAAGCTTAGACCTTGTTGGCCGTTACGAACTCAAAATTCTTAGTTTCAAAAATCACTAAGGTTTTTATCGGAACGACCTAGCAGATAATAACCAGAAAATGACAGATCAATTTCTAAAATCATGAACTCTAACTGGTATGATTTTAGGTAAGCAAGATAGGTCAACAAAAGACTCGATCTTTAGTAGAAATAGGATAGATTACACAACTTAGGTGTCAATGATAAGTATTAGTAACAGAAATGGAAGTAACTTAAGTTGAAGATAAGAAAGATACAGATGAATCCAAATGATCCATACGGTTACAAATGGTAAAAGGAGGGGTTACCCCCAGAATTATATAGTACGATTACAGGGTCGTCATTTGAGGCATAACTTTCTTTGTTTAGATCTCCAAATTTAGAAGTCTTAGCACCACCCAAGGTATAAGTTCTGACTTCTGCTTGTGGTTTCACAGCCCTTGCAGCATCGATTGAAGACTCTGCCTTTATTGGGTTGCAGTTGCGGGAAACGTGTCCCGGCTTTCCACATTTAAAATAGATTATCCCTTGGATCTTACACTCCCTCGTGAAATGTTCCTTTCCGCATTTCATGCATCTGGGCAAAGATGTCGGGGTCTGTCTGGATACACCACCACTAGTACTTTGTCCAGGAGTTGGTTGTTGTTGTTGTTTCCCTGATACCCGTGTGTATGGTTTCCGCTTAAACTGGTTAACTTTTCTATTATTCCTCTTTTGGAATCTAGGCAGTCCAAGGTTGCCCCAAAGCCGACTTTCCTCCAACAAATTCTGAACCTTAACTTCCAGTTCTCATTGTTGCATGGCCCTCTGATCCTGGCGAGCTATCACCTCAGCTATCATTTACCTTTCTTCTGCAGTTGCAGTCATACTCCTATTATCTTGTCCCGCGCTCACATGAATACGTCTATCACGAGCCATCGCCTTTGCATGTCTACTGTGAGCCATTGAATCTCTCTGAAGACAGACATAAATACAACAAACACACAATTACTTCAAACAACGTTATCTCCTTATGAAAACCAAATACAGAGAGTCACACAATTCATACAATTCAAGCAAGACAAGTTCAATTCCATACATCTTAACAATCTCCAGCTCGAACTTCTTCATTCTGCTTCCACCGCGTAATCCCTCGTAAGCCGTCAACTTCCAAACTGTTTCTCGAATCTAGTTTACACTAACTATTTCTTTCTCCGGAAGATCGGTTTTCCAAAACCTTTTGATCTCCTCACAAAAGAAATCTTATTTTCCTAACACAGTATGCCTAGGTGAAGTCATGATTTCCTATACACACAGAACATTACATATTGAGTAGGCCAATCCTCAATATCATGCAACTGTATAACAGTAGCCATCAACATTCAATCTACGGCAAGTCATGCATTCCTTTCCCATTATCTCTACCAAGAGACAAGGAAGTGCACAACAGACCAAATTCTAATATGCCTAAACATAACAAGTCCATACCCCAGCTCAACAGGATGAACTGCTCTGATGCCACTTAATGTAACGCACCTAAATATACCAACTGCAGCGCAATCGTCATTACACCACAGTTATTAAATCCAGGTGTGTCACAGTCATGATAACAGTAGCTTCCAAATTTACGAGTTTATTTTTCGCATTTATGCATAAGTAGAAAATACGAGCCATGAATGAAATATAAATGTATTCAACCCTTAATACGACCATTGGAATGAAATCAAGTTCCTTATATATATAGTTTATAGCCAATTTACACGAATCACTGATAACATAGAATATAATAATTACAGAGTCAAATAAAATACAGCGAAAAAAAAAACATAAAAGGGGTGAAGTAGTAACCCAGGGATGGGTACTACCAGCAGAAAAGACCGCAACCCCACATGCATATGACACTCAACGTCCCAGTTGACACAACAGGCACCAATGCCTCCACGCAGTTGCACTCCTACGAAATCAAAGAAATCTTGCCCAGGTTCCCAACCCCATCGGCAAGGTGTGGTTCCTCGTCATCTTCTTCCCGATCGTTTATCACATATAAATATAAAACAGAAATGTACAAATATAGGAAAGAGGTGAGACACCCGTCTTTCATTACCACTATTGGCAGTAAGAAAATAGCACGGCGCAAGGCGCCCATAGAGTAATACAGTTCATACATTTATCAACAGCAGTAGCATGGTTTATAACACAATTAGTTCAATTGTAAGCCAAAATAAGGAAGCAGAACAGCAACAGGCAATGGCAAGACTTAACAATGTCAACCCAATCACAATAAGATTTCTAGAAATCAGCACAATGGTCAGATAATCGTTTACATGAGTAAAACAGTTACTTTAACAGATGTGCATGCTCAACAACTTGTGAAACTGACGATGAACGACGCACGATGCATTATGGTACCAAATCTACTCCATGGAGCTAAACATTAACCTTTTCAGAGTGAATGATCAAGGAGTAATGCCAGTATCTCGTTAGCCTTAAAATAGTGTGCTTCATCTCATAAAATATTTGCGTAATCATGGCTTATGCATGGCACCTCAACTGTTGATCGCGACATAGGACAGCGTCCCAGTCCGGATCGTCGGTGTGTTTGCATCGGTTTACCCCACGGCACAGAGGAGCTCTAAAATGTCCATGTGAGGGACTCGCACCCCGACGCCCCCTAGGGCCAACAACATGTGGCACCTACACTAGTCTATTCGCACCCGCACATAGGTGTGATTCAACTCTTAGGTTTTTCATATGCATGATGACTCAATGTCCAATCATGTATGCTCATCAATGATGCATTCATCATATACAATACCACAATGGCATATATTCGTTTTAAATATCAATAAATCATTTCTGATCGAGAATTAAATCGACAAATATATAACCCTTCATAGGGACTCACAACACATAGAGTTAAATCTCAATATTAATATACATTATGGCTTATCAAAACCATTATTTCCCACTAAGGGTTTAACAATTCCACGAATCTAAGTCTAGATCAATTATGCAAACCTTTAGGTTAAGTAACCTTTAAAACCGTAGCCTCCCAAGCCCTCCAGGTTCTAAATTCTTTCTCACGTTATGCTCTAGTCTCTTGATACCAGTCACTTAGTTTTTATTCTACATGAGACCAATCTGATTCCTAATATCCATGATCGAAATCGTGGCTTCCCAACGTCCACTAGTAACATCAATTTCTCCCATTTTATGCATTGATTTCTTGATATCCTTTACTTAAGTTTTAGTTCACTAAGCTCATTCCAATTCCTTATAGTTTCAATCTAAAACCGTGGCTTCATATTGAGTTACATAACCCTTAAAACTCTCCATCTCAATTTCCAACATTAGCATTCACCTCTCCAATTACACAGCTCCCTCTCACAGTTACCTAGACGATTCTGTTCTGGGCGCCTAGGCGCCATATCTGGAGCGCCTGAGCGCTGGTGGAGCGCCTGAACGCTGACCACGAAGTGCCTGAGCGCTCACCAGGCTGCGTCACAGGGAAAACTTTCTGGGCATGGAGCGCCTAGGCGCTATATGCACAGCGCCTGAGCGCTAGTACATTAACAAGGGTTCCGGGCACGTTTCGCAGAACCTTGGCCCTTCCTTCATCAAAGCCTCTCATTCATTTTCCAACAGCCCAAAATATGATTCATGACCTCTAAATACAAACTAACGATATATAGGTTCATAATCATCAAAGCATACAATGTAATTCCATATATTCATACAAATCAAACAATCACAAAATCATGGAAATGACACAATATAACAAGAGAGAAACCCAACATGGATTCCCTCATCAACAACAATGCACAAGACATTTCCTTACTACCAAGATTGGTTGAAGAGGATCACCTCCCTCTTACCTAAATGAAGACAATCACAAGGATGCTTCTTCTTTTTGCTCTTGATTTCGTTTTCCCCCCTTCAAGAAAACCCTAGGGTGAGAAATTCCCAAAGTGTTCACTCCAATCATGGAAAAATGACTCCTTGGCCACATAGGTGACCAATAAAACGAAAATGAGAAGGAGATAGAAGAAAGTTGAAAAATCCCAAATATTGTAAAATGATCATTTATCCTAAAATTATAAATTTTCGGGATGTTACACCGAAATGTCTTCCGAGTTTTGGTCTTTGTATATTTACATAAAGTTAAATGAGCTTGACACAAGGTAAATTTTGAATAAGTCACTTTTCGTATCACTTCCAAATTCTTTGTCATATCACCATCATTACGTGAAACCTCGCTTCCAGTGCGTGCGCGTACGAAAAATCTATTACGAGCCATCATCCTCTCTTCAAAGACACACGAATCAAAATACAATGGAAACCTTTGGGAGATGTAACCATTTCAAATAATATTGTTTCCTTTCGAAAATCAAACACATTGTAAAAGAGAACACAATATAAGCAAAACAGACCTAACAAACCCCAAAAGACTCAAACCGTATTACGAGCCATCGTCCTCTCTTCAAAGACGATACCAACTAATGTAACATTTCAAATAACCCGGAAATCAAACACACAGATTTTAGGGCATCACATTTCTAACTCCCAACTCATAATCTGTAAAGAAGTTCATAAACAAGGTTTGAGTTATAAAAGATGGGTTTTAAAATTTCTTTTCATCAAAGACGGAAACATAAACTTACTGAGATCCATAAATATTACTGAAAATATATTTAATATACAATATTGACACCGATTAATACTTAACAATTTAAAGAGAAATATAAAACTAACAGACTCTTTTTTTTAACAGTAGCAAACCCCATCACGGGTCCTACTTAATAGCACGGTACAACACTAACGAGAAAACTTAACATACTTATTCCTTCTTGTATCCATCTGGATGCATCAGACATCTGTTCCGTGTCAACACTGCATGCTATCAAATCTGGAATGGTCATTCTCTGATGTTGTCTCTGATCTCAGAGTATTTATCACCTGTATGTCTAAGACAACTCGTTCCATCTATTATATAATTTTTTACCAATACAAGCACAACAACACAATATAACAAAGAGGTAAGATCACCTACGCCAATACCAACATGGTAGCATAGAGATAACACAACCAACATATCATACAGATATATCATACCATAATTCCAGTAATGCACTCATCATTAATCAACTATCATCATCATGCCATTAACATTATTATCATCACACAATAATCACAATAATGCCATCAACATGATTATCATCATCATCACCCAATATTCCTCAATTATTATATCATGCAAATATAGATACTCAGATTTATGCATATGTTATGCATGTAGACTCAATGTCCTAGTCCATTGAGGTTTTCACAATTTCGAGAAGAATGCTCTGTTAATTGTCAGCCTTAGCCCAAAGACAATCTTCCAGATTAGCCCACAGACAATGCCCAGCCTTAGCCCACAGACAAATGTCCAGCTTTCGAAAAGAATCGTGTTCTTGTCGGGTATCGACAATGCGTTACAGCGGACTGCATCGCCAAGTGGCATATGGTCCAGCCGTAGCCCACAGACAGATATCCACTGGATGACCGCCGCGCCTTGACGTACCCCAAGATCCATCATAGACCTCACTATCAATTCACATTCCCTCTTCAACCACAAGGGTCCCAATAGTATCAGCTATCAATTTTTGTTCAATTCAAAATCATCATATGCCTCAATGCATATCTTTCCAATGCATGTTCAATGCACCAATGCCAATGACAGGTAAAATTCCTCATTTCTAATGCATGTTCAATGCACCAATGTCAATCATAGGTAAAATTCACACTTTCATATTTATGGTCCACACATTGGCTCATTCTCAGTTTAATTTCATAATCCATAATCAGGGTCCACACACTGGTCCAACAGTAATTATACTGTATTTTCAACAGCAAAATCATACTATCACGTTTTTATAGTCACAAAACACTTTCATTGTGTTTTCACAATCGCGTAACATTTCTGTTACGTTTTCACAATTTTACAATATTTCCATTGCATTTTCAAATCATGTAGTGATTTTTCAACGTTTTCTCAATCACGTAAAAATATTCCACCATTTATAAATCGCGTAGCGATTTTTCAACAATATCTCAAATGTGTAAAAATATTTAAACGTTTTCCAAATTGCATAGAAATATTTCAACATTTTTCAAATCGCGTGAAAATATTTAAACGTTTTTCAAATCGCGTAGCTTCAAATTCACGTTTTTAAGTTACGTAAATCATTTTTCACCATAATTCCATTACGAAAAATATTTCTTAACCTTCAAAAATTCCATTTCAACCTTTCTCAAAATAATATGACTACTCACATTATTTTCCACATTTTCTTACTCAAGAAAATTCTTTTTGCAATAAATTCCACAAATTCACAATTCCATTAAATTAAATCAATGTTTCTCATTTAAAATTTCCTAACGCACTCCAAAACCCAAAGGATGAGTTTTACGTTAGTAAATTTTAAATCACCATTATATTCTCCATTTTTCTCAAATCAATTCCAAAATCAATTCTCTTCAAAATAAATTGAGGTTCAAACACTTTCAACCTCTCTTGTCCATTTACATAGGAAAACTTCATTTCTCAAGTGATAAAACACTCTAATTCCCTTTCCAAAAATCCTTGTACTAAATCATTTTGTTCAAACACTTTGTTTCCACTTTGAAATCACTTTGTTTCGTAAAACCAAAACTATTCCAATCTCCCAAACACCATGGAGTCTTTGGCCATTGAAGCCATCAAATACTTTTCCTTTTAAGTTGATATGGTTTTACACAAACAACACCATTAAAAATTCTTTAACAAAACCGTGAGATTCATAGTCTTTGAAATCAAATCATTTGTTCATTTTCATTTTTCACTTTCTTTGCAAATCCTTAAAATCATCAACTCATTGCTCTTTTCATTTAAAACTAATGATTTGTAAAATACTTAAAATATTCTTATTCAAAAATGTCCTTAAGTTCCATTAAATTCCATTCTTGTTTTTACACAAAACAAATCAATAAAAATTCTTCTCAAAACCGTGAACACCATTTCTTGAAAAACAAACCCTTTGTTTATTTTCCTTGTTTCTCTAATCATCCAATTTTATTATTCCTGAAAATATTAATTTATGAACACCTATTTTGAGGTGTCTTGGCCGAAATTCCTCTTGGTCTTTGGAACCAAAAATCAATTTCCTTTCCATCATCAAATCATGACATACAAATACATATTCAACATATATATCACAAGCATGCCATAATCAAAGCAATAAATTATGCAAATCATACCAAGCAGAGGCAAATAGTCAAAGCACATAAACACCCACAAATTATTACATGACCATAGATATGAATCCTCACATGGATTCACCATCCATCAAATACACAAACCATCTCTCACCACCATACTTGGTTGGTGAGATGAATCTCCCTCTTACCTCTTGAAGATCCTCAAAAGCTCCTTGTTTTGCTTCTTTTTCCAAGTCCTTCACCACCAAGGGCTTCTCAAATACAAAACAAAACATATATTTATTAGTAAATCAAGCTTGAACAAGATAAACCATGGATCAAACATGGCTTAGAACCTTGAAAATCAAAAGAAAAGTGAAGATTAATAAACTTCACCAATAAAGCTTCAATCTTTAGGTTGAAGAACAAGGTTGAAGATGAATGATTTAGAGAAAGTCTCCAACATGAAAGTTGCTTAGAATATCATGTAGATTCAAGATCTATGGTTAGATTAAATTAAAAGAGATTGGATGGTGATTTTAGGTGGTATGGCCGACATTTCTCTTGAAGAACAAGGTTAGAGTTTTGGATTTTTTTGTGAAAGAAAGGCTTCTTAGACTTGGTTAAGATAAAGAATGAAGTGAAAACACTTAGTTTTCCTTCCACCAATTTCGTAGAGCTCCTTGGAAAAATCCCTAAAAATCATAAACAAATCTTAAAATCAATAACAAGTAAAAGAATAGGTAAACCATGATTCAAGCATGGCTTAGAAAATCAAAACTAAAAGATTGGGTGAAGAAATATGAACTTTACCCTTTTTGATAGAAACTTGAAGCTTGGATTTGAAGCTCAAAATGAATGATTTGGTGAAAACTCATAACTAGAGATGTTCTTAGAATAAGGTAAGGATTCAAGAAATAAGGTTGGATAAAAATTTTGAGTGATGGAGGGTAGATTTGAGGGTCATGGCCGTGAGCTAGCTTAGAGGAGAAGGAGAGAAATTTTTCTAAGAGCTTGCTTGAAGGAAATGATCAAGATTGACCAATAAGTTACCAAGACAACTAATAATGGTCTTCAACTTTGCTTTAGCTCCTAAACAAACACAAAAACCATCCCCCTTCTTCATGCATTCTCCTTGAGTCCAAAATGATTAATAATGATGCATAATTGACCAAGACCACTAATAATGGTCTTCAAACTTTCCTTTAACTCCTAAAACAAGCACAAAACCGTCCCCCCTCCATGCATTATGCATTCATAAAGTTGTCATCTTTTCTAGCCACCATTTAGAGCCATTTAAGCCATTGATTAGATCAATGGTTAGGATTTAGGTAGACTTTTTATTAGAAGACTTAATCTAGGCCATTAGATCTTTCTCCTTGAAATTCTAGCCATTAGATCCATCTCAAAAAATGAAGGGTCAAGATTACTCCTTCTTACTTTCAATCCAAGGGTCATAATTAGTCATAGCCATTTTAGAAGACCAAATCTCCACCATTGATTAAATTCATATCCAATGATCATAAATGATCCATCTCCACCGTTGATTTAATCCGAATCCAACGATCACAAATGGTCCTAACCACTTTATAAGATCAAATCTCTATCCTTGATTAATTTTTCATCCAATGGTTATAAATGTTCATAGCCATTTCATTAGACCGATTCTACACTATTGATTAAATCGACGGTTGATATCAAAGTCTTCAATATTAGACTTGTTTCCTATTGGTCCGTTAAAAGAATTAAACTTATTTTCTATTAGTTCATCAAAAGTTATCATAACCACTATCGTTGACTTAAGCAGTATAATTTCTATTTTTATCTGCTATAACCCTACGAAAGAATATATTTACTGTATTTTTATTGCCCAATAATTAAATACAGTACGAAACAGTATAAGAAATTTTCTAAAAAATGTTTTCGGATTCAGGTTTAGTAAGATCCCCTGTCTCTGTCTAAATAATACAAACTTTTTCTATGCGTAGAAAAATGTTCACTTTGCGGGACCTACCTGGGCCCACGTAAGGCTACCTGGGCCCACAACAGCCCAAAAATAATCAGAGAAATATAAAAATTTATAATCATCCACAAAAATCACAAATATTAGAAAACGTATGAAAATCAAATCAGATTGTTAAAAATAATGAACAATCAAGAGAAATAAATACATAAAGATTTTTCCCCTGGCCCGAAAATTATTAATTTCTTGACACGGAGTAAATCACTCAAAACGATCAAATACGCTGATGGAATACTCAAAATAATTTTACAGTACACAGAAATCACTAAACAGTAGAATTCTGTTAACTGTTAAAATTACTGTCAACTAGTTAGGAAATTTGGGGTGTTACAATACTCCCCCTCTAAAAAGAATTTTTGTCCTTGAAATTTAATAAACCTGATTTCACATCCTCAGAATAAATATAGATATTACTCTTTTATCTTTTCTTCCAATTCTGATGTTGCTTCTCCACTTACATCATTTAAACGATTTTAACCAATGAAAATTCTTTGTCTCTCATTCAACTTCTCCTGATCTAACAGATATCTCATATTCCTATAATTACTAAAGATGTTAAATTTTACTCCATAAAGATAGTATCTCCATACTTCTAATGCAAACTTAACAGCTACCAACCTCCATTCTTGCGTAGTATAGTGTTTCTCATGTACTTTCAATTTCCTTAAATCATACCCTACAACTCTTCTATTCTGCATATACACATATCTTAAACTTCGATGTAATGCATCACTGTTCACCTCTAATGGTTCACTGGAATTAGACAGAACTAATACCAGATAAGTAATCAAACACATTTTCAACCTTTAACGAATCAATCGCAATTCCTTCCTTAGAATTACGAAACCCAAAACTAAAAATCATCCATTCAGAATTCACATCTCAATAACTTAGTATATAACCACTTCTCCTTTAGAACTTGGAAAATCACACTTAGATGTTCAGTATGTTCCTCATGATTTCGGAAATAGATCAAAATGTCGTTAACAAAGATAATGACAATTCTGTCTAGATAAGAACGAAAGATTCTACTCCTATAATTTATAAATATTATAAGAGCATCCGTCACCCCGCACGACATCACTTAAAAATTTACTTGTCCTTGTATCGCTTCACTCTCCTGCCTTTGCTCTTAGCAGGAAGTGTCTCACACATCGAATTCTCTTTCAAAAACACCGTACCAGATACTATGACATGGATTCGAATAAGAATATCCTTTCTTGCAAAATATTCTTTCTTGCAAATTGCGATACATGAAAAACATTGTGAAGGTCAGAAAGAAAAAGAATAACGAAACTATATGATATGTTACTAGACATATCCAACAAAGAATTTGATATTGCCTGATTTTAAGAACGAATTTCTGGAATACTAACACTTTATTGAGACAATCTCATAAGATATAGTCGGAAAATAACCAATGCATTTCAAAGATCACGTCTATTTATGAAAGAGATGAACAGATCAAACTAACACAAAAATTTGATTCATCATGACAATAGGATAATTTGAATAACTTGAGTAGCACGATAGGCTAATAATAGAAACAGAAGTAAACAAGTTAAAAGATAACAAAGACACGGATAACTCTAATTGATCTACACGATCATATGCCATAGAGAAATGGGTTACCTCCAGAATTATACAGTACAGTCAAAGGATCACTTTCTGTGACACAATCTTCTTTACTTAGGTCATCAGTCTGGGGTACTTTTGCTCTGCTTGGAGAATCAACGCTCCATTCTACTTGAGATATCGAAGCACGTTTATTACTAACGGATGAGTTTGTCTTTGATGGAACACAATCTCTGAAAATGTGTCCAGGCTTTCCGCACTTGAAACAAATTTTTTCCTTGAACGTACAATCCTTTGTCAGATGATATTTCCCACACATTCGACATTTCGGTGCAGATGTCGCAGTCAGACCAAACCTGCTACTACTAGTACTTCCTCCAAAAGATTGCTGTTGTCGTTGACTTCCCGGAGATTTCGAGTATGTTTTCTGCTGGAATTGCTTGACCTTATGATTTCTACTTCTTCGTAACCAATATGGTCCAACGTTACAGGGTCTCTCATCCTGAAATTGATTCAACTCTAACAAAATCTTAGCTTCAGCTATCAATTCTTGCCGCTGAACAGTCTTCTGAGTTTGCTGTATATTTACATTAGTTGTTTTTCGTATCACTTCCAAAGTTGTTGTCATATCACCATCATTACGTCTTGCTTCCATGCGCGTACGTCTATTACGAGCCATCGTCCTCTCTTCAAAGGCACACGAATCAAAATACAATGGAAACCAGATGTAACCATTTCAAATAACATTGTTTCCTTTCAGAAATCAAACATACAGAGAACACAATACAAGCAAAACAGACCTAACCACAAACCCCAAAAGACTCAAACCGTGCTCTGATACCAACTAATGTAACACCCTTCTTAGGGCATCACATTTCTGACTCCCAACTCATAATCTGTAAAGAAGTCCATAAACAAGGTTTGAGTTATAAAAGATGAGTTTTAAAATTTCTTTTCATCAAAGACAGAAACATAAACTTACTGAGATCCATAAATATTACTGAAAATATATTTAATATACAATATTGACACCAATTAATATTTAATAATTTAAAGAGAAATATAAAACTAACAGACTATTTTTTTAACAGTAGCACACCCCATCACGGGTCCTAATTAATAGCACGGTACAACACTAACGAGAAAACTTAACATACTTATTCCTTCTTATATCCATCTGGATGCATCAGACATCTGTTCCTTGTCAACACTGCATGCTATCAAATCTGGAATGGTCATTCTCTGATGTTGTCTCCGATCTCAGAGTATTTATCACCCGTATGTCTAAGACAACTCGTTCCATCTATTATATAATTTTTTTCCAATACAAGCACAACAACACAATATAACAAAGAGGTGAGATCACCTACGTCAATACCAACATGGTAGCATAGAGATAACACAACCAACATATCATACAGATATATCATACCATAATTCCAGTAATGCACTCAACATTAATCAACTATCATCATCATGCCATTAACATTATTATCATCACACAATAATCACAATAATGCCATCAACATGATTATCATCATCATCATCCAATATTCTTCAATTATTATATCATGCAGATATAGATACTCAGATTTATGCATATGTTATGCATGTAGACTCAATGTCCTACTCCATTGAGGTTTTCACAATTTCGAGAAGAATGCTCTGTTAATTGTCAGCCTTAGCCCAAAGACAATCTTCCATATTAGCCCACAGACAATGCCCAGCCTTAGCCCACAGACAAATGTCCAGCTTTCGAAAAGAATCGTGTTCTTGTCGGGTATCGTCAATGCGTTGCAACAGACTGCATCACCAAGTGGCATATGGTCCAGCCGTAGCCCACAGACAGATATCCACTGGACGACCGTCGTGCCTTGACGTACCCCAAGATCCATCATAGACCTCACTATCAATTCACATTCCTTCTTCAACCACAAGGGTCCCAATAGTATCAGCTATCAATTTTTGTTCAATTCAAAATCATCATATGCCTCAATGCATATCTTTCCAATGCATGTTCAATGCACCAATGCGAATGACAGGTAAAATTCCTCATTTCCAATGCATGTTCAATGCACCAATGCGAATCATAGGCAAAATTCACACTTTCATATTCAGGGTCCACACATTGGCCCATTCTCAGTTTAATTTCATAATCCATAATCAGGGTCCACACACTGGTCCAACAGTAATTATACTGTATTTTCAACAGCGAAATCATATTCTCACGTTTTTATAGTCACAAAACACTTTTGTTGTGTTTTCACAATTGCGTAACATTTCTATTACGTTTTCACAATTTTACAACATTTCCGTTGCATTTTCAAATCATGTAGTGATTTTTCAATGTTTTCTCAATCACGTAAAAATATTCCACCATTTTTTAATCGCGTAGCGATTTTTCAACAATATCTCAAACGTGTAAAAATATTTAAACGCATTCCAAATTGTGTAGAAATATTTCAACATTTTTCAAATCGCGTGAAAATATTTAAACGTTTTTCAAATCGCATAGCTTAAAAATCACTTTTTTAAGTTACGTAAATCATTTTTCACCATAATTCCATTACGAAAAATATTTCTCAACCTTCAAAAATTCCATTTCAACATTTCTCAAAATAATATGACTACTCATATTATTTTCCACATTTTCTTACTCAAGAAAATTCTTTTTGCAACAAATTCCACAAATTCACAATTCCATTGAATTAAATCAATGTTTCTCATTTAAAATTTCCTAACGCACTCCAAAACCCAAAGGATGAGTTTTACGTTAGTAAATTTTAAATCACCATTATATTCTCCATTTTTCTCAAATAAATTCCAAAATCAATTCTCTTCAAAATAAATTGAGGTTCAAACACTTTCAACCTCTCTTGTCCATTTACATATGAAAACTTCATTTCTCAAGTGATAAAACACTCTGATTCCCTTTTAAAAAATCCTTGTACTAAATCATTTTGTTCAAACACTTTGTTTCCACTTTGAAATCACTTTGTTTCATAAAACCAAAACTCTTCCAATCTCCCAAACACCGTAGAGTCTTTGGCCATTGAAGCTATCAAATACTTTTCCTTTTAAGTTGATTTGGTTTTACACAAACAACACCATTAAAAATTCTTTAACAAAACCGTGAGATTCATAGTCTTTGAAATCAAATCATTTGTTCATTTTTATTTTTCACTTTCTTTACAAATCCTTAAAATCATCAACTCATTGCTCTTTTCATTTAAAACTCATGATTTGTAAAATACTTAAAATATTCTTAGTCAAAAATGTCCTTAACTTCCATTAAATTTCATTCTTGTTTTTACACAAAATAAATCAATAAAAATTCTTCTCAAAACCGTGAACACCATTTCTTGAAAAACAAACCCTTTGTTTATTTTCCTTATTTTTCTAATCATCCAATTTTATCATCCATGAAAATATTAATTTATGAACACCTAGTTTGAGGTGTCTTGGCCGAAATTCCTCTTGGTCTTTGGAACCAAAAATCAATTTCCTTTCCATCATCAAATCATGACATACAAATACATATTCAACATATATATCACAAGCATGCCATAATCAAAGCAATAAATCATGCAAATCATACCAAGCAGAGGCAAATAGTCAAAGCACATAAACACCCACAAATTATTACATGACCATAGATATGAATCCTCACATGGATTCACCATCTATCAAATACACAAACCATCTCTCACCACCATACTTAGTTGGTGAGATGAATCTCCCTCTTACCTCTTGAAGATCCTCAAAAGCTCCTTGTTTTGCTTCTTTTTCCATGTCCTTCACCACCAAGGGCTTCTCAAATACAAAACAAAACATATATTTATTAGTAAATCAAGCTTGAACAAGATAAACCATGGATCAAACATGGCTTAGAACCTTGAAAATCAAAAGAAAAGTGAAGATTAATAAACTTCACCAATAAAGCTTCAATCTTTAGGTTGAAGAACAAGGTTGAAGATGAATGATTTAGAGAAAGTCTCCAACATGAAAGTTGCTTAGAATATCATGTAGATTCAAGATCTATGGTTAGATTAAATTAAAAGAGATTGGATGGTGATTTTAGGTGGTATGGCCGAAATTCCTCTTGAAGAACAAGGTTAGAGTTTTGGATTTTTTTGTGAAAGAAAGGCTTCTTAGACTTGGTTAAGATAAAGAATGATGTGAAAACACTTAATTTTCCTTCCACCAATGTTGTAGAGCTCCTTGGAAAAATCCCTAAAAATCATAAACAAATCTTAAAATCAATAACAAGTAAAAGAATAGGTAAACCATGATTCAAGCATGGCTTAGAAAATTAAAACTAAAAGATTGGATGAAGAAATATGAACTTTACCCTTTTTGATAGAAACTTGAAGCTTGGATTTGAAGCTCAAAATGAATGATTTGGTGAAAACTCATAACTAGAGATATTCTTAGAATAAGGTCAGGATTTAAGAAATAAGGTTGGGTAAAATTTTTGAGTGATGGAGGGTAGATTTGAGGGTGATAGCGGTGAGCAAGCTTGGAGGAGAAGGAGAGAAATTTTTCTAAGAGCTTGCTTGAAGGAAATGATCAAGAATGATCAATAAGTGACCAAGACAACTAACATTGGTCTTCAACTTTGCTTTAGCTCCTAAACAAACACAAAAACCATCCCCCCTTTTCATGCATTCTCCTTGAGTGCAAAATGATCAATAATGATGCATAATTGACCAAGACCACTAATAATGGTCTTCAAACTTTCCTTTAACTCCTAAAACAAGCACAAAACCGTCCCCCCTCCATGCATTATGCATTCATAAAGTTGTCATCTTTTCTAGCCACCATTTAGAGCCATTTAAGCCATTGATTAGATCAATGGTTAGGATTTAGGTAGACTTTTGATTAGAAGACTTAATCTAGGCCATTAGATCTTTCTCCTTGAAATTCTAGCCATTAGATCCATCTCCAAAAATGAAGGGTCAAGATTACTCCTTCTTACTTTCAATCCAAGGGTCATAATTAGTCATAGCCATTTTAGAAGACCAAATCTCCACCATTGATTAAATCCACATCCAATGATCATAAATGATCCACCTCCACCGTTGATTTAATCCGAATCCAACGATCACAAATGGTCCGAACCACTTTATAAGATCAAATCTCTATCATTGATTAATTTTTCATCCAATGGTTATAAATGTTCATAGCCATTTCATTAGACCGATTCTACACTATTGATTAAATCAATGGTTGATATCAAAGTCTTCAATATTAGACTTGTTTCCTATTGGTCCGTCAAAAGAATTAAACTTGTTTCCTATTGGTTCGTCAAAAGTTGTCATAACCACTATCGTTGACTTAAGCAGTATAATTTCTATTTTTATCTGCTATAACCCCACGAAAGAATATATTTATTGTATTTTTATCGCCTGATAATTAAATACAGTACAAAACACAGTACAAGAAATTTTCTAAAAACTGTTTCCAGATTCAGATTTAGTAAGATCCCCTGTCTCCGTCTAAACAGTACAAAATTTTTCTATGCGTAGAAAAATTTTCACTTTGCGGGACCTACTTGGGTCCACGTAAGGCCACCTGGGCCCATAAACAGCCCAAAAACAATAAGAGAAATATAAAAATTTATAATCATCCACAAAAATCACAAATATTAGAAAACGTATGAAAATCAAATCAGATTGTTAAAAATAATGAACAATCAAGAGAAATAAATACATAAAGATTTTCCCCCGGTCCGAAAATTATTATTTTCTTGACACGGAGTAAATTACTCAAAACGATCAAATACGCTGACGGAATACTCAAAATAATTTTACAGTACATAGAAATCACTAAACAATATAATTCTGTTAACTGTTAAAATTACTGTCAACTAGTTAGGAAATTTTGGGTGTTACAAATTTGATCTACCGCTCTAGTGGTAAACCAGGTACATCTTCGGGAAAAACTTCAAGAAACTCTCGAACCACCGAGATTGTGTCCACATCTACCTTATTCTCGACTTTCAAAGAAGACAACAATATGTATCCCTGAGTTCCTTCTTTCAAGAAAGCTTGAACTTGGTTGGCTGTCAAAAATTTAGAATTCTCATCCAAAGGAAAAACTATGGTTTTTCTAGAACAATCTAACTTGACATAATTAGAAAATAACTAATCCATTCCTAAAATTACGTCTAACTGAGATAGTGGCAAACAGATCAAATCAACAGAAAAGATTTGACCTTTAACAATCAATGGACAATCTAAACAGACTTTGGTAATGACAACAGGTTTAGCAGTAGGAGTTAAAACAATTAAATCAAAAGGTAAAGAAGACACAGGTAAGCTAAGTCTTTTCACACAGTCATGGGAAATGAAAGAATGAGTTGCACCAGAGTCGTACAGTACAGTTAAAAGATTACCTTCTATGACACTTTCCCCTTGTATAAGATCTTCGGATTGAGAGGCTTCAGCACCACTCAGGGTGTAAACCTGACCTCCAGCCTACAGTTTAGTAGTTCTAGCAGCATTGACGGAAGGTTCCGCCTTAGGTTGATTGCATTCACGAGAAACGTGTCCAGGTTTTCCACATCTGAAGCAAATCACTCCTTTGATAGTGCAGTCCCTCGTGTAGTGTTCCTTCCCGCACTTCATGCATCTCGGCGTAGACGCCGTTGTTTGACCCGTTCTGCCCGGACTTCCTCTAAGACTTCCCCCTTGCAGTTTCTGTTGTTGACTTCCAGGTGGTTTGGAATAAGGCTTCTCCTAGTAACGGTTAGCATTACTGCTTCCTCCTCTTTGGGACTGAAAAGGTCCAAAGTTTCTGTTTCTTGCATCGCACGCCTGGTCCAAGTCTTCCACCTGGCGACACGTATCAAGTAGTTCTGAAAATTGAGTAATCTTCAAAGTTATGACAGCTCTCTTCACATCGTGTCTCAGACCTTCCTCGAACTTCTGACATTTCCATGCTTCGTTTGGTTAGTGTTGAAAGTAGGTTGAGAATTTAGACAAACTCTCAAATTTGGTAGCATATTCACTTACTGTCATATTTCCTTGCCTCAAGCCAAGAAATTCCATTTCCTTAACATACCTAGCACTTTCTGGGAAATATTTATTTAAGAATCTCTCTTTGAACAATTCCCAATTAATTGCTTGATTTTCAGCCTCTAATAACCTCTGCTCTTCGGTCCACCAATCCTCTGCGTCCCCAATCAGCATGAACGCAACATAAGTCACCTTCCTGTCGTTGGCACAATTCATGCCCGTGAAGATCTTTTCCAATTCCTTGATCCACAGAGTAGCCTTCTCAGGATCATATTCTCCCTTAAATTGTGGAGGGTTAGTGTGATGAAATTCTGCCAGATACTGGGCATCAATAGTAGCCTTCAATTGTTGTACAGTCCTTTCTTGTTGTTGAGTCGTTTGCTGGTTTTACTGTAGCATAGCCTCAACCATCTTCTGAATTACTTCGATTACAACAGTCATGTCACATCGACGAGCCATAATTCTTCTCAAATCAAGTTATACAAGACACAGAGAAAAGTCAAATGTATCCTTGCGAAATACCAAACACAAGGAATCACACAGCACAAACAAGACAGTCCAAAACCACATAACCCAAAAGAAAACTTAAACCGGGACTCTGATACCAAGACAGTGTAATGCCCTTTTTTCTCATCTCGCGAAGAAGGAACGTTACACCATGAGGAAATTAAAATGAAAATGCAGAAAATAATAGTTACCTTGATTAATTAAGACCCGGTTCATTTTTAACACGTGAATAAATGATTTGCATTCTTGGATGATAAAATAGTCGAGTATTGAAATATTTGTACATTTTTTTCTTGTTGAAATAACCAACAATAAAGGGATAATAATAATTATAAATACAATATAAATATATTATATGCATCAGCCTGTTTAATTACATCATGATTTACACAAAAAGTAAAAGATGTACCCACCCGAATGATACAAATATACACCCATCAAGTACGGTAAAACATCAGGCTTCCCCAAAAAGATAAACGGTTAGCCATCAGTAGCCACCGATAGTATCAGCCCCTAAGACTGACGAGAAGGGACCGTAGTTGAGTCCTCCTCAGGGTCTTCTTCATCCGATGAAATTACCATCGGTGTGACCGAATTTCGGGCAGAAGCCCAAGCAGTGGAAAGGAAAGAGTCCTCCTGTGGGGTGTAGTACATATCAGCCCATATATCCCTAACGGGTAGGTAAAACTCCAAAATGACAAAAGCAGTGAAATCGAAAACAAGAGGGTCATAGCAACCCCAAGCTAAAGACACCGTCAGCTTCCCGTAATAAATGCATCGGTCCGTCTGCATATGTATGTGCCAGCAATCGGGTCCTCCATGGAAGGTCATCCTGATGTACCCCAAAAATCGAGCTGGGCGCGACGACATACTCAGCAAGTTTTAGTAGTAGTACGACCAGAAACCCAGAAACTCATGTGTTTCCTTTTCTTCCTCACTAACGTCTTCTCAGAAGTATACAAATAAACAGAAATATCGAAATATAGAAAGAGGTGAGACACCCAGCTTTCAGTACCAAAATGGCAGCAAGAAAACAAAACCGCGATGGACGCCCACTTATCAACACAGTTCATATATCCAATCATAGTAATAATTAAATTAACGGTAAAAGCAGAACAACAATAAATAGCAATAGGAATTGTCAATAACAAGCATACATCATCAATATTTCCAACAGTTAACAGCTCTAGCAATCAAATAATTATTGCAGTGATAGTAACAGATGTTTTTCCACAAATATAAATGCTCATGCTCAATGAATTATGAGACTGATAGTTCACAATGCAAATGGCACCATATTCCTACTCCATGAAGCTAGACATAAGCATTTTCGGAGTGAATGATCAATGAGTTATGCCAGTATCTCGTTAGCCTTAAAAATAGTGTGTTCATCTCATAAAAATATTTGCGCAATACGGCTTATACATGGCACCTCAACAGTTGATCGCGATATAGGACAGCGTCTCAGTCCGGATCGTAGGTGTGTTTGTATCGGTCTATCCCACGGCCCTAGTGGAGCTACCACTATCTATTGTGAGACACCCGCACCCCGACACTCCTAGGGCCAACCACTATAACCCTACGCTTAGTCTACTCGCACCCGCACATAGGTGTTATTCAAACTCCTAGGCATACATCGCCTTTCTAACAATGTCCAACGGACAACACATATGCATGACGACACAATGTACATCATGTATGTTTATCAATGATACATTTATCATAAAGTATACCACAACGGCATATATTCAATTCTCAATATTAACATGTCATAATTTCATCAAAAACATAGTATCACATAGAAAATCACAATAGCATCAACCAATTCTCAACAACAATATATATACATATACACTGTCCCACACATACCACAATTTCCATATTATGGACCCTACATTTTCAATGTCCTAAGTCTTGGTCAATTATGTGATTTCTCTTTGGGCTAACAAAACCCTTCAAAACCGTGGCCCTCTTAAGCGTTATTATTCAATTTAATTCTTCCACTTCATTATGGATTATGCATATCTCTAAATTCTTAATTTCCAAGGATGCACTAAGGCATCATTTGAACCCTAAATTTTATCTAAAAATCATGGCCTCCCTAGGTCTTCAAAGTTCCAATTTCTTTCCATTTTATGCATTGGCCACATGATATCTAATCTCTTAAATTTTTGTTCACACAAAATTAATCCAATCCCTTAAAATCCAAGCCAAAACTGTGGCCTCTAAAATGGGTAGTAAACCCTCAAAATTTTTATTTATTAATTCTAACACTATCAAGCATTTCAACACCACCAATGCATGATCACCAATGCATTCAAAATCATCCTTCAATCATCAATCTCAAATCAAGAACACATAAGCATATAAAATCATCAACAAAGTAAGCATACAAATATGGATTTCTCCATCAAACAATCACACAAAGTCTCCTCACCACCAATAATGGTAGAAGTGAGTAAATCTCCCTCTTACCTAAAGGAAGAACATGAAAATGGCTTCCTGGGTACTCTTTGGTGGTTTCGGTTTTAAGCTTCCAAAACCCTAAAATTTTTCAACACAAAGAATCAATATTAAGCTTGGTAAAAGATGGTTCTTTGGTCTCCAATGAAACCATAGAACACGAAAATGAAGAGAAGAAAGAAGAAAAATGAAAACTTGACCTTAAAGTTTGAAGTTTTGCCTTGGAAGACAATGGAGGTAAAGATGGATTTTGAAGAAATTTTCTAAATAGGAAGTGTAGGGGAGGTTGAGGTGAGTGTAGAAATGATATTGGTGAGGTTGAAAAATGAAATAGAGTGGTCTCCTTAGGGGCTACAAACCGTGAGGTGAGGGGGAGGAAGAAGAGAGAAGGAGGAGAAAAAGGAAGATGAAAAACTAGATAGAGAAAATGTTAGATGGAAAATGATGATTTTGGGTAAAATGTATTAAGTGTGGAGGTAAAATTTTTGCCTCCCAAAGGCAAGCAATGTCGCGGCAAAGAGAGAGAGAGAAGGAGGGATGGAGAGGCTTCTCCAACAAGCCAAGGGTAACTTAGACATTTTGTGGTCAAAGCTTCTCAAAGAAGCTTTGATTAAAATACACTAAATTTGAATTAAAGTGGATTTGATTAGACATAAAGTGGATTACATTAGAATAATGTGATAGGATTTTTAATACATGCTATTATCCAATGGACAATTGTTACAGTTGGCAGAAGTCAGTATTAATTGTTCAGCGGATAAAATTACATAGCGATTTATTATTTTATCAGTTAAATTTCTTAAAAAATATGAAACCTCATAAACTGTGTCCAGTCTTGGGTTTAGTAAGATCCCCTGTCGACGTTTCCACAGATCAAGGTTCTCGGGAAAAATATCTCATTTTTTCAGACCCGCTCAGTTTGCACGTAAAATGAAGAATAATATTAAAATATTCTGCGTCCTTAGAAAAATTCTCAAAAATCACAAATATTATAAAATAAATATTTATAATGAAATAAATAAATTTTGAGGTGTTACATTTGGGCCTTTTAAGCTAAGTCCCCTTTTGTATCCTTGCTTATGTTTAGCCTTTAGTTATTTACTTCATCTATATTTTCCTTTCCCCTTACCTATAAAAAAAATAAAAAAATATTTTTCCTCTCACACACCATTTGTTGAGTGCATATCGTGTATTATTTTATTATTCAAGTCATCTAATTAGTATTTTTGTGCATAAAGTATGAAATGAGCAAAAATAAAAAAATATAGAAAATTTAAAAAAATGATATAAAGTCAAAGAAAATGAAATAAAAAGTATTTCATGAAAAAAATAAAAAAATAAAGTGATTTATTCTTATGCTTTGTTTTGCACTTGTTCAATATTTTGTGACTTGTATTTTGAAATTTATATGATTTTGTATCTCAACTTTTGTTTTGTTTATCCTATCTCTTCTTTCTTGCATTACAAGATTTAAAAAACCATTTTGAACCTTGGTTCTGTGTTCTTTATATAAGTGCAGAGAGAGAGAGATGAAAAACAATCTTATGAATGCAGGTTTCATGTGCATTTCCAGTTTTATAAACCTATTTGGGCTTGTACTTCATGAATATGAATTGGTCTTACATTCATGTTTATAGGAAATCATTTATGCATGAAAGTCGCATGTGAGAGTCAATTCAACAACTGGATTGTACATGTGTGCTACCTTGAAATGAGGTTGTGAAGTAGTTTCTGAGGATATGAATGATCTTTAATAACCAGTATTGCTTTGTTTAAGTCTGTATGTTTTGAGTTTTTAGTTGTTTATTCTTTTTGTCTTATTTTTAATTCTTTTTCTTACTTTGATTGAGGACAAGCAAAATCTTAAGTTTGAGGAAGTGATGAACCTACAAAAATTCATATTTTTACAGTTCAAAATCTTGGTTTTCACCATCTTCCAATCCCTTTTGATTGAGCTTTATTCTCAAATTTTATTGTGTTTTTATTATTTAAAACTTTGTTCTCATTACATATTTTATTTGTTTTTGTTAGGTAATTACACATGGAAGAAAATTGGATGCTTGAACAAGGAAGAAAATGCTGAAATGAAGATTTTGGTGTTAAGCGCCCAACTTCCCATCGTTTAAGCGCTCAAAGGCAGAGACATCATCACTGCGTGCCTAAGTGCCCAAAAACTGAGCGCTTAAGTGCTTTGTACGTTTAATGACATGTTCTGTTCCCTATAAATAGGAAAAGTAAGGTTTATGGATGAACAGGAAGCAGAGATTTAGAGAGAGAAGTGAAGGCACAAACCCTAATTTAGCATGAGAGCATCCATGCTTGAAGATTAGAAATTTTCTGCAACCTTTCCACCTATCTTCCATGGAATTCGTTGGAATTTCTTCTTTGTTTTCTTCGTTCTCCATGTGTAGCTAAACTTCTCTAGTTAGGGTTATGATGGATTTTGTTCTTGAATGACATAAATTTGTTTTTGTGTTTAATCTATGTTTCTATTTCATGATTTACGTGTTTATCTCTTCTCTTAATGCTTTCCTTGATTTGGCCAATTTGGGAATGATTTTAGGGTTTATGTATGATTTGAGAAAATTGTGTATGAACCTAGAACTTGTGATAAACACCTCAATTTTTACAATTGCTAGGAATAAACATTGTATGTTGTGTGGTCTTGCTTTCTATTCCCTCGTTTTTTATAAAGCCTTCTCTATTTGGGGTTATACTAAGGGATTTGTTAACTCAAAGTAGTATTAAGAAGATTAATATACTAAGGGATTTGATATTAATTAATTTTGGGAATCTTATCATGAATCATAGAATAAAACTTAGTTAAACTAATCTTTGAATTTGCATCAATAGAGTTCAAGTGAAATCGAAATCCTAACACTATGATATCATTATTTTTCAACCTTTTCCTAATTGATTTATTTTTACTCTTGCTAATTTTGATTATTTTCTGATTTTTGTTTTCTTTTATTTATATTCTTATCATATCCCAATATTTGATAATTTAAATAATGTTGATTTAATAAATTTAGTAATTGACAATGTAATCCTCGTAAGAATGATACTCTTACTGTTAAGGTTCAATTTGGCTTAATTAGATTGGTTTTGTCACATTTTATGATATTGGGCCTAATTGGATCATTGAAAGAATTATTACATGAATTGACTTTTATTTGTCTATTTGATAGTGTTCAATATTTTAGTTATAATATGAGTTTCAAATATCTGATTGGTGTGATTCTAGTTTTGTAGGAAAACTAAGACAAATATCTACAAGCTTTATGAAGACCTCGGGAGCTGAATCATACTTTTGGATAATTTAATTGAAGTTGAAGGAAGAGCTAGAATGCTGATCCTGATAGCTTGACCTCTGCACACTCATCACCCCACATCTCGAGTTATAGGAGTTCAATGGATGTCAAACTAAGCCCAAATGAAATATAAGACACAAAGCTAAAACTTTTATGAAGACTCCTACACTAAACTACGTTGTTTTGGGCACAATTGAATCTAGAAAACAGAGACGAGTTGCTAACGAGTTAGGCCACTTAATTGAGCATAACTTGAGTTGTAGGCCTCTAATTGACATAGGACTTGGGCCCAATGATTCCTAATTGACCCAGCTTTGTACCCATTAGGTTTCAAATAATGTAAGGTCAAATTAGGGGTTAGTTATAAGTAGTAGCAGTAGCAGAATGAGAATCATCCTTTCATTCAGCACTTTTTACCTTCTCTCTAGATCTTTCTTCTCTCCCTTCTCTCTAGTTTTTCGTTTTTCTCTTCTTTTTCTAAGTTCTTCTCTCCTATTCATGGAGGGGTAGAGTCTTTAATCAATCCAAGTTATTGACATTCTTGATGCTTAATCTTGATATTTTGTTTTAATTGTTATACATTCAATTGTTAATTTAGTTTCTCTCATTCATCTCTTTGTTTAATTCTGATTGAGTGCTTAATTTGATTGAGATTTTTATAAGATAATTGCGTAATTACCATGTGGTAAGAGAGGATTTTAGAGACTAAATAAGACATCAAATGTGTTTGATGAAATGTTTAACTTGGTTGAATCTTGATTTTTAAGTTAATTCGGGTTTTGGATGGATGCTTAATTTATCTAACCTTAATTAATTGAATTCTAGATGTATATCTAGTAGAAGATCCATGGATCATTTTGAGGCGCCTTAATATGATCTAAAATCAATGATTCAGTTGATAATTGAATGAACCTATTGTAATTAAGGATATATTAAAATCAAGATTAGATAATTTTCTAAGATTGATTATGTCTTAATTCTATTTTCTCTTCTTTAATTACTTTTTGTTTTTGTTATTTGATCTTATAAACCCATTTCCCTCTGTTTACTAATATCTTAATTTGATTTCATGATCATAATCAGAGTGATATATGGGCTCGACCCGGTGTTACTTTATCACTACAAGAAATTTGCGATTTAAAGAGGGATATTTTCGTCGTTAATCCCTCATTAATTAGATCGGGAATTGTGAGAGATTAGCGATGAAAAATTTATCCCTCGTTAAATTCTAAAAACATATTCAAGGTGGAAAAAAATTAGTGATTAGCGAGAGATTTGCGACAAAGTGTTTCTCTCACTAGAAAAAAACTAGTGATTAGTTAGAGATTTACTACGAAAAAATTCTCTCGCTAACAAAAATAGTGATTAATGAAGAATTTGTGATAAAAATTTTTTCTTATTAAAATAAAATAATAATTAACTAGAAATTTGTAACAAAAAATTTCCTTCACTAAAAATAAATAGTGATTAAGTAGGGATTTGCGGGAAAAATTTTCCCTCTCAAATCTTACTAAACGAAATAAAATAATAAATCCCTAAATCATAGAATATTCTAACTTTAGATTGGAGTTCCAGGCTTCCAACGCCACTCGAGCTTCTCAGTCAATGGATCTGGGTTCTGGGTTGAAGTTGAGTGGTGGCTGCGCGTGGATCTGGTGGTGTGGGCGGAGCTACGCGATTCGCCTGTAACGGTGGATGACGGCGGCTTGGTGGCTGTGCAGGGCGGAGCAAGGCTCTGGTTCGTGAACAACCAACTTCGAGGGTGAAGCCCTTCTGCGAAGGATGTTCCGTTATGGCTTTCTCGATGAGACCCAGAACAATCTCGATTACGTCTTGGCTCTCACCGTCGAGAACTTTCTCGAGCACTGCCTACAAACCCTCGTCTTCAAACCCTGGTGAATCCATTTTCGGGTTTGAATCTGAAGAGGCCCTCGACCTCCAAGGTGCTGAAGAAGGAGTGAGTGGAAGAGAAGATTCCGAACCTGGAGGATGGCGAGTTTCCTGAAGAGCCTGGTTGGTTCTTGATGGGAAGGAAAGTGGATGTTGCGCTTTCCACCGCAAAAGGAGTGAGGAAATTGGTGGACAACGAGATTGTTCACTTCAATTTCCCTCTTCCTACTTCGTCTTACAAGTCCCAGTGGATCGTTCGCATCTCAACCAAGCGTTCTGGAGAGGTACTATTTTAAGTTTCCTTTGATCTTTTTTTTTTATTTTTATGAAAATTGCTTGCTAGTTAGATTACAATGTGAAATTGCTTGGAGAGATTTTCCTTTTGATGTACATTGGTAATTGAGTGGTTAAATTAAACTTTAGGTTGGAAGGCTTCCAATGGAATGGGCAAAAACTGTGATTCCACTTTTGCAATCTTCAAAGGTTAAGGTTCGAGGCTGATGCATAGCTGCGCCGTATAGCCTGCAAATAATGCAAGAAATCATGTTGTTAGTGACGTATAACTTTGTTAGACCTCTTATTAGTAAGAAATATAAGAGGAAGTCCAAACTGCCGATTGGGCCAGCCTAAGATTAGCACTTAGTAGCAGTTATTCTAAGATTAGCAGTTAGTAGCAGTCATTTTCTATTGTAAGGAATAAGCCAGCATGTAGCATAGCTGTGCCTTAGGATGTAATTGAAATAAATAGAGAGATTAGGGACAGAAGGGGTGGACAGTTATTGGGTAGGAACTGGAAGGGAGAGACCAAGCTCTCGAATCCTTGGAGGAAACCACCTTTGTAACTATCTCTCTTTCTCTAACTTTTTCTGCATTCTTATTCTATAATACTCTGTTTTTATCTCTGATTTGAGAACAATTCCGCAGAAGATTATTAATAGAATACAGTTATTCAATATATATATTTAGTTTCAATTCCAGTTTCTAACAAACTTCTGTCTCTTTCCCTTGATTGAGATTATGTTAATGAAAGCTTTCCTTTTTTATTTGTTTTCTTGTGTCCATTTGGCTATTTTAGCTGAAATTGTGATTTGTAGGTGAGTCTATTGGTGGATGAAAATAATTGATGACTTTTTTTTGGTTTTGTATTTGTTTTGGCAGCTTTTACATTCACCACTCTATATTCTCACAATGTGTTGATACCTGTTGGAGGCTAGAGGCTTGTGGTAACATTAACAGTAGCATTCATCCACTGCTTAACCTGTTCAAAATGCTAGATATTAAGCCATATCAGAAGGTTATAAACCTCTATAACTTGCTGTTTTTGAAGTTTTTTTATTGCATTTGTAATGGGTCCTCATCAAGCAGAGGCACATCAGGTTTTAAGAAGATCTCTAAATAAAACTGAAAGCTTTTAAGAATACTTCTAAATCAAAGGTATACAAAATAAAAATATAAAAAGATTTGTTCTGTGCAGCATGAAAATGTAAATGCTAAGAGGATATAGTTATTGAAACTATATATACTAGATAGTTCCTCAATAAAATAATGATCATAAACAATATCAAAGATAAATAACTTGGCAAGAAGAAATAGAAGAAAAGCACCGGTGAAGTTAAAAAAAAAAAAAAGACAAATGCAAAACAGAAGTGATGTGAGGAGATACTTGACCTATGTTGCATGGATACGGGTACGGTACCGGTATTCGGTACGGATACGGGTATGGGGTATGAAAATTTTTAAAAAATTAAGGTACGGGTACGTTATATATATATATATATATATATAAAATTAAATTTTACACAATAAAATATGATAACATAACATAAAAATTAAAACACAAATTTTAACATAAAACATAAAAAAAAAAATTTAAATTGTTCAACATGCACAAAGAAATTAATGATTTGATGCTGAATAAAAACAAAATAAAATATTTAAATTATATATTTTTTGTTTTTATTTTTTTTTCTTTTCTGATTTATATATTATGTTAAAGGAATTTATTTTTACTAAATTTTAAGAGTTAATAAGATTTCAAGATAGATATTTACCAAAATGAAAAGAAAAACAAAACTTAAAAGATAAATGAATGATACAAATTATGCCACGTTACCCATCATTTACAGCTGCCTTTTTCCTTATCTTTTTCCAATAGTCAAAATTTCAAGTTTCAAAATGATATGACTGACGAAATGAAGTCCTCCCAAACTTCTTTCTCTTCTTCTTCTCCGGCGGTCTTGTACAAGGGTAAGTCCCAAACTTCTTTCTCTTCTTCTTCTCCAGCGGTCTTGTACAAGGGTGGGAGTCCAAGATTAGCATGTGTTACGTGCCGGAGCTTAGCACGCGAGGTCGCCAGAGCGCCGGTCATTGGAGCTGCAGTCGGCAGTGGTTGGAGCTGCAGTTGCCGGAATTAGGTACTTGGAGCGCCGCAGATCTGGATAGAAGCAGAGAGGAGTGGTCATGGGTCAGGGACAACCGTGAAGAAATACCCATTTTTTGAAGTGAAACGACTGTGTTTTGGGAGAAAGTTGGTGGAGTCGTACCAACGCTGCACCGGAGCTGTATCTAGCCGCTTCGGAGCTGTACCCAGCTGCTAAATTCAAAAAAAAAAAAAATTGGGTACGTACGCGGTACGTACCCAGCACGTACCCGGTACCGGTGGAGGAGTACCCATGCTTCAGAGTACCTAACCTGAAATTTGACAGCCTTTAAGAAGAATGAATGAGTAAAATCAAATGAATAATAAATATTTAGCAATACAGATTGAAGTACATCATTGTTATGGAACACTAGCATATAGGGGCTTAAAAGACACAAGAGGCATCATGTATAACTATTGTGTCTTTTTTAAGATAGATTTGTCAAGAAATTAAACCTCACCTGATCAGGCTGAGCAACATCAGAAAATATCACATCTACCATGCCAACCAACATCCTGTACTTGGCTGGATGTCTAGCATCTTCAATAATGGGTATAACATTAGTACGCATCTTTGCCATATTGACTAAGTCACGCCCACTTCTATGAGAGAATTCTACTGCATAGACAACTCCTGTCTACATACAAAGAACAATATATTCTAAGCAGCCCCTTTCAACCTTACATGTAAAGATGATGCAAATTTGGATTAGTCCATACCGGGCCTACAATGCTAGACACATGAGAGACAGTTGTTCCAAAAGCAGCTCCTAGGTAAAGAACTCGGGCTTCAGGTTTCTTTATTAGACAAAAGATGCAAAAAACATATAGATATGTTAAGATACAGTATTTTGAGCACAATGCCAAGGCAAAGCACATGTTATAAAGCAATGAAACTTCTTACAATCCATATGTTGTCAACCCCACCGAGTTAGGCTTAAGGAAGTGGAACTGCCAGATTCTAATCTTGCTTTGGAGGGAAATTTTACTCTACCAACAAATCTCAAGGAAGATGTGGAGGCTGTGCAGATCAGTGGGGGCCCTGCTGGTTTGGAAGCAGAGTTGCAGCATGTATATATATATATATCTGATTTGAAATATGCTTCTATCTCTCTCTCTCTCTCTCTCTCTTTCTCTCTCTCTCTATATATATATATATATATGATCTTTTTAAATTTTAGACATTTTGATAATATTTTTCCTACCAGAAGTGTTTTCGCTATACTGTTCCATGTGCCCCTGACTGGATGCCTAAACTTGTTCATTGCTATATACACAACAATATCACATAGAATGTACTAACTGTTGAGAAATATTATTTTATTATTATGTGGTCATGAAATTCTTCTTAGACTCTTGGTTAAGTTAACACCTACTCGTAGTGCACCCAGAGTAGAGGGTATAGTTGTCTTTTCATAGCCATAGTTTTAGTATAAATGGAGGTGTTAGTAGTCAGTATTTTGTATCAAATTTGAAGTTCTGCATGGCCTTACCAATTCATTACTTGCTGTCAAAAAGCCCGATGAGGTTTGTCATCATGATAATGGATTCTTAGGATGCATGTGCTGCACAAATTAAATCTATTATTTTGCTTGATGATGGTTATATTTGTACTTGTTCCTCTACAAATAAGTGTCCTTTTTTATTCTGGAGTACAGGATGGTTACTCTCTGTTCATAGATGATAACTAATTTTACACTTGAAACTCTACAGGATGAAAACATAGGTTGATTGCTTTCACATTAGTTTTGTTTTCCTTATTTTTTTGATGAAGGATTTGATTGTATATAACCATTGATTACATTGGAAAGCTATGTCCTTACTCTTTATTTGTCAATAACCTTTGATTATGCTTTTAAAAAATGTAAAAGAATTCCTTTAGTAGGCCAGGCTGCCAGTTGAGATTTTCTGTAACTATAACTTTTTTTTTTTTAAAGATGAAAGGTTTTGCTGAGAGTAGAGATCTCCTAGTTGGAACAGCCCCTCCTAAAGAAAAGAACAAAGAAACAAAAGTTGTGTGTAATTGGTTGCTTATCTTATCTTAGTCTTTAGTGTATATAATGCTCCAACTTCATGATATGGCTATTCTGGTTCACAAAGCTTATATTGTGTAGAAATCTAGGAGTCATCTTTTGGACACCCTGTGGTTGTAGTGGATGTTGAATTAATTAACATTTTATTTTTCCATTCTTTTTTCAACAGGCTGTTCAATTTCTTTTGGTCTGTCGTGAATGTCTGAGTTCAGAAAACCTAAGCAAAAATTCTGATAGCAATCCAACTGACTCACAGAAGCTGGATCCAGTCCAAGTAAACTTTTATTTTTTAAAAATAATGGATAATGTATTCTGTTCTGTTGCAAAGTCTTGGAATAGATATACAAAATTTGAAGATCAAAGAATTGGAAGGTAAAAAATTGTTCTAGTAGAGACCAGAAAAGATTTATTTCAGAAATAAAGATATACAGCTCCTTGATATTAGCACAATGTGACCATAGTTTTAATGTGACAGGATGATTTTAATATATTGACTTCCAACTTTCTTGGTGTTGCGTATCTTTATATATATATATATATTGTTAGAACTTGTATCTTATTGTTAAAATTATCAGTTAGTCCTTAATCCTTTATCATATCCCTCTGTTATTGGATCAAATACCATCATTTTCATGTATAAAACCATGTTTGAGCTGTAAGAAAGTGACTTTATAAAGCTCAAGAAGGAAAATGTTGTAAAGAACTTATTGCTGCGAACCCCAAAATGCTTTGTCACATACTACAAGATGAATTACTTTTCATGTATGGTAATATACTTAATATAGCCAAAGGGACCAACCTAGTGAAATGGAGTAACCGTGGCAATTAGGAAAAAATTAGTTAGCGTTCATCTGAATCTTTTGTTTTCCTTGATGTAGCATTCTCAATGTACATACTTAATTTCCCTTGTTTTTCCTTTCATACAAAACAGTCTATATAAATTTTTTACATTGTTTTCCCTCTGTCATATTCCTACAATACTCAAGTTGAATTACTTCTTGGGAAAGCCTACTCAGATTGGGGCCATGTCAGTGATGCTGTAGCTGTTTACGATCAGCTCATATCTACTCACCCTGATAATTTCCGCGGATACTTAGCTAAGGTCACTAATTTCTCTACTTTAATTACTAACAATGGAGGTTTTGTTCAAGTATATCTGATTTGAAATATCCTTTAATTACTAACCATGCGTATATATATTCATCACATCTTTTCCTGTCTTATCTGCAGATTTGAAATATGCTTACCTTTCCTGCGAATTATATGCATCATTTATACTCAAAAAGCTGGTTGTATGTTAGAGAACACGGATGATAGACTCTTAACTTGTAGATTTTTTTGTAAGATGCTAGTCATTTGTGCTACTTGGGTTTAATGGAATGCAATTGATTTTGCTGTGGTCATGAACTTATAAATGCGGTAGCTTTTTTTTTCATTTTTTTTTCTTCTTGTAACTGAGATTAGCGAGGGAATAGCGAGAGATTTGCGAGGGAATAATGAGGGAAATTAGCGAGGGATTAGTGACAGATATTAGATCCAATTTTTTTTTTCTTGCTGTGATTGAGATTTGCGAGGGATTAGCTAGGGAAATTAGTAAGGGATTAACGACGGATTTTAAATCCAAAATTTCTAAAACTATAGCGACAGAATTTCCCTCACTAATTTGCGAGGGAACACAGGTACCATTTTTTTTAAAATTTGCGAGGGATTAGCGACAGATTAGCGAGGGAATTATTCTGTCGCTACTTAGCGATGAAAAAAACCGACGGACGTTTCCCTCGCTAATCCCTCACTAATTCCTCGCAAAAGTGTTTCGCGAGGGATTATCCTGATTTCTTGGTAGTGTATATTACAAGTTATTTTGGTAAACTGGTTATAAATTTATTTAAATTTGATAGCCTCAGCAGTTATCAGGAAATTCCTACATGTGTCCTGAATGATGGTTCAAGAGATAGAGCTTTTGGAGAGTTTTAGGAACTTGAGTCTAGCAGTGACTGTGTTACCACATAGTCTCTGTATGAGCAAGGTAGACATAATTACTGACTTAAAGACTCAAATTAGAGAAGCTCAAGAAAGAGATGAATTCTTAAAAGGAGTAAGTGAGCAAATCTTGTTGGGAGAACAAAGAGAATTTAGTAAAGTGGATGATGGAATCATTATGTTTAGAAATAGGCTTTGTATCCCAAAAGAAGCTAAAATCAAAGGGAGGATTTTGGAAGAGGCTCACAAGAGTAAATATACCATTCATCCTAGGGCAATATAGTAAAATATTATAGTAAGTATACCATTCATTATAGTAAAATATTAGCTTGAACAATGGCCCAATGTTCGAGATTAATGTCTAGTAGTATAATCTTAGTTTAAGTAAGGGTCCAATATTCATGATTAGTGTCTAATAATATAATCTTAGCTTAAGCAAGGGCTTAGTGTTCATGATTAATATCTAATAGTATAATTCATACTTAAGTATGGTTTAAATGTTCGTGATTAGTGTTTAATAGTATAATCCATACTTAAACAAGGGCCCAATGTTCAATATTTGTGTCTAATAGTATAATCTTAATTTAAGTAAGGGCTCAATATTCATGATTAGTATCTCAGAGTATATTCTATATTTAAGTATGGGCTGATTGCTCATGATTAGAGTGTAATAGTTTATTTCGTGCTTAAGTAAGGGTCCAGTGTTCTATATTAGTGTCAAATAGTATAATATTAGTTATTATTTTAATTATTTAAAAATTTCATATATATTTGTGTAATTTTTTTGTAGGCATAAATTTATCTATATTGTTATTTTTTATTTTATTCTATTATTTTTTAATTATACTATATGCATGTATGTAATTATAATACAAGAAAATTACATTATCCTCTCCTAAGGTTTGCTCTAACTATACCTGACTCCCTTCTATTTTCAAAAATTACACCAGCCTCCTGTACTGCTAACGGGGTTAAGCGACGTTAATATGGGCATGTGAAATCCCAATTTTACCTTCTCTAATTGTCGGTATTATTCTTTTCTTTCTTATAACTCAGCATTCCCACAAATTTCTCCCAAATTGAAACCCTAGAATAGTATGCACCCACCCACCCACTGAAGGGGGAATTGTTTCCCCCTTCGCTTGGTTTTGTGAAATGTTTCCATTGCACTACTTTTGCTTTGCTTCCGGTTTGGAATTTGGGACCACACTATCGTGATTATTCTTCCGGTAAGCATTTCAGGTTTGCTTCTTTGGTTTACTTCTTCGATTTGCTTCTTTGGTTTGCTTCTTTGGTATGCATTTGAGTTGGTTTTCACAGTTGTTGCTTTTTGTTGTTAAGATTCAATGGTGAATCCGAAGTATGTTGTACTGGATCCTAGAACTCATGTCCTACTTCTTCATTTCGTAGGGAAGAATGGAGAACTTGAACAACTTACAGATGTTGATCCTAACTATATTTATTGTTCAACCTCTATGAAGATGTGGAAATGGTGGCTAAACAACGTATTGACATTGAACAAGGTAAGGGATTCAATTTCTTCGGGTTTTTGACCAATGTGCCCTTAGTGAAAAAATTATTTACCAAATTACCATCATTTCCAAACTATTTATCAAAATACTTCTGTTTTGGCCACGTTGGAATTTTTTTATTGTTTTTTGTTCCACGTAGGATGCGCCAGAGCAGATGGCGCATCCAACTAGGATACGCCAACACGTTTGGCGTATCCCACGTGGATGCGCCAACCATGTTGGCGCATCCGACTAGGATACGCCACACACGATGGCGTATCCACGTTGGATACGCCACGCATGTTGGCATATCCTAGTTGGATGCTCCCACATGAAAAAAAATAAAATAAAAAATACGTGGCATGTACAAGATGGCGTATCTATGTAAAAAACGTCATGTAGGATGACGTATTCACACTACGTGGACAAAAAAAATAAAAAAAAATGTCACGGGTGTGCTTCTAGGGCACTTAACCCATTTCACGTGGATCTCGCACTCTTCCCAAAGACGCATACATTTCACATGCCTATTTGAGAGTGCATCATAACATTGGAAGACATCAATATTTATAGGCCAAGTGTTTGCTTGTGATTTGAAAATAATCGATGTGAGACTTTGGTATTAACAAGGTAAAGCAACTAAGTAAGGCAGCAATATATTTTTATTCGATGTGAGACTTTGATAAATGAAACAAACATCTTATTTACACACTTAAAATTATTTTTTTACTTTCTTAGTTACTCATACCGGATTGTATGGTTAAAGTTCTAAAGATTTATTACTTAGATAATTTATTGTAATTGTAAAAATTTAACCGGTTATGTAAGTAATTAGTAATTAATTTTTATTGTTAGATTAGCTTTATGTGGTACCAAATATTTGACATACTAATATGTACACAAGATTATTGAACTAACTCTTAACCAATTTGACACAAACTAATTGACTTGTAACTAACATCACAATTAAACTAACTCATATAGATATGTAACAACAAGGTAAAGGAGCACACGATTTGACCAGCAAAATAATAAGATTATTGATTCTCAAAGACCTACCAATTATAAAATGTTTGTTTCATTTACCAAAACCCCACATCGAATAAAAATACATTGTTGTCTTACTTAGTTGCTTTGTCTTGTTAATACCAAAGTCTTAGATCGACTACTTTAGGATCACAAGCAAACACTTGGCCTATAAATATTGATGTCTTCCAAGATTATGGTGCACTCTTAAATAGGCATGTGAAATGTATGTGCCTTTGGGAGGAGTGCGAGATCTATGTGAAATGGGTTAAGTGCCCTAGAAGCATACCCAACATGGCATTTTTTTAATTTTTTTTTTGTCCACGTGGCGTGGATACGTCATCCTACATGGCATTTTTTACATGGATACGCCATCCTGTACATGCCACGTAGTATTTTTTTTCCACGTGGGAGACGCCAATGAACATGCTATAGATCCTCTAATGCGTTAGGAAGAAAATGTAGTGCTTGAGGAAGTTAATCCTATAATGCGTGAGGAAGTTAATCCAATACCTGATGATGAACTGCATATGGAGGTTGTGATAAGTGATTCTGATGAAGAATGGAACCAGATGGCTGGACATGAGCAGAGTGAAAGTGAGGGTGGATAAGAGAGTGACTCTGACTCAGTATTGTAAAAAGAATAACAAAATGGAAATAGTAGTGATGAACTAAGTGACTATGTGGAGAGGTATCCAAATTTTGGCCATGAGGGGTCTGATGAAGATATGGCAAATATTTACATTGATAAAGGTATGACAGGAAAGCTATTTACTCGTGAAGTTGGTGGGAGGGTGAAATTAGAGAAGGGTTTATTGTTTCAGGATGTTTATACATTTAGGGAAGCTCTTAAGGACTTTATAATACAAGAAGGTTTTGAGATTGTTAGGCTTAAGAATGAAAAGTTTAGGGTAGCAGCAAGTTGTGATGTAAAGGGGTGTTCTTGGCGCATTCACGCCTTCCCTACACTAGATGGAATGACCTACATCTGCTGCTGTTGCTGTAAATGGTGGTCCAAATGCTAGTCAAACTTCTGTTGGGTATTCAAGTGCACCAAATGTTGCTCAAGCTTTAGTTGTGTCTTCAGTTCAAGTTGGTAGGTTGTGTCTTCAAGTTAGATTGGTAGGAAAAAGGTATGAATTGTTGAATTTCTTTTCTTTCTTCTTGTGATATGTACTTTCTAACATGGTGTTTTAATACTGCATTTTGAAAGCAACTTGAAGTAGCTGTTATTGTTGCTGCTACTACAAATGGTGGTCCAAATACTACTTAAACTTCTGTTGGGAATTCAAGTGCACCAAATGCTACTCAAGCTTCAGTTGTGACTTCAAGTCAAGTTAGTAGGAAAAAGTATGCAAGTTGTACCTGTCTTTAGTCAAAATTTGGATATTGAGTCATTTTTAGTTACCGCTTTATTGTTACCATGCAAAAGCATTAGAGGACAAGTGCAATTGCTAGTCAAGGGCCAATAGGGGATAGTCAAGCTATTGCAGCAAGGGCAAGTGTAAGTGGAAGTCAAGCTACTCAAGGTGCAATAAGGGCTTCGGTTGCAACTAATGCAAGTCAAGGTGGAACGAGGATTTCATTTGTAACTAATGCAAGTCAAGATGTAGCTCACACTTCAATTCCAACAAGTGCAAGTCAGAGTGGGAGGAAAAAGCTTCAAGTTAAGAGGAAAACGCAAGGAGGCAGCACAATAGCTTGAAGGACAAGGGTTCTAGGTTTTCCTTTGGATACTAGACAATGCATAGGTTTTTTTGTTATTGGGCATATTTTGAAGATTGTGAAAGTATTTTGGATATAATGGCAGTACATAGTTGGTGTAACATCCCAAATTACTAATACTAATGACGTATCTAGACTATACATCAATAATTAGAATTTGATACGTTACTTATGAATATCCAAAATTTTGAAAAATAAGTAATTTAATAATAAACAAAATATAAGCCTTTAGTGGAAGCTTATTATGCGTATAATATGAAATGAATTATATATAAATTAAAGATCGCTAAACATACTATACCTATCTCGAATTATTATACAAAATTTGATCAAATTAACTAAAATATCTTCTCAATCATAAGCTCTGCCCATTTCCATCTTGCTTGTCAACTGTGAATTTATTCTTGGAATTATCATAGAAATCATAGATGTAGGGGGATGAGAATCAAAATTCTCAGTAGTTATATAAAATAAAAGTATTATCACAATAATTTTAGCTTTTATCCTTAATTCTTCACATTTAATGAAAACAAGACAATTGTTTATACAATTGTCAATTGTTATACAATGCATGGTAAGGTATGATTATGCTTAATGAAGGTCCTAAAGTATGCTTATGTAATGATTCTTAAAAAGATTTTATTTTTGAAAACTTATGTTATTTGATTATTTTCAAGAAGTCATTTTGTTCTAGAAAGTCTTTTTTTTCTTTGTATTGTTATTTTGGATAGGCATGACACCCTTTTGTTCCTTACACTATCAAATATTTTTAACTCACTTGGAGTTCTTTTGTCCAAGCTACTTAGAGTTCTTTTGTCTAAGCATAAATTTATAATATATAGAAATACCAAATAACAAGTTTGAAAACTAAAAACATATAATGTAGAATAAAATCATTACTTTCACATCTTCTTGCACAAAAAAGAGAAGTAAAATCATAATCCTTACAATTCATTATGAGAGGGAGTAACTCTACTCTTTCAACTTCAATTTACCCCTTTTCTTTATAATATTGTGTTTCCCAATATCATACTTACCAAAAACATTCATCGATTTCAAATTGTAACACAATGCATTGATATTTAATCCATAAACCTCACATCATAGTACAATGCATTGATATTTTATCAAAATCAATTCCATCATCCAATTTCCCTGTAAGCAACCACTTCAAAGAAATTATTCTCAAATCATCATTCATTCTCATAGAATTTAATGTCATCTTGAAATCATTTTATTAATATGCAAATTCATTAATTTAATGTTACAATTTTCTCACATCATTATTCAAGCAACCATATACATATCATAATCTTCCTCACCTAGGTATTTAAGTTCATTAATTAACCTTAGAAACCAAGTGATCCATTATATCATATTAAGCTAAAGTATTACGCATTACATAACAAAATTCTCAAAATGTCAATTTGTAAAGTGGTGTTGTAGTACAATGTGTATGTGTATCTCGACACAACACTCTCAGCTAAGCATTTTTATGCTCCAAAAGATGAAGTGTAGCTGTGCTTTCTATGGTGAGCCATGGCACACCTGTAAATTCATGGTATTTGGGTGACAAAAGGGTGCAAACATAATCCAAAATCCAACCAAAATAATATATATCAATCCAACTATATCAAATCATATTATTCAAACATTCATAACTTAGTTAAATTACCAAAAACAGATTTAAGGTTTCAAACCCCTTTTTTAAAGCTTAAGAAGAATCAAATCAAAGAATCCAATTTCTTAAGCCTCGATCTACATATATACATCCTCTTTCAAAATCACAAGTTATTTCAGAAATTCAAGAAACAACAAGAAACAAAAATGGCAATGAAACCCCCTACCTCATTTTCACAGCTATATAATTTTGTTCCCCCTCCCCTTTTCCACGCCCTTTCCTCTCCCACTTTTTTGTTGTTCCTGGTTCTTCATTTCTGCTTCATTCCCTCGGTTCCCATACTCCCAAAGACGAGAAAAAGGGTGAGTAAGAATCAAAGAAACAACCATGAAAAAGGATGATCAAAATAGAGCAGCCGTGAGGACGAACCAGCAAGAACGACCCTGTGAGTGAGAGAGGATGGCCGGACGAAGCAAAAGCGAGAGGATGAACAAACGAGCGGCGGACGAGGAACAGCGAGAGCAGACAGAAGGGAGAGACGAGCGAGAGTTAGGGAGAGCGTACAACCAATAGAGAGGAAAATTAGATGATAGAGAAGAAAATTAGATGAGTGAATAGAAAAATGAACAAGAGATAATAAGAATGGATGGCTGAGAATGGATGACTGTGAGAGAGAAAATAGATAAAACAATGAATTTAAATGGTAAAGGTAAAGTTAATCTAAGATAAAATAAAGAACAAATATGGTTTGAACAAAATTTTAGGAAGGAATCCTAAAACTTATGTCTATAAGGATATTTTATATTCCCTTAATGAATATATATATATATATATATATATATATATATATATATATATATATTATCATTGTTACACATTTACCAATCATTAAGCTTCACTATTCATCCTTGGGTTAATTTAGACTTTATGAAATTAAATTAGGAAGCTTTCAATATTTAATTTATTCTATTTTCACTCTCAACTTAATCTTCATCCTAGATTTACCATTTGCTCATGATCTTATAATTTTTGAGCTATTTTGAGTTGTTTCTCATGTTCAGTATTATAGATTTATGGTCAAATCATTCCAAACAATTACCTAAACACTCAGGTAATTTATACCAAATTTATTAAACTATTATAACATCAATTAGTATCATTGGGTTACAGAGGATGTTACAGTTGGGCTATAGTGGTAGTACATAGTTAGGAAAATTGGTATTTTGGGTATAAGATGTACTCGACAATTTATTTTTTGGGATGTTGTCATTTAAATTGCACAGTAGTAAGATTTGACATTTTGGACATAAGATGTATTTGGCAGTACATGTTTTTTGAGATACTGTCTTTGGTATTATTGGTTGTTTAATGATGGAGTTGTGTCCATTTTTTTTAGTCCAACATGTGCTAAGTAGTACTTTGGCCTTTGTAATTATGCATATGTTGCCATTATGTAATAATGCACTTTCAAGTAATGAAATATAATGATATTTTGCATAATTATATTTCATTACCTATTATAGTGGACATCATATATTAGGATTTATTGTGTTAGTCTCAAAAGCAAAGAAGTGCATAATACTGTTTCAATACCATGTCTCATCAACACCATATCATTTTAATGCCAAAATCTAATTTGTCATTAAATGATTAATTTTTACATAACTGCTACTCCTTCCAACGATACATCATATTTCACTCATTTAAATCCTACACAATTAAGCACCTACTTACTTGAACACCTAGGTACACCATACCACTAATTCACTTCAGTACATTTACAATAAACCCTAAAACATCAAACACCAAAGACATTACAATTGAAATCAAGACCAACAACTTAAAGGAATCAAGTGAGGCTTGAATCAATATCAATTGCTCCTTAACCTTGCATAGCTCTACCTTATTCTCATTGTTCTGCTTTGCTTCTCCTTTCTCGATTTCTTGTATTTCTTCACTAAAGTCATCATTGTCAACAAGGCAGTACTTGGACGAATTAGGCATGTCATCATTGGTTGGAATGCACCACTAGAAGAACTCACATTTCCTATCTCTGCAACAGTAAAACAACCTATTTGGATTGCTTTTAGTACTTGAAACTTAGATGTCTGCCTTTTTCCCACAAATACAAGACTCGTTGTAGTATGTTAGCCCCAAAGCCCACCTCCACTTTCACTCACACTTGAAGGCATTGTAAAACTAACTAGAAAACTAGGAATGAAGTGTCAGAAACGAGTTTGGCATTTTATCAAACACATATTGTGCAATGACTTTTTTTTTACATCAAAACTAACATAAGGAGGAAGAACATGAATGAGACTGGATGAGAGTTGTTGAATGTAACATCCTCTTAAACATGTTAGACTTGTATATGGTTACAAAGGTAGCATAATACTTGCTTAATATGCCTGTTTAATTTTGTGACAAATTAAGTTAGTTTAGGCACTTTGCTGCAACATAGAATGTGAAAAGTAGCTTAAAATGGGTATTTGAAGTATGTCCTTATTCTTCCATAAACTTTGAAGTTAGAAAATGGGTATTTGATGATCGAACTTTGTTCATTAATCTATGCTAGATAGGTTAAGTTATTGTTTGATGGTTCTATCATGTTTAGAGATCTTGTTTAGGATTGGAAATCACTTAGAACCGGGTTGGAAATTGAGAGATTGAGAATTTAGTAGTTGAAACTTTAGAATTTTCATAAGCTAAATGAAATCCCAGTTTTAGATTGAATTTAGGGATGATTTTACAGAAAACTCAATTCTGACGGCTTGTGGTGTTGGTAGTATAACTTGAGTTGTAGTCATCAAAATGATCTGCGACTTCTTTCACTTGAAAGCTAAGATATAAGGCTTCATGTAGTAAAATTTTAGATTTTTAGGACAACCCAAATAACACCAGTTTCGGTTTGAATTTAAGACAGATTCTGCAGAAACAAGCAGACTGACACCTATTAAACCAAATTGCATAACTTCTTGCTTCAAGGTTTAAAATACATGAGACTATTGATATTTTGAAGCTAACATGTAAGGCTATAAGAGGTAAAACTTTCAAGAATTTTGCACTCTTCATGCATTCTCAGTTTGAATTTAAAGTAAGGTCAGATTCTGGTAAAATAGCTAGTTGCCCTGTTTCAGCTTCTGTATTTTGTTGCATAACTTTAACTACACTAAGTCAAATGAAATGAGGTTTGTTTCATTTGAAAGACATGAGATAAGGCTATTTGTTTGTAAAATTTCATATTTTTTGAAGTTAGGATGTATATTTGGTGTATTCATGAAAATCAGTCTTTTTAGGCGACCAAACTAGAAAATGTCATTATATGTATCTTATTGAAATGTAGTTTCCTACTTGTTGGGATCCCTTATACATGCTTTTAACGTGTGTTAAGACATTATTAGGGATATTTTGAGGAGGGAATAAGTACCTAGTACATGTGTAAAAAAATAGGACTTGTGAAATCAATGGTTGTGAATTACCATAGGTAGGAGTCTAGTCTCTTGAGTAACATGGTGTAGCATGTGATATCACTTGTAATGTGATAAAATGGTGTACTAGGTGTAGGTGTAGTATACTGAGCGGTTTAGCATAATTATTATATCATTATGCATGAGTTGCTTCTTTGGTGAAAGTTAAGCTTAAGGTGCATGAATGATATTTGTTTTCCTTATTAGCTAAGGTTGAGTTGTGAGGATAACCTAGAGACATGATTAGCTCCTTTGTTAGATATAGTGAGCTAAGAGTGCATGTTAGTTCACTGGGTTAGTGTAGACCTAGTGATGTTGAATATGTGATGGGAATACAATATAGAGCAAGTATGTAAGCATTCATATATTAATGAGTGGAAACCTCGTGAAGGACAATAGACTCGTGTTTGAGTGTTAGATATAAACTTGTGTATGAGAGTATCCTTCATGTATGAGCATTGGATATAAACTCGTGTAGAAGATTATCATTTGTGGTGATTAAATGTATTTATGACAATAACTTTGCATGTTTTCACACACTTGCTATTCCTATGTATTTGTAATTGGTATATGAGATGGTAATAGTACACTCATTGTAATGAGATGGTAATAGTACACTCATTGTAATGAGATGGAATAGTCCATTTGTAACACTCCAAATTTTATTTATTTTATGATAAATATTTATTTTTAATATTTGTGATTTTTGAGAATTTTTTTAGATTTTTCTGAGAACGCAGAATATTTTAATATTATTTCTCGTTTTACATGCAAATTGAGCGGACCCGAAAAAAGGAGATATTTTTCCAAAGAACCTAGATCTGTGGAAACGTCAACGGAGGATCTTACTAAATTCGAGATTGGACACGGTTTACGAGATTTTACGTTTTTTAAGAAATTTTAACAGATAAAATAATAATCGTTGTATAAATTTTATTTGTCAGATAAATTAATACTGACTTCTGTTAACTGTAGAAATTGTTCATTGAATAATAACATGTTTTAAAAATTCTATCACATTATCCTAATGTAATCTACTTTATGTCTAATCAAACTCACTTTAATTCAAATTTATAGTATTTTAATCAAAGCTTCTTTGAGAAGCTTTGACCACCAAATGACCAAGCTATCATTGGTTTGTTGGGGAAGCTAATTTTTCCCCTCCTCTCTCTCCATTTGCCGTGGCACTCCCTTGCCCAAGGGGGGAAAAATTTGACTCACACACACTTAACACACTTAGTCATTTTCATTCATTTTCATCTATCCACTTCTCTCTCTAGTTTTCTTCTTCATTTTCTCTCTTCTTCTTCCCTCTCCATATGGTTTTGCAGCCCCTATCTTCAACCATTTTTCTTCACTTTTCTCTTCATCAAGACCATTTTCATACTCACCTTAACCTCCTTTACACTTCCTATCTAGAGATTTTCTTCAAATTCAACCTTTCCTCCATTGTCATCCAAGACAAAGCTTCAAGCTTTAAGGTGAAGTTTTCATTTTTCTTCTTCTTTCTCTCCGTTTTCGTGTTCCATGGTCTCTTTGATGACTATGGATCTCTTCTTTTTCAACCATTAATGTTGGTTCTTTGTCTTGAAATTCCTAGGGTTTTGGAAGCTCAAAATTGAACCCACCAAGAAGCAATAGGAGATCATTTTTGTGTTCTTCCTTTAGGTAAAAAGGAGATTACTCACTTCAACCACTAATGGTGGTGAGGGAACCTTTGTATGCTTACTTTGTTTTGGTGATTTTGTATGTTTATGTATTCTTGAATTGGATTAATGTTTGAATGGTGAACTTGAATGTATTGAATGTGTTGAAAATGCTTGATCATGTTAGGGTTATTAAATGAAAAATTTGGAGTTTCCTACCTTAATGTGAAGCCACGGTTTTGACTAGAAATTAGGTATATAAATTGATTTTTGTGCACAAATAAAATAAAGTTTATGTAATTAAAGGTTGAATGATAATGTTGGAATTAATGGATGAAGATTTTTGAGGGTTTCCTAACCTAATGTGAGGCCATAATTTTGGCTTGGAATTTAGGGAAATTGGAGGGATTTTGTGTGAGCTAAAATTTGAGTGATTATATATCAAGAAATTAATGCATAAAATGGAAGGAAATTGGAACTTGAAGACCTAGTAAGGCCACGATTTTAGAGAGAAAATTTTGAGGTTAAAGGATGCCTTAGTGCATTTTTGAAGATTAAGAATTTAGAGACATGTATAATCCATAATAATGTGTGAAATCCGCAAGTGTACGGTTTCGTCGTCAAGTAATAAAAAGATCGAATCCACAGAGACTATGTTTATGAATACCAATTAATTAATTAATTCAATTCAATTAAATAAAGCGAATATGATTGTTGAGTGATAAGAACGTAGTAACCGAGCAATTAAATAAACAAATATTAAAGTGCACAGTTGAGATCAAAAACAACAAATTGTTTAAGAAAGGTTTTCAGATTTAAGAAAGCTTCCAGGATTGGGGATAACCACGATGATACAAGACTCCTAATTGACAATCCTTTTATTTAAACTGAAATTCAATTGAAGGTGAATTACCTTAAATTAGTTAATGTTCTTTCTCAAGAGACAAGAACCGTGCCCAATTAAACTAATTCCTACTCTCGTGGTAATTGAATCTAAATTGAACCCATTACGCTTTATGGTAATTCATTAAATCCTCGAAAGGCTAAACCTACTCTCGTGATTTAGACCTTAAGCTCAATTCTTATGGTTCCAACACCTAGGTTCACCTCTCAGTACGTCCCTAGATATCTATGAGATGCAAATAAGTGGCCGTAATTCACATGAATAAGTGCAATAAGGATTGAATCAAAGAACATTCGAAATTAATAAAAGGGGTAAACAAAGTCAATTAATCATCATCAATGTATCAAAGGGCATTGCCCAATCCCAAAAACAAAAGGAACTACTCAGACATGGAGAAGAAGAAACTAGAAATTAAGTTCAAAAGCATTCAAACCCGTAATCGAAGAGAGAAGAGAGGAAGATGAAGATCAAGAGCCTCCAATGTGCCTCCTTCTAAACCAAATTCGAACCCTAATATTGTCTTCAGAACAACTATATATACCCTATGGGTTAAAACTGATCCAAGCCCATCAGAAAAAGAGAAAAATGAACTTAAAAAGCTGACACGCACCCCGATCCACGGCCGTGGGTAATTCCACGGCTAGGCCGTGAATCTCTCTGTTTGAGTTCCACGACCGTGGATCATTCCACGGCCAGGCCGTGGAACTCCCTGTAAGTTCTCTTTTGCTTTTTCGCGCAGCTTCTTGATCCATGGCCGTGGAGAATTCCACATGCAGACTGTGGAACCCTCTAGAGTGAGCTTTTTGTCCCAAAATGCTATCCTTTAAGCTCCAACTTCAATTACGCAAGCTTTCCATCCATTTTAAGACCAATTCAGCACTAATCCTGCATAATAACACCAAAAACACCGCAGTTATCCAAACTAAGGGGAAAAACAAATAAAAAGGGAAAAAACTAAAAATACATGCAAAACAAGAACAAAATATGATGCTGTTTCACACACATCACATAATCAAGTGGAAGAATTAAATTGAGAAATAAAATGCCTAAAATGCCTAAAAATACATGCAAAACATTCTATGATGTTGTGATCCCTTACGTGGGACTAAACAATTGATAATATGTATTTGATGGACTTATGACAAGTTGATGATGAATATATATCTATGCCATTGTGGCATGCTTATGATGAATGCATCATTGATAAATATGTATGATGTACATTGTGTCGTCATGCATATCTGTTGTCCGTTGGACTTTATTGGAAAGGCGGTGTATGCCTAGGAGTTTGAATAAAACCTATGTGCGGGTGCGAATAGACTAAGCGTAGGGTCATAGTGGTTGACCCTGGGGGCGTCGGGATGTGGGTGTCTCACAATGGGCAGTGGTAGCTCCACTGGGGCTGTGGGATAGACCGATGCAAACACACCGACGATCTGCACTGAGACGCTATCTTATATCGCGATCAACTGTTGAGGTGCCATGTATAAATCATTTGCGCAACTATTTTTATGAGATGAGCACACTATTTTTAAAGGTTGACGAGATACTGGCATAACTCATTGATCATTCACTCCAAAAATGTTTATGTCTAGCTCCATGGAGTAGGAATTTTGGTACTATTTGCATTGTGAATTGTCAGTCTCATAATTCATTGAGCATGAACATTTATGATTGTGAAAAATATTTGTTATTATTATTATAATGATTATTTGATTGTTTGAACGGTTGACTGTTTGGAACTGTTGATGCTGAAACTTAGTGTTATTTATTGTTATTCTGCTCTTCCTGTTAATTTTAATTATTACTATGATTAGATGTATGAACTGTATTTATATGTAGGCATCCAGCGCCGTTTTATTTTCTTACTGCCATTTTAGTACTGAAAGCTGGGTGTCTCACCTCTTTCTGTATTTCTATATTTTCTGTTGTTTATATATCTCTGAGAAGACATCCCTGAGGAAGAGAAGGAAACACCTGAATTTTCAGGATTCTGGCCACACTACGACTAGAGCTACTGAGAATGTCGTCGCGCCCACACCGCTTTTTGGGGTACGTGAAGTTGACTTTTCATGGAGGACTCGATTGCTGGCACTTATATGTGCATACGGACCGATGCGTCTACCGCGGGGAGCTGACGGTGTCTTTGGCTTGGGGACGTTATGACGCCCCTGTCTTTGACTTTTCTGCTTTTGTCATTTTGGAATTTTACCTACCCGTGAGGGATATGTGGACTGATATGTTCTACATCCCTCAAGAGGATTCTTTTCTCTCCACTGCTCAGGCTTCTGCCCGAAATTCAGTCGCTCCGATGGTAATCTCATCGAATGAAGAGGACCCTGAGGAGGACTCGGCTACGGTCCCTTTTCGTCAGTCGTAGGGGCTGATACTGTAAGTGACTAATGATGGCTAACTGTTTATCTTTTTGGGGAAGCCTGATGTTTTACTAGTTTATAGGTGTAAATTTGTAACTACCTTGGGTGGGTAAAGCCTTTACTTTTTGTATATTTTGCGATGTAATTAAACAGGCTGATGCATATATATATATATATATATATATATATATATATATATATATATATATATATATATATATATATATATATATATATTGTGAATGAACGGTCTTTAGTTATGTTGATTTTATTGTATCTGTAGCTATTCTTATTGCTTTTATTACAAAAAAAAAATGTAGCACGTATTTCGATGTTCAACTATTTCTCATATTCCATTACTTTATCATCCAAGAATACAAACTATTTAATCTTGTGTTAATAATGAACCAGCCTTAATTAATCAACGCAACTATTATTTCCGCAATTTATATTGTTCTCTCTTCGTTTCTTTTGTATTATGGTGCGACGCTCCTTCTTCGCGATATTTAGAAAAAGAGGCGTTACACCATTCATTGCCAGATAGTGTTAAATGGTCGTAGTCAGTACTACCCAAAATAATACAAGGAGTTGAGTTCTTGAGAATAGTCAAATTTCATGACATTGCACCAACACTATTTTACTACATTTCATATTCTTTATCTTAGAACATACCTTAGGCATAATCATACGACATAAACATTGCATTTGCCTTTCGATGACAATTGTATGAGTGATTGTCTTATCTTTGGGTTTATGTTTGCTTGAGAGTAACATATTGGACAAGTATGTGATTGTTCCTTTAGTATAGAGTAGTGGCTCATATACTTGTTGCAAATATATTCCTGATTTAAATGGTTTGTTTATTCATTGTGAATGGATAAATGCTAGTTTTGGAATACTTTTATTGGGAATTTGTGAATTCTTATCTCGCTGTGTTGCCAAGTAATTCCAGGCAGAAACTCTTCAAAGGAAAAGAAGAAGAAACATGAAGACTATTATAGTTTATATGCTTTAATAGACAAAGCTTTTGTATTTATTTATATTTGCTTTGAGTTTGTATAAAGTTATATGTATAACACTTTGCCCCTTGAGGCTATTGATGTATATATGTATGACCTTTTTCTCTATGGCTCTCCATAATTATTTGTATAAATGTTATGGGTTAGATTGATGTTTAAGTTAGAAGTAGCATGAGTAAGACTAATTATCTGAATATATCCAGATATACTAGGATATTGGTATTAGAATGTTATATTGAAGAATGCCTTACTAGGTCAAATAAGCACCAAAATCTTGATGAGTCCCTACAACTCCAACTTAGCTAAGCTTCAACTCCTCCATACTTCAAAACCCTTTGTGCCTATCGAAGAAGATAACCAACAACAGAGGTAAGGGCAACATATAGAGAAGAGGGCCAATAGGAGGGGCAATTTTGTCCATCACTAATCAAAATAGTAGCAAAAAAATATATATTTGCCATTATATATGAATCATGTGGATCTCATGTGATGATGTTGTCGTTAGATGAGTTAACAGTCTGTCACACCAAAGGAGCCTAATTGCAATGTGAAAACAAAATGTAGGGGAGGTTGATGTAATTTTCAAAACTAGAGAAGGGTCAGGTATAATTAGAACAAACTTTAAGGGAAGTTAATGTAAATTTTCTCTTATAATAATTATTTTACTTATTTTACTAATTTAAAATAAAAAAATATGCTTGACATTTTAGCTTGAGTTTAAAATAATGGTCCCATTAAAATAATATAATCCATTTTTGTAAAGTAATTGGTTAGATAATTGGAATTTATTTAGATTTTAACAAAGTGTAGTTGACTACCTTATTGACATTGATTGGTCGCAAAAAAGCGTGATTGATTTGAGAAGAGATGTGAGTGTATTTGACTACAATGGCCTATGTAGTTGACTACGATGTAAATAATTATATTTATATCAATTTGATTAGATTGGACTAATTACATTATTATAACTGAACCAATCTAAATTGATTTAAATTAGTTTAGATTTTATTGGTTTAATAGGTTTTTTACTAAAAAAAAAATTGGGCCTAAAATTTTGTGAATTAAAACTAATTTAACTTATTAAAAAGTAAGAACATGAACTAAAAAGATATTAAAAACAAACTTGTTTCATATGTCTAAAATAATACTAATTTATGGGTAATGCTATTGATACTCTAAATTATCTATCAATACTTCTTATTTACTAATCATAATTTTAGTTTTTATTTTATAAAATTATAATTATTTAATGAAAAGTGTGAATAAAAAATTGAGAGTGTAAATAATTTCAAGAGACTTTGTTTTTTTTTTATAAATTCTACACATTCCTAAACTTTTATTTTTAAAAATGTTAAATATTTTGACCTTTTTCTCTCTCTTTCTCTAACCAGCTAAACGTTCTCCTTCCAACTGGCTATTCTCCCTCTTCATTGGTGCGCCACATCAGTTGCTGTACGAGAAGTTGAAAATGAGTAGCTGAGCTACTTGAACAAATGATTGTTGGGTACAACTTTGAAAAAAAAAAAAAATCATCTTATATCTTTAAAAAAAATTGTGAGTATTATTTATATTTTTTAAAAAATATGATTAAATAAAAAAAATAAAAAATATAATATAATAATAATATTAAATAAAATATAAAAAATAATATATATTCTATTTAATGTAAAAATATAAAAATTAAAAAAAATGTATCGATACATGACCCTATTTTAAATTAGCCTATTTACAGTTATTTTTCCTTTAATAAATTTTCCTTCTACTTGCATTAATCTTGACGAATGTTCAATCTTAGTGATGAGTCAATTCTGGGTTCATAATACAAAACTTTATTTTCAGTGATTTGATGTCTAACAAAGTCTTTCGTTTAATAATGTTCTCATCTTCTTTGCGTGTTAGAGACAAAAGTGGTTTTGTTAATGGGAGAATGGCTGGTTGGTGCATGTTATTTAAGTTGGACGTATTGTGGTTAGATGTAAGTAGACTATTGGTTAAATAAGATTGGTAGGTACTTGATTGAACTCGTGAACCAAAATGTTTGGCTTAAAAACAAGCCGTATTTTAGTGAAGGCTTACAATAATTTTTATATTTATACAAATGAAAGACCACCAAGCCAGAATTGAACTCAACATTTTTAGTTAACACAATTTGATTTTACTAATTGAGCCAATCATCATTGATTAAAAAAGAAATTAACTATTCACAACAACAAAAAAAAAATATTAATTACGCTTCTTAAAAAGAATAAAAGTTCAAATTTTGAATACGTCACTTGTGATTAGAATCTAATTGGAATATTTTGTGTTTCAAAAAAATAATTTCTTACCTAAAAGATATAAGAATATGCTAAAAAACTTTTAAAAAAAATTTTAATGAAGGAGACATAAACAATTGATAGTTTCAGGATGGTGTTACGTTATGCTTAAATAAAAACTTTGATTTTCATTTTAATATAAATTTTTGTTAAAATTAAATATATAATTTAACCCTTTTGTAATGCATATTTCTTCTTTGGCCTCTCTAACTAAGAGCATGTTTGGGAAATATAAATTTTTACATAAAAAGCTTTTTTCACTAAAAAAAGCATTTTGAGTAGATTGTGAGATGTTTTGGTAAACTAGATAAAATAAATTATAATATAAATATTATTATTTTTACGTTAGAAGTTAATTATAATAAAAAACTATTGTTTTAAGAATTTTGATTATAATAAAAGATTGAGATATTTGCCTTCACTTTACTTTAAAAAGGTGATTTTTTTATATAATTCAAACAAATATATTATCTTAAAATTATTTTTTAATTAATATTTTCAAACACAAAATTAATTTTATCATAATTAATTTTTATTATAATCGATTATACATATAATTTATTATTAAAATAAGTGTTTTTATAACTGATTTAAACACACTCTAAATCAGTCTAGGATAGATGATTTGCTAACACTTCTTAAAATAATGGATCTGAGTGCTCTTTCAAAATCTTTGTATGTCTTGGGAAGTAAATTTAAACCTGCCACGTTAAAACAATTTGGGTAACGTAGACAATTGCACTTTGCAAACTATATCCAAATGTAGAATTAAATTTTTAATTGATATCATTTAAATTTTTGTGGTGAAGTCATATTATTTAAAGTTTAAATGAAGTAGCTTATGCATCTATACGTTAAGAAAATAGAATACATTTGTTACCAAAAATAATAATAATAATAATAATTTCTTTGTTGCTGATTGCAGAGAATCACAAATCTTGTGGATAAAGACTCTTGTTCAAAGCCTTGGATGCCCAAGCTGATGCAGCTATGCATGCCTGACCAAAATGAAGAAAAAATCCACATGGCAGATAATATATTGTAGTTTTCTTTTTTAGAAGTCACATGGTGGCACAATGTAATGTAAGGAGATCATTATTCATGTCATGATAGTTCATTATCTAATTCAGCCTTTTATGTGAAACTTTCAACTACAAGTGGGTCACCAGCATGCTTCATCATATAAAAAGAATAATGTCACATGCTTTTATCTCAAACTCACATGATTTTGCTATAATTTAAGAGTGTTATTATGGATTGTTGCAATACCTGCACAAGGGACTCATTATGTGCGCGCTATATACAATAATTGATCGTATGAAAATGGTATAAATATTGGTGTAAAAAAAAGTGTAAAATAATTATTATACTTTACTTTTGATCTTACTTCTATCAATCAATTTGTTTCATTTCTTGGCAAAACAAAATGTTTAATTTCACTTTTTTCCCCTAGTACTTCTTTTCATTTTTGAGAAAATTCTCATATATATTACTATTTTTTTTTATTGAGATCCATTGATGTGAATAGTATAATTAGAAATAATAAAATCTAAATATAACGGAGAAGAGTGAACATCTATAATATGTCAAACCTTCAAGGATGTCCAAAAAACAATATACATATATTTTGATTGTTTGTTTAATTTTTTTTATTTTAAATTCTTTTGTGCTGATTACGCTGGGTCAGATTAAGTGATTTATAAAAGAATCATTCAAGTAAAAAAAATGAAAATTAAACTTTTTTTTTCTAAAAATTTTAAGAATATAGACAAGAATTAGTAGAGAAATGATTTATGTAAAATGTTCAAATCCATTAATAATTATCATTTCTCCAGATTTATACATTATTGATTATGTATGCCTGCACTTGGTGAAAGTTATTTCCACAAATGAATCTTACAATTTTATTTTAAGAATGATTAATTTTTTCTTGGGCGTATGAAGGTGTGGCCCATCATTGAGATTTGAGGAGGATGATGTTTTAAAATAATTTATGAACAAATAAATATTTATTATAAATAAATAAATATTTATTAATTATTGATAGATGATTTCATTCATTTATTAATAATTAATAAATACTTATTCATAAATTACTTTAGAGAATCTAAATTCGAGATTTGAATTCCTTGTACTGCAAGTAAAATCAAATCATTAAAACGCACAGTTTGTGGATGAATAAAGAGTGTCTTTTGATGTGAGCTAATTATAGACTCATAGTTTGTGAATGAATGGTAGTTGACGCTATAAAGCCAATTTTTTTAAATAATTTTTAATTATTATTGTTACAATTTGTTATACAAATTAAAACAATTCCTACAATAAACTAATTAATTTTTGTACCAAAATTTGATAAAGAAATATGTGAAAACAAAGATATATAATTATTAATAGTATTAATATATAGGACAAAATGAAGAAAAGCGATAAACTAATTTGAGCTCATGTCCAAATCATGGAAAATGTTATGATAAAGATTTTATACCTATATATAAATTGATTTCAGTTATTAATATTTTAAAAATAAATTATGACATTAAACAAAAAAAAATCAAATTTAATTGCTTTTGAAAATTTACATAATTTAACGTACAATCCCCACACCACGCGTGAGCTTATTATTTGTGTCTTTGAACATACGGCTTAAAATATTGCTAAGCATTAGTTTAAATTGTACTTGCTAACTTTTTTTATAAATTTTTTAATAAATTATTCTCGTAATTTTGAGTCGAAAATATTAATTTAGATAAAATCTTCTTTAATACGGTAAATATATATATACAAACTAGAGTGAGGGAAAAAATCACACTTATATTTTGTATAATTAAATTATTTTATAAACTTACATAAAAATAACATTTTTTACATACAATCCAATAATAGAATACATTAGTTATTCAGATTAAAAAAAATACATTAGTTATTAATTATATTTTTACAAACTTATTCCTCCATCATTTTCTCTTCTGGTGATGTAAAATAAATGTTTCTTCACAAAATATATATATATATATATATATATAAAGGAGATTAATTTATATCGCAGTAAGTCTTTTTAATTTATACTTATTTTTAATCGTTAATTTTACTTTCATCTAATGGTTAAAATTATTTCATTAAAAGTAATCATTAAAGATGAAAGTAGAACCAACTGTTAAAAATGAAGAGTATAAGAGAAAAGAAAGTTATGCTGATATAAGTTGATCCTTACTTATATATATATATATATATATATATATATATGGGGATCAACTTATATCAGTGTAATTCTTTTTTTCTCTTACACTTATTTTTAATCGTTAGTTCCACTTTTATCTAATGTTTGAAATTATTTCATTAAAGATAATTATTAGATGAAAGTGAAACTAACATTTAAAAATGAGTGTAAGAAAAAAAACTTACATGATGTAATATGATCCCATATATATATATATATATATATATATATATATATATATATATATATATATATATATATATATATATATATAGGGATCATCTTACATCGGTATAAATCTTTTTTTTCTTTTACACTCATTTTTAACTGTTAGTTTCACTTTCATCTAATGGTTGAAATTATTTTATTAAAAGTAATTATTAGATGAAAGTGGAACTAACAGTTGAAAATGAGTGTAAGAGAAAAAAGACTTATATTGTACATCCATTTTTAACTGTTAGTTTCACTTTTATCTAATGGTTGAAATTATTTCATTAAAGGTAATTATTAGATGAAAGTAAAACTAACGGTTAAAAATAGGTGTAAGAGAAAAAAAAAGACTTACACTGATGTAAGTCTTTTTTTCTCTTACACCCATTTTTAACAATTAGTTCCACTTTTATTTAATGGTTGAAATTATTTCATTAAAGGTAATTATTAGATGAAAGTGGAACTAACGATTAAAAATAAGTGTAAGAGAAAAAAGACTTATACTAGTGTAAGATATATATATATATATATATATACAGGGGATATCACTACATCAGTGTAGAATCTTTTTTTTTCTCTTGTATTCATTTTTAACAGTTAATTCTACTTTTATTTAATGGTTAAAATTATTTCATTAAAAATAATTATTAGATGAAAGTGAAATTAATGGTTAAAAATAAGTATAAGAGAAAAAGATTTATATCTTGGTGTAAGTTGATATATATATATATATATATATATATATATATATATATCGAGAAATCAAGTTACATCAAGATAAAATTTGACATACTTACACCATATAATAATTTTTTATAGAATATAATTTTTATCGATCCAATCGTTAAATTATAACTATCTAATATCTTGATTATTTATATTAAATTTTAAAAAATTAAATATCAATAAAAATATAACCAAATAATTCTTATTTTTATATATTTTAAAAATACATATTATATTAATTTTGACATATATCAATAAAATATTACACGATTTAGAATTAATATAAAAGTTTATAAGTATAAGGAACTTTTAATTAAATAATAGATATATATCTTCAAAATATCCCCCATGTACTTGCTCGTAGCAACGCAAAACCCACCCAAATCAAACTCAGCGCAAAGTGCCACCAATTTTTTACATTTTAGCAGTAGCTGCTTCCTCATTGGTTATCTCTCTCCTCCTTGGCCACCCTCAACCCAGCTCTAACTCATGACTTCTGAGAGAGAAACCTGCAACCCTCGCCACTTCACATGGCTCATGAAGTCTTGCTTCCTCAATCCTCATGACACCACCACCGCAACCACCATCATTTCCACCACAAAATCTTCATCACAATCTCACCCTCACCCTACTTTCCCTACGCTCGCCACCACTATATCATCCCTCCCCGAAGACATCGTTTTGGACTGTCTCTCCCGCGTCCCATCATCTTCTCTTCCCTCCCTCTCCCTTGTCTGCCGCCGCTGGTCTCGCCTCCTCAATTCCCCTGACTTCTCCGACCTCCGCCGCCGCCGCTCCCTCCTCCACCACACCGCCGTCGCCCTCGCAGCCACGGAATCCGGCTTCTCCGCCGCCACCTTAGTCGACGGCGCGTGGAACACCGCCCTCTTCCTCCCCTGCTACGACGTCGTTTCCCTCGAGAACTTCCATTCTCTCTTGTCCCACGCACGCGTGGTTTCGATCGGTCCCAGTATTTACGTTGTCGGAAGAAATGCTACAGTGCGATACGACACATGGACCAGTACCGTGACTCCGCGCTCCTCCATGATTTTCCCGCGCAAAAAATTTGCCTCCGCCGCAGTTGTGGGAAAAATCTACGTCGCTGGCGGCGGTGTAAGAACCGCCGCGGTGGAAGAGTACGATCCTGGATCTGACACTTGGAAGGTGGTGTGTCACGCGCCGAGAAGGAGGTATGGTTGTGTTGGGGCCTCCGTTGATGGCGTATTTTATGTTATTGGCGGGTTAAGAATTGGCGCGTCGGAGCCGAACGAATTCTCACGCGCTTCTGGCGGAGCCGAGGCACACGCGGCATATGCAAGTTCCATGGATTTGTTCGATGTGGAGGCGCACGTGTGGCTCAGGAGCCGGGCGGTGCCCGGGGGAGGCTGCGTTGTGGCTGCTTGTGCTGCAGCAGGACGCGTGTACGTGCTGACCAGCCACGCGGTGGAGCTCTCGTTTTGGAGTTTTAATGCGAGGAGGAAATGTGGCGGTCGCGGCAGCGGCGCGTTTGGAGAGTGGTGCAGGATAAAGAGTCCGCCACTCCCAGCGCAGGTTAGAGTGGATACTAGAATGAGGTTCAGCTGCGTTGGAATGGGAGACAAGGTGGTGCTGATCCAAGTGGCTGGGTGCGGGAATGAAGTGAGGGGCTCGAGAGAAGGGTTTGTTTTGGTGTACGACTGCGCCACTGGAGATTGGGGCAGAGGGGCGGATTTACCGGAGGTTTTTCGACGCGCCGCCTATGTGGGAGTTGAATGCTAAGTTACGCTGTCCAAGTTGCATCATTGTTTGGAGTAGTGTTGTGTAGTTGGACCAGCAGACAATGATGCGTGAGATTTCATAGGATGGGGGGTATCTAAGGTTGTGGTCCCATGCAAGAGACTGATTACTTTTTTTATTTTTATGGTTTCCATTTTTTTTTGTGATTTATTATCAGTGGATTAAATATTTTATTAATTATTAATTATTTTTAAATATTTATTATAAATTCATCATTTAAAAAATGTTTGAAAACTCATTTTAGATATCAAACTCATCCTAATATTAAAAAAAATCTTTTTTTTTTGCAAGATTGTTTAATCTTTTTGGGAATGAACAACTGCTCGTGATTAGCCGACTTTGGCTTGTTCATGGATTTATTATTCACATATCCAATCTAAATTGCTTCTAAGTTTTGAAGTTTTTACTTTTGAAATTTATTTTTACCACCTATATTATTATTGTTATTCTTGTCTTAGATCAGATATTCCCGTAGATATTATTGGATATTTTTATTATATTATTATTTGTAGTAAAATTAATTATTAAAATATTATTTTTTTAAATTATTTATCAAAATATCATTTTTATAAAATTATTTATCAAAGTATCACCTTTTTATTCTACGTGACTTTTTAAATATTTTTTAGATCACGTAAGATGCGTCAAAGAGGATGACACATCCATATAGATTACGCCAACAAACTTGACGTAATTTACGCAATCGTCGCCACCTTCTTTAGCGTATTCACGTGGATACGCCACATAGGATATCGTATTTACAAATGTTACGTCACACTTGTTGGCGCAAGCAGGGTGATTACGCCACCCTTATTAGAGTAACTAGACTTCTTTCACATAATAAAAAATCTGTTGTCATGTATTGATTTTGGGTGAAAATTTTATATATTTTTATATCTTTATAAATCTATTGATGTTACAATTGTAAGTGCTATTAATTTTTTTAATGAAATTAAGATTATGGTAAAAATAAAATTATGGTTATGCAAGAATTTAACCATAGTACTAAGATTATCAATAGAAACGAAATAACAAATATGTTTAATCCAATAAGGGTACCAAAATAATAATAAAAAATCATCGATAGTAATTTAACCAAAACCACTAAATATAACATCGACATATAATTATATGTCATTGACGTGTAATTATATGTCATTAGTGTATCTGAGAATGTTATATTTAGTAGTTTTGGTTAAATTACTTTCGATGATTTTCTATTGTTATTTTGGTACCTGTTCCGGATACTTACCAGGACATAGATTGGTAGTAAGAGACTTGCTAGAGTTCATCGAGAGACACAATAACAAGGCTTAAGGAAATTAGGCAGGTCAGCACAGTAATCGCAGGAAAAGCAAAGTGCAGATAATATGAGTATTAGACTAAGAATGGAACATGCTTGGGCTCAGACCACCAGATCGGTTTATATAGATGACCTGAATCCCAATAGCTCGAAATCCTGCCGTTTAGGACATTCAAAGCTCATAACGTTGATATTCATTACAACTGACCATTAAGTGCAGAATCGTTTCATAGTCGTTGGTTAATTCCATCGGTCGGGAAGTGACTGTTAGTGAACATGCAGATTCGCTTGTTGATACATCAGTCAGATGTTTTCAACAATATTAGGTCAGTTTGACCCATACTCCTCTAGACCTACTGCTATTATGGGCCTATTTATTTATCGGGCCCAGTACCCTTGTTGGGTTAAACATGTTTGTCATTTCGTTTCTATTGATGACCTTAGTACTATGGTTAAATTCTTGCATAACCATAATTTTCTTTTTACCATAAACTTAATTTCATTAAAAAAAACCTAATAACACTTACAATTTTAGCATTAATAGATTTATAAAGATATAAAATCATATACAATTTTCACCCAAAATCAACACATGACAACAAATTTTTTATTATGTGAAAGAAGCTTAGTTACGCCAACAAGGGTGGGGTAATCACTCTACTTGCGCCAACAAGTGTGGCGTAATCACTCTACTTGTGCCAACAAGTGTGGCGTAACCTTTGTAAATATTCACGTAAGATGCGTCAAAGAGGGTGGCGCATCCACGTGGATTACGTCAAGCTTGTTGGCGTAATCTACATGGATGGACCACCCTCTTTGACGCATCTTACGTAGTTCAAAAAATATTAAAAAAGTCATGTAGGACAAAAGGGTGACAGTTTGATAAATAGTTTCAAAATGATAATATTTTGGTAAATAGTTTTAAAAAAAATAACATTTTGGTAATTAGTTTTGTCACAAATGATAGTATGGTAAAAAAGCCAATATTATTGTGAGGAATAATGTTATTCGTATATCTAAAATACGCATATCGTATTTACACTGTAAATTTATGTGAAAAAAATGTCAAATTAAACTTTATGTAACTGTAACATTCTTACGAGATACAAAATAAATTTGTGAATGAATTAAAAAAAATTAAAATATTTTTAGTGGACGAATAATGTTAATATATTTTAAGGTCGTGGAGATCTTTGATGAAAGACCAAAATATATCATGTCATGATACATTATTAATTGAATTAGTGAAGTTTCTTATTTTGTTCTGCAAAAATTAGTCGAGTTTCAGTTCATCCTTGGATACTGATTTTGTGTCCTTTTGTTTGCTGAAATGGAAAATTGATAATTATCATGTTCTTAAATGACTTTAATTTGTAATTGAGGGTGAAAGCTAATTGGCATGTTTGTATGTTGTTTATAATTTTAGAGCAAATGTTTTTAGAGTAATTACGTATTTAGATTTGTCTGACAATTTTATTATTTCAATAGGTAAATTCTCGTGATCACTAGATAGTCCAATGCATGCAAATAGAGATTATGAATTGCAAACCTATAAAAAGATGTTATAAAAAGGTGCAATAAAAAAATTGAAAATTCTATGGAATCCGATTAAAATTTGGCTTCCAAAATCCATATATATGTGAATTAATAAAAAATAATCATCTAAAATAATAATAGCTATATGTAAAGTGTCATTCTTTCGATAAATAATTTTATAAAATAATTTCTAAAAAGATGGAATTTGCAATAAATGAATCATAATTTTTTTTAAAAAAGGAAAAAAATATGTGAAGCACCGATCCAGATTCAGGTAGATGATTTCTTTTGAACCAGATTGATTTTGTTTTAGTCTCCTTGTATAACCTTTTCGCTCCCTAGGCCATAGTTGCCAAATTTGCTCCTTCCCCTCCGTCCTCCGTATTGATTCGTGCGTACTAGAACGCGGTACGTTTGCCATCCAGAAAGCCAAGGAACGCAAAACAGATCACAGAAGTTGGTGAACCAACTGGTATTATGTGTAAAAGACCAAAGGAAAAAGGTGTAAGGAAGAAGAAACGCCCCTGCCATGGCTCCAAGTGAAGACATCGACAATAACACAGATGACGCAGGAGGAAGAAGAAACGTAAAAGTGAAACCCCTAATTCCTGTTCTAATCAAAACGCTCAGTTTCGCTTAATTCTTTTTTCTTTTTCTTTTTTTGGTCATTAACAAAAATGGGCTAACAGTTTCACTTAATTCAAAAATAATATGTTAAAGAAATATTAAGACAAGTCTTCTTAGAATGGGCTATCAGACTTACTTTGGGCCTAGCTTTTCGGCTCATTCACTAATCGGACTAGAGAAAACAATTGGATTAGAGTAAAAAGTAGACTAGAATCTAATATTTATAAAATAATTTTTGTGAATTATAAATTTTTAAAAACCAAAATATAGATATACACATAAAAAATATATGTATTGTACCAAATTTTTTTAATAATTTAATTAACGAACCCGAGCGTATCAAATAAGTATACCCCTAGTGTACCCTTTTTTTTTTGTAAGTGACGTATCGTATACCCGTTTTCTTACCATGTACCTAAACGTACTGCATTCCTGATAACTATAACCTAGAGCATCAATCAGAATGAGAATTGTAAATCGTTTACATGCCTAGTTTGTGATCGCGTCCTGCACCGCAGTCATCGTCTTTGATAGGCGCTATGCTATGGACCCATGGTTGGAATCTTGGAAACTTCAATTTAAAACAAAGTGTGCGTAGGGCCGTTTTAAGTTTTAACAACTACTGTGATAGGATAAACGCCATGGATTACGTGGTTTCCATTCTTCACGATTATGTTATTTTAAACTATTTGTACCTTCGCAATTCTTCTCTCTAAAATATTTGTTTATCAGAACCATTTAGTCATATTTCTCAGCATGGATTTTTTTGATTGGTTGGTATTGTTATTGACTAGATTTTGGTTGTGATATACTCTCCTCAAGTTGCTCAGCAGCACTGGCAATTGGTCTAATGAAAAGGAATGGAACTTTCATGCGTGTTGATTGCCTCCAAGTACTCTTTACTACTGGTATTATCTCATTACAAAAAATGCCAATGGCCAAACAACATTAAGTTAACAAATGTGAAGAATAGTGACATCCCAATATCCCATTTTAAGACCTCACACATCAATGCAGAAAGATTTGTTGCTGAGGTTTTTTTTTTTCAAACAAGTAGTATGCAGGCAAGCAAAATACATTAAATCATCAAGATCCTTACCCCGTCATGTCCAAGGGTCTTAATCCGCAAGCAAGCAATATGTACAAATGCTCAAATGCATTTTCAAGCCCCAATTTAGTCTGAAAACAAGAATAAAATAATAAAGAAGTTTATCTTGCAATTTTTTTAGTTTTAATCTACTAATGTAAAAAATAAAATTAAAAATGAACTATATTGCAATTTCTTTTTTACAGAATTTTTATTTGCAACTAAATTGATAAAAGGCTACCTTAACTTCACTTAATTTATGTGTTATTATTTTATTTATCCATATAAGCACGGGTCCGGTACCATAGCAATTCCCTAAAAGAAATCAAAATCAGAGCTTAGGGGGGAAAATGTTGTTGGTTCATGAGTTTTGAACTTTTGATGGCTCCCATCACGTGTGTTGATTTTTCTAATATGAATGAACAGGCTTATACGTGTAGCACAAAAATAAATAAATAAAATAATGTTTTTCTTCTATTACATTCAATAACACCCTGAACTGATCAAGTTATGCAAGTCTTCAATTTGTAATTTTGTATAATTTTCATCAAATTTGATCTAGTCTTCAATTTAGATGCTCATATCCTTTTAATTTCATTTAGCTCAATTTCAACGCAAATCTTACTGTTTAAGCAAACAAAAGGAGAAAGACACTACCAAGTAGTTAATCATCATGTTTTTCAAGCATATTCCTATAAGAAATTGATGATAAAGTCTGTATCCACTCCAACAGCTTTTGGTTCCAGTGCTCCAAATGCAAGCATATTCATTCAATTTTATGCACAAAGCTAACTTATAGGTGTTGATATAAAAATAAACTTTTCAATTCATAAGACAAACAATTGATTTGAGCACAATTAATTTAGTCAATAAAATAAATTTCGACTAGAGAAAGTCGAAAGTGATAATTTCGATTTATAGGTGCTCAATTTTATGAAGACTCAACAAATATTAGAAATAGTAATCAAGACAGCGGAAGTTTGCTAAGAAGACAAGTTCAATAGGTGACCAATTTAATTGAGTGATAGAAGAAACTTGACCAATATCATACATTAGAGAATCGAAGAAGAAACTGATATTCTCAACACTTGGTGGAATTGAAGATTACAAAGAAAGCATTTTGAGTCAAGGATCAAGTGCGAAATAGTTATATATATATATAGTTGAATTCAAATTCAAGTTCAAATGATGGACAATACGAATTTGAATTTAAGAAGTTATCAGTAATTGGGTCTGTAATACTTAGACAAGGTAGTTATTGTTAGATTTAGCAGTTATTTTAGATAAATACACTTGTCATAATTTGTTAGAATGACGGTTATCATCCTTGTCTATAAATACCAAAAGGGGTGAAGGAATTTAGATTGGTTAAAAACATTTGCACATATTCTCTCAAAATTCCTATCACGTCTATCTCAGACACAAAAGGATTACAAAGGGAATTAGTCAAGTATACACTCCAAAACTGTGGCTTTACCTATTACACTATTCCCCGACATAAGAATCCCCAATATAGAACCTATAAACCCCAAAACCATGCCTCAAACCTTGCCTATACTGACCCTTGTAGCAGCTCCCCCTCGCCCAGCTCTCAATCCCATACCCATCATACCTTCCATCAACCCAATCACCCTCTTACCTCTAACGCACAAAGTAGTGGTAAACCCCACTCCCATTACACTTCCCTCCATCAATGTAAAAATGTAAAAATAACACAATTGGGTTTCTGAAGCAACTAAAAAACTTTCCAAAGCCATCCAAGAAACCAATTGTCAGCATGATTTATGCTACAAGGTTCAGCATGTGTTAGCATTAGGGGTGTCAAAATGGGTCAAACCCGATGGGCCGGCTCGAATAGCCTGACAAAATGGACGGGCTGAACTAGTAAAATACCAGCCTGAAACTTACATGGCCCGAATGGGCCAGAGCAGCCCGCTATTTTAACACTACATAAAGCTAAATGGGCTGGGCTAGGCTAGCAAAATACCAGCCCAAAATTTACATGACCCGAATGGGCCGACCCGAAAATGGCCCAACCCCGAATGGATCGGGCTGGCCCGTTTTGACACCCTTAGTCAACATGCTTCATGCTGCAAGACTCAGCATGATTTATGCAGCATATTTGATTTGTATCATTTAGATTTGCTTTTTCTGTGTATAAATTGAGCCTCACTTGTACATTCTAAATAGACATAGAAATATAAACAGATTCAGTTCTTACATGGTATCAATCTAGGTTCTTGATCCTTGTCGCGATCGTAATCGCGGCGGGAGCGGCGAAACAAAATAAATTAATTAGGAGTCGCCACCAATTTTATTTAAACTGGGAAAAATTGGAAAACCCTTTTTAGAAAATGGTCTTTGGAACCATATTGAATTCGGGAGTCAGTTATGCATAGGGAAGGGTGGAGACTTAACCCCACAACACCCCTAATATATCCATCCTAAAAACGGTTACCCTAAATTAGTTATGCAAAAACTTAATAATCTCACAATATATTTGTTTTACCTCTTTTTATTAAAAGAAAAATTGAAAAATAAATAATTTGTGAAAATTTAAAATTTGACTTGACAGAATAAAAATTATGCTCCTACGTACCCTCAGGTGCAATGAGGAACTCAAAGTCACGTAGTCCTTTTGGAAAATAAGTGTGGGTTAGTTGATTTTATTTAAAAGTTTTAATTTTTATTTTATAAAAATTTGAATTAACAGGTCGTCGCGACTCTGTTAATCAAATTAAAGTTTAAATGAGTGAAGCTTGTGTCACGCTAGACGTCAGCCACGAATTGTTAAATTTATTATTATTAGGTGAAGAATGATAATGATAGGAAAAATGATTTTTTAGCCTTTTTTAAATAATAATTTATTTAAAATAATTTGAATCATTAGGTTGTCACAACTCAAATGATCCAAAATAATTACAAGATTAACAAGTTGTCATAACTCGGTTAATCCTGTTTTAAAAAATTGTTTTACTTTTATTATATTTTTGTTTATTGTCCCCTTTTTATCCTTTTAGTTTTTTTTTAGATTTTTTTTTATTTTAACCCATTTAGGCCTGTTTCTAAAAAAAAAGCTACCAGAATTCCCAAACAAATAAAAGAAAAAGAAAAAGAAAAAAAAACAAAAAAAAACTTATGAAAAAACAAAAAAAGATAAAATAGAGGGGGCGTCTTTTTTTTTGTTATAGCAGAGAGGCCTCAAAGTGGGGAATGGAGGTGAGGGACGACTGGTGCGAGGACAGCGACGCGGCAACGCCGGTCTGGATCAGCGATGAGTTACGCTGTGCGCGTTCGGTGGTTGCTGAGGTTCGTGGGTCGCGAGTTGACGGCTTGGAGTGGTGTCAGCGTGCGCGGCGGAGACGCGACGGATCGAGATGACTGGTGCGGTGAAGAACGACGGGTCGCGGTGGAGCTTCGCGTGTCGGCAGGAGCGACCGGTAGCGCGACGTGGTTCTGCGAGTGATTGCTGACGGGTTCAGAGTGCGGGTCGCGAGCTGGAGTGGTGGTGCGACTTCCGGGTTGCGCGACTCTGCAGCGACGGAACGGCGGATCCTGGGTGCTGGGTCGATGGACGGTTGACACGGATTTGGGCGGCGATGCCGGTTGCGCGGGTCTTCTCTGGTCTGGACTCGGCGGGACTACTGGTCGGTTTGGACAGGAACGACGTCAGGCAGGAACGGCGGCGCGAAACGGTTCTTGCGATGGGAGGCTTGGTGTTTTGGACAGTTGGGTGTTTTTGATGGTTTGCAGGGGCCTTGTTTAAGGGATATTGATGGTAGTGACGATATTTTGATGAGGAATATGATGAAGTTTCTGTGAAAGGGAGTTTGTAAAGAGGCGAAGGGAGATGGTAGTTGTGGAAGTAAGGGGGTAATGGAGATTTGAGTGGAGAAAATTAGTTGTGGAGGTGAGATGATAGGGTGGCTGCCAGTGGTGGTAATGGGTGGAAAGTGATGGTAAAAGGAAGTTTTAAATGCAGATGGGAGGCTACGTGAATAGTGTGTTGAGGCTAGAAATTAAACTCAAGGTGTAAGTCGAGAAAGTATTAGGTCAAGGTCTTTTTGTGTGGGGGTTATGGGTTAATATAAGAAGGGTTTAGGTAGAAGTGTTTGAGTTGTAGTGTGATTAGAAGTTGTTAATGATAAGTGATGGAGTTTGTTTCGGATGAGTGTTGGGGTTAGTATAGGATTAGTATTAGGATTTGTTTAGGATGAGTTTGTTTATGGTGAGTTTGAGTCGGTTTAGGATATGAGTTGTGGGTTGGATAATAGATAATAAGTTAGATATTGGGTCAATGGGTAGGTTAATGAATTATGAGCAAATGGGCTAATGGACCAATGGGTTGAACTTTTTATTTTTTATTTTTTTATTTTTACAAAAATACCTGGATAAAATTGGGTATTCACAGTTGTCCCTCTTTACTTGTTTCTTACTAGATAAAAGGAATAACCACAGCTTTTCATTTTATCATAGTGAGGAACGAGTAAAGAAATGAACTCAAATTTTGTACGGGAGAAACAAAGAAACAGCGCGAGAACAAGGAGCGATGCGCTCAAAGGTAAAATGACAGAAATCTAAATGACAAAAGCCGATGCACTCAAAAATAAATGACAGGAATCTAAATGACAAAAGCCGATGCGCTCAAAAATAAATGACAGGAGCCAATGCGCTCCAAACTTAAATCACAGAAATTTAAATGACAAGGAGCCGATGTGCTCAAAAGAAAATAACTGAAATTTAAAATGCATAAAACTGATACGCCTAAAAGGGATTTCAAATGCAAAGAGCCAATAATTAACAGAAAGTATGGAGCTGATGCCCTCAAGATGCAAGGAGTTGGGTTGCTCAAAACAATTTAAAAAGTAAGGAGCCAATGCGCTCAAAAGAATTTAAAAACATGGAGCCGATGCTCTTAATGATGCATGGAGCCGATGCGCTCAAAATGCAGTTAGCCGATGCGCTAAATGATGCATGAAGCTGATGCGCTTAATGATGAATGGAGCCGGTGCGCTCAATGATGCATAGAGTCGGTGTGCTCAATGATGACTGGAGTCGGTGTGCTCAATGATGACTGGAGCCGGTGCGCTCAATGATGAATGGAACCGGTGCGCTCAATGATACATGAAGCCGGTGCACTCAATGATTTATGGTGCCAGTGCGCTTAATGATGAATGGAGCCGGTGCACTCAATGATGTATGGAGCCGGTGCGCTCAAAATGCATGAAACAATTTGTGCCAGTAAGTCATAGACTTAAGATCTTTTCCTTCTCAATCTTTTTCCTTTCCATTTTTCTTTTCTCTCCTTTTTTTCCCCCTTTTTCTTTTTTTTAAGAAAAATAAACCCACGACAATTCTGGAAAGCTTTGACCAATCAAACCCTTGTTCACGTGATTTTGCCTGTTGGACCTGATGGTCTTGATCCTACTTACCCATCCTTTCTCTCCTTCTCCTTTATTTTCATCTTATTTTCCTGTTTTCCGCTCTTAACTACTCTCTTTTTAGGAATTGAGATGACAATCTCTTGTTGTGAACCCCTGCTTGGAGCCACCAGTCTTTGCGATAAAATTTTTGTCCAGTATTTTGATCATTGATTTCCTGCAGCGGCCTGATGACTAAGTCGCTGTCTTTGTTACTACTTCCCTCAACATATATTCTCAAAAGTTTTGCCTCAGTATGACTAATTGAATGCGAACCAAGTTGCTCCTGTGTAGCCAATTGATTGCAACTAAAATTGCCCCAGTTTAAGCAATTCTAATTTATTTGCCTTGATTCTTGCTTAAACTGCCTTTTCGAGTTTTCAACATAATGAGCTTCGAAACTTCTAAGTTCTTTTCAATTTGAAAAGTTCATCGGGGGATTGCCATCAGATGGTCAAATCATAACTTTTGTTCACCTTTCTTGAAATATTACGTAACAGACATACATGAGTACGACATAAAAGGAACTTACTGGGTAAACAACTTCTAGATTGGTCTTGGAAGTTTGACTACACAAAAAGACACGAATGATGATATGAGATCCAAAGAGGTGTCGACTCGATACGAATAGGTTTGACATTCATGAGACCAATCTTTAGTTGTCTACTAGACATTATGGCCAAGGATTTTCTTCTGCTGAACATCTACATCAAGCCAAATTGAACCGAAGAGAAATTTGCCCTTGTCTAAGACTGAATTATATAGGACCAAGACCTATCTTAGCGACTAAAAGATTTACCTAAGACAAATTGAACCAAGGAAAAATTGCCCCAGTTTAGAGCTGAGTCGAACGGGGTATAAACTTGTCCTAGTGTAAGTCTCTTTCTTTTTTTCTTTTCATTCTTATTCATTTTTTTAGGAACAATGAACTAAATACTTGGATGAGCGTAACATTTGTCTCAAAATTAAAGTTAACGAAAATAACAACAACCCTTCATTGATCAGAATGGACTTTTTGAGGTTTGTAACATGGCCAAGGCTAGAGGTTATGAAAGGAAAGATATAAGGCTCAAACAAGTGTTTAAGGGTGGAATGGGAATAAGGATCATTAAACCTTATCGATTGCTTTTCCACTTTCAAACACTTTTATCTTACTATTTTCCTTTTCTTTCCAATTTCATTTCATTTTCTTTCATCCTCCTTTCCCTTCTCTTTTTTTCTTTGCTTTTTTTTCATCATTTTTTATTTTTACTTCTTGCCCTTTTCACCTTTTCTTCTTTTTCCATTATGCTTCAGAACATTCATCATCGCAATTAACCTTTGCTTCATGCTATCCCCTAGTATAGAAACGATCCTTATCCAAGGTTTATTGAAAAAAAAATCAAGCTCAAAAGGGGTAACAAGGGATAAAAATGATAAAATTTTGTAAAAGATAGAGAAAAATGGTCAGTCTTCATTTTCAAATCATGATTGTTTATTTTCAAAACTTTAATTTTGAGACAAAAAGATTGTGCAAACCAAGTGCTTACTTCTTTGCTTTTTTTTTCTTTTTATTTTTTTATTTATTATTATTTTTTGCTTTGCAAAGACACTTACACACGCAGACCCGACTGAGAATTACCAACGAAGACGCTTTAAAGAAATGAAGGAAAATAATTATCAAGAAAGACAAAGTGATGAAAGGAAACAAGGTACCCATGCAAATTCATTACATTAATGTTTCAAGAAGGTTTACATGAGTCCAACATCACTAATTATCACTTCAAGAGTTATTAACAATACTAGTTCCAACTATTTCTTCAATGTCGAGCTTCCCATAAACAATTAGTTTCCTTACTGCAGTCTTAAAGGATTCACAATCTTCAATTGAGTGTCCTGCGACATCCATGTGGTATTTGCAAGTTAAACTCAGATTATACCCCGTTGGGAATGGTGGTTCTAAGGGACGTACAGGAGTTCCTGAAATGAGGTGAGCATCAAATAGCCTCTGGAAAAGATCTGTATTCGAAATGGACAATCTTGGGAAATTGGGTAGCTTCTGAGGGCGAAAGCGGCCTTGATTTTGGAAGTTTGGCCGAAGTTGTGGTTGATTTTGGTAATTTTGTGGGGGTGGAGTTGGATATCGAGTATAGGTTGGGCGAGTTAGTGCATATGGTTGGGGTATGGGGATGTTGTTGATTTGGAATTATGGAGTTGGGGTGATGTTTCTAGTTGGTATAATTTGGTGTAGGGGGTAGTAAGGAGGTGTAGGAGTATGGTATGGCAAATGAAGGTTAGGGTTATATGGTGGCTGATGACTTAGGTATTGTGGGGAATATCAAGGCCTGAAGGTCTGTTGATACTGGACGTAATTCACATCAGGCTCGATCTTTTTCGGCTGGGATCCTTTCTTAGCAGTGATATCCTCTGTAGTGCTCATTGGCAACTTCCCAGCTTTGGATAAAATCTTAATTCTTTCCCCAGCAGCGATCAAATCAGCGAAATCTTTATAAGCTGCTCCGGCTATTGCTCCGATAAAAGGATTTCTGGGGGTTCCCAAGAAATATGAGCACATCTCAGACAGTGTTAATGAGGGTTGAATTTAAGTCGCCAAGGCTCTCCACCTTTGTGCATACTGCTTAAAAGATTCATCATTTCTTTTTTGCATTGAGTTTAACTGTTCTCGAGTTAGGACTGTTTCCAGGTTGAACTGATACTGTCCCGTAAACAGGTTTGCCCAGTCATCCCAAGAAGAGATATTGGAGAGGTCTTGTTGGATACACCATTCCAAAGCAGGTCCAGTCAAGCTTTCATGGAAAAAACTGACAAGGAAATTCCAGTCCTTCGACCAAATTGACATTTTGGTAACCTATGATTTTAGGTGAAAAAATGGGTTGGTGCTCCCATCATATTTGTCAAATTCTGGAACCTTAAAGTCCTTTGGGATGATAATGTTAGCAGCAGGGCACAACTCTTCTATTCCAAGAGGACCATAAGTGCTAGGACCCTTAATTGTTTTGATTTGCTCCTCCATCTTTTCCATCCATTCTTCATCCCTCTTATCATTTTGAACGACCGCAGGACCAGTACTAGTAGGAAATCCCATTGATGTCGGGATTGACATATGCGGTGGTTCCCATGTGAATTCAGCATTACCATGGACTTCATTTTGAGTATCCTCTGACGAACGATGCCCTTCTCTAATAGGAATCATTAGTGATGTAGTATTTGATGTTCCTTCCACAAAAGGCATCTCAGTGGTGGTCCCAGGGTTTGCCCCCATGGAAGTAATATTTGGTGGGTGCAGGTGTGCCCCAGTCATTCCTATACCTCCGACTGTTCCCATCAAGGTGAGGGTCTCCCTCATGGCTAACAACATTTCCTCCATTCTTCTCTGAGACTTTGTCATCTCATTTATCCTTCCTTTCACTTCATCTACTTCCATACTCAGATTCCTTCCTTCGTTCTCAGTTGCCATCGCTGCAAGCTTTGTTCGAGACCTTGTATTGTGAACTCGGGTTTGATTGGTGTCTTCTTTCCTTGGTCGTGCAACGGTACTGAGCACGGTAACAACAAACAAAAATAATGAGATGAAATGAAATGAATGAGATTCAAAATGAAATGGATGAAATAGAAACATTTGTTCTTTCTTTTTTTTTTAAAAAAAAAATGCAATGAATGTCATGAAAATGCATGATTTTTTTTATTTAATTTTTTTTAGAATGCTAGGAATGTCATGAAAATGCATGATTTTTTATTTTTTTATTTTTTTTAAATGCTAGGAATGCCATGAAAAATGCATGATTTTTTATTTTTTTGTTTTTTAAATGCTAGGAATGCCATGAAAAATGCATGATTTTTTATTTTTTATTTTTCTAAACATGCAATGAAAATGCATTATGCTAGGATGGCTATATAAAGAAGAAGTACGCTCCCTTCGTGTCCTAAGATATTGCCTTAAACGGAGGAATTCTATCATAAGGATCTATGGGTCTTTCTGATTCGTGATAACTCTCATTTGGTGGCTTTCCTATTCTGAAGGTCTCTAGAGCCAAGTCTCATTTCAAAATGTTGACCACAAAATAGTGAATAAACCACTAGGTGTGGGACATTTGTGAAAAAGGCACACTCTAGATGAGATTTTCGCAATAGCCAAACAGGATGTACATCCAAAATGGTTACCACTACACAACCTCTACTTAACCTAAGCTTCACTCAGACCCGGGTATAGTGCCCCACTTGAATGTGTGATAGATGTGTAGGTGTGGTGGGTGTAGGGAGCACATAAACATTCATTATCCTAAAGACTACCCGCATCCTGCAAAACAAAAACAAAAACAAACAAAAATTCCAAGAGAAATTCTCTATCCTAAGGTTTCAATAACAATAATAATTAAAATAAATAAAAAGAAAAGAAAGGTAAAACAAAATATACAAAGATTACAAAATTTTACACAACAAAATTATATGGGCTTGACTCTCAAGTGTCCCCAGTGGAGTCGCCATCTGTAGCGACCGTAATCGCGGGAGCAGAGAAACAAAATAAATTAATTAGGAGTCGCCGCCAATTTTATTTAAACTAGGAAAAATTAGAAAACCCTTTTTAGAAAATGGTCTTTGGAACCAGATTGAATTCGGGAGTCAGTTATGCATAGGGAAGGGTGGAGACTTAACCCCACAACACCCCTAATACATTCGTCCTAAAAACGGTTACCCTAAATTAGTTATGCAAAAACTTAATAATCTCACAATATATTTGTTTTACCTCTTTTTATTAAAAGAAAAATTGAAAAATAAATAATTTGTGAAAATTTAAAATTTGGCTTGACAGAATAAAAATTCTGCTCCTACGTACCCTCAGGTGCAATGAGGATCTCAAAGTCACGTAGTCCTTTTGGAAAATAAGTGTGGGTTAGTTGATTTTATTTAAAAGTTTTAATTTTTATTTTATAAAAATTTGAATTAACAGGTCGTCGCGACTCTGTTAATCAAATTAAAGTTTGAATGAGTGAAACTTGCGTCACGCTAGACGTCACCCATGGATTGTTAAATTTATTATTATTAGGTGAAGAATGATAATGATAGGAAAAATGATTTTTTAGCCTTTTTTAAATAATAATTTATTTAAAATAATTTGAACCATTAGGTTGTCACAACTCAAATGATCCAAAATAGTTACAAGATTAACAAGCTGTCACAACTCGGTTAATCCTGTTTTAAAAAATCGTTTTACTTTTATTATATTTTTGTTTATTGTCCCGTTTTTATCCTTTTAGTTTTTTTTAGATTTTTTTTTATTTTAACCCATTTAGGCCTGTTTCCAAAAAAAAAGCTACCAGAATTCCTAAACAAATAAAAGAAAAAGAAAAAGAAAAAAACAAAAAAAAAAACAAAAACTTACGAAAAAACAAAAAAAGATGAAACAGAGGGGGGGGTCTTCTTTTTCGTTATAGCAGAGAGGCCTCAAAGTGGGGAATGGAGGTGAGGGACGGCTGGTGCGGGGACAGCGACACGGCAACGCCGGTCTGGATCGGCTACGAGTTACGCTGTGCGCGTTCGGTGGTTGCTGAGGTTCGCGGGTCGCGAGTTGACGGCTTGGAGTGGTGTCAGCGTACGTAGCGGAGACACGACGGATCGAGATGATTGGTGCGGTGAAGAACGACGGGTCGTGGTGGAGCTTCGCGTGTCGGCAGGAGCGACCGGTAGCGCGACATGGTTCTACGAGTGATTGCTGACGGGTTTGGAGTACGGGTTGCTAGCTGGAGCGGTGGTGCGACTTTCGGGTTGCGCGACTCTGCAGCGATGGAACGGCGGATCCTGGGTGCTGGGTCGACGGACGACTGACACGGATGTAGGCGGCGATGCCGGTTGCGTGAGTCTTCTCCGATCTGGACTCGGCGGGACTGCTGGTCGGTTCGGATAGGAACGACATCAGGCAGGGATGGCAGCGCAGAACGGTTCTTCCGGTGGGAGGCTTGGTGTTTTGGATAGTTGGGTGTTTTTGATGGTTTGCAGGGGCCTTGTTTAAGGGATATTGATGGTAGTGAGGGTATTTTGATGAGGAATATGATGAAGTTTACGTGAAAGGGAGTTTGTAAAGAGGCGAAGGGAGATGGTAGTTGTGGAAGTAAGGGGGTAATGGAGATTTGAGTGGAGAAAATTAGTTGTGGAGGTGAGATGATAGGGTGGTGCCGGTGGTGGTAATGGGTGGAAAGTGATGGTAAAAGGAAGTTTTAAATGCAGATGGGAGGCTGCGTGAATAGTGTGTTGAGGCTAGAAATTAAACTCGGGGTGTAAGCGAAAGAAAGTATTAGGTGAAGGTCTTTTGTGTGTGGGGGTTATGGGTTAATATAAGAAAGGTTTAGGTAGAAGTGTTTGAGTTGTAGTGTGATTAGAAGTTGTTAATGATAAGTGATGGAGTTTGTTTCGGATGAGTGTTGGGGTTGGTATAGGATTAGTATTAAGATTTATTTAGGATGAGTTTGTTTATGGTGAGTTTGAGTCGGTTTAGGATATGAGTTGTGGGTTGGATAATGGATAATAAGTTGGATATTGGGTCAATGGGTAGGTTAATGAATTATGGGCAAATGGGCTAATGGACCAATGGGTTGAACTTTTTATTTTTTATTTTTTTATTTTTACAAAAATACCCGGACAAAATTGGGTGTTCACAATCCTTGTCGGAACTCCTCCGCCATTCTCTCTGTTGGCTCCACTGCTTTTCGTCATATCTCCATCAAGACTCCTTGTCGCTGCCCTCTCTGGTTAATTGTCCTCTATCGCGAGCCTCCAACCCTGTCACCAACTATAATAGCCACTCATTCCCATCCCAAACCAAGATCACCGTCCTCAGCCCAGACTGACCAGCCACTCGAAACGAGCTGCGACCCGCCAGCTCCCTTGCGACCCCCAATATCCCGTCGCGCACCAGCCGTCTGAAGCCGCTGCCCCAGCTGTATGAACTCACCAGACCCGAAGCCTTTGGCACTGTGACCCGCTTCTCCACCCTCTTTGTCCCGATCCGCGCACTATCCTATAGCACTAGCCTAGATCTATTGCTTCTCGTCACTCCCACACATCAACCGCTACCCACCATATCGTAGCGCCGTTTCTATGCAACAACACCCCCAGATCAACAAATAAGGCCCAGATCCATGAGCACTGACCAGCACTCCTTTGCAACACCACTAGATCTGACCCTCAGCGCCCCGCATCTTCCGCGTCGCACACTACGACTCATCGCTTCCCTAGACTAGAGATATCGAACCGTCGCTGTAGACCAGAATCAGACTGCTTGAGCCAGAGTGCCGCCAGCGCACTACCTTTCACGTCGCCGTCCCTTCTGCCTTGAAGCCCCCGCCGCTCCATCGAGGTCCAGTCCATCTCCACAGTCCAACCCACACCGTCAGAACCTATCTTTGAGTCGTCCCCCTTTGGTTTCTGTCCACCCAGAAACTCCTTTCCGTTTTTATGTTGCTTTTCTGATTTTTTTTCTCTCTGATTTAAAAAAAAAACCACTAATGGAAAAGTCTGTTATTACTCTTCCCATCCCTGTTTTGCTCAATGGTACCAATTACACATATTGGGTTGAGGCTATGCATGACTTTCTGAAAGGTCGTAAACTCTGGAGATATGTGACAGGTGACGTAAAAATCTCGACCAAAGTTACAAATGAGTCTGACGAAAAGTATGCTAACAGATTAGAAGATTGGGACAGTAAAAATTATCATATCATTACCTGGTTTTGGAATACCTCTACTCCAAGTATTCACTTGCAGTTTGGGTGTTTCGAGACTACCAAAGAAGTTTAGGATTATTTGAAAAATCGATATACCATTTCTGATTTATCTCATCAATATCAGTTGCTGAAGGAACTCAATAATCTGAAACAAGGGCCCAATCAAGCTATATATGAATTTTTGGTTCAGATGGAAGCTATTTGGGATCAGTTGACCTTATGTGAGCCAAACTTGAAGGATAAAAGTGATATCCAGTTGTATCAGGAGTATCGTGACCGCACCAGACTCATCCAATTTTTAATGGCTCTCACTGATGACTATGAACCTGTTCGAGCATCTCTGCTACACCAGGATCCCTTGCCTACTCTTGAGGAAGCTCTCCCTCGTCTCAAGTCTGAAGAAACTAGATTGGGTCTTCTTCGATCTAAAGTAGATTCAATATTTGCAGTTACAGATAAAAAAGGAAAATTCTGTCGTCATTGTCATCGTCCTAGGCATGCTCTTCTTGAATGCCCCAATGTAGAATGTCATGCCTACAAAAGGAAAGGCCACATTGCACCCAACTGCCCTTCCCTGATCTGTTGATACTGTAAACTGCCAGGACATTTGATCGAGCACTGCCCTACTCGTCCACCAAGGCCTGATCAGCATAAGACTCTGCCTCGTTTCGGTTCCTCAAAACCTGCTCTTGCTACTGTTGCTGCTGCCAATGACTCTCCAGCCTCTTCTTCCACTGCCTCCCAGACTAATTTTTCCCCTGTTGATGTCGAGTCTCTCCTTAAGCAAATTCTTTCCATTTCTGGTAATCCCTTTGTTACTTTATCCATTACACCAGGTAATCCTAAATGGTTTTTTGACTCTGCATATTGTAATCACATGACATCTGCATCCTATCTTTTTTCTTCATTATGTACTAATGATTCTGCTCACTCAATATATATTGTTGATGGGTTTCTTATGAACATAAATCATAAGGGTTCTATCTCTCAATCCACCCTTAATTTGCCTGACACCTATCTCATTTCTAAATTAAATTTCAATCTTATTTATGTGTGACAACTATGTGATCTTGGTTATGAACTCACATTTTCTTCCTCTAGTTGTCGTGTGCAGGATCTACGGACGGGACAAGTCATAGGGACTGGGTGTAAGATCAGAAGATTATTTGAGCTTGTAACGCCCCTTTTTCTCAATAATCGCGAAGAAGGAACGTCACACTATACTACCTCAAAACAGAATGCGAAATAAATTAAACTGCGAAAAATAGTGACTGTTTTGAAACACGTTGACCCGGTTCATTTTACGATTATTTAAGATCCTTTGCAATTATCACAATATTTTTTTTTGTTGATTTAAATCATTACCAAGTAAAGTCAAAAGAGTTAATTTAAAATCTATTACGTAGAGAAATAATAATTAGAACAGTCGCAATAAAAGGAATCCGACATCAATTAAACCATACACAATATATATATATATATATATATATATATATATATGTATATATATATATATGTATATGTATATATATATTCATATCTATATATTCATATCTATATGCATAAGCTTGTTTAGTTACATTCCAAAATATACAAAAAGAGCAAAAGCTTTACCCACCCAAGGTAATTACAAATTTACACCCATCAATCTAGCAAAACATCAGGCTCCCTCAAAAAGATAACGGATAGCCATTAGTAGCCACTAACGGAATCAGTCCCTAAGACTAACGAGAAGGGACCGTAGAAGGGTCTTCCTTAGGGTCCTCTTCGTCCGATGAAACATCCATCGGAGCGACAGAGCAACGGGCAGGAGCCCGAGCAGTGGACAAAAAGGAGTCATCACGTGGGGTGTAATACATGTCAGCCCACATATCCCTAACGGGCATATAAAACTCCAGCCAAACAAAAGCATGAAAATCTAAAACAGGGGCGTCATAACGACCCCATGCTAAGGACACAGTCAGCTCCCCATGGTACATGCAACGGTCCGTCTGCACATTAATGTGCCAGCAGTCAGGGCCTCCATGAAAAGTAATCCGCGTGTAACCCAAAAATCCACGAGGGCGTGACGTCATCCTCGATAAGCCTCAATCGTAATCCGGCCAGAAACCTGGAAACACAAGAGCTTCCTTGTCTTCCTCACGAACGTTTTCTCAGAAGTACACAATGCAGAATACAAAAATAGAGAAAATGCAGAAAGAGGTGAGACACTCAGCTTTCATTACCAAAATGGCAGTAAGAAAACAAAACGGCGCTGGACGCCCATATATAACACAGTTCATACACCCAATTTACAGTAACAATGGAAAGTAACAGTAAACACAGAATAACAATTAATAATAGTAAATATTATTAACAACAGGCATATGACATCAAAATTTATGATATTCAACAGTCCAAGAAATCAAATAATTATTATAGTTATAACAGTAAACATATTCCACAATTATAAATGCTTATGCATAATGAATCATGTGACTGACAGTTCATAATGCAAAGGGTACCAAAATTCCTACTCCATGGAACTAGACATAAACATTTTTTGGAGTGAATGATCAAGGAGTAATGCCAGTATATCGTTAGCCTTTAAAAATATAGTGTGCTTTATCTCATAAAAATGTTTGCGCAATTGGCTTATACATGACAACTCGATAGTTGATCGTGATATAGGACAACATCCAGTCAGGATCGTCGGTGTGTCGCATCGGTCTATCCCACGGCCTCAGTAGAGCTACCACTGTCTATTGTGAGACACCTGCACCCCGACGCCCCCAGGGCCAACCACTATGACCCTACGCTTAGTGTACTCGCACTCGCACATAGGTGTTATTCAAACTCCTAGGCACACATAGCCTTTCTAACAGTGTCCTACGGACAACTGATAATCACATATTTTATTCATTAAGAAACCCTCATTATTAGTCATTTACACTCTTCATGTACTTAATTGACTGAATTTGATTATGTTTTGTAAGTTTGAACTCGAATCGGACTTAATTGATTTTTCAGCATTATTCAAGTCTTACACTGTTTCTGTATTTTGGCCATATCTTGAGTTCTAAATGTCTGATAATTATGAATTTTACCTTGTAGGAAAGATAAAAGAGAGCTCTACAACTTTGATGAAGAGCTCAAAGTCAAATTCAGACATTTAGTGGAGCTAATTGGGCATGGAAATCAGAATACGGGATTTGTGACTGGAACCCGAACAGTGTGTAGTAACCAGAACATAATTCGAGTTTGGGTTTATAGAATGGGCTGAAAATTGGTGATCTGAAAGTTAAGACCCATATGTACAACTTTCATGACAAACACAAAACTTGATTCGGGCTCCTTGATGGAGATATTGGGTCTGAAAGTCAAAACAGAGGTGCTGAAACTGGTCCTGAGCAGTCTGTAGTAATTGGGTCATATCTTGGGCTGTAGGACGAATTTTTGGGTGCTTCTAGAGCCATTGGAAAGCTTAGACAATTTCCTAGAACTTTCATGAAGACCATTTGGCTCAAAAATGACGAAATCAATGAGTTCAGCAATGAATACTTTCGGAGACAAGGAAGCTCACCTACCAAGCTCACCTACCAAGTTCACCTACCAAGCTCACCTACTAATTCCACCTACTAATCTCATCTACCCATCTACTACTACTCTGAATCCTCTATAAAAGGAAGCATGTGGAGAGCTCTAAACACAACACACACTTGGTGTTAAAGATAGTTTTTCATAGTTCTTGTATATTTTTCCTTCATTGTAATGGAGAGCTAAGTCACTTCTAGTCAATTCGGGACTCTTGAAGAGATTGTGGCTTGGATTCTTGAGACCTTGGTTATGTAATGTATTTGATTTATATTTGAATTCCTCTTCTCTTCTTCTTCTGTTCTCTTGATCTTGAATGCATGAATGGTGATTCTGTTTATGTTTGATCTGATTTGATCTTGGTTTAAGATTAAGTATTGTGATGAAATTTAGAACTGATTGATCTAAACTAATCACGTAATTGAAGAGGTTAGGTTACTGATTTGTGCCTAGGTTAATTGAATTCGGTGCTTAAATTGACATATATTTACATGAATGGTGCGATTGCAGATTTGTGTTTATCACTTGTCAATTGAATTCTGGACGATTGTCTAGTATGAATTATGGATCTCGATGCAGAGATCTCGGTTAGATCCAAGTTAACCATTCAAATGTATTTTAGGTGTTTGTTGAAAGGTCTATGATTGAATCCACCCAATCTCGGATAGATTTTGAATTGACTGTTCTTTTAATTGTTATTTCTCTTTAAATCGTCATTGCGATCCTTGAACCATCAAAACCCCCCTTTTTCTAACTTTCACTTGATTTGATCAAATTGCATCTACGATCCTTGAGGAGACGATCCGGTGTTGTTCACTATACTACAAGTTTAGGTAATAACTTCGGTTATAATTTTGACTGAGTTCGGCGCTCGTCAAAATTTTGGCGTAGATGTCTTGGGAACTCGTAGGTGTAATCTTTTCATTTTGAGTAACCTTACTAATTTTTGTTCTTTCTTACCTATTCTAACAGTTATTTTTCATTTACTAACATTGTTCATACTAACATTTTTATCCTAGCTTTTGAATTTTTTCTGATTTAGGAAAGACGGAAAAGCAAGTGATTACGGGTAACTATTGCAATTTTCGAACTGCAACATGCCCAGAATGAGCTGAAACTTGGTCGGTTGAAGGAAAACAGCCTGATAAACAAGACTCACAGTAAACTGTGAGGTCACCCCTGGTTTTTCGAAATTCTATCATTTAGACCACTTTTTCAATTTTTTAATATTTTTTATTGCATTTTCTAGTTTTATTTTTATGTAGATTTTGTTCTGTGTTGATTCCATAATTTTTCAAAATGTTTAGACATATTAACTAGATTTATTTTTGCATATTTTGAGTGTTGTTTAGTGTATTTTGCTTAGTTGCAGTTTTTGTGTTTTTGTGCTTTAGTTGATGCATGACTAGGTCCAATCCTGATATCTTGCTTGATCTTGATCCTGAGATTGATAGGACCTTGCATAGATTAATTAGAGCTCGTGTGATAAATTCCAGAGTTAATTCTGAACTTAATTTTGGGAGTGAACCTGATAATTTAAGTAATCCTGAAATCATGGCTGATAACGTGCATAATAGAACCCTTAAGGAACTTGCTGCTCCTGATGTATCTTACCAATCTTTGTGCATTCAATATCCTGATCTTGATGCAGATTTTGAGTTAAAATCTGGTTTGATACACTTGTTACCAAAGTTTCATGGTCTTGCGGGTGAAGATCCTCATAAGCACCTGAAAGAGTTCCATGTTGTGTGTTCAACCATGAAGCCACAAGGCATCTCCGAGGAACACATCAAGTTAAGGGCATTTCCCTTCTCACTTGTCGATGCACCAAAGATTGGTTGTTTTATCTTTCACCAGGTTTCGAAGTTGGAATGACATGAAGAGGTTGTTCCCGGAGAGATTTTCCCCGCCTCGAGAGCTCGCCGCAATTAGGAAGGATATATGTGGCATCGTACGGATGTCCGGTGAGACTTTGCATGAATACCGGGAGAGATTCAAGAAGTTGTGTTCGAGCCGCCCTCATCACCAAATTAGTGACCAACTCTTGATTCAATACTTTTATGAGGGTTTCTTTGCCAAATAATAGAAGCATGGTCGATGCCGCCTCCGGAGGAGCCTTAGTAGACAAAACTCCTACCGCCGCAAGAGATCCGATAGCAAACATGGCAGCCCAATACCCAATGTTTGGCTCGCGGATCATCACCGCAACCGGAGGAGTTAATGAAATTCAAGCATCTCATATGGACCAACAAAGAATGGAACAGACTAGATGAATTGACTTCTTTGGTAAGACAGATAGCAGTGGGTCAACAACCACCCATGCGAGATGACCGCATCGGTGTGTGGAATTTGCTCTAATTCATCTCATCCTACCGATTCATGCCCTACACTTCGGGAAGATGGTCCCGCTTTTCCCGGATCAATGTGTTGCCGTGGTGTTTTTCTGGTAGACCCCAATATCGAAGAACAACAAAGAACAATCTAGATATGATCCATTTTCTAGTACTTATAATCCTGGTTGGCGAGACCATCCCAATTTGAGATATGGGAATCCTAGCCAACAACAGCCCCACCGAAGAAGCAACAACGGCCCACCAAAGAAGAACAACAATTTAGATACCAAGTCTGCAGGTCCAAGCAACAAATACCAACAAATACCCCCGCATTCAGACAACAACAACTGTTCGGCTAGCCTGTCCAATCCACTCCCGGTGAGCCATCATTGGAAGACTCGATGAAACAAATGGCCACAAATAACATTCAGTTCCAAGCAGAACGTCAGTGCAACATTCAGAATTTACAAACTCAAATCGGGCAGCTGGCAACCACTGTGAGCGAGCTAAAGAGTCAAGGTTCTAGCCAATTGCCTTCACAAACAGTCAACAATCCAAGAGGCAACGTAAGTGCAATTACCTTGAGAAGTGGCAAAGAAGTTGATGTTCCAACCTTACAAAGAATCGAAATTGACCAAAAAAACAGAAATGGATAATTCAGTCCAGAAATCTGTACCACTGAAGAAAATTGCAGAGAATTCAGATGTTACCATTCCATTACCTTTTCCAAATAGGATCACACAATCCAAGAGAACAATGCAAGCAGAAATGGAAAAAGAAGTCATGGAGACATTCGGGAAAGTGGAAATCAATATTCCCTCCTAGATGCAATCAAACAAATTCCAAAATATGCTAAATTTCTCAAGGAGTTGTGCACTCATAAGAGAAGGTTGAAAGGAGATGAGAAGATCAAAGCATGGGTAGAAATGTTTTCGCAATGATTCGCCAAGCATGCCACGAAATGCAAAGATCCTGGAACTTTCACAATTTCTTGCACAATTGGCAACTCTAGATTTGAGCATGCAATGCTAGATTTGGGTGCTTCGATCAATGTCATGCCCATGTCAGTGTATAAGTGTTTAAACATCGGTACTTTGCAACCCACTGGTATCGTGATTCAGTTGGCGAATAGAGCCACTGCTCATCCTGCAGGTGTGCTGGAAGATGTGTTAGTTCGGGTGAATGAGTTGATTTTTCCAGCAGATTTCTACATTCTGGACATGGAAGATGAGTCTCCAACAAACCATGCTCCATTGATTCTAGGCAGACCATCTCAAGACCGCCAAGACCAAGATAGACGTGCATGCTGGCACCCTTTCTATGGAGTTTGGCGACGATTTGGTACAATTTAACATTTTTGATGCCATGAGACACCCCCTAGAGGAGCATTCTGTTTTCCATGTTGATATGATTGAGATGCTGGTTGATGATGTCTATACTGATTTATATGCTGAATTCCCTGATATTGTTGACTATCTTGGTTCTGTTTCTTGTGATACATGTGCCACTTGTGATGTTGAACCATGTGCTGCATGTGCTGAGATTTATTCTGTTATGAGTAATGATACAGCTGCTGATGATGCAACAATTGAGAATGAGAGTCAGTACCATTTGAAATTAATGTTCTTTGAGTTAGTCTTTTGAGATCACTTGTTACCTTCCATTGTACAACCTCCATCCTTGGAGTTGAAGACTTTACCAGACCATCTTAAATATGCATATTTGGGAGATGGTGAGACACTTCCGGTGATCATTGCTAAAAACCTACAACCTGATCAAGAAGAAAAATTACTGCAGATTTTGAGGCAGAATAGGCAAGCCATCGGATGGACTCTTGCTTGGATATTCCTGGTATTAGTCCCTCCACATGCATGCATAAGATTTTATTGGAAGAAGGGATCAAACCAAGGTTAGGCCCCAAAGGAGACTAAATCCCCCGATTCTAGATGTGGTGAAGAAGGAAGTTACAAAGCTACTTCAAGTGGCATTATTTATCCCATATCCGATACCAATGGGTGAGCCCCGTGCAAGTGGTTCCCAAGAAATGCGGGGTCACGGTGGTTGCGAATCGAACAATGAGCTTGTGCCCACCCGAGTTCAAAAACAGGTTGGCGAGTTTGCATTGATTATAGGCGGCTCAACCAGGCTACCGAAAGGATCATTTCCCGCCGCCCTTCATTGATCGATGTTGGAGCGGTTATCGGCAAGTCACATTATTGTTTCTGGATGGATATTCGGGCTATTTTCGATTCACATAGCCCCGAAGACCAAGAGAAGACTACTTTCACTTGTCCATTTGGCACATTTGCATACGGGAGGATGCCCTTTGGTCTATGCAATGCTCCGTGCACCTTTCGGAGGTGTATGGTAAGTATCTTTTCTGATTTTTTAGAAAATTGCATGGACGTATTTATGGATGATTTTACTTGTCTATGGATCTTCCTTTGATGCATGTTTAGATAGTCCGGCTCGGGTCTTGCATAGATGCATTAAGACTAACCTCGTTCTAAATTTTGAGAAATGTCATTTCATGGTAGAACAAGGTATAGTCTTAGGGCATGTGATATCTCGTGAGGGTATTGAGGTAGATCCGCAAAAATAGATGTTATTTCATGCCTATCTTACCCCACATGCGTGCGTGGGAGATTCGTTCTTTCCTTGGTCATGCAGGTTTCTATCGGTTCATAAAGGATTTCAAAGAAAATTGCACTTCCGCTATCCAACTTACGCAAAAAGATGTGGAGTTTCACTTTGACAAGAAGTGCCGGGATGCCTTCAATCAATTGAAGCAGTGCATTGACCAAGACACCTATCATCCAACCGCCGGATTGGACACTTCCATTTGAGCCGATGTGTGATGCCTCTAATTATGCATTGGGGAGTCGTTCTTGCACAAAGGGTCGGTAAAGTATCTCATGTCATTTCCTATGCTTCGAGAACTTTAGATCCTCGCACAAATCAACTACACCACAACCGAAAAGGAACTTTTAGCAATTGTTTTTGCTTTAGATAAATTTCGATCATATTTGCTTGGTTCCGTAGTGGTTGTGTTTTCAGATCACGCATTGAAGTTTCTCCCGAAAAAGCCCAATGCCAAGCCCCGGTTGATTAGGTGGATGTTGCTCCTCTAGGAGTTTGATATTGAGATCCGTGACAAGAGTGGAGCGGAGAATTTGGTGGTCTGATCACTTGAGTCGAATTGAAAGGGAGGCAGATGTTTTTCCCATCCATGATGTTTTCTCGATGAGCTTGACTTTTCAAGTCGCAAGGCAACATCCCTTGGTTTCTTTGATTTGATTAATTTCTTGGTTGCTAAAGCAATACCGCACATTTCACTAAGGCTAAGATTGATAAATTGAAAAGTGAGTCAAAGTATTATGTGTGGGATGATCCTTACTTATGGAGATTTTGCAAAGTGACCAAGTAATTAGGAGGTGTGTGCCTCGATGATGAATTCCATTCCATTCTTAGCTTTTGTCATAAACTTGCATGTGGCGGCCACTTCGGTCCTCAACGGATTGCTAGGAAAGTTTTAGACTCGGATTATATTGGCCCACTCTATTTCATGATGCATATATGTTTTGCAAATCTTGTGATCAATGCCGAGAACAGGAATACTTCTCGTAGGAATGAAATGCCCGAAACCCTTATTATTCTCGTGAGATTTTTGATGTTTGAGGTATTGACTTTATGGGTCCTTTTCCGTATCATTTGGTTTTGTTTACATTCTCGTCATGCGGTGGATTATGTATCTAAATGGGTGGAGGCTAAGGCCACTCGGACCGATGATTCTAAAGTTGTTGTGGATTTTATTAGATCACAGATTTTATGTAGGTTTGGAGTCCCGAGATCCATCATTAGTGATCAAGGTTCACATTTTTGCAATCGAAGCATGGAGGCTTTGATGAAGAAGTATGGAGTCCAACACAAGGTTTCTACACCCTACCACCCCCAAACCAATGGGCAAGCCGAGGTCTCCAACAGAGAAATTAAGCGGATACTCCGAAGACAGTTCAACCTAATGAAAGGACCTGGAGCAAGAGGCTTGAGGATGCTTTATGGGCTTACCGGACTGCTTATAAGACACCAATCGGGATGTCTCCGTATCGGATTGTTTTTGAAAAAAGCACACCTACCGGTGGAAATTGAACATCAAGCATCTCAGGCGGTGAAAAGGTGCAACTTGGACCTAGATCAAGCAAGTATGGAGAGGAAGCTGCATTGCAAAGAATTGGAGGAGATCCGCTTGGAGGCTTATGAAAGTTCCAAACTTTATAAGGAGAAGACCAAAGCCTTCCATGATAAGTTGATCTCGAGGAAAACATTTGAGATTGGTCAAAAAGTTCTCCTCTATAACTCCCGCCTCCGACTCATGCCTGGCAAATTAAGGTCTAGATGGGATGGACCATTTATTGTTACTAATGTTTTTCCTTCTGGTGCTGTTCAGATTAAAAGTGAGGTCACTGCCAAAGCTTTCATCGTAAATGGACACCGCCTCAAACAAGATCATGAACTTCCAGAGAATACAGAAGTGGAGGTGATGAACCTTCTCCATCCGTATTATGAATAAAAAAAAAAAAAAAAAAAGAAAAAAAAAAGAAGAAGAAGAAGAAAAAAAAAAAAGCAATGTTGTGCCCGACAATGAGGTAGGTAGAGTCGTCGGAAGCATGTGGAGGTCATTTTTCTTCAAAGCGACAACAATCTGCGAAAATCTTGTAGTATGGATTTTATTGGCCTACTTTATTAAAGCTCGTTACACCTTTTGTAAAAAGCTGCGGAAATTGGTCAAAAAGTCCCGCTTTGAGATTATCATCCGCACCTACTCCTTGGAAAATTGAGATCTAGGTGGCGCGGTTCTTTTGTTGTCGACACGCGTATTCTCTCAAAGATCGACACCGAGGATCCTAGGAATGGTAATGCGCTTAAGGTTAATGGACAAAGACTCAATCATTCCTGGAAAACCAAGTTCTTGAGTTCTTTGCGTTTGCGGTTATGTGGCGGATACGGTACTCGTGACTCTTGAGTCGGTTTATTCTTCGCTTCCCAAAATAACCGAACCCTTCTTCTCCTTCAAAATGGATGTCATTCTTTCAAACCTCGAGAAAACATTTTCCTTCTCTTCCTCAAAATGCTCGAGAAAAATCTACAAAGTTCGATGTGAGAGATTGAGAATGTTAATGCACAAAGGTATGCCGAAGATGTACTGTTGGATAATTGAAGCAAAGGTCCGATTAGCAGTGAGTCCTCAATTTCATTTGACTCATATATGCCCTCTTGGAAGAAGTTCATATTCTAAAAGGAGAAGAGCAAAAAGGTTACAAGTCTGTCACAAATGTGGACGATGGAACTGTAACAAGCGATGTCGTACTAAGGGGATGGTTTCCGCAAATAGAGAAGATAAATTTTTTTTTTCATTAAGAATGGATCGAGTAAGGAGTCATTAGATGATATCTTATTGACTCTTGAGACGCATTCTTGTGGATTGGTGCATCGTGAAATTCTTAAATTGTGGAATCTCTTCAAGGATGAACAACAACGCTACGATCTTGGGAATCGACTCTAAAAGACCTTGTTTGCCAATTTATAAGAAAATTGGATGGGAAGCTTATCCTCGACTCATAAGACGTTTAAGCCGTTCATCGGACGTTAAACCAGAGGCGATGTGAGCCATATCCACAAACAATCTGTACATATCATCTTCTTCTTCTTCTTCTTCATGGCATTTTACAAAAAAAATGAAAAAAAAAATAAAAAAAATAAAAAAAAATGAGAAAAAAAATGAAAAAAAATGAAAAAAAAAATGTATACTTCTTAGGGTTGGCTTTGGTAACACAAACCGTGAATGGGGAAATGCATGCATCCTGATCCAGCCTTCTTAATTGAAAAACAAAGAAGGTAGATTGTATCCCACATGTGAGGCAGCCATCGTATTATGGTCACTTGTCCCTTCGGGAGCCCTATGTTCATTTGGTCTTGAATGGGTCGAATCTTGGTCAACAATGCTTTGGCACAAAGCCGAGAGAGCAGACTACCTCCATCCTAATCTTAAGTAAGTATACACTCATCTTTCATCAAGTTTTTCTAACAATTTCACAAAAAAAAAAAAAAAAAAGGACGTGATGTCACTCGCACTCATGACGCGCGCTAAAGATAAAGATACGCCATGGAAACCGTACATACAGGTATGTCATCATTTTCTATTATCTTTGTATCATTTTGTTGTATTTTGATTTTTGTACGACGATCCTTTGAGCAGGTCCTTCGTGGGTTTCTAGACTTCTTTACCTTGATGGTTTTCTTGAAGTGAAAAAAAAAAAAAAAAAAGATTCTCGTGTCTCTTAATTTCAACCTTTTTCGACAACCGCCAACCTACCCTCATAGGTGCAATTATTCCCCTTTCCATTCTTTTTCCTATTTAAACACTCCATTTTCTCCATTTTCCTTCAAACTCGAAACACTCAAAGGGAGGAAGAGTATAGAATGGGGCCTTCTATTCGTAACCTCAAAAATGTCCGTGTTTTTGTGGGTCGAGTTATGGGAAGGGATTAGAGTTTGTAAACGCAGCTAGCACTCTTGGTCGATCACTCACTGCGAGGAATATTCATCTTGTATATGGGGAGGGTTGTCGTGGGTTAATGGGGTGTATCACTTGTCGCCTTTGTAAGAGACAACAGTTTTAGGTGTCATTCCCGAAACTTTAGCTCAACAGAACATCAATGGAAAGACAATTGGGGAGGAACTTAAAGTATCATCAATGCATGAACGCATGAAGATAATGCTTGAAAACTCGATGCATTCATTGCCTTACCAGGTGGTTTTGGTACTTTGGAAGAAATTTTTCAAATTGTCTCTTGGCTGAATCGAACATCCACCATAAACCCATTGGTTTGTTGAATGTTAATAATTTCTTTGATCTTTTGTTCTTTTTCTTGACAAAGTCGTGGAACGTAAATTTATCACTCCTTCTAAGAAGACAACTTCTTATCTCTGCCTCCACTATTGATGAGCTCATTGATAAATTAGAAGCTTTTGAGTATGTACGATCGTATCGTCGTATAGATTGGTCAACAGAAGCAAATAAGGAAGTAACAAGAAACAAGAGCCCGATCTGAAACTTTCTCTTTAATGGGTTTGATTTAAAAAAAAAAAAATTGTTGTTGTTTTGTTTAGTATGATATGGTTGTCATGGACTTATTAAACCAATTAGTGATGGCAGAGTAAGGAGTAATTTTACTCTTGAGACGCATCTTAATTGGTGGCAGAGTAAGGAGTTTTTTAGGTAGTAATTAATTAGTATTGAATTGTGGAAGTACTAACGTTTTCTTATTTGATTTCTTTTGAGTCGATGCATGACCGACAAGTGTTTCTTTTTTCTCGCTTAGCGTTGATTCACTTCTTATCAGGTTGTGTTGCTCTTTTCTATCTCTTTCTTTCACATTGAGGACAATGTTCTATTAAGTGTGGGGGGAGAGATTTTAGCATGTTTCTGTTTCTTTTCGTTTGTTAAAAAAAAATTTCAAAAAAAAAAATCAAAAAAAAAATTCAAAAAAAAAAAGAAGGTTTATTGCATGATTGAATAATTTTTCTCCTTCTTGAACTGATATGCTTGGTGATGGATGATTGAATTGATGAATTGAGTTTGATGGATGCATACCTTGTGAGATTTTGAGCCTAATGGATGGATTCAACATTTATGCCATTCTCTTCTTTCTTGTGTGATTTTCACTCATGTTAATAACCACTCTAGAACTTGCTTTGATTCTTTTTTAGGCTACATTTCACTTGCATGCATGAACATGATTGAGGCCCTCTTTCTTAGCTAGTTTAACCAAATAGCCAACCTTGTTTTCAATATAATATCAAGCACTCTTTTGACCTCTCGAAAATTCTCTGATTCTTGCCAACCTTGTATATTTTCCTTTGCTTAACCCCTTTGAGCTTATTTGACCATTCCTTGTTTCTAGCTCATTATGTGCCTTAAATGAAAAATCGTGTTCTTACAGTACCTTAGGGAATAAAAGAACATTAGCCTGGTTAATGGATGAGTTTTTGAACAAGTGTGGGGGTGTGTGTACAAAATGGTTGTTGAAAAAAAGAAAAAGAAAAAGAGTGCCTAAAAAAAAAATGTATGTATATAGTTATGTTCATATATATATATATAAAAAAAAAAGAGAGAAAAGGATGGGGAAATGAATATGTAAAGGGATATACATTAGAGTTGAGATGAACTTTTATGCTCGTTATTTGAACTCAGCTCTCATTTGCTTTTATTCTCTTTGGTATTTATCTTCTCATATCCATTTTATCCTCTTTGTTACCTTGACCTCACTACAACCTTGAATAAAGTCCTCATGATTTGTGTGTGCATGTGTTTTGAGTAGTGGAGAAGTAGAAGATAAGCAAGCTTATGGTAGTGCAATTTTCATGGGTTGAATTGAGTGAAATACCTACCTTTTAAACACTTGAGAGATTGAGAGGGAATATTGTGAAGATCCATCATTCTTAATTCATTCTTTTCAATGGAAGTTTCCTTGCATTTTGGTTTGAGATGTGAAGAAATGTTACCTCATTTATGCTTTGATCCCTTGAATTTCTTGTTGCTCTTCTTGCTTCATTGAGTCCTTTAGAGTTTTTAACTTTTAAGTTTGTGTCGTTTGTCTTTGTCTTCTAACTTTAGTTTTATATGTTTTGCCCAGGAGTGCAAAAAGCTAAGTGTGGGGGAATTTGATAATCACATATTTTATTCATTAAGAAACCCTCATTATTAGTCATTTACACTCTTCATGTACTTAATTGACTGAATTTGATTATGTTTTGTAAGTTTGAACTCGAATCGGACTTAATTGATTTTTCAGCATTATTCGAGTCTTACACTGTTTCTGTATTTGGGCCATATCTTGAGTTCTAAATGTCTAATAATTATGAATTTTACCTTGTAGGAAAGATAAAAGAGAGCTCTACAACTTTGATGAAGAGCTCAAAGTCAAATTCAGACATTTAGTGGAGCTAATTGGGCATGGAAATCAGAATACGGGATTTGTGACTGGAACCCGAACAGTGTGTAGTAACTAGAACATAATTCGAGTTTGGGTTTATAGAATGGGCTGAAAATTGGTGATCTGAAAGTTAAGACCCATATGTACAACTTTCATGACAAACACAAAACTTGATTCGGGCTCCTTGATGGAGATATTGGGTCTGAAAGTCAAAACAGAGGTGCTGAAACTGGTCCTGAGCAGTCTGTAGTAATTGGGTCATATCTTGGGCTGTAGGACGAATTTTTGGGTGCTTCCATTGGAAAGCTTAGACAATTTCCTAGAACTTTCATGAAGACCATTTGGCTCAAAAATGACGAAATCAATGAGTTCAGCAATGAATACTTTCGGAGACAAGGAAGCTCACCTACCAAGCTCACCTACCAAGTTCACCTACCAAGCTCACCTACTAATTCCACCTACTAATCTCATCTACCCATCTACTACTACTCTGAATCCTCTATAAAAGGAAGCATGTGGAGAGCTCTAAACACAACACACACTTGGTGTTAAAGATAGTTTTTCATAGTTCTTGTATATTTTTCCTTCATTGTAATGGAGAGCTAAGTCACTTCTAGTCAATTCGGGACTCTTGAAGAGATTGTGGCTTGGATTCTTGAGACCTTGGTTATGTAATGTATTTGATTTATATTTGAATTCCTCTTCTTCTTCTTCTTCGTTCTCTTGATCTTGAATGCATGAATGGTGATTCTGTTTATGTTTGATCTGATTTGATCTTGGTTTAAGATTAAGTATTGTGATGAAATTTAGAACTGATTGATCTAAACTAATCACGTAATTGAAGAGGTTAGGTTATTGATTTGTGCCTAGGTTAATTGAATTCGGTGCTTAAATTGACATATATTTACATGAATGGTGCGATTAGATTTGTGTTTATCACTTGTCAATTGAATTTCGGACGATTGTCTAGTATGAATTCTCGGATCGATGCAGATCTCGGTTAGATCCAAGTTAACCATTCAAATGTATTTTAGGTGTTTGTTGAAAGGTCTATGATTGAATCCACCCAATCTCGGATAGATTTCTGAATTGACTGTTCTTTTAATTGTTATTTCTCTTTAAATCCTGTCATTGCGATCCTTGAACCATCAAAACCCCCCTTTTTCTAACTTTCACTTGATTTGATCAAATTGCATCTACGATCCTTGAGGAGACGATCCGGTGTTGTTCACTATACTACAAGTTTAGGTAATAACTTCGGTTATAATTTTGACTGAGTTCGGCGCTCGTCAACAACACGTATACACGACGACTCAATTTCAATCATGCATGTTCATCAATGAAGCATCATCATAAGCATACCACAATGGTGTATAAATGTATATATACACATACATTTTCATTTCTCAACATCATCACATCATGACATTCTCAAGTACATGATCAACAATTATTTAACCCACATAGGGATTCATAACAACATATAATCAATTCTCAATATCGATATGTAATCATACATAGCTTATTAATTTTCACAAGTATATATCTTGGATTCATTCCTTCAAAACCTTAAACTTTGGTCAATTATGAAAATTATAGGGTGAATTACCTTTCAAAACCGTGGCCCTCTAAATGTTATTATCCACTCTAATTCTTCCACTTCATTAAGAATTATGCATGTCTCTAAATCTTAGATTTCCAAAGATGCACCAAGGCATCATTTATCCTTAAGGTTTTCTCTATAAAACCGTAGCCTTCATGGTCTTCAAAGTCCAATTTTTTATTCTATTTTATGTATTAGTTTCTTAATACCAATTTACTTAAATTTTAATTCACCAAGATCCATCCAAACCCTTATGGTTTCAAGCCAAAACTGTGGCTCCCTTTTAAGGTGTTCAATCCTTAAAATTTTCCATTTATTAATCTCGATGTTATCATTCACCATTTAATCACACAATCATTATTTATTTGTTCACAAAAACAATTTTCAACCCAAAATTCCATCCAAAACTGTGGCCACCATGTTAGGGTAGGAACCTCCAAAATTTCCATTTAACAACCCTAACATGATCAACACATTTAACATCCCCAATGTACTTAAGATCACCAATCAAAATTTAATCAAATCTAAGAACACATGAACAAATAAAAATCACAAAACACAGGAACATACAAGAGTTCCCTCACCACCATTATTGGTAGAAGTGAGTAATCTCCCTCTTACCTAAGGAAGAACAATGAAAATGATCTCCTTAAAGGCCCTTGAAGATTCGGTTTCAAGGCTCCAAGAACCCTAGGAATTTCCATCATCAAGAATCAATGTTAAGCATGGAAAAGAATGGATCTTTGGTCTCCATTGAGACCTTAGAGTCCGAAAATGAAGAGAAATGAGAAGAAAGGTGGAAGCTTTACCTCAAAAATGGAAACTTTGTCTTGGAAGACAATGGAGAAAGGTTGGATTTTTGAAGAAATTTTCTAAAGAGAAAGTGTAGAGGAGATGGAGGTGAGTGTAGAAATGAGTTTAGTGAAGAGAAAAATAAAAGAGGTTGGTCACCAATGGAGGCTGAATTTTCGGATTGGAGGAGGAGAGGTAGAGAGAAGGAGGAGAAATGAAGAAGATGAAGTTTTAGAAAGAGAAGTGAATAGATGAATAATGAGATGTTTTGGAGAGTTTAGGTTGAGTGTGTAAGTCACAATTTCCCTCCTTTGGGCTTATGTGAGCTGCGGCAATGAGGGGAGTGAGGGGGGAAAATTTTTGGCTTCCCATGCAAGCCAAGGGGTAAGGTGGTCTTTTGGCTAAAGCTTCTCAAAGAAGCTTCTTAATTAGGGTACAAAATTTGAATTAAAGTGAGCTTGAATTAGGATAATGTGATAGAGTTTTTATTATATGCTATTATCCAATGGATAATTACTATAGTCAATAGAAGTCAGTATTAATTTATCTGACGGATGAAATTTACACAGTGTTTTGTTATTCTGTATGTTAAATTTTCTCAAAAAATGTAAAATCTTGTAAATCGTGTCCAGCCTCGAGTTTAGTAAATTCCCCTTCGACATGTCAACAGATCAAGGTTCTTGGGAAAAATATTTCATTTTTCCGGCTCCGTTCAGTTTGCACGCAAAATGAAGAATAATATTAAAATATTCAGCATTATCAGAAAAATCTAGAAAAATTTTAAAAAATCACAAATATTATAAAATGAATATTTATAATAAAATAAATAAATTGTTGGGGTGTTACAACTCTCCTCAACAAATAAGAATTTCGTCCTCGAAATTTTTCATACCTTAAAATAACTATGGGTATTGCTCCTTTATTTTGTTCTCTAGTTCCCAAGTCGCATATCCAGTCGTCTCGTTCCAGATCACTTTCACCAATGAAATGTCTTTTCCCCTGAATTGCTTTATTCTCCTATCCTCAATCCTTACAGGAGTTGTTTCATAAGTCAAGTTTTCCTTTAATTGTACCGAATCAGGTGCAATGACATGATTAGAACTTGGAATGTATTTTCGGAGTTGTGACACATGAAAGACATTATGGAGATTTGAAAGGAAATGGAGTAAAGCTATTTGGTAAGCAACAGGACTTATCCGACGAAGAATTTGGTAAGGTCCAAGGAATTTAGGAGTGAGTTTTCTAGATTTGAGAACCCGACTGACCCCAGTCGTAGGCGTGACTTTCAGGAACACATGCTCTCCTTCTTCAAATTCAAGAGGTTTCCTTCTTTTATCTGCATAACTCTTTTGTCGACTCTGAGCTGTTCTCATTTTCTCCTGAATCATCTTGATCTTCTTGGTTGTCTGTTGAATAAGATCAAGTTTGACTGTAAGCCGTTCTCCATCTTGATACCAACATAATGGGGTTTTACACCTCCGCCCATATATAGCTTCATAGGGTGCCATCCCTATACTTGAATGATAACTGTTGTTATAGGTGAATTCTACCAACGACAAGATTTCATCCTAACCTCCAGTTTGCTCTATAGCACAAGCTCTAAGCAAATCCTCCAATGACTGAATTGTTCTTTCAGATTGACCGTCCGTCTGAGGATGATATGCAGAACTCAATCGTAACTTCATTCCTATTGCTTCTTGAAGACTCTGCCAAAACTTTGATGTAAACCTCGGATCTCTGTCAGAAATGATACTTATAGGCACACCATGAAGTCTGACAATTTCACCAATATATAATTGAGTCAACTTCTCCAATGGATATCTTATGTTCATCGGCAAGAAGTGTGCTGACTTTGTAAGTCGATCCACAATCACCCATATTAAGTCATATCCTTTTCTTATCCTTGGTAACCCGACGACAAAGTCCATGGCAATGCTATCCCATTTCCATTCGGGAATAGTCAAGGGTTATAAAAATCCTTACGGTCTTTGATGTTCAATCTTTGTCTTCTGACAAACCAAACAAGATGATACGCATCTAGCGATATCTTTTTTCATTCCATACCACCAAAAAAGTTTCTTCAAATCTTGGTACATTTTGGTTATTCCAGGATGCATACTTAACTGACTCATATGAGCATGTTCAAGTATATACTTCCTGAGTTCCTCATCTTTAGGCACACAGACTCTACCTTGGAATCTTAAAATTCCATCACTTCCTTCCTTTAACATTGATACACCGCCCTGCTTTATCAACTCTCTTTCTTCTCGCAAGAACTTATCATCTTTCTACTTTTCTCGGATGTCTTCCAACAGGTCATTCGAAATAGTGACCATATTCATGCAGATTTTTCCTGGCATTAGCTCCACAAAAGACCATACGTCTTTGAATTGTTCTATCAAGTCTTTCTTTCTGATCATCATGGTAGAAACATTGATTGTCTTCCTACTTAAAGCATCAGCCACCACATTCGCCTTTCCAGGGTGATATTGAAGTTAGAAGTCATAGTCTTTTAGGAATTTTAACCATCTTCGTTGTCTCATGTTCAACTCTTTCTGATCGTACAGATACTTCAAGCTCTTGTGGTCACTGAAGACATTGAATGCTGCCCCATACAGATAATGTCTCTATATCTTCAAAGCAAATAGCACCGCAGCTAGCTCTAAGTCATGCGTTGGGTAATTCTTCTCATGCACTCGTAATTGTCTTGAGGCATAAGCCACCACTTTACCATCTTGTATAAGGACGCATCCCAATCCTTGGTATGAAGCGTCACAAATCACCTCAAACGGTTCACTGGGGTTAGGCAGAACTAACACTGGTGAAGTAGTTAGTCTCCTTTTCAGCTCTTGGAAACTTCCTTTGCAAGCATTTGTCCATTCAAAAGCCTGATTCTTCCTAGTGAGTTGAGTGAGAGGTCCGGTAATCTTAGAAAATCCTTGAATGAACCTCCGGTAATATCCTGCTAATCCAACAAAGCTTCAGATTTTCGTTATCGTCTTTGGCCTTTCCCATTGTAGAACAACTTCTACCTTCGATGGATCTACAGCAATTCCTTCTCTTGAAATCACATGGCCCAAGAATTTCACTTCATCTAACCAAAACTCACACTTAGACAATTTAGCATACAACTTTTTCTCCTTCAAAATCTGAAGAACTATACTGAGATGTTCAGCATGATCCTCTTGATTTTGTGAATAGATCAAGATGTCGTCGAAGAAAACAACGACGAATCTGTCCAAATAAGGATGAAAGATCCTATTCATATAGTCCATGAAGACAACAGGCGCATTAGTCACATCGAAAGGCATTACCAAATACTCGTAGTGTCCATAACGAGTACGAAAAGTCGTTTTAGGAATGTCTTCCACTTTTACTCTGATATGATGGTAACCCGATCGCAAATCGATCTTGGAAAACACAACCGCTCCTTTCAGTTAGTCTATTAGGTCATTTATCCTCGGCAATGGATACTTGTTTTTGATCGTGACCTTATTCAATTGACGATAATCTACACATAACCTCAAAGTACCGTCTTTCTTCTTAACTAGCAACACTGGTGCTCCCCAAGGTGATACACTGGGTCTCACGAATTGTTTCTCCAAGAGTTCTTCTAGTTGCTTCTTGAGTTCCACAAGTTCTGCTGGCAACATTCGGTAAGGCGCTATGGAAATATGGCCAGCTCCAGGCACAAGATCAATAGCAAACTCGATTTCCCATTCTGGTGATAAACCAGGTACATCTTCTGGGAAAACATCAGGAAATTCTCGAACTACAGAGATCGCGTCCACATCTACCTCATTCTCGACCTTCAAATAAGATAACAACATGTATCCCCGAGCTCCTTCTTTCAAGAAAGCTTTTGCTTGGTTGGCCGTCACAAATCCAGAATTCTCATCCAAAGGAAAAACTATGATTTTTTTAGAATAATCTAACAGGACATGGTTAATAGATAACCTAAGGGCAAATAGATCAAATTGACAAAAAATATTCGACCTTCAACAATCAACGGGCAATTTAAACAAATTTTGGCAGTGACAATGGGTTTAGCAGTTAGAGTTGAAACAGTCAAATCAAATGGCAAAGAAGACACAGGTAAACTAAGTCTTTTCACACAGTCATATGAGATGAAAGAATGAGTTGCACCAGAATCATACAGTACAATTAAAAGATTACCTTCGATGAGACTTTCCCCTTGTATAAGATCTTTGGATTCAAAGGCTTCAGCACCACCCTGGGTGTAAACCCGACCTCCAGCCTGTGGTTTAGTGGTTCTAGTAGCATTGACGGAAGGTTCCGCCTTGGTTTGATTGCAGTCATGGAAAACATGTCCCGGTTTCCCGCACCTAAAGCAGATGATCCCCTTGATAGTGCAATCTCTTGTATAGTGTTCCTTCCCACACTTCATGCACCTCGGTGTAAATGCCGCATTTTGACCTGTCCTTCCTGGGCTTCCATTAGGACTTCCACCCTGTGATCTTTGTTGTTGATTTCCAGAAGGTCTGGAATAGGGCTTCTTCTGGTAATGGCCAGCACCACTGCTCCCTCCTCTTTGAGACCAAATTAGCCCAAAGTTTTTGTTTCTCGCCTCATGCGCTTGGTCCAAACTTTTCACCCAGCAGCAGGTATCAAGCAACTCAGAAAATTGAGTAATCTTCAAGGTTATGACGACTCTCTTCACATCATGTCTTAGGCTTTCTTCAAACTTCTGACACTTCCACGGTTCATTGGGTCGGTGTTGAAAGTAAGTTGAGAACCTCAACAAGCTCTCGAACTTAGCAGCATATTCACCCACAGTCATATTCCCTTGTGGCAAACTCAAAAATTCCATTTCCTTCGCGTGTTTGGCACTTTTAGGGAAATACTTATTCAAGAACCTCTCTCTGAACACTTCCCAAGTAATCACCCGATTCTCAACTTGCAACAACCTTTGCTCTCCTGTCCACCACTCCTCAGCGTCTCCAATTAGCATAAACGCCGCATAGGTCACCTTCTTGTTATCGACACAGTTCATGCCAATAAATGTGTTTTTCAGCTCTTTGATCCAGAGAGTGGCTTTCTCATGATCAAACTCTCCCTTGAACTACGGAGGGTTCATGCGATGAAACTTCGCCAAATTCTGGGCATCAGCTGTAGCCTCCAGTTGTTGTGCAGTCCTCGCATGCTGTTCAATCTTTTGCTAATTTTGCTGCAACATTGCTTCAGCCATCTTCTGTATTGCTTCAATACCAGCAGCCATGTCTCCTCTATGAGTCATACTTTCTCTCAAGTCAAACTACACAAAACATAGAGAAAAGTCATATGTATCCTTACGGAATACCAAACACAGAGAGTTCACACAGCGTAAACAAGACAGTCCAAAATCACACGACCCAAAAAAAAACTTAAATCGGGAGCTCTGATACCAAGACAATGTAACGACCCTTTTTCTCAGTAATCGAGAAGAAGGAACGTCACACTATAATACCTTGAAACATAATGCGAAATAAATTAAACTGCAGAAAATAGTGACTATTTTTAAACACGTTGACTCGGTTCATTTTATGGTTATTTAAGATCCTTTGCAATTATCACAATATTTTTTTTTGTTGATTTAAATCATTACCAAGTAGAGTCAAAAGAGTTAATTTAAAATCTATTACGTAGAGAAATAATAATTAGAACATTCGCAATAAAAGGAATCCAACATCAATTAAACCATACACACTATATATATTCATATCTATATGCATAAGCCTGTTTAGTTATATTCCAAAATATACAAAAAGAGCAAAAGCTTTACCCACCCAAGGTAATTACAAATTTACACCCATCAATCTAGCAAAACGTCAGGCTCCCACAAAAAGATAACGGATAGCCATCAGTAGCCACTAACAGAATCAGTCCCTAAGACTGACAAGAAAGGACCGTAGAAGGGTCCTCCTCGGGGTCTTCTTCGTCCGATGAAACATCCATCGGAGCGACAGAGCAACGGGCAGGAGCCCGAGCAGTGGACAAAATGGAGTCATCATGTGGGGTGTAATACATGTCAACCCACATATCCCTAACGGGCATCTAAAACTCCAGCCAAACAAAAGCATGAAAATCTAAAATAGGGGTGTCATAACGACCCCATGCTAAGGACACAGTCAGCTCCCCATGGTACACGCAATGGTCTGCCAGCATATTAATGTGCCAGTAGTCAGGGCCTCCATGAAAAGTAATCCGCGTGTAACCCAAAAATCCACGAGGGCGTGACGTCATCCTCGATAACCCTCAATCGTAATCCGGCCAGAAACCTGGAAACTCAGGAGCTTCCATGTCTTCCTCACGAACGTCTTCTCAGAAGTACACAATCTGATAGAATACAAAAATAGAGAAAATGCAGAAAGATGTGAGACACCCAGTTTTCATTACCAAAATGGCAGTTAGAAAACAAAATGGCGCTGGACGCCTACATATAACACAGTTCATACACCCAATTTACAGTGATAATGGAAAGTAACAGTAAACACAGAATAACAATTCATAACAATAAATATTATTAACAACAGGCAGATGACATCAATATTTCTGATATTCAACAGTCCAAGAAATCAAATAATTATTACAGTTATAATAGTAAACATATTCCACAATTATAAATGCTCATGCATAGTGAATCATGTGACTGACAGTTTACAATGCAAAGGGTACCAAAATTCCTACTCCATAGAGCTAGACATAAACATTTTTTAGAGTGAATGATCAAGGAGTAATGCCAGTATATCGTTAGCCTTTAAAAATATAGTGTGCTTTATCTTATAAAAATATTTGCGCAATTGGCTTATACATGGCAACTCGATAGTTGATCGTGATATAGGACAGCGTCCCAGTCAGGATCGTCGGTGCGTCGCATCGGTCTATCCCACGGCCTCAGTAGAGCTACCACTGTCTATTGTGAGACACCCGTACCCCGACGCCCCCAAGGCCAACCACTATGACCCTACGCTTAGTGTACTCGCACTCGCACATAGGTGTTATTCAAACTCCTAGGCACACATAGCCTTTCTAACAGTGTCCTACGGACAACACGTATACATGGTGACTCAATTTTAATCATGCTTGTTCATCAATGATGCATCATCATAAGCATACCACAATGGTGTATAAATGTATATATACACATACATTTTCATTTCTCAACATCATCACATCATGACATTCTCAAGTACATGATCAACAATTATTTAACCCACATAGGGATTCATAACAACATATAATCAATTCTCAATATCAATATGTAATCATACATAGCTTATTAATTTTCACAAGTATATATCTTGGATTCATTCCTTCAAAACCTTAAACTTTGGTCAATTATAAAAATTATAGGGTGAATTACCTTTCAAAACCGTGGCCCTCTAAATGTTATTGTCCACTCTAATTCTTCCACTTCATTAAGAATTATGCATGTCTCTAAATCTTAGATTTCCAAAGATGCACCAAGGCATCATTTATCCTTAAGGTTTTCTCTCTAAAACCGTAGCCTTCATGGTCTTCAAAGTCCAATTTTTCATTCTATTTTATGTATTAGTTTCTTAATACCAATTTACTTAAATTTTAATTCACCAAGATCCATCCAAACCCTTATGGTTTCAAGCCAAAACTGTGGCTCCCTTTTAAGGTGTTCAATCCTTAAAATTTTCCATTTATTAATCTCGATGTTATCATTCACCATTTAATCACACAAGCATTATTTATTTGTTCACAAAAACAATTTTCAACCCAAAATTGCATCCAAAACCGTGGCCTCCATGTTAGGGTAGGAACCTCCAAAATTTCCATTTAACAACCCTAATATGATCAACACATTTAACATTCCCAATGTACTCAAGATCACCAATCAAAATTTAACCAAATCCAAGAACACATGAACAAACAAAAATTATAAAACACATGAACATACAAGAGTTCCCTCACCACCATTATTGGTAGAAGTGAGTAATCTCCCTTTTACCTAAGGAAGAACAACGAAAATGATCTCCTTCAAGGCCCTTGAAGATTCGGTTTCAAGGCTCCAAGAACCCTAGGAATTTCCATCATCAAGAATCAATGTTAAGCATGGAAAAGAATGGATCTTTGGTCTCCATTGAGACCCTAAAGTCCGAAAGTGAAGGGAAATGAGAAGAAAGGTGGAAACTTTACCTCAAAAATGGAAACTTTGTCTTGGAAGACAATGGAGAAAGGTTGGATTTTTGAAGAAACTTTCTAAAGAGAAAGTGTAGAGGAGATGGAGGTGAGTGTAGAAATGAGTTTAGCGAAGAGAAAAATCAAAGAGGTTGGTCACCAATGGAGGCTGAATTTTCGGATTGGAGGAGGAGAGGTAGAGAGAAGGAGGAGAAATGAAGAAGATGAAGTTTTAGAGAGAGAAGTGAATAGATGAATAATGAGATATTTTGGAGAGTTTAGGTTAAGTGTGTAAGTCACAATTTCCCTCCTTTGGGCTTGTGTGAGCCACAACAATGAGGGGAGTGAGGGGGGAAAATTTTTGGCTTCCATGCAAGCCAAGGGGTAAGGTGGTCTTTTGGCTAAAGCTTCTCAAAGAAACTTCTTAATTAGGGTACAAAATTTGAATTAAAGTGAGCTTGATTAGACATAAAGTAGATTGCATTAAGATAATGTGATAGGATTTTTATTACATGCTATTATCCAATGGATAATTACTACAGTCGACAGAAGTCAGTATTAATTTATCTGATGGATGAAATTTACACAGCGTTTTATTATTTTGTCTGTTAAATTTTCTCAAAAAATGTAAAATCTCGTAAATCGTGTCCAGCCTCGGGTTTAGTAAGACTTCCCGTCGACGTTTCCATAGATCAAGGTTCTCGAGAAAAATATTTCATTTTCCCGGCTCCGTTCAGTTTGCATGCAAAATGAGAAATAGTATTAAAATATTTTACGTTCTCAGAAAAATCCAAAAAAATTCTAGAAAATCACAAATATTATAAAAAGAATATTTATAATAAAATAAATAAATTTTTGAGGTATTACAGATCTCACTAGACTTCATGTTCCTCATGTATCCAACCTTTGTGCTGCTTCTCCTTCCTCCTTCATTCTACTATGGCATCAACGTCTTGCTCACAGTTCATTAGGAAAAATTCGATCTCTTATCTCTCAGGGAACTCTAGGTTCAATCAGTAATGAATCTCTTAATTGTACTTCTTATCAAATTGCTAAGCAACCAACATTATCTTTTCCTAAAAGTACTTCTATTTCTTATTCCTCTTTTGATCTTGTGCATTCTAATGTCTGGGGACCAGCCCCTACACCCACAATGGGAGGGTCTAGATATTTTGTTCTATTTATTGATGATTATTCATGTTTTACTTGGATTTATTTTATGAAACATCGTCATGAATTACCTCTAATTTATATTGATTTTGTCACAATAATCAAAATGCAATTTTCAAGTTATTAAAGTTTTTTGTCGTGATAATGCTATGGAATATCGTGACTTAAAGCTTTTGACTTTTCTTACTACACAGGGTACCTTCTCAAAATTTTCATGTCGTAGAACCTCTCAACAAAATGGTCGTGTTGAGAGAAAACACCATCATATTCTTGACTCTGTACGTGCCATGCTTATCTCTTCCTCTTGTCCAGAGCGTGCTTGGGGTGAAGCTGCTCTCACTGCAGTTTATGTCATTAATCGTCTTCCATCCTCTATCATTAGTAATCTCTCTCCTTTTGAGCGTCTTCATAATACTTCTCCAGATTACAGTTCTCTCAAAGTGTTTGGTTATGCTTGTTTTGTACTTCTTCAAGCCCATGAATATACTAAAGTTGAACCTCATGCCTGTCTTTGTTACTTTCTTGGTTATGGGACAGAACACAAAGGTTACCGCTGTTGGGATCCTATCTCTCAGCGCATTCATATTTCCCGTCCTGTCATTTGTTGGGAACATATCATGTTTTTGTCTTTGTCTAAGTTCAAGTCCATTCCTTCCACCTCAACTCATTTTTTCACTAGCCCATCTATTAATCCTTTTCCTAGTGATCCTGATGCAGGTTCCTTTGATGAGCTTCCAGACACTTCCGGTGTCCCAACCACTCTCGATGACACTGTTCCAGACGTAGATCCCGCTCCTACACCTCCTCCTCCTCCTTCTAAGCGTCCAACTAGGGTAAGAACTCATCCTTGTTATCTTCGTGATTATCATTATTTTTCTACCATGCTTCACTTTAATGAACCTCAGACCTATCCATAAGCCTCCAAAGATCCCCATTGGCAGCAAGCTATGCAGGATGAGTTACAGGCTTTGGAGAACACCGAATATCGAGCTCTTGCTGACACCACCTCTGAAATACTCTAGATCTGTTGGCTTCTTGATGATTTGGGCATCTCTCAGTCTTCTTCCATTGATCTATATAGTGACAATCATAGTGGTATTCAAATTGCTCACAATGATATCTTTTATGAATGCACCAAGCACATTGAAATCGATTGCCATTTTATTCGTCAACATATTCTTGGTCGTGCTCTTCGTCTTCTCTCCATTGGCACTCTTGATCAGCCTACTGATATCTTTACCAAAGCTCATCATCCAGGTCACTTTCGCACACTAGTTTCCAAACTCAAGTTGATTTCTTCTACACCTACTTGAGTTTGAGGGGGGATGTCAGCATGATTTATGCTGTAAGGTTCAGCATGTGTCAGCATCCTTTATGCTACAAGACTTAGCATGATTTATGTTGCATATTTGACTTGTATCATTTAGATTTGCTTTTTCTGTGTATAAATTGAGCCTCACTTGTACATTCTAAACAAATATAGAAATATAAACAGATTCAGTTCTTACACCAGTGATGATTCAGGATCACAAAATTAGAAAAGAAACCTTCCACAATAACATACTGTTACTGTCAATACACAACTAGGCAATATAATTTATAAAAATAATGCGATTTACCAGTAATGCCCAACTGGACCAACAAATCCTAACCCAAACAAGCTAGTTCTAGCTACCCGTTTCCAGTTGATCATGAATTCTTTATTGTCATATTGAGAGAGATTGCCATTAACCAAGTGAAATAAGCTGATTTACTAGGTGTGCTTACTGAGACTAAAACATCACACCATATACCATGTATACTAAATTGCATAGAAGTACCAAAATTTATGTTTTGTTATTAGTTACACTTACCAATGTCATAGGCAGAAAGAAGAGCAAAGTTAGAACAAATGGTTAATCCAAAATGAAGGAATTTTTATGAGCAATAATCAGTTTTTATCTTATCTACAATATTAACAATATCAGATTAAATGTAGGTCAAGCATTATAATTTAGGCCACAATCCAAACCATCATTCAACGACAAAAATAAAACATAATTATCAATTCATCAAAAAGAAAAAAGAAAAAAAAAGAGACATACCCATTTGCCCAAATAGCGAACAAAACCATATAATGCAGGAAATGTTTAATGGGCATTTGAGACGAGTCATTAAATAAGGGAAGGGAATAATACTTGAATTTAAGAATGGGACTTGGGTATGGAGTGGGTGACAGCCTAAGCAGAAATATCACCAACACCCTATATAAGACCATAGTTGATGACTTGTGTCTTAACAAGGTGAAAACCAAGCAATTCTGGTACCATTTCCACAACTTCAACATATCCCTATAAAAAAAACACTGACAATCCCCTCTTCAGATAATCCAAATGGACATTCTGTTTATGGGTGAATTTAGTTAGGATAAATTCTAACAAATAAATATATTTTATCAGTCGAATGTGGGTTTAGAGTTATGTGGTAATCTCGTTTGGAAAAGCTTTTGAAAACAAACTTAAAGTAAATAGAAGAAAACTTGCAAAACTGATTGCAAGGAAGTAAAAGAAACTGATAAATAACTTGCAAAAGATTAAAATGCAGAAAATATAAAGGGCAAGAATTTAAAGTGCATAAATTTAACATGCAGGAAAGTAAAGTACAAGAAATGTAAAGTGCTGAAGATTAAAAGTGCAGAAAGTGTAAAGAAATTTAAAGAACAAGACTTAAAATAAAGGAATTTAAAAGAACATTGCATTAAAGTAAATGACTTGAAATGAAAATGGAAGGCATACTTGGAGTCAAATCCGTTAATTTGCTCGAGTGAGATGTTAGGATTGTATATCCAGTAACCAACCATTTGTACATCGTGAATACTAGCATTTATAGGTAATTTATGAAAAATAACTGACTCCTAAAAACTGACCACGTACATGGCAGTTATGCCACGTTTTCCACTAACATCTTGCTTAACTTTCAACAATAACCAACTCCTGACCATTTAATACTTGTGTCGACCACCACTTAAATCTAGTCTATCGATTTCAGAGTTGGTAACTTTTCTTTCGACAAAACCAATTCCTGACCATTTAAGAGTTGACCACCACTTGGATCATCATCTGGTTGTCGATTTCAAGACTGGTATCCCCAACCTTCAACATGTCAGTTCAACACTTGGAAAATTTCTTCAATGTCATCATCGAGCTGTCAAAAATCTCTTCGTCGAATATCTCAGTGTTATAATCTAGTTGTTGAAACCCTTATTCGTCGAATGTCTCAATGGTATCATCTGACCATCAAAATTATCTTCGTCGAATTAGAACTTGTGATTTTACCCCTAACAAATGCCCCCCAAAATTTTTCTTTCGACAATGCTGGAAGAAAGATAAATTTTAATCTTATCTTCTACTTCCGATCCGACGCCAAGATTTTATTAAAAATATTTTTTTAAAGTATTTTGATTTTCAAAAATCCAGTAAAATCTTTCGTGGATTTCTTGAAAACCACAACTGCAACTTATCATTTCAAACATTAAATAGCTGTTTTTTTCCTATTAAATAGGGATCATATTTACCCTTCTGAAAAATAGCTTTTTTGAATTTTTTACGAATATCACGCGTCTCCTCCCCCCTTCACTATTCATTACTTCTTTAAATTTCACAAAATCACGCCACTTTACTCTATTCTCTACTGTTCATCATCCTCAACCTTATTCTTGCGCATCTTTTCTGTAAAACTTCTTTCTCAACAATGGCCTCTCACTCTCAATCTTTCAATGAACCATCAGTAGATTTGGGCAGCCACGCCGTTGTTCAAGACCCAATTCTAGAGAAATCTGAACTGTGGAATTTTTCCAAGGTAATTCTTCCTATTAACGACCTTTCACTTTCTTTACATCCTCCAGCTGCTTTCTTGGGCCCAGTTCTGCCCAAAGAATTCATGACCAAAGAAATTCAAAGCTTTTTTCCTTGTAAAAATCCCAAAGAAGAAGCTATCTTGGCTTCTGTTCCTTCTATTCCCATTAGTTATTTTAATAAGTCTGAGAGGCTTTTCAGAACTCCCTTTGGCCAAATCAATGGGTATCTTGATTGGCTTGATAGAGTTCAAGCCTTTAAGGAAGCTTCATGGAGAAACATGGGTATTTTCGACTACATCCAACTCTCACGTTATCCCATAAAAATGGATTCTTGTATGCTGGGTGTGTCCTTTTTCTTCTAGAACAAGACCACCAATTCTTTTCATTTTTTGTATGGCATGATGGGACCCACACTTTTTGACGTGGCTGCCATAACTGGTCTTCGACCAAATGGGAAGGTCATTACTCCTCTCCTCCAACCCTTGATTACCATAGATGTTTACTCAAAAGCCCCAACTTCTTTTTCAAACTTTGTTAATTTCTATTTCACAGCAAAAGGTCTTGTGTCCGATGAAGAACATGTGGCTTTTCTCCTTCTCTAGTTGTCGACCTATGCTTTATGTACTAAATCAGTTTAAGTGTCAAAATCATACCTTCAGCTTGCCAATCTTATTCATGAAGGTCAAAGTTTGGCTCTTGTCCAATTCCTTCTTGCCAATCTATACCTTAGTATTGGCGAGATTGTTCAAAGCATCAAGTCCCAAACAAAGAAAACCAACGCTAGTGGCCCCATATGGTTACTTCAGCTCTAGCTTAATGCCATCCTTGGAGATTATCTGGTCGACACTTTTTCTTCAACGGTTTCTTCTGCTACCTATGGCATTAGACTTTGCCATGTCAAGCATGAAAAGATCCACAAACAACACCCAGAAAATTTCATGCATTTCTTTAGCATTTTTCATTCCATCTCTTTCAATACTGAGGACATCTATTTTGCACCTTTCGCTAACCGTTCTTTCGGTCCAGAGTGGTTTACTCGACCACTAGTTTCTGACAATCCTTCCATTCAAACTGATAATATTTCTATTTGGTCAAATTTTCTTTGTCAGCAAGTGTTAGTTGTTGGCCTCCCTGGTTCAACAGATAACTCTTTGGAATTGCACTTGCCAAATTCAATGGCTCAACAATTAGGATTCTGTCAAGCCATCCCGGCTCCATTCTCTCAAAAAGCCAAAGATCACCTTATAGAGGGCAGACCTTGTACAGGTAGCTACGAAGAACGAGAGATACAAGCAGTATTTTTTGATTTCCTATTTCACACCTTATAGAGGGGTTACCCTAGATTTTATCGAATGGTGGACTAAATTTTATAGTCCTTACCATATCGATATTAATGTTTGTCGAAGCCATATAATTGAAAAACTCATTACTGTGCAGGATCAAGAGCCTTCGACAAAAACCAAAGGTAAACATATTCAAGACATTAAAGCTTTTGAGAAATACTACAAGATCAAATGAGAGGTATCCTGGCACAATTGTTCGACACTGTGAAGAAGTCGTGGCTAGCCAAAAACAAATGCACAAGGAAAAATTCTCTATTAACTTTATTGTAGTTTCCATAAAAAACCCTTTGGCATAGCTTGAACCTTTTCAAGTTCCTTTTCCAAAACTAGTGCCTTTTCCTTGTGCTCGTTTTGGTTTGGCTTACGAATTCCCAAGTAAACCTACTAGGGCTGGTAACTTTGTTACTTCTGATAGGATCTTTATTGCGGGTAACATCTTTCTTACAAGAACTCCAGAAGTTACTTTTACCCATCAGTTTGCTTCGTCGTATGAACAATGTGCCAAAGATACCCGAGTCATCACTAAATTTCTCGAAAGTACTTCTTTTCATTTTCTGATGTCGAATTCTTACTTTATCGACTAATTATTATTCCTTTTTCATAGCAACCCCACTGAAAAGACCTTTGGAGTACAAACAACCAGAAGAAGGGGAAAAGGAAGAAGAAGTAGAAACCTCTGCCTAGAAAAAGAGAAAAGGCAAGAAAGTTCAAAATCCTCCTATCCCCAAAGCTCCAAAAGCTAACATAACTAGAATAGCATCGGCAAAAAGTCCTGCTAAGCACAAGGCTGCTGCCAAGCCTTCAAAGGCAAAAACTTCCAAGGTATCTTTTTCGACCAAATTTTAGAACTTAGTCTCAACTTGTTAAAACTAAATTTTTGTCAAATGCAAGTTGGTGACTCGACTCCTACTTCTTTTGTCAAAATTATCGAATTTCCAAACCCATCTTCTGAAAATCTTCTGAAGCTATAATTTCTGTCACTATATATTTTATATATATATGTTAGTAAATTCTCACCTCCTTTTACCTTTGCAGAAGAAAAAGAAGAAGACTCAATCCTCAAGTTCTAGTTTGAAACCTACTACTGAACTTGAAGCAGAAACCACTTCCATCCTCTTCAAAGTAAATGCTAATCGACATAATTTCTTCGTTAAGGATTGAAAATTTGGACTTCATCCATTAATTTGATCTTTCCTCTGTTTCAGGATCCAGAGGCTGAACAAACTGTTGAAAGTCCTTCAGGACCCAACGTTGAATTAAGCACTGAGGATCAAATTCGACAATCTGCTGAGGTAAAATATTCCAAGTTTTTCAACTGAAAAAATCCTTTTGATTTTATTTGCTCTAACATTGCCTTCGTTTTCTACAGCAATTGACAGATCCTGTTATACCCGGCAGTCCTGCTAGGCAAGGCAATGAAAATCTTTCTCTAGAGGATCCAATTTCTTCGGCTTCTGTAATGCCTACTATCCCTTTGCCTCTTTCGACAAAAGTCCAAACTACCATGGGTGCCACTTCCTCCTAAATGAATGAAGATAATCCCGTCGAAATCTTTTCAGAAGAATTCGACATGGATGCTCTCTTGGCTGAAATTGCACCCTCCGATCTACCCCCACCATCTCAAATCAATTCGACTGTCACAGAACCAGAAAATACTGAGGACATTGAAGTAGATTTGGATGAATTGATATCCACGTTGTCGGGTAGTCATAAAAGTTCTCCAAGGTCAGCTCGCTCCTCTACACAGCCTGGACAAGATTCTAGTGATTCTTATGTCACTAGACTTTTGGCTGAGTTGAAGAATGCCTTTACTTACTCTTTTGAGCAATTAAGTTCCGACCAACCACTTCAGGATAGAATGTTGGCCATTGTAACTGAGTTAGAACCCCTTTCTCAACAACTTCCAATAACCAGTCGAGCTCTTCCTTCGATTGTCAAAGATTTTCTCTAGAACCTGTCCTTGAATTTGCCTACCATTCATTAAATCATTCCTGCTTATGATAAAAAAATTCAAGAAAAATCTAAGATCCTAAAACAGCTGACCGATGCAAAGAATGAGAAAGCCAAATTAAAAGGCCATCTTGTTAAAGGAAAAATATAAGGAGGCATAACTTGACAAAGAAATTGAAGACTTAGAGAAAAAACTTGAAGAAGCTTGTCGTTGAAAACAAAAGCTCAGTTTGGCATTGCAACAGAGGAGTGCTAAGCAACAAAGCATTATCAACCACTTGAAATAATTGGCTATCGAGACCAAAGCTGTGCTAGCAGACATAAACTCTCTTGAACCAAAATTTCAAAAAGCTTGTTCCAACAAACGAGTTTTGGAAGATTCTTTGGAAGTTTTGCAGAGAATTTAGATGTATTGGTTTTTTTTCTTTTAGTGTCGATCTAATAATCCGACAGGATTTGTATTGCCTTCAAAGCCATATCTAATAAACATTCATTTTGATCAATTTCCATACATTTTTTTTATTGCTCCACAATTCCATACACTTAAATGCTCCTAATCTGTTTCTTTTCAATGTATCTCGTAATTGTGCAACATAATTAACTTAATTAATTAAAATGCAAGTTACAAAATATTGTGTAACGTCTTTATCTGCAAACTCCCCTATAAATAGTGTTCTTCAGAGACACCAAGATTCAGAGAGTGCAATTTGACCCTTTCCTTCTCATTTCTAGTGAATTTCACCATGTCTTCAGACAATTTCCTCTTCTCTCAATGGAAAAAATGGAAGAAGGACTATGTATTAATGGTGATACTTATCTTGAGCTTCAGTAAGAATCGTAATCTTCCTGATGAGCTTCAGTAATCATCGTAAAACCTAGTGTTTCGAAAACACGATTGTTATGATATGCATGACTCATCAGGGAGTAGACGGCCAACCATCATCTCATCCAGGACAAGTTAAAGGCCATCTACTTCTTCCTCTTCCTTAGCTCCTACGAGCTCAGACGACACATGCTTCAGCTGGGGAGAAGCTTTTGGTTTATTTAGAATAGGCCTATTTTTCTTTGTAATATTCTGACAACTTTAACAAGTTGTAATGTAACTTGTAATTGTCAAATATATTGATGAATTTTTATTTTAATCATTATCAATTTTTACTTCACACATTATCGACTTATATGGCTTTAAATATTTGCCATTGATAGACTTAACTCTCAAACCTGAATTAACTTCGACAAGTGCATAAGCATTCTCAGAAAATACTTGAGTAATTTTAAATGATCCTTCCCATTTTGGAGACCATTTTCCATATTCTCGACAACTCTTATCCATGGGCAAGATTACTTTCCAAACTAAGTCATCAATCTTAAAAGATTTGTACTTAACTCGATGTCATAAAATTTAACAATTCTTTCATTTTGTCGAATCAAGTTTTCCAAAGCAATTAATCTCTCATCACTTAATTCGTTTAATTCATCAAACATCAAGTTCCAGTAATGTTTAACCGGTAACTCATCTTGTTTTTGAATACAAACTGATTGAGAAGATTAATCTCGACTGGTAACACTGCATTATGACCATAAATTAATTTATATGGCAAAGTGCCTGTCGATTCTCTTGGTGAATTTCTATAAGCCCACAGAATTTGATTAAGGGTCTTATGCCAATTTCTAGGTTGTCGACCAATATGCTTTTTAATCAAACTTATGATTATTTTATTCATGGCCTCTACTTGGCCATTTGCTTGAACATAATATGGAGTCGATGTGAGCATTTTAATTTTTCTTGAACTGACATATTCGACAACTTTCTTTCCAATGAACACTGTCCCTTGGTTGATTGTCAGAGTTTGTGGTATTCCAAACTGACAAACTATATTATCTTTGATAAATTCAATCACATCCTGTTAGGTTACTTCCTTTAAGGCCATAGCCTCAACCCATTTAGTAAAGTAATCAACTCCTACTAAATATATTTATGTCCCTTCGACGATGCAGGATAAATTTGGCCAATTAAATCCAAAGCCCATCCCCTGAATGGCCAAGGTTTAACAATAGAATGTAATTCACTAGCAGAAACATTTTGTATATGGCCATGTCTTTGACACTCTTCACAAGACTTAGCAAACATTATACAATCCCTTACCAGTGTAGGCCAATAATATCTTTGACGTCAAAGGACCCATTTCATCTTATTACCTGCCTGATGAGCTCCACAGATTCCTTCGTGGACTTCTGCCAAGGCAATATAAGCCTCTGCTTCACTCAGACAAACCTCTAAATTTCCATCGATAGATTTTTTGTACAAAGCCCCTCCTAATACTACAAATTTCGACGCTCTATATTTGAGCTTCCTGTCCATGTTTTGACTTGGATTTTCCAAATAGCTTAATATTGGCTGTCTCCAGTCATTAACTGTTGAAATATCATTTTGTAGTATCTCTCTTTCTTCTAATGGATATAAAAGTTCTCTAATCCCCATTAGATTTGTCAAGACCTTGGATGAAATTTTATACCCAGAGGCAATCTGTGCTAATTCATTAGCCTCCTCATTCAAATTTCTAAGGATATGTTTGACAATCACTTCGTCAAATTTCTTCATTAACTTACTTGCCACAATACAATATTTGGTCAGATTATAACTGACATATTTATATTCTTGGGTGAGTTGCTTAATGACTAACTGTGAATCCCCAAAAATATGCACATTACATGTTTTCATTTCAATTAATATTTCTAACCTGACAATTAAGGCTTCATACTCAGCCTCATTGTTTGAGCATGTATATTAAAGTTCAAACATAAATTTAGTTGGAATACTTTGAGGAGAAACAATTAGAATTCCTACTCCAACTCTATTTTGATGCCTTGAGCCATCAAAATATAAGCACCAAGGTTTAAACCCGATGAAATTTATATTATCAACATTCAAACATGGATGGTCATCCAAAAAATTAGCAATTGCTTGTGTAACACCCCAAAATTTACTTTTCTATTATCAGAATTCATTCTAAAAATATTTGTGATTTTTTGGAATTTTCTTGGAATTTTCTGAAAATACAAAATATTTTAATATATTTCTCATTTTACGTGTGTACTGAGCGGAACGGGAGAAATGAGATATTTTCTCCAAGATTCTTGAACTATGGAAACGTCGACGGGGGATCTTACTAAACCCGAGGCCGGACACAGTTTACAAGGTTTTACATTTTTTGAGAAATCTTAACAGATGAAATGATAAAACACTGTGAAGAATTTATCTGTCAGATTTGTTAATACTGACTTCTACCAACTATAACTATTGTCCAATAAATAATAACATGTATTAAAAATATTATCACCTTATCCAAAATCTAATTTTTGTATCACACCTGTTAGTTTTAATTTCAAAAGGAAGATTTAATTTAATCCAAACTTATTATGGGAAGCTTCCTAGCAATTTTCCTTGCAACATATTCTTCTCTCTCTCTTGTAATCGATTACAGAGGTTCTGTTTCTCGGGTAATCGATTACAAGGGTGATGTAATCGATTACCAAGACCAAAAAAGATATTTTTGAGCTGGAAATGATTGAGATTATGGTTCTTTGTCCTTTGTAACTCAAACATAACCTAAAAACCCTGGATTCAAGGATTTTTACTTTACTAAATTATGATAGAAATGTGCATTCACCCCAATAGGGAAGAAATGGTTTTGAATATGGAATCCTTGGATCCATGATTATGGAAATTGTGGTATATGTGTAATAAGAAATGCATGTTGATGCTGAGAATTATTGATGTAGTGCTCAATGAGATAAGGATGATGATGTGCCATTGAGGCAATGTTTTGAATAGATGTATTGTTGATATGTCATGTTGGACATTGAACATTGCCTATGTGCCATTGAGGAAAGGCTTATGCTAAATGCATCGTTGATGAACATACATGATTGGACATTGTGTCATCATGCATGTGTGTTGTCCGTGGGACATTGTTGAGAAGGCTATATTGCCTAGGAGTTTGAATAACACCTATGTGCGGGTGCGAATAGACTAAGCGTAGGTGTCATATGTTGTTGACCCTGGGGGCGTCGGGGTGTGGGTGTCTCACAATAGACAGTGGTAGCTCCACTGGGGCCGTGGGATAGACCAATGCAACCCACCGACGATCCTGCCTGAGATGCTATCCTATGTCGCGATCAACTGTTGAGGTGCCATGTGTGAGCCATTTTACGCAAATGTTTTTATGTGATGAGCACACTATATTTTTAAAGCTAACGATACACTGGCATTACTCCTTGATCATTCACTCCGAAAATGTTTATGTCTAGCTCCATGGAGTAGGAACTTTAGTACCCTTGTTGCATTATGAGTCGTCAGTCACATGGTCCATTGAGTATTCATGATTGGATAATGTTTTTACTATTATGACTGTGATATTTATTTGATGCTTGGTAATGCTGATGTTGCTAGTTGGCTATGGATGATGTTAATTACCGTTGCTTATTGTTTTATTCTCATTAATTGCTTTCATGTATCACTATACCTGTATGTATTTACTGTGTCTTATGTGGGCGTTCGACGCCATTTATTTTCTTGCTGCCTTGTTGGTACTGAAAGCTGGGAATCTTACCTCTTTCGGTACCTTTCTTTATTTTGCATTTTGGTTGAATCGTATGCTCTATAGAAGACACTCGTGAGGAGAACAAGGAAGCTATTGAGTTTCAAGGTTTTTGGCCTTATCTCGATTAATACCGAAGTTGCTGAGAATGTCTTTTCGCCTCCGTGGATTTTTTGGTTATGTGCGGATCAACTTTCATGGTGGTCTGGATTGCTGGCATATCAACGTGCAGACTAATCGATGTGTGTACCACGGTGAATTGACGGTGTCTTTGGCATGGGGACGCTACACTGCTTCTATTTTTGATTTTCATGTTTTTGTATGGCTGGAGTTCTATATGCCCGTGAGGGACATGTGGGGTGAAATGTATTATACCCCTCGTGAGGATTCCTTTTTGTCTATTGCCTGGGCTCCTGCCCGCTGTTCTGTTGTCCCGATGGACAACTCATCAGACGACGAGGACCCTGAGGAGGACCTGTCTACGGTTCTTTCTCACTCCAGGCAGTCTTAGGGTTGTTTTTTTTTTTTTACTGATGGCTACTGATGGCTATCCGTTTATTTTGAGGGAGCCTGACATATTACTGGATTAGTGGGTAGATATTTGTATCTCTTGGGGTAGGTACACATTTTGCTTTTTGTATATCTTTTGGAAATGTAATTTAAACTGGCTTGTAATTATGGTACAAAGTATGTAGCTATCTATATTGTACATGGTTGTATGTCCCGTTACATGTTGATTTCTCTTTAACGTTTTTGATAAGAAGTTTTATATAAAAGATGGGACTTTTAAATTTTAACTCAATCACGCGATATATTTACAAACAGGTGTATAAGTACATTGATGGAAGTTTTAACCGGATTTATGTTAAACACATCCAAAAAAAAAATGTGTTCAAATTTTACGTAATCATTTGTGCGTCATTTCACTATGGTGTGACGTTCCTTCTCCTTGCCCAATTATGAATAAGGGAGGAAAAGGGTGTTACACTGTCTTGGTATCAGAGCTCTCGGTTATGTTTCTTTGGGTCGTGTGGTTTTGGACTGTCTTGTTTGTGCTGTGTCATTCTCTGTGATTTTGTTGTTTGGTATTCAAATGAATACATCTGACTTTCTCTGTGTTTTGCGTAGTCTAATCAGAGAAGGAACAATGGCTCGTCGGGGTGATATGGCTGCTGCCATAGAGGCAATACAGAAGATGGCTGAGGCAATGTTACAATAGAATCAACAGACAGCTCAACAATAGGCTAGGGTTGCACAACAGCTAGAGGCTACAGCGGATGTTCAGAACTTGGAAGGATTTCATCGCGCTAATCCTCCGTAGTTTAAAGGGGAGTTTGACCCAGAGAAAGCGACATTGTGGATTCATGAGTTAGAGAAAATATTTACGGGTATGAATTGTGCTGAGGATAGGAAGGTGACCTATGCCGCATACATGCTGATGGGAGACGCTGAACATTGGTGGACGGGAGAACAAAGGCTACTGCAAGCCGCGAACAGGTTGATAACCTGGGAAGTGTTCAAAGAAAGGTTCTTGAACAAATATTTTCCTGAAAGTGCCAAGCACGCAAAAGAAATGGAATTTCTAAGATTGCGACAAGGAGGCATGACTGTGAGCGAATACGCCGCCAAGTTTGAGAACTTGTCCAAATTTTCAGCCTATTTTCAACTTCAACCCAATGAGACTTGGAAGTGTCGGAAGTTTGAGGAAGGCCTGAGGCATGATGTGAAGAAAATCGTGATAGCTTTGAAGATCACTCAATTTTCTGAGCTACTCGACACTTGCTGTCGATTCGAAAGTGTGGAACAAGAACGCGAGGCAAGAAACAGAAGCTTTGGGCCCGTTCGGTCCCAAAGAGGAGGTGGTGGTAACGCGAGTCGTTATCAAAAGAAGCCTTATTCTAGACCCTCTGGAAGCCAACAACCACAAAAGTTTCAAGGAGGAAGTCCAACTGGAAGCCCAGCAAGGATGGGTCAGAATGCTACGACTACTCCGAGATGCATGAAGTGTGGGAAGGAGTATTTCACAAGGGATTGCACAATCAAAGGAATTATTTGCTTTTGGTGCGGAAAACCTGGTCACATTTCTCGAGACTATAACCAGACCAAGGCGGAACCATCCGTCAATGCTGCTAAGACTTCTAAACTGCAAGTTGGAGGCAGAGTCTACACCCTGAGTGATGCTGAGGCCTCTGAATCCGAGGATCTGATACAAGGAGAAGGTATCATTGAAGGTAATCTTTTAATTGTATTGTATGACTCTGGTGCTACTCATTCTTTCATTTCACATGACTGTATGGAAAGACTTGGATTGCCTGTGTCTTCTTTACCTTTCGATTTGATTGTTTCGACTCCTACTGCAAAACCTGTAGTCACTACTAAGGTGTGTCTAGGTTGTCCTTTAATAGTGGAAGGTCGAGTCTTTTCTGTCGACTTGATCTGTTTACCATTATCCCAACTAGACGTGATATTGGGAATGGACAGGCTATCTGCCAACCATGTCCTGTTAGACTGTTCCAGAAAAATAATAGTTTTCCCTTTGGATGAGGATTCTAGATTTTTGACCGCCAACCAAGTGAAAGATTTCCTGAAAGAAGGAGCTCGAGGATTCATGCTGTTATCTTCTTTGAAAGTTGAGAGTGGAGTTGATGTGGACGCAATCTCTGTTGTTCGAGATTTTCCTGAGGTTTTCCCTGATGATGTACCTGGTTTGCCACCAGAACGTGAGGTCGAGTTTGCTATCGACTTGGTACTTGGAGCTGGCCCTATTTCTATGGCGCCTTATCGTATGGCACCCGCAGAACTCGTGGAACTTAAGAAGTAGTTGGAAGAACTCCTAGAGAAGAAATTCGTGGGACCCAGTGCGTCACCTTGGGGAGCGCCTGTATTGTTGGTCAAGAAGAAAGATGGGACTTCAAGATTATGCGTGGACTACCATCAGTTGAACAAGGTTACGATCAAGAACAAATATCCATTGCCGAGGATAGATGACTTGATGGACCAATTAAAGGGAGCAGCTGTGTTTTCCAAGATCGATCTACGATCGGGATATCACCAAATCAGAGTGAAAGTGGAAGATATTCCCAAGACTGCTTTCCGTACTCGTTATGGTCATTACGAGTACTTGGTGATGCCTTTTGGTGTGACAAATGCACCTGCGATATTTATGGACTACATGAATAGGATCTTTCGTCCTTACTTGGACAAATTCGTTGTTGTCTTCATCGACGATATTCTGATCTATTCACAAAGTCGCGAGGACCATGCTGAGCACCTCAGCATAGTTCTCCAGATCTTGAAGGAAAAAGAGTTGTATGCGAAACTATCCAAGTGCGAGTTTTGGTTGGAAGAAGTGAAGTTTTTAGGTCATGTAATCATGAAGGAAGGAATTGTAGTGGATCCTTCAAAGGTAGAAGCTGTACTACAGTGGGAAAGACCAACTACAGTGACGGAAATCCGAAGCTTCATTGGATTAGCCGGATACTACCGGAGGTTTATTGAGGGATTTTCCAAAATCGCTGGACCGCTCACTCGACTCACCAAGAAAGACCAAGCTTTTGAATGGACCGATTCCTGTGAAGGAAGTTTCTAAGAGTTAAAAAGAAAGCTGACTACGTCACCAGTGCTAGTCTTACCGAATCCTAGTGAACCATTTGAAGTGTACTGTGACGCTTCGTATCAAGGTTTGGGGTGCGTTCTTATGCAAAACGGAGGAGTGGTGGCTTACGCCTCAAGACAATTGCGAGTGCACGAGAAGAACTACCCAACACATGATCTAGAATTAGCTGCAGTGGTGTTTGCATTGAAGATATGGAGACATTATTTGTATGGAGCCACATTCAACGTCTTCAGCGACCACAAAAGTCTGAAGTACCTGTACGATCAGAAGGAGCTGAACATGAGGCAGCGAAGATGGCTAGAATTTTTGAAAGATTACGATTTCTAACTTCAGTACCATCCTAGAAAGGCGAACGTGGTGGCCGATGCTTTGAGTAGAAAGACGATTAGTGTTGCTACTATGATGATTAGAGAAAAGGACTTGATAGAGCAATTCAGAGATGTATGGTCATTTGTAAAGTTAACACCGGGTAAAATCTGCATGAATAGGATCACTATCTCGAATGACCTGATGGATGATATTCGAGAGAAGCAAAAGGTCGATAAATTCCTGCAAGAAGAAAGAGAATCGATAAAGCAAGGTGGTGTATCCACATTGAAGGAAGGAAGCGATGGGATTTTGAGATTCCAAGGAAGGGTCTGTGTGCCTAAAGATGAAGAACTCAGAAGGTACATACTTGAACATGCTCATTCTAGTCAGTTGAGTATGCATCCTGGAATGACCAAGATGTATCAAGACTTGAGGAAGTTATTTTGGTGGCATGGGATGAAAAGAGATATCGCTAGATGCGTGTCATCTTGTTTGGTTTGCCAGAAAACGAAGATTGAGCATCAAAGACCAACTGGATTACTACAACCCTTGGCTATTCCTGAATGGAAGTGGGATAGCATCGCCATGGACTTTGTTGTCGGATTACCAAGAACTCGGAAAGGATATGACTCAATATGGGTAATAGTGGATCGACTTACGAAGTCAGCTCACTTTCTGCCAATCAACATAAAATATCCGTTGGAGAAGTTGACTCAGATTTACATTGGTGAAATTGTTAGACTTCATGGGATACCCATGAGTATTGTTTCCGATAGAGACCCGAGGTTTACCTCGAAGTTTTGGCAAGGTCTTCAAGAGGCTATGGGAACAAAGTTGCAGTTAAGTTCTGCCTACCATCCACAAACTGATGGTCAATCAGAAAGAACAATTCAGTCGTTAGAAGATCTGTTGAGAGCTTGTGCGATAGAGCAAACTGGAGGTTGGGATGAAATTTTGCCATTGGTGGAATTCACCTACAACAACAGTTACCATTCAAGTATAGGGATGGCGCCCTATGAGGCTTTATATGGACGGAGGTGTTGGACGCCTCTGTGCTGGTATCAAGATGGAGAACGACTTACCGTTGGACCTGAACTCATTCAGCAGACAACTGAGAAGGTTAAAATGATTCAAGAGAAAATGAAAACGGCTCAGAGTCGGCAGAAGAGTTATGCGGACAAAAGAAGGAAACCTCTTGAGTTCGAAGAAGGAGAGCATGTCTTCTTGAAAGTCACGCCTATGACTGGGGTCGGTCGTGTCCTCAAATCTAGAAAACTTACTCCAAAATTCCTTGGACCCTACCAAATTCTTCGTCGGATAGGTCCTGTTGCTTACCAAATAGCTTTACCTCCTTTTCTTTCAAATCTTCATAATGTTTTTCATGTGTCACAACTCAAAAAGTATATCCCAAATCCTAATCATGTCATAGCACCTGATTCTGTACAATTGAGGGAAAACTTGACATATGAGACAACTCCTGTAAGGATTGAGGATAGGAGGACAAAGCAACTCAGAGGAAAGGACATTACACTAGTGAAGGCAATCTGGAATGAAGCAACTGGAGATGTGACGTGGGAGCTAGAGGACAAAATGAAGGAGCAATATCCCGAATTGTTTTAAGGTATGGAAAATTTCGAGGATGAAATTCCTATTTGTTGGGGAGAGTTGTAACACCCCAAAATTTACTTTTCTATTATCAGAATTCATTCTAAAAATATTTGTGATTTTCTGGAATTTTCTAAAAACGCGGAATATTTTAATATATTTCTCATTTTACGTGTGTACTAAGCGGAACCGGAGAAATGAGATATTTTCTCCGAGAACCTTGAACTATGGAAACGTCGACGGGGGATCTTACTAAACCCGAGGCCGGACACAGTTTACAAGGTTTTACATTTTTTGAGAAATCTTAACAGATGAAATGATAAAACACTGTGAAGAATTTATCTGTCAGATTTGTTAATACTGACTTCTACCAACTATAACTATTGTCCAATAAATAATAACATGTATTAAAAATATTATCACCTTATCCAAAATCTAATTTTTGTATCACACCTATTAGTTTTAATTTCAAAAGGAAGATTTAATTTAATCCAAGCTTATTATGGGAAGCTTCCTAGCAATTTCCCTTGCAACATATTCTTCTCTCTCTCTTTTTTCACTCTTCTACGGCAGACACTACAAGGGGAAGCCCAAATATTACCCCTCCATTGCCTCAATATTCACTCTCATTTTTCTAAACCCAACTACCCATTTCTCTCTTCCTCTCTTCTTCTTCCTCTCCACCGAACACACACACACCATCACATTGGAAGACCAGTTTCCTTATTGCCAAACAAATCACATTTTCTTGTTCCTTCCACCATTCCAAGACTATTCTCCTTATTGGTTATCTCTTGGTTCTTCTTCTTCTTCTTCTTCCATTTCTCTTCCACCATTAAAGCTAAAGCTTGGAGCTTTAAGGTAAAGTCTTCAACTTTCTTCCATTTCCTTGCTATTTTCGTTTTCTCTTGGCCACCTTGGTGACCAAGAACCTATTTTTCATAGTTTGAGTGAACATTGTGGTGATCACTCACATTGGGGTTTTCTTGAAGGAGGGAAAATGAAAATCTAAGACAAGAAGGAATGGCACATTATGTTATTTTCCATATAGGTAAGAGGGAGATGATCCTCTTCAACCAACCTTGGTAGTAAGGGAATGTCTTGTATGTGTATTGTTGTTGATTTTTGGAATCCATGTATAAAGTTCTCTCATTTTTATGTTGTTCTTGATGATAATGTATTTTATTGAGTTTGTATGATTTGAAGCTGTATTTGAATACCTTATTGATTAAATATGATGAGGAATGGTTTGGTTTGAGTTAGAGGACCTGAGAACTCTGTTTTTTTGCAAACTTACGTGTGGTAATCGATTACACGAGGCTTGTAATCGATTACCAAGCTCTTAAAGATGCAAAATCGTGATTCTGGAAATCTGGTAATCGATTACATCTGGTGTGTAATCGATTATAGAGATTCTGTTTAGCTTGTAATCGATTACAAGAAGAGTGTAATCGATTACCAAGCCTCTGATGTCAAGAAATGGTGCTGCTAGGAATCACGTAATCGATTACAACTTGTGGGTAATCGATTACGAAGGTTCTGTCCAATTGGTAATCGATTGCCACGGTTGTGTAATCGATTACCAGGGCCTTGAAGTTACGAAACGTGATTCTGGGAATCACGTAATCGATTACAAGGAGATTGTAATCGACACGAGAGGTTCTGTTTCTCGGGTAATCGATTACAAGGGTGATGTAATCGATTACCAAGACCAAAAATGAGATTTTTGAGCTGGAAATGATTGAAATTATGGTTCTTTGTCCTTTGTAACTCAAACATAACCTAAAAACCCTGGATTCAAGGATTTTTACTTTACTAAATTGTGATAGAAATGTGCATTCACCCTAATAGGGAAGACATGGTTTTGAATATGGAATCCTTGGATCCATGATTATGGAAATTGTGGTATATGTGTAATAAGAAATGCATGTTGATGCTGAGAATTATTGATGTAGTGCTCAATGAGATAAGGATGATGATGTGCCATTGAGGCAATGTTTTGAATAAATGTATTGTTGATATGTCATGTTGGACATTGAATATTGCCTATGTGCCATTGAGGAAAGGCTTATGCTAAATGCATCGTTGATGAACATACATGATTGGACATTGTGTCATCATGCATGTGTATTGTCCGTGGGACATTGTTGAGAAGGCTATATTGCCTAGGAGTTTGAATAACACCTATGTGCGGGTGCGAATAGACTAAGCGTAGGTGTCATATGTTGTTGACCCTGGGGGCGTCGGGGTGTGGGTGTCTCACAATAGACAGTGGTAGCTCCACTGGGGCCGTGGGATAGACCAATGCAACACACCGACGATCCTGCCTGAGATGCTGTCCTATGTCGCGATCAACTGTTGAGGTGCCATGTGTGAGCCATTTTGCGCAAATGTTTTTATGTGATGAGCACACTATATTTTTAAGGCTAACGATACACTGGCATTACTCCTTGATCATTCACTCCGAAAATGTTTATGTCTAGCTCCATGGAGTAGGAACTTTAGTACCCTTGTTACATTATGAGTCGTCAGTCACATGGTCCATTGAGCATTCATGATTGGATAATGTATTTACTATTATGACTGTGATATTTATCTGATGCTTGGTAATGCTGATGTTGCTAGTTGGCTATGGATGATGTTAATTACCGTTCCTTATTGTTTTATTCTCATTAATTGCTTTCATGTATCACTATACCTGTATGTATTTACTGTGTCTTATGTGGGCGTTCGACGCCGTTTATTTTCTTGCTGCCTTGTTGGTACTGAAAGCTGGGAATCTCACCTCTTTCGGTACCTTTCTTTATTTTGCATTTTGGTTGAATCGTATGCTCTATAGAAGACACTCGTGAGGAGAACAAGGAAGCTACTGAGTTTCAAGGTTTTTGGCCTTATCTCGATTAATACCGAAGTTGCTGAGAATGTCTTTTCGCCTCCGTGGATTTTTTGGTTATGTGTGGATCAACTTTCATGGTGGTCCGGATTGCTGGCATATCAACGTGCAGACTGATCGATGTGTGTACCACGGTGAATTGACGGTGTCTTTGGCATGGGGACGCTACAATGCTTCTATTTTTGATTTTCATGTTTTTGTATGGCTGGAGTTCTATATGCCCGTGAGGGACATGTGGGGTGAAATGTATTATACCCCTCGTGAGGATTCCTTTTTGTCTCCGCCCGAGCTCCTGCCCCTGTTCGTTGTCCCGATGGACGACTCGTCGGACGACGAGGACCCTGAGGAGGACCCGTCTACGGTTCCTTCTCACTCAAGCGATCTTAGGGTTTTTTTTTTTGGTGATGGCTACTGATGGCTATCCGTTTATTTTGAGGGAGCCTGACGTATTACTGGATTAGTGGGTAGATATTTGTATCTCTTGGGGTAGGTACACATTTTGCTTTTTGTATATCTTTTGGAAATGTAATTTAAACAGGCTTGTAATTATGGTACAAAGTATGTAGCTATCTATATTGTACATGGTTGTATGTCCCGTTACATGTTGATTTCTCTTTAACGTTTTTGATAAGAAGTTTTATATAAAAGATGGGACTTTTAAATTTTAACTCAATCACACGATATATTTACAAACAGGTGTATAAGTACATTGATGGAAGTTTTAACCGGATTTATGTTAAACACATCAAAAAAAAAAATGTGTTCAAATTTTACGTAATCATTTGTGCGTCGTTTCACTATGGTGCGACGTTCCTTCTCCTTGCCCAATTATGAATAAGGGAGGAAAAGGGGCGTTACAGCTTGGCCTTTGATAGCTTTCATTGGAACATATTGTAAAGAAAATTTTGACATAGCAACGGTCCATTTACCAATATGTCCATTTAATATTGGCTTTGACAACATATACTTTATTACATCAGTTTTCGACATAACCAATACATTACAAGGCATCATATAATATTTAAGTTTAGTACATAAGAAATACAATATTAAACAAAGTTTCTCTATTGCACTATATCTCCTCTCAACATCATTCAAAACTCGACTAAGGTAATACACAACTCTTTTGACATCATTCTCATCTTGAGTCAACATACTACCTATAGTATCATTTGATGCTGATATGTATAATTTCAATGGTCTATGAGGCACTGGAGGCATCATAACCAGAGGGTTTGTCAAATATTATTTAATTTGGTCGAAGGCTTCTTGGTAGCAAGGTTCCCACATAAAGTCTTCTTCAGCCTTTAACTTGACCAATGAGGCAAAGATTCTGGTTCTTCCTGACAGATTGGATATGAATCTCCTCAGAAAATTCACCTTCCCCAAGAAAGATTGTAGTTCCTTCTTGTTCGTCGGTGGCGTGGCTTCCAAAACTGCCTTGGCTTTATTCTTGTCCACTTCAATACCTTTCTTATGAACTAAGAAGTCCAAGAACTTGGCAGCCGACACTCCAAAACCATATTTTTTCAGATTCATCTTGAGGTTGTGCTTTCTTATTCTATCAAATGCTTGCCTAAAGTTTGTCAAGTGGCTCTCCTTTGTTTCCGACTTGGCAATGACATCATCGATGTACACCTCTATAAATTTTCCAATGACATCATGGAAGATTGTGTTCATCGCTCTCTGATAGGTGGCCCCCATATTCTTTAAACTGAAAGGCATGACTATCCATTCATATGTCCCAATAGCTCCTAGACATATGAAGGCAGTTTTCGACACATCCTCCTCGGCTATAAAAATTTGATTATAACCTGCATAGCCATCCATAAGACTTAACAATTCATGTCCAGATGCGGCATCAACCAACATGTCCGCAATTGGCATTGGATATTCATCTTTAGGTGTAGCAGTGTTTAGATTTCTAAAATCTACACATATTCTTAACTTGCCATTTTTCTTAATTGCAGGAACAATATTAGAAAGCCATTCGACATACCTGGTTGTTCTGATGAACTTGGCTTTGAGCAATCTTTTGACCTCTTTCTTTATCTTCAAAATCACCTCAGGTGCAAATATTCTATTAGCTTGTTTGACAGGTCTGCAACCTTCTTTCAATGGTAATCTATGCTTGACAAGATCTCTACTCAATCCAGGCATTTCGTCGTAATCCTACGCAAAACAATCTTTATATTCCTTAATTAATTCGACAAGCTTTTCTTTGAATTTCTTTGGCAGAAATGAACTTACAAATATAAGCCTTCTGTCTATTTCAGTGCCCAAGTTTATTTCTTCCAAAGGATCTTCCACCTCTACACCTTGTCTTTCATCAAGTCCTTTCTCAAAACCCAAAGGACCATTATCTATTATATAATCCGACAATACACCTTCAATGGTGTATACTGCCCTGTCAGCCAAATAAGCCGACAGTCGATCCAACTAATTAACATTCATAGCTAGTGCTTGGCCGATCCATTTCGGCCTTATTCATTAGCCGAATACCAAACTAATCCATTAAGCATGTTTCAAGCGCATCTTTGTCGATAACTCCATTATTTGACATGACCGGCTTGACATTTGGAGCATAGATTTTAAAATCGACACGAAGCTATTGTAAATAGCAAGGGCTGTCATCTGCCTCTACTATTTTTACCTGATCATCTGCATTCCAGAGAATAAGTTTCTGATGAACTATCGATGGTATTGCTTCAACGACATGTATCCAATCTCTCCCCAATAGAAGATTGTAACTGGATTTTGTTGGAATTACAACAAACAATGTCGACCTTTCAATGGATCCAACTTGCACGTTTAACATCACTACTCCATCTGACGGGGAAGTTTTGCTACTGAAATCAGTAACAATCATGTTAGTTATCATTAAATCAGACTCATTCTTCCCAAGTTTCTTTAACATTGCCCTTAGGATCAGATTAAGAGCCGCCTCTCCGTCTATCAAGACTCTATTTGTCAGTTTGCCTTCTAACAAAGCTTTGATATGCAATGGATAGAGATGAGTCTTCTGTTCTTCTGTTGGCTTTTCAAAATATATTGTATTGTCGAATACAGTTAACATATTATCTTAATAGAAAAGCCAATGATCATTGAGGTCATCTAGGTCTTCTTCATTCTCTCTTACATATTCAATTTTGTGATACCCTTCGAATTCTGCAAGTAAAACTGAAATCAAATTCACATTCATTGACTTCAAGAATTCTTCCTCATCTGACTCTTTATGACTTTGGAATCCACCAAGCTTGAGATACTCTACCGACGGCAAACTACTATCCATAGCCATTATAATGTCATCCAGATCCTTGTCCAGATTAAAATCCATGTCGAATTGTTCATTGGCACCAAAACCTAAAAGATCATCTGGATCAGTTAAGGCTTCAATAATTTCACCAATCATCGAATCCATATCTATAATTTGGCAATCAGACTTCGCCACATTTCTTTTCCTTTTGATCATGTCAAGCATTTTCTTCCTCCACTCGACATCTTGGTCAGGATCTTTCAGAACTTTCAAGATTTCTTCCTTCGACCAATCTTCATCATCACTACTGCTTTTATTTTCAGCTATTTTCCTTATCATTTTCTCAGCTTTCACCCTAGCTATATCCTTATCTTCTTTAACTACCAGATTGTTCTTCTTTGCTTATTTTTCCATTGCTACAAGTCCAACTGGCCATTTTCTTCCAATTTTGTTTGGAGTAGGCCCTTGAACCTGTTTCCCTCTCTTTATCTCTGCAAGTTTTTCTTGTCGGAGATTATCATTCCTATCAAGCTGTCTAACTTCACTTGTTGTCGACTCAACTGGGATTGCCCCCTTGTGTCTGTAGATTCTTTTTTGATAATACTTCTTAATTTCTTATCATCTTTATTTTCATCTATGTTGGCTTAACTTTGACTACCAAACATCCTATTTTCGTGGGTTGTTCTTTAATAACCAAACCTTCAGCCAAATTTCTTCTTTTCTGTGCCTATCTCAACCTCTACAGCCTTCTTTTCTGACTTTTTGACATTGGTACAAACTTTGATGGCCCTGCTATATCTTGGCCAATCAAGGCTTCATCTTGGTTGATTCTGCCATGTCTGTAATCTTCATTCCAGAATGGTCGATTTTTTTGAAATCTGCTCTTCCTGGCAGCGACGTTTTGTCAAAAATATGTGTAACTTGCCATTGCAGAATTTTTAACCCATTTATCCACAGCAACATTGGTAGGTGGCACTCTGGTGTTAGCTGGTCCGACACAGTCCCTGGGAAATGAATTACTCCCCATAGATTCACCAGATGACTCAACCAACCAGCCATTCATATTAGGCCTGGGCATATAGACTGACTTAGGCTTTGGAGTATAAACTGGTTTTGGAATATTAAAGGGTTGTTGTGGTTTTCCAACTTTCTTGTCAAAAAGTTTATTTTTCCCCTGTGAATGACCCTGTTGTTCTTCAGCAGCTTTCTTTGTAGCAAATTCATCATACACTGCATTGCATCTTAGACACAACCTTACCTTGCCTTTTTCCTTCTTCCTTCTTCCTTTCAAGGAAATTTTCAAGAGATTCTCCTTGCTTGGGATAAACGTCCATTGCATCTTCTATGTCAATGTTGAATCCTTGTAAATTCCTTATGTTGATCATTCCAACATTTAAAGGAACCCGTTGATCGACGTATGAATTTCCAGCCTGAAACAGATCTGTATCAACTTTCATGTCTGCCTTAGGCTTGTCAACAAACTTCAAACGTCCATCCATTAGTGCCTTCTGAATTAGATCTCTGAAACGAATACATTCGTTAGTAACATGACCGAAATTATTATGAAACTTACAATATTTTCGATCTTTTATTTCATCAGGTCTTAATAACTTATGACCTTCCGACAGTTTAATCTGTTTATCTTTTAACAATAAATCAAAGATTTTGTCGGTTTTTGTTACGTCGAATGTATATGTTTTTCTATTGACATAATTCATTTTTTCCTTATTTCTTGTAGGCTGTAAAGCCTGACATACATAAGGAGGACCATTTTGAAGTTTAGCAATGTTAACTTCAAATTCATCATTGCTATCCTCAGTCTCATTGTCAGATTCATTTAATCTGACAAATGCTACCTTTTCTCTTTTAAGGAATTTTTTCTATTTTTGAACCTTTTCAGCTTTCAATTGCTTTATTTGCCTAACCTTCTCACCTAGTTGGGCAAGATCAGCTAAATGTTGGTTCACTAATTTTTTCCTTCTGTAGTAATCTAAACCTCCTGCAACAATTTTCACTATTTCTGCTTCAGGTATAGGAGTAAAACACCTACTCCTCATTTGTCGAAACCTAGATAGGTAATCATCCACGGTTTCATTATATATTCTCTTGATATTGAAGAGATCTGTAAGTCCAACTTTCAAATCTCCCCTGAAGAATTGATCATGGAAACTCCTTTCTAATTGAGTCCAAGAATGAATCGAATTCGGTCTCAATGTCGAAAACCAAGAAAATGCATTTTTAGTAAGGGAACTTGGGAAGAATCTCATTTTAAGGCCTTCAATAGTGGCCAACTCTCCCATTTCTATAGTATACCGTGCAACATGTTCGACAGTCGATTCCCCACTTTCTCCTGCAAACTTAGAAAGTTTAGGAATTTTAATTCCTCTGGGCAATTCTGCCTGTTGCACCCACTCAGGAAATGCTGAAACAAAATAGGGTTAGTTGGCATATCCAACATTGATTAACATTGTTCCACTACTTGATTAACATTTTGTTCAACCACTTGGTGCCCCCCAAGATTTCGTCGAAGTAATCTTTTGGCTGCATCATTCTTAGCCATTTGATCCTCATCATCTCGACGAAGCACATGGACATTATCATATTCCAAACGTGGTTGATTATTTTGTCCAGGTTGACCAGGATTTTGCAGGTCTTGTCCCATGTTCACTTGGGGTAATACTACTCCTGCATTTGCCCCAGGCTGGGCTCTTTGAGCATTATTGTTAACCAATTCACCTATTCCCAAGGCTTGATTTAGCCTTGCCATTTGTTGAGCCAACACGCTGCAAGCATTATTTGTATTTTCCATGATTGGTATAATCACAACACCTATTTGCTGAGTGAACATGTGCACCATTTCATGGTTACTTTCATCCATTTGTTATCGAAAACTGGCCAAAGAATTCATAGTTGGCCCAGTCATATTCTGAGGAATATCTCTCGACATATTTGGGAATACAGGTCCCAAATTTAATCTCTCTTGTCGCAAAGGAGTTGGATTACTTGAACTTGCAACTCATATTCCTTGGCCATTAAAACTTACTAAAGCCGAACTTATTTGTTGTTGGCCTTGTGAACCTGCTGTTTGGCCTATAGTATTGGCCAAAGTAGAACCAAGTCCCATTTGTGCCAACACAGGAGGAACATAATTTGGTGGCAAACCATATTGTGGTGTCAACCTTGAATTTGAGTTCATTACACTTTGATTACTTGGTTGATTTGGTGATGACTGAGTCACTCCAGGCATCACTTGTTCCAGTACTAGGTTACTCCTGAGAGTACCAGTTGCTACTATATCAATCACAGGACCCGTACTAACTACGGTTAAAGGTGATGCAGTAATGGTTGTCGAAGGTGGCGCACTAACATCAACTGAAAGTGCATTCAACGCTTGGTTATTTGCATTACTCATAACTTGCGTATCTTGAGAAGAGCAAGAATATACTAACTTTCCACTTCTTAAACGCATAAAACCATCTTCTTATGAAGAGGTTTGTGACACTACGAGTTACCCTGAACTCGTCCCACTGGGCGTGTCAATTTGTTTATGGGTGAATTTGATTAGGACAAATTTCAACAAACAAATATATTTTATTAGTCGAATGTGGGTTCAGAGTTATGTAGTAATCTTGTTTGGAAAAACTTTTGAAAACAAACTTAAAGTAAATAGCAGAAAACTTGTAAAACAGATTGCAAAAAAGTAAAAGAAACTGATAAATAACTTGGAAAAGATTAATGTAACAACTTAATGAGGATGTCACATTTTCGATACAATAATAATAAAACGTTACCCAAGTTACAAAACATTTAGTACATAATTAATATGAGTTGTAAAATTTTTCTTTTTATACATGATATCATTCAATAAAATAAAACGAATCACAAAACAAAACAAACTATTATTACACACCATAATATACATATGATTTTTGTCTTAAGTATACAAATAATTTACAACTACAAATATTTAATAAAACAGTAAAAGTCAGCATAACACTAAAACATAAAACATGCCCAAGTGCATATCAAAGATTTCTAACCCTCCGAAGGATCATCCTCATATGGATCATCGGATGACAAAAATCCTAGATGTATCGCAGCTCTACGGACAGGAGTCCGTTCTGTCGATACACTACTGATCTCATTGGGTGCATGAAAACGTCATCCCTAGTAATGCCTAAGAGTCAAAGGCATCTCAAGATGTAAATACAGAGTAATAGTAAATATCGGTGCTCCATCAAACTCTCTACGTATGGTCACAGTCAGACGCCCCACATAAACCACTGATCCTCTATCTTTATGCAGTCGCCAGGCCTTAGAGCCTCCGTGAAAATCAAGTCTCACAAAACCAAAGAAATCAGGCAAAGCCATAACCACAAGATCAATCCAAATGATATAGGTGATCTAATAGCTCACCTTCCTCGAACTGATCACTCGGTTGCTAGTCGTCCGGGTACTGAATCTCTAGAGGCTGCTCCTCTTCCTCTTCCTCTTCCTCTTCCTCAAATTCTTTACAGAATATAAAAATAATACAGAAAACGTATACAGAGAGGTGAGACAATCTACATCATTACCAACATGGCAGTACAGAAAACGACAATACATACAGATATCACAGTTGATTCAAAAATCCATATCATCACATCATGCACAATAACTCACATTAACACATCAAACATAATATCTCAAATTTAAATATAAATAATCACATTATAATGCAGACCACAAAAGCAAATGTACACCGACTCATTCCTACTCCATGGAGCTAAACACAAACATTAGAGAGAATGATCTGAAAGACCTGTCTGTACCTCAGGCTGCCCAACCAACTATTACATAGTCAAACGTCGTGTACATAGCCCACAGTCAAAACATCGTGTAAGTAGTACATAGTCAAATATGTAGTGCACCACAGGCATTGTACTAGACAGTCTCCACAAGATCTTGATTAAGAATAGTATTTGTCGAGATCATTAGTGCGTTGCCCGTTATCACGGCCCAGAGGAGCTACCAATTGTCCACATGTGGAATTCTCCACACACTAACGCCTCCAAGTTCAATCAATGAACCGCACTACACCTATCACACCCACAATACGATGTAATTCATCCCATCAGCCAATCATCAATTTCAACCAAATTGACACATCTCTCAATGTATGAACATAAACCAAAATTACACAAATACCCTTATTATCACTATAAGCCATAATTACAACAATACCCTCAGTATCGGTATTAACCAAATATAGTACGTCTCCACTTGACAGTACTATTTCTCAACATATCTGTGTCCACTACTTTGGCCCGATAATAAAACTCACTGTTCCTTTTAGTCGCGTAAAGATTTTATCGCATTTTCACAATCACGTTGCCTTTTTCAAACGTTTTCAAATCGCGTAAATATATTTTGATGTTTTTAAATATCGCGCAATGTTTTTAAATCATTTTCTCAATCGTGTAAGATTTTTAAATTGTTTTCTCAATCCGTAGCTTAAAAATCATTATTTTAAATACGCGTAAGCTATTTCTAGTATTTTTCAACTACGTATAATATTTTCTTTACGTTCTAATTATACTTTAAAACTTTCCCCATTATTTGTCCACTTTTAATAAATTTTGACAGCATTTTGTCTAGAAAATTCATTAAATGATATTTTCTACGTTTTTCTTTAAAAATTACCTTACTTTAATTATAACCATTATTTATACTTTGAAACTCACTAACTTGCTTCAAAACCCAAAGGTGAGCTCTACGTTAACATTTTTCAAGTGTTCACTTTATTTCTTATTTATAATTAATTCCTCTAATTTAGGTTTCCAAAACTAAATTCATTTATTTCGTTCTCCAAAAATTCATTGAAATTAAATTCTCTTTAAGTTAACTACTTAGTCCACATTAGAAAATAATTTTGAAATCAAATATACATTGAATGGCATTTTGGCCAAATTCAACATATTCTTTACAAATGATCTTTAAATAACTTTCCATCTTCTAAATCATTTTCAAATTTTTTAATTTACTTAAGTCAATTAAGCTATCCTTTTAGAAAATAGTTGAGAACATTTTGGTTCTCTTTTTCTTGGTGAAGCCGTGAGCTTCCTTGTGTTCTTTGGAACACTCATGCAAATCGTCACATGTTATTCACATCCCATCATAATTATCATACATATATGTACACATACAATATATTTTAAAGCTATAGACATGCATACACACATAATCAATCACAAAATGGAAAAGACATTAAACAACCAAGTGAATGAATCCTTATGGATTCTTCACCACAAATACATCCATTTTCTCACCACCACACAAGATTGATCAGATTAAATATCCCTCTTACCTTAAGGGAAGACAAACTCCTCCTAGTGATTTCGTGTATCCTTCAACGAATCCCTAAAAAGCTCAAACAAATTTTAAAGAGTCATAACTATAGGTGAAAAATATAAACCATGGATCAATCATGGCTTAGAACCTAAGAAATCAAGTTAGAAATAAGAAACAAGGATTTTTACCTTGTAGGAAACATCTTCAAGATGGTTTTCCAAGCTCAAGATGAATGTTTTTGAAGAAACTTTCAAGATGAAAAATGCTTAGAATAGTGTTTAGATTCGAGAAGTAGGATTAGGTGAAATTTTAGAAGAGTGGATGTATTGGTTTAGGGTGTTGGCCGTGAGCTCTCAAGGAGAAAGACTATGGAGTTGTTCTTGGTGTTCTTGGCTTTTGGTAGAAAGAGAAGAAAGGTTTTGAGTGATAGTAAAATGAAGATGAAGATGAAATGAAAATTATCTCCTAACACCAAGCACTTGGCCATGGAGCTCCTTCAAAGGAGGTGGCCACTTTAGTTGACTCTTAAGACTCCTAATGGCCTTAGATATGATCAATGAATGATATTCAAGGCTTTGTCTCCAAGCTTGCTTCTCATTGGTGTAGATAATCAAGTCATCAAGTGACTAAGCCCTTCTTGAAGATGCCATAACCGAATGGCCTTAGGAGAAGCAAACTAGGTTTTAGTTCATTTGGTTTCCTAGTTAGGTCTAAGTTCATTTAGTTAAGTTTCTTAGTTACTTAGTTAGCCATTTAGTTAGCTAGGATGACTAACCCTTTTCTTAATTCTTCTAGAACCTTCTCTAACTAAAACTTAAATGACTAGTTAACTAGGTTTGTTCCATTTAGTAACTACTTAGACACCTTAATTTAACTTAGTTTAGTTAGATCAACTTAGTTAGGTTTTTCTAGTTACTTACTAACTAGTCTAATCACTTTTGTGGACTTGTTTCCTATTAGCTTAAAAACTTTCAAGCCACTATTGTTGACCACATCTCATTGGCTTAGAAATAAATTAAGCCAAAAACGTTGGCTGATTCCCCAAACGTGGGTCCTACAGACTTTTTCAGGTCTATGGTCCATTTGGAGTAAATTTTCTATTGCTTTTAAGACAGTAAGTACTATCTAATAAAATAATATTATAATAATATAAAATATTTTTATTACACAGTTAAATTCTAAAAATTAAAAGATTAATACATGTATCACTCGGAATTGTGTTTAGTAAGATCCCCCAGCTCCGAATAATTAGATTAAGATTTTCCCGGCCCGAAAATTATTATTTTCTTGACTCAGAGTAAATCACACACAACACTCAAATACAGTCACGAAATAGTCAAATTCATTTTATAACTCACAGAAAACGTAAAATAGTACATTTAGGACAATATTATAATTCAACCAAAAGTTAGGGTGTTACAACTCTCCCCTACTAATAGAAATTTCGTCCCCAAAATTTGTCGTATCTCAGTACAGTTGAGGGTATTGCTCCCTCATTTTATCTTCCAACTCCCAGGTAGCATCACTCGTTACATCATTCCATATCACCTTTACCAATTCGATCATCTTCCCTCGAAGTTGCTTCACTCTCCTGTCCTCAATCTTAATAGGAAGTGTTTCATATGTCAAATTATCTTTCAGTTGTACTTCATCGGGCTGTATAACGTGCGTTGGATCAGGGATATATTTTCTCAGTTAAGACACATGGAATATATTATGTATGTTGGATAGAAAATGTGGTAAAGCTATTTGGTAGGCTACAGGACTTATCCGACGAATAATTTGATAAGGTCCGATGAATTTAGGAGTGAGTTTTCTAGACTTGATAACTCTCCCAACACCAGTCGTAGGTGTTACTCGCAAAAGTACATGCTCATTTTCCTCAAATTCAAGAGGTCGTCTTTGCTTATCAACAAAGCTCTTTTGTCGACTCTGAGTCATCCTCATTTTCTCTTAAATCATCTTCACCTTTTCTGTAGTCTGTTACACAAGATCAGGCCCAATGGTCATACTTTCCCCATCATGATACTAACACAAAGGTGTTCGGCATCGTCGTCCTTATAGTGCTTCATAGGGTGCCATCCCTATACTTGAGTGAAAACTATTGTTGTAGGTGAATTCTATCAGAGACAAGAATTCATCACAACTCCCTTGTTGTTCCAACACACAAGCACGCAACAAATCTTCCAACGACTGGATTGTTCTCTCCGTTTGACCATCAGTCTGCAGATGATAAGTAGAACTCAAACGTAACTTAGTTCCCATGGCTTCTTGCAAACTTCGCCAGAACCTCGACGTAAACCTCAGATCTCTATCAGAAATTATACTTGCTGGCACTCCATGAAGTCTGACAACTTCACTAATGTACACCTAGGTTAATCGTTCCAACGAATACTTGATATTAATCAATAAGAAGTGCGCTGACTTCGTAAGCCTATCAACTATAACCCATATAGAATCATGGCCCTTCCTCGTTCTTGGCAATCCGGTAACAAAATCCATCGAGATACTATCCCATTTCCATTCTGGAATAGTTAACGGTTGTAACATACCAGCATGTCTTTGATGTTCCATTTTTGCCTTCTAACAAACAAGGCAAGACGCTACATGTTCACCCACATCTCTCTTCATCCTTGGCCACTAAAACATCTGCTTTAAATCTTGATACATCTTAGTCATTCCCGGATGCATACTTAAACTACAAGTATGAGCTTTGTCCAAAATTGCTTGCTTAAGATCGGGATCATCAGGTATACAAATTCGTCCCTCAAATCTTAAGACTCCATCAGATCCCTCCTCCACCGTCGCCTTATGACCTTGCTTCAAAAATTCCTTTTCATTATGTAAAAATGGATTCTCATCCTGTTTTTCTTGGATTACATCCATCAAGTCATTCAAAACCACAACCTTACTTAGATGAATCTTTCCTGGTACCAATTCCACTAACAACCACAAATCTCTAAACTGGTTGATCAATTCCTCATCCTTTATCATCATGGTAGAAACACTGATCACCTTTCTACTCAAGGCATCCGCCACCACATTCACCTTTCCTGGATGGTATTGAAGCTGAAAATCATAATCCTTCAAGAACTCTAACCACCGCCTTTGCCTCATGTTCAATTCCTTCTGATCAAACAAGTATTTCAGACTCTTATGATCACTAAAGACATTGAACATAGCTCCATACAGAAAATGCCACCACACTTTCAATGCAAACACTACTGCGGCTAGTTCCAAATCATGCGTTGGGTAATTCCTCTCATGTACCTTCAACTGTCTTGAAGCATAAGCCACCAAATTCTTATTTTGCATCAACACACATCCTAACCCTTAGTAAGAAGCGTCACAATACACCTCAAAAGACTTGCTAGGATCCGACAAAATCAGCACAGGTGCAGTCGTCAATCTCTTCTTTAACTCTTGGAAACTTGCCTCGCATTCGTCTGTCCAAATGAAAGCTTGACTCTTCCTTGTAAGTTGTGTAAGAGGTTCGGCTATCTTGGAAAAACCTTCAATAAACCTCCGATAATATCCGGCCATTCCAACGAAACTTCGGATCTCCGTCACTATCTTAGGCCTTTCCTATTGTAAACTAGTTTCCACTTTCGACGGATCCACCGCAATACCTTCCTTGGAAATCATGTGACCCATAAATTGAACTTCTTTCAACCAAAATTCACATTTGGCCAGCTTCGCATACAGCTTCTTTTTTTTCAAAATTTGGAGAACTATGCTAAGATGTTCAGCATGCTCTTCTTGATTTTGAGAGTAGATCAAAATGTCATTAATAAAAACAACGACAAATCTATCTAGGTATGGACGAAAAATTGTATTAATGTAATCCATGAATATTGCAGGAGCATTCATCACTCCGAACGACATCACTTCATACTCATAATGTAACACCCACCGTAGGGTGCCACATTTATGTTACTTAATTACCAAATTACCCCCAAGTTATAAAATGTGATATTGTGATAAAAATACGAGTTGTAAAATTTCTTTTTTTCCTTTTTGATATCGATAAATAAACTTAGTGGAAAATAAAAATATTATACATCATCACACATAATTTACATCATCATACATTACAGAAGTACTGTTGACATTATTTATATACAGACCAAGTTCTCAAAGTAGTTAAACATAATTTAAAACTCACATACTGCCCAACTCTTACTAAACAGTAGAACCCTCAGATGGGTCCTCCTCAGATTCCTCAGCAGGAAGGAATCCAGCACGACGCGAAGCCCTACGGACAGGTGTCCGAGCAGACGACACAATACTAATTTCCGTTGGGATATAATATCTAGTATCCCAATGCTGCCTGATGGATAGCGAAAATTCAACATGTACATATATAGTTACGGAAAAGAACAGATCTATGCGAAACTCTCTGCTCATAATGACCATCAGGTTTCCCTCATAAATTAGTCCCCTCTCATTGGGACTAGTCCTCCATGCTCCAGCTCCACCATGGAACTATAATCTCACGTATCTGAAGAAACTTGACCGAGATGCCATCTGATCAAAAGTCAGCTTCCTCTGGAGTCTGCTCTTCTTCATCCTCTTGTTCAGTCCCTTGTTCAGCATCTTTGCAAATATAAATACAGTACAAAATAATATTCAAAGAGGTGAGATCACCTATGCCAATACCAATATGGTAGCACAGAGATAATATAAACAACATACCACACAGTTATATCATACCATAATTATAATCATGCCATCAACATAATTTATTACATCAGATACAATAAATAATAATTATCATCATGCCATTAACATTATTATCATCATCATCATCCAATTATTCCTCAACAAAACAATTGCCATAGCTAATATTCCTCAATTATTATATCATACAGATATAAATGCTCAGATTTATGCATGCGCACATAGACTCAATTTCCTACTCCACAGAGCTAATACTCAATTCGAAGAAATTGATCCGAAAGATCTATCTGTGCTAACATGCCTCAAACCACGTGCCATATTTCTCATATGTGTTTGCACATCTAGCATATACACGAAAGTATTTAGTAGATCTTGATTAAGAATAGTGTCTCGGTCAGGATCATCGGTGCATTGCATCGGTCTAACTTACGGAAAGAAGAGCTACCAACCGCCCATGTAAGCAACCCGCACCCGATGCCCCCAAGGTCAACAAGTGACTTACACTACACATATCACACCCACTCAAGAGGTGTACGTCACTCCTAGGCAAATAGTCTCATACAGTCCATCGGACCTTTCCAATGCATGTTTAATGAACCAATGCCAATCATAGACAAAATTTATCATTTTCTCATACAGTGTCCATACACTAATCCATGCATGTAAAATGCACCATGTAACACCCCAAAATTTACTTTTCTACTATCAGAATTCATTCTAAAAATATTTATGATTTTTTGGAATTTTCTTGGAATTTTCTGAGAATGCGGAATATTTTAATATATTTCTCGTTTTACGTGTGTACTGAGCGGAACCGGAGAAATGAGACATTTTCTCCGAGAACCTTGAACTATGGAAATGTCGACGGGGGATCTTACTAAACCCGAGGCCGGACACAGTTTACAAGGTTTTACATTTTTCGAGAAATCTTAACAGATGAGATAATAAAACACTGTGAGGAATTTATCTGTCAGATTTATTAATACTGACTTCTACCAACTATAACGATTATCCAATAAATAATAACATGTATTAAAAATATTATCACATTATTCAAAATCTAATTTTTGTATCACATCTATTAGTTTTAATTTCAAAAGAAAGATTAAATTTAATCCAAGCTTATTATGGGAAGCTTCCTAGCAATTTCCCTTGCAACACATTTTTCTCTCTCCTTTTTTCCACTCTTATACGGCAGAAGCTACAAGGGGGAAGCCTAAATATTTCCCTTCCATTGTCTTCATATTTCACTCTCATTTCTCTACACCCAAATACCCATTTCTCTTTTTCTCTCTTCTTCTTCCTCTCCACCGTACACACACACACCATCACATTGGAGACCAACTTCCTTATTTGCCCAACAAATCACATTTTCTTATTCCTTCCTCCATTTCAAGACTATTCTCATTGTTGGTCATCCCTTGGTTCCTCTTCTTCTTCTTCTTCCATTTCTCTTCCACCATTAAAGCTAAAGCTTGGAGCTTTAAGGTAAAGTCTTCAACTTTCTTCCATTTCCTTGCTATTTTCGTTTTCTCTTGACCACCTTGGTGACCAAGAACCTATATTTCATGGTTTGAGTGAACATTGTGGTGATCACTCACATTGGAGTTTTTCTTGAAGGAGGGAAAATGAAAATCTAGGACAAGAAGGAGTGGCACATTGTGTTGTTTTCCAAATAGGTAAGAGGGAGATGATCCTCTTCAACTAATCTTGGTAGTAAGGGAATGTCTTGTATGTGTATTGTTGTTGATTTTTAAATCCATGTATAAAGTTCTCTCATTTTTATGTTGTTCTTGATGATAATGTATTTAGTTGGGTTTGTATGATTCATTGATGTCTCTTGCATGATTTGAAGGTATATTTGAGTATTTTGTTGATTTAATATGATGAGGAATGGTTTGGTTTGAGTTAGAGGACCTGAGAACTTTGTTTTTCTGCAAACTTACGTGTGGTAATCAATTACACGAGGCTTGTAATCGATTACCAAGCTCTTAAAGATACAAAATCGTGATTCTGGAAATCTGGTGATCGATTACATCTGGTGTGAATCGATTACAAAGATTCTGTTTAACTTGTAATCGATTACAAGAGGAGTGTAATCGATTACCAAGCCTCTGATGTCACAAAATGGTGCTGCTGGAAATCACGTAATCGATCACAACTTGTGGGTAATCGATTACGGAGGTTCTGTCCAATTGGTAATCGATTACCACGGTTGTGTAATCGATTACCAGAGCCTTGAAGTTACGAAACGTGAATTTGGGAATCACGTAATCGATTACAATGAGATTGTAATCGATTACAGAGGTTTTGTTTCTCAGGTAATCGATTACAAGGGTGCTATAATCGATTACCAAGACCAAAAATGAGATTTTTGAGCTGAAAATGATTGAGATTATGGTTCTTTATCCTTTGTAACTCAAACATAACCTAAAAACCCTGGATTCAAGGATTTTACTTTACTAAATTGTGATAGAAATGTGCATTCACCCCAATAGGGAAGAAATGATTTTGAATATGGAATCCTTGGATCCATGATATGGAAATTGTGGTATGTATGTAATGAGGAATGCATGTTGATGCTGAGAATTATTGATGTAGTACTCAATGAGATAAGAATGATGATGTGCCATTGAGGCAATGTTTTAATAAATGTATTGTTGATATGTCATGTTGGACATGGAATAATGCTTATGTGCCATTGAGGAAAGGCTTATGTTAAATGCATCATTGGTGAACATACATGATTGGACATTGTGTCATCATGCATGTGTATTGTCCGTGGGACATTGTTGAGAAGGCTATGTTGCCTAGGAGTTTGAATAACACCTATGTGCGGGTGCGAATAGACTAAGCGTAGGTGTCATATGTTGTTGACCCTGGGGGCGTCGGGGTGTGGGTGTCTCACAATAGACAGTGGTAGCTCCACTGGGGCCGTGGGATAGACCAATGCAACACACCGACGATCCTGCCTGAGATGTTGTCCTATGTCGCGATCAACTGTTGAGGTGCCATGTGTGAGCCATTTTGCGCAAATGTTTTTATGTGATGAGCACACTATATTTTTAAGGCTAACGATACACTAACATTACTCCTTGATCATTCACTCCGAAAATGTTTATGTCTAGCTCCATGGAGCAGGAACTTTGGTACCCTTGTTGCATTGTGAGTTGTCAGTCACATGGTCCATTGAGCATTCATGATTAGATAATGTGTTTACTATTATGACTGTGATATTTATTTGATTCTTGGTAATGCTAAGGTTGCTAGTTGGCTATGGATGATGTTAATTACTGCTCCTTGCTGTTTTACTCTTATTAATTACTTTCATGTGTTACTATACCTATATGTGTTAACTGTGTCTTATGTGGGCGTATGACACCGTTTATTCTCTTGTTGCCTTGTTGGTACTGAAAGCTGGGAATCTCACCTCGTTCGGTACTTTTCTTTATTTTGCATTTTGGTTGAATTGTATGTTCTCTAAAGGACACTCGTGAGGAGAACAAAGAAGCCACCGAGTTTCAAGGTTTCTGGCCTTATCTCGATTGAGACCGAAGTTGCTGAGAATGTCTTTTCGCCCCCGTGGATTTTTTTGGTTACGTGAGGATCAACTTTCATGGTAGTCCGGATTGCTGGCATTTCAACGTGCAGACTGACCGATGTGTGTACCACGGCAAATTGACGGTGCCTTTAGCATGGGGACGCTACACTGCTTCTATTTTTGACTTTCATGCTTTTGTGTGGTTGGAATTTTATATGCCTGTAAGAGATATGTGGGCAGATATGTACTATACCCCACGTGACGACTCTTTCTTGTCTGCTGCCCGGGCTCCTGCCCACTGTTCTGTCATCCCGATGGATGTCTCGTCGGACAACGAGGACCTTGAGGAGGATTCATCTACGGTTCCTTCTCATTCCAGGCAGTCTTAGGGTTGGTTTGTAAATTGATGGCTACTGATGGCTATCCGTTTATTTTGAGGGAGCCTGACGTACTACTGGATTGTGGGTAGATATATTTGTATCTCTTGGGGTAGGTACACATTTTGCTTTTTGTATATCTTTTTTTTGGAAATGTAAATTAAACAGGCTCGTGCTTCTGATACAAATCATGTAATTATCCATATTGTGTATGGCTGTATGTTTCATTCCCTGTTGATTTCTCTTTAACGTTTTTTATAAGAAGTTTTATATGAAGGAGGAACTTTTAATTCTAACTCAATCACGCGATGTATTTACAAACAGGTGTATATGTATATTGATGGAAGTTTTAACCGGAACTATGTTTAAAAAAAATGCTCAAATTTTCCGTAGTCATTTTTGGGTCGTTTCACTATAGTGCGACGTTCCTTCTTCTCACCCGTTATGATACAAAGGAGAAAAAGTGGCATTACACAGCAATGCCAATCACAGGAAAAATTTATCATTTTCTCATACAGTGTCAAAACACTTTTCCAACAGTAATCCTACTGTTTATTCAGTCGCGAAATCATATTATCGCGTTTTCATAGTCGCAAAACATTTTTGCCACGTTTTCACAATCGCGCAACATTTCTGTTACGTTTTCACAATTTCGCAACCATTCTATTGCATTTTCAAATCGCGTAGCGATTTTCCATCGTTTTCTCAATCACGTAAAAATATTCCATTATTTTTTAATCACGTAGTGATTTTTTAACGTTTTCATCAATCACGTAAAAATATTCCACCATTTATAAATCGCGTAGCGATTTCTCAACAACATCTCTAACACGTAAAAATATTTAAATGCTTTCCAAATTGCATAGAAATATTTAAATGTTTTTCAAATCGCGTGGAAATATTTAAATATTTCTCAAATCGTGTAGCTTAAAAATCACATTTTAGAGTTACATAAATCATTTTTCACCATTTTTCAACTTCGTAAAATATTTCTCAACCTTCAAAAATTCCATTTCAACATTCTCAAAATAATATGACTTTTCGCATTATTTTTTTTCACATTTTCTTACTCAAGAAAATTCTTTTTACAGTATATTCATAATTTCATCATTTCATTGAATTAAATCAATGTTTCTAATTTAAAATTTACTAACGCTCTCCAAAACCCAAAGGATGAGTTACACATTAGAAAATCCCAAGTCACCAACGTATTCTTTATAATTCTAAATAAATTGTAAAAATCAATCCTCTTTAAAATAAATTGAGGTTCAAACACTTTCAACCTCTCTTTTCCATTCATATATGAAAATTCCATTTCTCAAGTGATAAAACACTCTGATTCCCTTTCCAAATTCCTTGTACTAAACCAAATTATATTTCCACTTTGAAAATCACTTTGTTTCATAAAACCAAGGCATTCACAAGCCTTCAAAACCGTGGACATGACCATTGAAACCACCAAAAATATTTTTCCTTCTAAATCATCTAAGTTCCATACATGGTTTTACACAAACAAAACCATTAAAAATTCTTCACAAAATTGTGGCACTTTATTCTTTGGAAACAAACCATTTGTTTATTTTCCTTGCTTCTCTAAACATCCAATTTTATCATTCATGAAAATATTAATTTGTGACTACCTATTTTGAGGTGTTTGGCCGAATTCACCAGGGTCCTTGGAACCAAAAATCACTTTCTTTTCCATCATTAAATCATGACATACATATACATATTCAACATATATATCACAAGCATGCCATAATCAAAGCAATAAATCATGCAAATCATACCAAGCATAGGCAAATAATCAAAGCACATAAACACACATAAATAATTACATAACCATGGATATGAATTCTCACATGGATTCACCATCCATCAAATAAATAAACCATCTCTCACCACCATACTTGGTTGGTGAGATGGATCTCCCTCTTACTTCTTGAAGAACCTTGAAAAGCTCCTTGCTTTGCACTTTGCACAAGTTTTCTACCAACAAAAGTCTCTTGAACATAAAACAAACACAAGTTTATTAGTATATAAAGCTTGAATAAGAGAAACCATGGATCAAACATGGCTTAGAACATGAAAAAGAGGAGAAAACAATGAAGTTTTCCTTACATTTCACCACAAAAATCTTATAACTTGCTCTTGGAAAAAGTCCTTCAAGATGGAAGATTTAGAGCTTGGTGTAAACTACAAAGGTTCTTGAATTAAAGTAAGGATTCAAGAAATAAGGTTGTTTAGAATTTTTGAGTGATGGAAGGTGTTGTATGGGTACTTGGCCATGAGCTTAGAGAAGAAGAGAAATAGAGAGAAAATTTGATAACTTAGTTTCTTGAAAATGTTCAATAATGACCAAGGTGATCAATAATGACTAAAGACTTTGCTTTAGCTTCTAATTCATCATCAAAACCGCCCCCCTTCTTACTTCTCCAAAAATCGTCCCCTCCTTCCATGCATCATCAAAATGTAACAAATCTCCTAGCCACCATTTTAGGCAATCTTAACCATTGATTAGATCAATGGTTAGGATTAATGTAGGTTTTAGGTTTAGGCTTTAGATAGAAGACTTAATCTAGGCCATTGGATCTTTTCTCCTTGAAATCCTAGCCATTAAATGTATCTCCAAAATGAAGGGTCAAGATTGCTCCTTCAAACTTTACATCCAAGGGCTAGAAATGATCCTAGCCACTTTATAAGACTAAATCTCAACCGTTGATTAAATCAAGATCAAGTCTTCACCGTTGATTACATCAATGGTGGATATCCAAGCCACTAATGTTGACTACGCAATACAATATTTATGTTTTTATCTACTATAATCCTTCGAATAATATTTTTACTATATTTTTATCACCCGATACTAAGTACAGTGCAAAACACAGTGAAAGAAAATTTTAAAAACTGTTTTCAGATTTAGGTTTAGTAAGACCCCCCGTCTCTGTCTCAACAGTACGAATATTTTTTGCTACAAAATTTTTTTTACTTTTCTGGACCCACGCCGGGCCTACATATGACCTCCTTGGGCCCACAGAACGGCCCATGGATAACGCTAAAATAATCAGAGTAATATAAAAACTTCATAATCATCCACAAAATCATAAAAATTAAAAAATTCATGAATATCAAATTAGATTACATAAAATAATTAAGACTTAACAGTAATAATTAAATTACGTAAAATTTTTCCCTGACCCAAAAATTATTATTTTCCTGACACGGAGTAAATCACACGAAATGATCAAATGTACTGACGAAATATTCAAAATAATTTTACAGTACACAGAAATCACTAAACAGTAGAATTCTGTTAACTATCAAAATTACTGTTAACTAATTAGGAAGTTTGTGGTGTTACAATACTCCCCCTCTAAAAAGAATTTTGTCCTTGAAACTTGATAAACTTGAGTTCACACCCTCAGAATAAATACAAATATTGTTCCTTTTTCTTTTCTTTTAGTTCCTATGTAGCCTCACCACTTACATCATTCCAAACGATTTTAACCAATGAAATTTCCTAACCTCGAAGTTGCTTCGTCCTTCGATCCTCAATCTTGACTAGAAATGTCTCATAGGTTAAATTTTCCTTCAGTTGTACGATATCTGGCTTGGTAACATGAGTGAGATCAGAAATGTACTTTCGTAGTTACGATACGTGAAATACGTTGTGAAGATTTGATAACAATAGTGGTAATGCAATCTAGTAAGCTACCGGACCTACCCGACATAAAATCTTATACAACCCAATAAACTTTGGAGTGAGCTTCTTAGACTTAAGCACTCGTCCAACTCCAGTCATAGGTGTCACTCGCAGAAATACATGGTCACCTTCTTCAAACTCAAGCGATTTTCTCCTTTTATCAGCATAACTCTTTTGTCGAGTTTGAGTTGTTCTCAGTTTGTCTTGTATCATCTTCACTTTCTCAATTGTCTGTTGAACAATCTCTGGTCCTAACACAACACTTTCACCGTCCTGATACCAACACAATAGTGTTTTGCATCATCTCCCATACAATGCCGCATAGGGTGCCATCCCTATACTTGAATGAAAACTATTGTTGTAGGTGAACTCTATCAATGGTAAGAACTCATCCCAACCTTCACTTTGTTCTAAAACACAAGCTCTCAACAAGTTCTCTAATCACTGAATTGTTCTTTCTGACTGTCCATCAATCTGTGGATGGTAAGCAGAACTCAGATGTAGCTTTGTTCCCATCGCTTCTTGCAAATTATTCCAGAATCTTGACATAAACCTTGGATCTCGATTCGAAATAATACTGGATGGTACACCATGAAGTCTAACAATTTCATTGATGTACACTTGGGCCAACTTTTCCATTGAGTACTTAATATTAATCAGCAAAAAGCGCGCCGACATAGTAAGCCGATCAACAATTACCCAAATAGAATCATGACCTTTTCGAGTCCTTGGTAGTCCTGTCACAAAATCCATTACTATATCATCTCATTTCCATTCAGGAATAGGCAAAGGTTGCAACATTCCCGAAGGTCTTTGATGTTCTACCTTAGCCTTTTGACAGACTAAATAAGATGATACATACTCAGCGACATCTTTTTTCATTCCTTGCCACCAATATAATTGTTTTAAATCCTTGTACATCTTTATGGCTCCTGGATGCATACTCAACCTACTCCTGTGAGTTTCATCCAAAATCAATTTCCTAAGTTCTGGATCATTTGGCACACAAACTCTTCCTTTAAACTTCAGAATTTCATTAGCACCTTCGCTAAATTCCAACTCCGCTCCTTGGCTCTTTGCTTCTTTTGCTTCTTGCAAATACTGGTCACTGTTTTGTCCTTCTCGTATTCTATCCATCAAATCATTTGAAATGGTGATCATGTTTAAACGCATCTTCCCCAACGTCAATTTCATAGACAAACGCATATCCCGAAGTTTCTCTATTAATTCCTTCTCCTTAATCATCATAACAGAAGCATTAAGCATTTTCCTACTTAACGCATCCGTTATGACATTCGCTTTTCTGGGATGATATTGTAACTGAAAGTCATAATCCTTCAGAAACTCTAGCCAATGCCTTTGTCTCATGTTCAACTCTTTCTCGTCAAACAAATATTTCAAACTTTTATGATCACTAAAAATAGTGAACGTTGCTCTATAGAGAAAATGTCTCCACACTTTCAATGCAAACACCACAGCTGCCAATTCCAAGTCATGAGTCGGATAATTCCTCTCGTGAATTTTCAACTGCCTTAAAGCATAAGCCACCACTTTACGATTCTGCATAAGTACACAACCCAATCCTTGGTACGAAGCATCGCAATATACATCGAAAGGTTCATTCGGATCAGGTAGAATTAATACCGGTGAAGTAGTCAATCGTCTTTTCAACTCTTGAAAACTTTCTTCGCATGCATCAGTCCACACGAACAGTTGATTCTTCTGTGTAAGTTGGGTAAGAGGTCCTGCAATCTTAGAAAACCCCTCAATGAATTGTCTATAATAACTAGTTAATCCGACAAAACTACAGATTTTTGATACAGTCTTTGGCCTTTCCCATTCCAAAACTGTCTCCACCTTTGAAACATCAACTTCAATCCCTTCCTTCGATATCACGTGTCCCAAAAATTGAACTTCGCTTAGCCAAAATTCACATTTGGACAACTTGGCATACAACTTATTCTCCTTCAAAATCTGGAGAACCACTCTAAGATGTTCAGCATGTTCCTCCTGACTTCGAGAATAAATCAAAATGTCATCTATAAAGATAACAACAAACTTGTCCAAGTACGAACGAAAAATTCTGTTCATAAAGTCCATGAATATGGTAGGTGCATTCGTCACACTAAATGGCATAACTAGATATTCATAATGCCCATAACGAGTCCGAAACGCAGTTTTGGGAATATCTTCCATTTTCACATGAATCTGATGATACCCAGATAGTAAATCAATCTTGGAAAATATTACGGCTCCTCGCAATTGATCCATCAGATCATCAATTCTTGGAAGTGGATATTTATTCTTAATCGTAATCTTGTTCAATTGTCGGTAGTCTACACATAGACGTGAAGTTCCATCCTTCTTCTTTACCAACAATACTAGAGCTCCCCATGGTGACACACTAGGTCTCACGAATTGCTTTTCCAACAAGTCTTCCAGTTATTTCTTAAGCTCTGCCAACTCTACTGGCGACATCCGATAGGGCGCAATAGATATAGGTCTAGCTCCAGGTACTAAATCAATAGCAAACTAAATTTCTCTTTCTGGTGGTTGCCCAAGTATATCTTCAGGAAATACCTCAGGAAATTCATATAGGGAATTGCGGATCAAAATATCTCGTAGCGAAATAATAGAATTCCCTCACAGGATCCATGCGAAAAGTCCATAATCCGAGTTTTAAAAGTTTACCTCGTGAAGCGTGATGAACGCAAGCGAGGTGAATCACCAACACCGTAATAGCGACGATGTTTCTGCGGTATCCACACGAACAAACTTGCAAAAAAGAGTCACGCCTCTGTTTCGCAGTGCTAGCTGCGAATAGAAGAGAAGAACCTTTCACAATCTCTCACTCACTTTCTTAGGTGCGGCTAGGGTTGTGATGTAACATACATAACAGCCCCCTTAGCAGTACTAGTTATAATAGTGGCTGCCTTAAGTGAGTGTGAGCAATAGCAAGGTAAGCTGTGCAACCCTAAACGCATCTGTCATGAGTTAGGCCCACAATTGAATCCAAGTCCAACTTAGATCCTTATTGCTCCAATTTAGTCTGCTCTAAGTATGCGACCCTGTAGGTTCTCATAACGTTGGTAATAATATTAAAATATCATTTTAATATTACAAACAGTGAGTGGTATCTAGCAACACATCACTACTACCCAAGTAATGAGAATGTCAGTGATTTGACATAACCTATCCGTGACCAATGTTTCTGTGTAGTTTAGTCCCTTTATCCAGATATCCAGATTGAACACAAGGCATGGAACGTGTCACCTTTGTTTAGTTCAATCTTCAGTTTCCTGATTCCCGAGTAGACATAGTAATAACAAATGAGATCAATATCTCATATTGACTCATTTGAGTATGGCCATGCATTTCGTAGTCTCACTCAATCAGGGGGCCCGAAGATATCACTCCTATTATGTAGGAGGGACAAATCCCATCTAGGTCACTCACATCCCTCCACATGTATCGCAGTATGTCTAATAACTAACTTTATAATCATCTTGTTACAGATGACATTTGATGGCATTAAAACACATAACTCCTCATGTAGGAATCGTAGTGATTTCAGGTCAAAGGACCACATACACCATTATCACTATGAGAATTGCTTATGACACTCACGTAACGATCCACGTAGCGTTCTCATAGCGGGTCTGTCTAATACTTCATTACTCTAATATGTAACCATGTGTAGACTTGATATCTCATATCCATGACCCGTGATATGTGGTTATCAGTCTACGCACATACTAGTCTCAATGCATTATTGTTATCCTAATTAATAATAATACTTGACTAGGGACATTTAAGAATAGTATTTTATCCAATAGGATCTCATGATCAAGTCATCCACTTGATGTCTTATGGTATCAAACTTACTATTCTAAGGACTTTATTATGTCTAACAAAAAGAACACAATAAATGAAATGCCTCATATAAAAAATAGCATAATACAATGTATATAAATACAGACAAAATGTATTGGCCTCTAGGGCATACACCAACAATTCATTGACCACAAAAATATCTTTCAAGACATCTTCACATTGATCCTCCAAAGAAGACAACAATAGATACCCATGATCTCCTTCCTTCAAACAAGCTTCTACTTGAGTTGCCGTTAGGAATCTAGGATCCTTAGCCTCAGGAAATACTAATGTCTTATTCGAACAATCAATTAGGATATGGTTAGAAGATAACCAATCCATTCCTAAGATTACATTAATCTTGGAAAGTGGCAAACAAATCAAATCCACATGAAAGATTCTATCCCTAACACATACAGGGCAATTCAAACATACTTTTGTAGTTATCACAGGCTTATCAGTAGGAGTAGCCACACTCAAATCATAAGGCAATGTAGTCACAGTCAATCCCAAATGCTTCACATAATCACATGCAATAAAAGAATGTGTTGCTCCCGAATCATAGAGTACGGTTAAAGGATTACCTTCAATAGTACACTCCTCCATGATTAAGTCATCAGATTTCGCGGCTTCTTCTCCGCTCATAGTATACACTCGACCACCCGCCTGTGGCCTTACAGTACGAACATTTCTTACAGAAGGTTCCCTCTTTATCTGATCACAATCCCTGGATAAATGTCCAGGTTTCCCACATCTATAACAAATAATTCCTTTATGCTGACAATCTTTGGTCAGATGGTCCTTCCCACACTTGTAACATTTAGGTGTAGAAGTTCTAGCTTGACTTGCCTTACTGCCACCAGAACTTCCTCCAACAAATTGTTATCGGTTCTGATTTCCTACTGGTTTGGTATATGGTTTCTATTGAAAACGATTTCCTCCGCTACTCTTTCCTCTTTGGAATCTTGTAGGTCCAAAATTCTTATTTCTCGCCGCACGCTGCTGATCAATCTCCTCAATCTTACGGCACTTATCCAACAATTCTGGAAACTGTTCAATTCCCAGGGTTGCTACAGCTCGCTTAATGTCAAGCTTCAATCCTTCCTCAAATTTTCTACACTTCCAATCCTCATCTGGGTGCATCTGAAAATACCTCGAAAACTTAGATAAGCTCTTGAACTTTGCAGCATACTCACTAACAGACATCACCCCTTGCCTCAGACTAAGGAATTCCATCTCCTTAGCATGATGCACATTTGCTGGAAAATACTTTGCCAGAAACTTCTGTCTAAAGAGCTGCCATGTCACAACTCTTCCTTCAGCTTGTAACAGTCTTCGGGCTCCTGCCCACCAGTTTTCTCCATCACCCACTAGCATAAATGTTGCAAAAGTCAGCTTCGGCTCATCAGTACAACCCATACCTTTAAATATTTTCTCTAATTCCTTGATCCACAGATCAGCTTTGTTTGGGTTAAATTCTCCCCGAAACTTCGGTGGATTGTTCTTACAGAATTCAGACAAACTGTGAGCATCCTCAGTTGCCCTTTGATTTTGCTGTACCACTACATCAGCCATCTGTTGCATTGCTGCTACAGCTGCAGCCATGTTCTGGTTATCATTACCAACATTTTCCATTCTTGTTCTAGTATTGACACGTCCTCGTCCTCGTCCAGCCATTATTTTTCTCTACTTAAACTGGACAACACAAAGAAAGTAATGTCAATCTTCAAACAATATTGTTTCTTTTCAGAAAACAATCACAGAGAATTACACAACACAAACAAGACAGACCTAACCACAAACCCAAAAGACTCTAACTTGGGCTTTGATACCAACTAATGTAACACCCACCGTAGGGTGCCACATTTATGTTACTTAATTACCAAATTACTTCTAAGTTATAAAATGTGATATTGTGATAAAAATACGAGTTGTAAAATTTCTTTTTTTTCCTTTTTGATATCGATAAATAAACTTAGCGAAAAATAAAAATATTATATATCATCACATATAATTTACATTATCATACATTACAGAAGTACTGTCGACATTTTTTATATACAGACCAAGTTCTCAAAATAATTAAACATAATTTAAAACTCACATATTGCCCAAGTCTTACTAAACAGCAGAACCCTCAGATGGGTCCTCCTCAGATTCCTCAGCAGGAAGGAATCCAGCACGACGCGAAGCCCTACGGACAGGTGTCCGAGCAGACGACACAATACTAATTTTCGTTGGGACATAATATCTAGTATCTCAATGCTGCCTGATGGACAACGGAAATTCAACATGTATATATATAGTTACGGAAAAGAACGAATCTCTACGAAACTCTTTGCTCATAATGACCATCAGGTTTCCCTCATAAATTAGTCCCCTCTCATTGGGACTAGTCCTCCACGCTCCAGCTCCACCATGGAACTGTAATCTCACGTATCCGAAGAAACTTGACCAAGATGCCATCCGATCAAAACTTAGCTTCCTCTGGAGTCTGCTCTTCTTCACCCTCTTGTTCAGTCCCTTGTTCAGCGTCTTTGCAAATATAAATACAATACAAAATAATATTCAAAGAGGTGAGATCACCTACACCAATACCAATATGGTAGCACAGAGATAATATAAACAACATACCACACAGTTATATCATACCACAATTATAATCATGCCATCAACATTATTTATTATAACAGATACAATAAATAATAATTACCATCATGCCATTAACATTATTATCGTCATCATCATCTAATTATTCCTCAACAAAACAATTGTCATAGCCAATATTCCTCAATTATTATATCATATAGATATAAATGCTCAGATTTATGCATGCGCACATAGACTCAATTTCCTACTGTATGGAGCTAATACTCAGTTCGGAGAAATTGATCCGAAAGATCTGTCTGTACTAACATGCCTTAGACCACGTGCCACATTTCTCATATGTGTTTGCACATCTAGCATATACACGATAGTCTTTACAAGATCTTGATTAAGAATAGTGTCTCGATCAGGATCATCGGTACGTTGCATCGGTCTAACTTACGGAAAGAAGAGCTACCAACCGCCAATGTAAACAACCCGCACCCCACGGTCAACAAGTGACTTACACTACACATATCGCACCCACTCAAGAAGTGTACGTCTCTCCTAGGCAAATAGCCTCATACAGTCCATCGGACCTTTCCAATGCATGTTCAATGCACTAATGCCAATCATTGGCAAAATTTATCATTTTCTCATATAATGTCCATACACTGATCCATGTATGTAAAATGCACTAATGCCAATCATAGGAAAAATTCATCATTTTCTCATACAGTGTCAAAACACTTTTCCAACAGTAATCCTACTATTTATTCAGTCGCAAAATCATATTATAGCGTTTTCATAGTCGCGAAACACTTTTGTCGCGTTTTCACAATCGCGCAATATTTCTGTTACATTTTCACAATTTCGCAACCATTCTGCTGCATTTTCAAATCGCGTAGTGATTTTCCATCTTTTTCTCAATCACGTAAAAATATTCCATTATTTTTCAATCATGTAGTGATTTTTCAACGTTTTCATCAATCACGTAAAAATATTCCACCATTTATAAATCACGTAGCGATTTTTCAACAACATCTCAAACACGTAAAAATATTTAAACGCTTTCCAAATTGCGTAAAAATATTTAAATATTTTTCAAATCGCGTAGAAATATTTAAACATTTTTCAAATCGTGTAGCTGAAAAATCACATTTTTAAGTTACGTAAATCATTTTTCACCATTTTTAAACTTTGTAAAATATTTCTCAACCTTCAAAAAATCCATTTCAACCTTTCTCAAAATAATATGACTTTTCACATTATTTTTTTTCACATTTTCTTACTCAAGAAAATTCTTTTTACAATATATTCATAATTTCATCATTTCATTGAATTAATTCAATGTTTCTAATTTAAAATTTACTAACGCTCTCCAAAACCCAAAGGATGAGTTACACATTAGAAAATCCCAAGTCACTAGTGTATTCTTTATAATTCCAAATAAATTCTAAAAATCAATCCTCTTTAAAATAAATTGAGGTTCAAACACTTTCAACCTCTCTTTTCCATTCATATACGAAAATTCCATTTCTCAAGTGATAAAACACTCTGATTCCCTTTCCAAATTCCTTGTACTAAACCAAATTATATTTCCACTTTGAAAATCACTTTGTTTCATAAAACCAAGGCATTCACAAGCCTTCAAAACTGTGGACATGACCATTGAAACCATCAAAAATATTTTTCTTTCTAAATCATCTAAGTTCCATACATGGTTTTACATAAACAAAACTATTAAAAATTCTTCACAAAACCTTGACACTTTATTCTTTGGAAACAAACCCTTTGTTTATTTTTCTTGCTTCTCTAAATATCCAATTTTATCATTCGTGAAAAAATTAATTTATGAACACCTATTTTGAGGCGTTTGGCTGAATTCACCATGGTCCTTGGAACCAAAAATCACTTTCTTTTCCATCATTAAATCATGACATACATATACATATTCAACATATATATCACAAGCATGCCATAATCAAAGCAATAAATCATGCAAATCATACCAAGCATAGGCAAATAATCAAAGCACATAAACACACATAAATAATTACATAACCATGGATATGAATCCTCACATGGATTCACCATCCATTAAATAAATAAACCATCTCTCACCACCATACTTGGTTGGTGAGATGAATCTCCCTCTTACCTCTTGAAGAACCTTGAAAAACTCCTTGCTTTGCACTTTGCACAAGTTTTCCACCAACAAAAGTCTCTTGAACATAAAACAAACACAAGTTTATTAGTATATAAAGCTTGAATAAGAGAAACCATAGATCAAACATGGCTTAGAACATGAAAAAGAAGAGAAAAGATGAAGTTTTCCTTACACTTCACCACAAAAACCCTAGAACTTGCTCTTAGAAAAAGTTTTTCAAGATGGAAGATTTAGAGCTTGGTGTAAACTACAAAGGTTTTTGAATTGAAGTAAGGATTCAAGAAATAAGATTGTTTAGAATTTTTGAGTGATGGAAGGTGTTGTATGGGTACTTGGCCATGAGCTTAGAGAAGAAGAGAAATTGAGAGAAAATGTGATAACTTAGTTTCTTGAAAATGTTCAATAATGACCAAGGTGATCAATAATGACTAAAGACTTTGCTTTAGCTTCTAATTCATCATCAAAACCGCCCCCCTTCTTGCTTCTCCAAAACCGTCCCCCCTTCCATGCATCATCAAAATGTAACAAATCTCCTAGCCACCATTTTAGGCAATCTTAACCATTGATTAGATCAATGGTTAGGATTAATGTAGGTTTTATGTTTAGGCTTTAGATCGAAGACTTAATCTAGGCCATTGGATCTTTCCTCCTTGAAATCCTAGCTATTAAATGTATCTCCAAAATGAAGGGTCAAGATTACTCCTTCAAACTTTACATCCAGGGGCTATAAATGGTCCTAGCCACTTTATAAGACTAAATCTCAACCGTTGATTAAATCAAGATCAAGTCTCCACCTTTGATTACATCAATGGTGGATATCCAAGCCACTAATGTTGACTATACAGTACAATATTTATTTTTTTATCTGCTATAACTCTTCAAATAATATTTTTACTGTATTTTTATCACCCGATAATTAAATACAGTATAAAACACAGTGAAAGAAAATTTTAAAAACTATTTTCGAATTTGATTTTAGTAAGATCCCCCGTCTCTGTCTCAATAGTACGAATTTTTCTGGCTATAGAAAAATTTTCACTTTTCTGGACCCACGTCGGGCCCACATACAAACTCACTAGGCCCATAGATGACCCATGGATAACGCTAAAATAATCAGAGTAATATAAAAATTTCATAATCACCCACAAAATCACAAAAATTAGAAAATTCATGAATATCAAATCAGATTTTGTAAAATAATTAAGACTTAACAGTAATAATTAAATTACGTAAAATTTTTCCCCGGCCTAAAAATTATTATTTTCTTGACACGGAGTAAATCATACAAAACGATCAAATGTACTGATGGAATATTCAAAATAATTTTACAGTACACAGAAATCACTAAATAATAGAATTCTGTTAACTGTCAAAATTACTGTCAACTAATTAGGAAGTTTGGGGTGTTACACATAATGCCCATAACGAGTTTAGAAAGCTATCTTAGGTACATCCTCTACCTTAACTCGAATCTAATGATAACCTGATCGCAAATCTATCTTAGAGAAAACAGCTACTCCTTTCAATTGGTCCATCAAATCGTCAATTCTTGGAAGTGGATACTTATTCTTTATAGTCACCTTGTTCAACTGGCGATAGTCCACACAAAGACGAGAAGTTCCATCCTTTTTCCTGACTAGTAGCACCGACGCTCCCCACGGCGAAACACTCGGTCGCACAAACTGTTTCTCCAACAATTCCTCTAATTGCTTCTTCAACTCTACCAATTCTGATGGCGACATCCGATATGGTGCAATCGAAATAGGACCTACTCTTGGTACCAAATCAATAGAAAACTCGATCTCTCTCTCCGGTGGTAAACTAGGTACCTTATCGGGAAAAACCTCCAGAAACTCATTGACGATAGGAATAGCGTTCACATCTTTCTCACTCTTGACTTCTAAAGAAGACAACAACATGTATCCTTGGGCTCCATCTCTCAGCAATGATTTGACTTTAACGGCAATCAAAAATTCTGAATTCTCATCCTTAGGAAAAACTGTGATTTTGTTGGCATAATCTATTAGGATATGGTTAGAAGATAACTAATCCATTCCTAGTATTATATTTATCTCAACAAGAGGTAAACAAACTAAATTGACAGAAACTACACGATCATTTATGGTGATAGGACAATTCAGACATATTTTGGATGTAACAACAGGCTTGGTAGTTGGGGTAGAAATAATCAACTGGAAACTCAGAGAAGACACAACAAGTTTCAACTGATTCACATAATCATATGCAATAAATGAATGCGTCACACCCGAATCATATAGTATATTCAAAAGATTACCTTCAATGACATCTTCCCCCTGAATAAGATCTTCAGACTGAGAAACTTCAGCTCCGGTCATCGTGTATACTCGCCCTCCAGATCGTGGCTGCGTAGCATGAACATTACTTACAACTAGCTTTCTTTCCGGCTGGTTAAAATCCCTAGAAATATGTCCAGGTTTTCTGCAATTGAAACAGATTGTTCCTTTGATCAAACAATCTGTAGATATGCGGCCACTCTTTCCACATTTAAAGCATCTTGGCGTAAACACCACATTTGACTAGCTCTATTACCACTAGAACTTCCCCCAACAGATGGACGTTGAGGTTGACTTCCCGGTGGTCTCGAATAAGGTTTTCGCTGAAATCGGCTATTGTTGTTGTTGCCTCCTCTTTGGAACCTTGTCGGTCCAAAGTTACAATTTCTTGGATATCGTGACGGCTCCAACTCCTCGAGTCATCGACATGTATCCATCAAAGCAGGAAATTGATTCATCCTCATAGGTAGCACTCCTCGCTTCAATTCTACCCTTAACCCTTCCTCAAACTTACGGCATTTCACGCCTCATCAGGTTAAATATGGAAATACCTTGAGAATTGTGACAAGCTCTCAAATTTGGCAACATATTCACCAACAGTCATATTGGCTTGACATAAACCAAGAAATTCCATTTCCTTGGCACGTCAAGCATTGGCAGGAAAGTACTTCTCCAGAAATACTTCACTGAATACCTCCCAAGTAATTTCAGTCCCCTTAGCTTGTAAAAATCGGCGGGTTCCTCTCCACCAGTTCTCACCATCACCTCTCAACATAAAAGTAGCATATGTCACCTTTCGATCATCGGCGCAGCCCATTCCTTCAAATATCCTTTCCAAGTCTTGTATCCAAAGACTCGCCTTCTCTGGATCAAATTCGCCTTGGAACTGCGGCTGGTTATTGTGCCTAAACTCAGACAAGTTTAGAGCATTAGCAGTCGCATCTTGTTATTGGGCTGCTCATTGATTTTGTTGGGTAATCACCTCCGCCATTCGTTGCATAGCCTCAACAGCTGCAGTCATTAGGTCCACATTACGTTCCACGTTCGCACGTGTTCTTCTTCCGCTAGACATCTTTTTCTTCAATCATGACAAAACAAAGTTAGATGTAACCTTTCGGAAATAAATCACAAAGAATCACACAACACAAGCAAAAACAGACCCAACCACAACCCCAAAAGACTCTAACTTGGGCTCTGATACCAACTAATGTAACACCCTAATAAGGATGTCACATTTTCGATACAATAATAAAAAAACCTTACCCAAGTTACAAAATGTTTAGTACATAATTAATATGAGTTGTAAAATTTTTCTTTTTATACATGATATCATTAAATAAATTAAAACGAATCACAAAACAAAACAAACTATTATTACACACCATAATATACATATGATTTTTGTCTTAAGTATACAAATAATTTACAACTACAAATATTTAATAAAGCAGTAAAAAGTCAGCATAACACTAAAACATAAAACATGCCCAAGTGCACATCAAAGATTTCTAACTCTCTGAAGGATCATTCTTAGATGGATCATCGGATGATAGAAATCCTGGATGTCTCGCAGCTCTACGGACAGGAATCCGTGCTATTGATACACTTCTGATCTCACTAGGTGCATGAAAATGTCCTCCCCAGTAACGCCTAAGAGTCAAAGGCATCTCAAGATGTAAATACAAAGTAGTAGTAAATATCAGTGCTCCATCAAATTCTCTACGTAGGGTCATAGTCAGACACCCCACATAAACCACTGATCCTCTATCTTCACGCAGTCGCCAGGCTTTAGAGCCTCTGTGAAAATCAAGTCTCACAAAACCAAAGAAATCAAGCAAAGCCATAACCACAAGATCAATCCAAATGATATGGGTGATCTAATGGCTCGTCTTCCTCGAACTGATCACTCGGTTGCTAGTCCTCCGGGTATTGAATCTCTAGAGGCTGCTCCTCTTCCTCTTCCTGAACTTCTTTACAGAATATAAAAATAATACAGAAAACACATACAAAGAGGTGAGATAATCTACATCATTACCAGCATGGCAGTACAAAAAATGACAATACATACAGATATCACAGTTGATTCAAAAATCCATATCATCACATCATGCACAATATCTCACATTAACACATCAAACATAATATCTCAAATTTAAATATAAATAATCACATTATGATGCAGTCCATAAATGCAAATGTACACCGACTCATTCCTACTCCATGGAGCTAAACACAGACATTAGAGAGAATGATCCGCAAGACTTGTCTGTACCTTAGGCTGCCCAACCAACTATTACACAGTTAAACATCATGTAAATTACCCACAGTCAAAACATCATGTAATTAGTACACAATCAAATACGTCGTGCATATAGGCATTGTACTAGACAGTCTCCACAAGATCTTGATTAAAAATAGTGTTTGTCGAGATCATTAGTGCATTGCCCGTTACTATAATGCCCTTAAGCACATGTTAGACTAGTAAATGGTTACTAAAGGTAGCATTTGACTTGTTTAGCATGTCAGTCAAGTTTTGTGACAAACTGAGTTCATTTAGGCACTTAGTTGCAACACAGAAGTTGTAAAGTAGCTTAAAATGACTCAGATAATAGCATAAGTTGCTAAGTTAAGATAAATAAACATAGAAAGTTTATTTCTAGGTCACAAATAAGCCAAGTAAGATGTGGTAAAAGTTTCAAGAGAATTAGAGTCAGTTTGGTATTTTTAGGCATACTGGTTGTGCATTTTAATATCGAATGACTAGCAGCAGATATAGAAAATTATGAAAATGGTGAAACAACAATTTAGATGAATCCTATGATTTATTCTAAAGTTGTTGGAAGCTGAGAAACTTGAATTAGCATGATTCAAGTGTCCTTAGCAGATATAAGTTTCAGTGTAGAAACCTAAGTTAATCTTTTCTCTTAATTCTCTCCACGTCCTATCCTCTATTTCTCTCTTCTCTCTTGGCAGAATGAAGAAAAATAGAGAAAGAAAGAAAGAAAAGAGAGAAAGGGGAGAAGGGAGAAAGGGGAAGAAGAAGGAGGAGGAGAGGAAGAGCAAGATCAAGAGGAGAATCAATCATTAAGGAAGAGGAATCAAGTAGATCTTGGCTTCATCTTCATCTTCAAGACCAAGATGTAGGGGTGTTTGCTATCTAGTTCTTCATCTTCTATTCCTTTCTTCATGTATGAGGCATATGAAGGTTGCTATGTGGTTAGGAACTTTAGTTGTGATTGAAAATCACCTAGAATCTGAGTTGAAGATTGGATCAAGTTTAGGAAATTAATGGAATAGGAAACACAGCTGTTTTCTACTCCAGGAGTGCTGTTCTGCAGTGTGGTATTCGAATACCAAGGTTGGTATTCGAATAAAACATCACAGACAACTCCAGAAGGTGAATTTTCGTGGGTGGTATTCGAATACCACCAGAGGTATTCGAATAGACCCAAAACAGAGAGAAAACTCATTTCTGACAGCCTGTAGTGTTTTGAGCATAACTCGAGCTACCGATATCGGAATGAGTTGATTCCAGAGCCATTTGAAAGATGAGACATAAGGCTTCATATGGTAAAAATTTCAGAATTATTGAGCAAGCCAATCAATACCAGTTTCTGTATGAATCCAAGGCAGATTCTATAGAAAAAGACATTCTGGCAGCTAGTAAACCAGATTGCATAATTTCTTGCTCCGATGTATCGATATGAGACTAATGGCATTTTGAAGCTAAGATGTAAGGCTTCTTGCCTGTAAAATTTTAGAGTTATCCCATTTGTGGTTTGTTCCCAGTTACAATTGAAAGTCAGGTCAAAATCAAGTGAATCAAAGAATGCCCTGTTTTAGCCTCTGTAAAATGTTGCATAACTTTGGCTACACTTAGCCAAATGAAGCAAGGTTTGCGGCATTGGAAAGATATGAGAAAGAGCTATATGCTCATAAAATTTCAGAATTTTAGAAGTTATGATGCATGTTTGGTGCAATCTTGAAAATCAGCCTTTTTAGGCAAGATTTGAGGTGTTTTTGAGAAAGTCTAGAATGCTAGTATGCATAATAGTATGCTAGTATGCATAATAGTATGCACTCTAGTAGAAAATGAGAAAGGTATGAACTTTAGAATATCCAAGAGTAGTGGATTAGCTTAGGAAGATACCTAAGACCTTGAACGACAAAGAGTTGCAAGTAAGAACCACTCTTGAGTTAGATTCACTTGAGTGGAGACAAGATTGTGTATTAGTTCCAAAGAGGGAATGTTTAGGTACTAAGTCTCAAGTTAAATAAGACTTGGTACATTGCTAAATACACAATAAGATGAATTGTAACTAAGAAGATGTCATAATCACAACGTAGAATAGAAATGTGCAATAACTCATGTATTAGCAAAGATGAGTTAGAAGTACAAGATAAAGGGAATTTACTTCCTTAGATACTAACAAAAGTATGGAAGTTAAGTTCTTAAGCATTCCATGAGTTTAGAATAGTTAAAGAGGTATATGGAACCTTAAGCACACAAGTGTAGTATAAGCTACTACCGAAGTATGATAGAAGGGAAAGCTAGATACAACGAGAATACGTACGTATGTTAGCACACAAGTGTAGTATAAGCTACTACTAGAAGTGTGATAGAAAGGAAAGTTAGATGCATGAATTACTCTCTTTAGTTAAAGTTGAGTGAATTATACAAAGTTTTAGAGAAATGCTCATTTATTTCCTTAAGCAAGGGTAGATGAGGCATTAGTTAAGATAGACTCTTTCACTAGGATGAGTGGAGTCTATAAGAGAGTAAGATGGTGTTTATGTAAGAGTTAAACATAACACTAAGCTTTTCACATACTAGTTAGTTAAGCTAGTATGTATGTGAGGAAAAAGAACCTTAGTGCAACCAAGATTAGTGGTTTGCCATAGGTGAGTATCTAACACCTCAGCAACATAGTATTGCATTAGAAATCACTTAAGAGATAGGAGTGATGAGGTGGTGCTTAGGTACAAGTATGAGAAATGGACTGGTAATGTTTACCTGAGAATGTAACGTTATATGACGTGAGGTCATTTAGCCAGAAGGTAAGGAATCAGAGAAGTTCCTATGGGGATAAGTATTTCTAACCAAGTGCTAAGGTTACATGTAGTATGAGGTTACAGATTCTCCTCATTACAAAGGGTAAACATAAGAAGCTAAAGTTCCTAGGAGAATATACTTAGATCGTAAAGGAACTAAGTATATAAGTATGAAAGTAAGTCTATGAATTGGTCAAGTAGGATCGATCTGATGAGTATCCTTTGATGTCATTCATGGAGGCAAAAAGAGATAGATGGGTGTCTGAAGGACTTTTGAGAAGGACATAACCCTAATGTCTCGATATTGCCAAGGCCAAAGGAGATAAGTGGGAAATCCAAAGACGCTCTTTGAGTAAGGATGAAGCCCGAATTTCTCAGCATGCCAGGATATGTGTAATATGAGGATAAGCTTTTCCTTTAATTACCACTGGATGATATACTGACTAGTTCCTAGCAAACTTCTTTGTTTTCAAAATAGACTTTTGCATGTATTTCAAAATAAAACCCTGCATTTGCATTTCATTCACATGCTCTTAGGATTTCTTTAGGCATATTCATATTACATATCATTATCATTGCATTCACGGACAGTTGTATGGGCATTGTTCGTCACTGTTGGTATGTACAGCTATATCAGCGTTATATATATGAACAGTGTGTAGGCTATCGGTTGATATCACACTATAAGAAAGTGTGTAGTTATGAGAAAAGAGGAGGAAACTCCTAAGTTAAGAGAAAAGAGGAGGAAACTCCTAAGTTATGAGAAAAGATGAGGAAATTCTTAAGTTAGAAATTATAGCATTTGTTATATATTTGTTATATACAATGTTATAGTTAGATGGTATTGGAATTACTTTTACTGAGAATGTTTATTCTCACCGAGTTGCTATTCCATGTAAATCCAGATGCGAAAAGAGCGAGGATCGAGCACGGTACTATGGTACGAGACTCGCTAATGGTAAGAAGAGAAAGCATGAAGACTAGAGTAGTTTTTATTGCTTTAAGTAGACAGAACTTATGTAATAAGTTTATATTTGTTCTGTAAGTTTTATGTTATATGTATTATAACAAGCCCTCAGGTGGCTAAGTTTGTATATATATATGTATGAGGTTTAAGTTTTTTCGCAATCTCTCAAGGCTTTCTATAATTACTCAGTTGTGATTATGGATATATGTTAGAATAAAGTATGAGGAAGTGACATTTCTAGTACCGTTATCTTTATATATAGTTGTGAAACTATGATATATCCAGATATCTGTATTAGGGTGTTACAGTTACCACAGCCTAGAGGAGCTACCAACTCTCTACTTGTGGAATCCTCCGCACACTAATGCCTCCAAGTTCAATAAATGAATCGCACTGCGCCTATCACACCCACAACACGGTGTAATTCATCTCGTTAGCCAATCGTCAATTTCAACCAAATTGACACATCTTTCAATGTATAAACATAAACCAAAATTACACAAATACCCTTATTATCACTATAAGCCATAATTACAACAATACCCTCAGTATCGGTATTAACCAAATATAGTATGTCTCCACTTGACAGTACTATTTCTCAACATGTCTGGGTCCACCACTTTGGCCCGATAGTAAAACTCACTGTTCCTTTTAGTCGCGTAAAGATTTTATCGTGTTTTCACAATCACGTCATCTTTTTCAAACGTTTTCAAATCGCGTAAATATATTTTGACGTTTTTAAATATCGCGCAATGTTTTTAAATCATTTTCTCAATCGCGTAAGATTTTTAAATCGTTTTCTCAATCGCGTAGCTTAAAAATCATTATTTTAATTATGCGTAAGCTATTTCTAGTATTTTTCAACTACGTATAATATTTTCTTTACATTCTAGTTATACTTTGAAACTTTTCCCATTATTTGTCCACTTTTAATAAATTTTGATAACATTTTGTCTAGAAAATTCATTAAATGATATTTTCTACGTTTTTCTTTAAAAATTACCCTACTTTAATTATAACCATTATTTACACTTTGAAAATCACTAACGTGCTTCAAAACCCAAAGGTGAGCTCTATGTTAACATTTTTCAAGTGTTCACTTTATTTCTTATTTATAATTAATTCCTCTAATTTAGGTTTCTAAAACTAAATTCATTTATTTCGTTCTCCAAAAATTCATTGAAATTAAATTCTCTTTAAGTTAACTACTTAGTCCACATTAGAAAATAATTTTGAAATCAAATATACATTGAATGACATTTTGGCCGAATTTAACATATTCTTTACAAATGATCTTTAAATAACTTTCCATCTTCGAAATCATTTTCAAATTTATTAATTTACTTAAATCAATTAAGACATCCTTTTAGAAAATGGTTGAGAACATTTTGGTTCTCTTTTTCTTGGTGAAGCTATGAGCTTCCTTGTGTTCTTTGGAACACTCATGCAAATCCTCACATGTTATTCACATCCTATCATAATTATCATACATATATGAACACATACAATATATTTTAAAGCTATAGACATGCATACACACATAATCAATCACAAAATGGAAAAGACATTAAACAACCAAGTGAATGAATCCTTATAGATTCTTCACCACAAATACATCTATTTTTTCACCACCACACAAGGTTGATGAGATTAAATCTCCCTCTTACCTTAAGGAAAAACAAACTCCTCCTAGTGATTTCGTGTACCCTTCAAAGAATCCCTAACAAGCTCAAACAAATTTTAAAAAGTCATAACTATAGGTGAAAAATATAAACCATGGATCAATCTTGGCTTAGAACCTAAGAAATCAAGTTAGAAATAAGAAACAAGGATTTTTACCTTGTAGGAAAAATCTTCAAGATGGTTTTCCAAGCTCTAGATGAATTTTTTTGAAGAAACTTTTAAGATGAAAAATGCTTAGAATAGTGTTTTGATTTGAGAAGTAGGGTTAGGTGAAATTTTAGAAGAGTGGATGTGTTGGTTTAGGGTGTTGGCCGTGAGCTCTCAAGGAGAAAGATTATGAAGTTGTTCTTGGTGTTCTTGGCTTTTGGTAGAAAGAGAAGAATGGTTTTGAGTGATAGTAAAATGAAGATGAAAATGAAATGAAAATTATCTCCTAACACCAAGCACTTGGCTGTGGAGCTCCTTCAAAGGAGGTGGCCACTTTAGTTGACTCTTAAGACTCCTAATGGCCTTAGATGTGATCAATGGATGATATTCAAGGCTTTGTCTCCAAGCTTGCTTCTCATTGGTGTAGATAATCAAGTCATCAAGTGACTAAGCCCTTCTTGAAGATGCCATAACCGAATGGCCTTAGGAGAAATAAACTAGGTTTTAGTTCATTTGGTTTCCTAGTTAGGTCTAAGTTAATTTAGTTAAGTTTCTTAGTTACTTAGTTAGCCATTTAGTTAGCTAGGATGACTAACCCTTTTCTTGATTCTTCTAGAACCTTCTCTAACTAAAACTTAAATGACTAGTTAACTAGGTTTGTTCCATTTAGTTACTACTTAGACACCTTAATTTAACTTAGTTTAGTTAGATCAACTTAGTTAGGTTTTTCTAGTTACTTACTAACTAGTCTAACCACTTTTGTGGACTTGTTTCCTATTGGCTTAGAAACTTTCAAGCCACTATTGTTGACCACATCTCATTGGCTTAGAAATAAATCAAGCCAGAAACGTTGACTGATTCTCCAAACGTGGGTCCCACAGACTTTTTCGGGTCTATGGTCTATTTGGAGCAAAATTTTTACTGTTTTTAAGACAGCAGGTATTGTCTAATAAAATAATATTATAATAATATAAAATATTTTTATTACACAGTTAAATTCTAAAAATTAAAAGATTAATACACGTATCACTCGGAATTGGGTTTAGTAAGATCCCCCAGTTCCAAATAATTAAATTAAGATTTTCCTGGCCCTAAAATTATTATTTTCTTGACTCAGAGTAAATCACACACAACAGTCAAATACAGTCATGAAACAGTCAAATTCATTTTATAATTCACAGAAAACATAAAACAGTACATTTAGGACAATATTGTAATTCAACCAAAAGTTGGGGTGTTACAATTAAAATGCAGAAAATATAAAGGGCAAGAATTTAAAGTGCATAAATTTAACATGTAGGAAAGTAAAGTGCAAGAAATGTAAAGTGCTGAAGATTAAAGGTGCAGAAAGTATAAAGAAATTTAAAGAACAAGACTTAAAATAAAGAAATTTAAAAGAACATTACATTAAAGTAAATGACTTGAAATGAAAATGGAAGGTATACTTGGAGTCAAATCCATTAATCTGCTCGAGTGAGATGTTAGGATTGTATATCCAGTAACTAACCATTTGTACATCGTGAATACTAGTATTTATAGGTAATTTATGAAAAATAACTGACTCCTAAAAACTGGCCACATACATGGTAGTTATGCCACGTTTTCCACTAACATCTTACTTAACTTTCAACAATAACCAACTCCTGACCATTTAATACTTGTGTCGACCACCACTTAAATCTAGTCTATCGATTTCAGAGTTAGTAACTTTTCTTTCGACAAAACCAATTCTTGACCATTTAAGAGTTGGCCACCACTTGGATCATCATCTGGCCGTTGATTTCAAGACTGGTATCGCCAACCTTCAACATGTCGGTTCAATACTTGGAAAATTTCTTCAATGTCATCATCGAGCTGTCGAAAATCTCTTCGTCGAATATCTTAATGTTATAATCTAGTTGTTGAAACTCTTATTCGTCGAATGTCTCAATGGTATCATCTAACCATCAAAATTATCTTTGTCGAATTAGAACTTGTGATTTTACCCCCAACACATTCTTAGAACAACACTAAGATGAACCTTCGCTAAACAAATCTTTGATCACGTCAATCTATATATATATATATATATATATATATATATATATATATAATGCTAGAAACAAGTTGTTGATTAAATGATATTTGCAAAAATGCTACAAGTAATTAAACGGGGGAAAAACACAGACCAGTAATAGCATTTTATCGCATCCAAAGAAGACATGAAAGATGGTTTGCAAATCCATTACTCATCATATATTCACAGCTTTTTAAGGAATGTGATTGAGTAAGAGAAAATGATAAAAAAATATGTATAATAAATAATATTACATAAAGTATAAAAAGAGATGTATGCACTTTTTGATATAAGAATATAAGAGTTGTATCATAAATGACCCACCTTCAAGTACATACATAGTTATTACAAATTCTTTAGGCACCCGCTCCTTCTGTGCCACCTCCTAATGCTCCATCACAATCGGAAAACTACTGCTTGATTGTAGCAATCTCAGATATCCAAAACTATTGTGCTGACAAGATACATGGTAGAATTGTAAAGCCAAGTTGTAATCTTAGATTCTACTATGATCCTACGCCTGATGCTCCTCCTCCTCTTCTTCCAACCTGTACTTAGTTTCAATGATTATTATAGTAGTTCTTTAATATTTGTGTGATTTATTTGTTAATTTTTATAATTTTTTAAATTAGTTTAGGCATAACAATATAATCTATGAAGCACGAACATGTCATTTTTGAGACGTATTCACATATTCGATACATGTTCGTATCGGATACATGGGAACATTCGTATGACACACGTGTCCTGTATATCCAAATGTGTCCGATTAAAAAAATTATTTTTTTTGGACTTGGATACGGTTTGGACACGCTTGGACACATCTAGGACATGACTCAGACACATCTAGGACACGACTTGGACACGACCTATTAATATTTTTTTAAAAAAAATTAGTTTCCATGACTAATGTCTAATTAGTAAGTTTGTAACTTACTCAAGTTCAATCACATGATTGACTTTCCAAGCCACTATTTTCATATACTAGTATTTTAAGTTTTATCTTTTCACACGCCGCTATTAGGCTTTTAAGTTTTATCTTTTCATACACAACTATTTTTATCCACTCTTTCTACTTTTGCTCGTACCAAGTCATCTACTTTGTCATCACCGAAGTTTCCCTCATACAACTATTCCCTCTAATTAATTTTTTTAGATACACATGCACTTATACATGGTTAGTTCTATTAGGAGAAGTTAGTTTAGAAAATGTCAATAGAAATTATGCTCCATATTTTTGGGAGGGACTTACTAGATAGCAAATATTGGCACATACGACATATATTAAGATATTGTAAATCTTCTATATATATATATATATATATGTCGTGTTTGTGTCCTATAGTTTTTTGAATTTGGTGTGTCCCCGTGTCCATGTTTGTGCTTCATAGGATATAATACAAAATGTAAAAAATAACTTATATTAATCCAAAAATTAATATAGATTGTTTAAATAATGAAAATAAATAGAAAAAAATATTTTTAAGTCATAAATAATTAAAATTAATTATGATAATTTTTGTGGAATAAAATAAATAAATTTAGTATTTTTAATAAATAGAATAAAAGTTTAAAAGTAAAATTAAAAAAAGAGAGTAACTTGAAAAATTATGAAAATTTGTGGAGTTGTTAAATAGATGGTGAAAATTATTTTAGAAATGATTATAGGTTGGAATAGATATCTGTAAGCATATACATGTTACGGCCTTTTGACCAAACTGCCCTAAGTGGCAAAACTATTTACTAAATTGTCATATTTTTTAAACTATATACCAAACCGTCACTCTTTTGGCCAATGTGACATTTTTTATTATTTTTTGTTCTATGTAGAAAATGCTAAAGTGGATGGCACATCCATGTGGAACACGCCAATAAGCTTGGCGTTTCCACGTTGAATGCATCAGTCCCTTTAGTGCATTGCACTTGGAAACGCCTAGCTTATTGGCGTTTTTACAAAAAAAAATCCAATACTGATGGCGTATTTATGACATAAGCACTATTTCACTTGCCGTTTTCAGGTTATATATATCTCAATTAGTCTTCCAACTGATCCATCGTCTTCATTTTCTCAATTTTCACTTTCTCTCTACAAATTTTCTCTCTCTAAACTCTCTCTCACCTAATTCACTTGGTAGTTGCTGCTATAAGTGGTGTTTGAATCTCCTGTTTGATCATATTCAAGTATTATTCCTTATATGTAAGTATTTATTATAATGTTTGAATATTTTTTTTATGACTTGTTGGCTTTTTTATAATTATATTAATGTTAATATATATTTATGTTAGTTTATACGTATTTGAGGACTATTATTGTGTATTACTTTACTATGATATTGTACTCGAGTACTATTTATATATGTTAGTTGATTATCAGTGTACACTTCATTACTCCCATATAATTTGATTATCCTGTTGCTTTTAACTGGTGCCTTCTTTTCTACCATTGATAACAAATTTTAAATATATACATTATTTTTCATATTGTCACATTAATTGTTGTTGTTGTTGTTTAGCATGCAACGTGACATATGACATTCTGTGTAAACCCAGGCCTTGAGGATGGCTCAATTTTGAAGTTGTAGAAGTATCATGTTTCTCAGCATGTATAACAGAACATGAGGACCGGCACTTACGTGTTAGACATGCTAAGAAAACAAAACATATGGACCCCCTGCACAGATTCTTCCATATCTAAAGCAGGCTAGCTTCTTGGGGGTTGTTCATATGGGCTATTACAGTATTGATCACTCCTTGATTACTGTGTTAGTAGAGAGATGGTGCCCAGAGACATATATTTCACATGCCTATCGGAGAGTGCACTATAACGTTGGAGGATGTCGATAGCATATCGGGTCTTCCTATTGACGGCGTTGTTGGCCTTACCCATCAGACTGATTAGCTCGATTTATGTGATCAGTTGTTAGGGATTGATGACACTTTGTCGCTTATATCTGGTGTAAGCATTGATATGACATATTTGTGACAGCCAGCTCTTACAGAGCTCACGGAAGATGATGATGACGATTACATGCAACAACGTGCACGACATTACATACTTAGGTTGCTTGGGGGTTTTTTGCCCTGGTCATTCTAGTAAGTATGTGTACTTGATGTTCCTTCCGCTATTGGAGGACTTTGCTGTTGCCGGAACATACAGTTGGGGATCTGCAGTCTTGGCACTTATATAGAGACCTTTGCAAGGCTACGAACTACAACACGCGAGATTGGAGGGGCTTGCATCTTATTGCAGTATTTGGCATGGTACTGATTCCCCCGACTTGCCTTTACACTGGCTGACCATGTTCAACCCAATGTGTTCTATGGTGCTGATCGTGGTCACTTACATCCATTGAGATGGCAGTAAGTTTCTGAACATATAATTTCTTTACATCACTTTGTTCTAATACTTTGCTCTATTGCTTTGCTCTATTAGTTTGCTTTATTGCTTACTTTGCTTTATTTCTTACTTACATCCATAATAATTTGACTTATAAATAGGTGTCGTAAGCATAAAGTTTTAAGTGATACTGTGACCGGCGTACTTGAATATTATTGCCGATTCTTTAATCATAATGCTTTTGGGGAGGCCTAATATTCAGGAGAAACTTTGTCAAAATTTTCATAGAATATTCATGATTGAACTTTGGTTGAACAATGTCAAACAAGTTTATGAAAATATGAAATTTGAAATGTCCCTCTGCGTTAACCAAAAATATAAAAGAAAAGCCTATGAGTTCTTAATTGAAAATATTTACATAAGGCAAGACTAGCAAGACTAGCAACATAGACCTACCTCCTACGATCATAGGTCAATTTGTAAGGCAACACTAGTAACTGCCACTCCTTAACTCTCCCCTTTATATAATACCGAGTGGGTTTCTATTGTGGCGAGTCTTTTTGCTAGTGGGCGTTTCAAAACACCAAACGTGTTGGCATGTTTAAGTAAAAAACGTCATCCAACATGGCACATCCACGTGGAAAATGCCAATAAGCTTGGCATTTCCATGTTGAATGCGCGCCAAGTGGAATGCACCAAAGGGACTGGCGCATTTAACGTGGAAATGCCAAGTTTATTGGCATGTTTCACGTGGATGCGCCATCCACTTTGGCATTTTTCACGTGGAATAGAAAATAACAAAAAATGTCACACTGGCCAAAAGGGTGACAATTTGGTATATAGTTTCAAAAGTATGACAATTTATTAAATAGTTTTGCCACTGAGGACAGTTTGGTCAAAAGGCCTACATGTTAGAACAGATACATATAAGTATATTAGTTTACTTTCCTATGTTTATATTAATTTAAAGAAAAGTAATAGAACCTAATAACTATTAAATGATATGTATAGAAACCTAATGAAATCCTAAATTTTTTTATAACACCTATGGAAGCTAGAAACTCATTATTGGAAGATCAAAGTATACCTAAGAGACAAATCTCTCACACTCAATGGCAACCATATATTTTGGCCTTATCTCTCCCTCTCCAATGCCTCACCACATCCACACACTCTCACAATTTCTTTTCACTCTTCTTTAAGCAACAACAGGAATGTAGGAGAGAAAAGAAGAAACCCCATGGCTACCATTTTTGGTCTTATCTTGCTCTTCTAACCCTTATCTTACAAAGCCTTAGTTAGACAACTTCATCTACTCATCAAACTCCACCAAGTATTGCTCTTAAATCCATCATCAAGCAAACTTCAAGTTCTTTCCTCCATCTTTTAAGAACTAAAGGGAGCCTAGGTAGGGGTCTATGTCTCTTCCTCCATGCTTTCAATTTTTGTTAGTGTGTGGAACTTTATTTTTTATGCTTGATTGTAGAGTAATTGATGACTTACATGTTGATGTTCTTATGGCTAGGTTTTTTGGGTTTTTGGAAGAATTGAGTATGGACTGATTAATTCTTACTTTAATAATCCTCTTTGCTTATAAATTATATGTTTGTTGATATTCGTATTATTGGACTGAAATTCTTTGGAGAATTTGAGGGTGGAGCTTGTGGTTCCAAGAGCATGAAAGGGAAAGAAATTATTTTGAATTCTTCCATAAATTGCTATAACTCATGTGTTTAAAGGTCTTTGTTATGAAATTAATTTGAAAATTCCTATTGATGCCTTTGGTGCTCACTTGACCAAGATACACAAAGAAGTTTAAAATTGATGACTTTATGGAATTAATGTGGAGTTTGTTTGTTAATATGTTAAATTGATAGGTTATAATGATAGGGATACGAATTTCTTATTTGAAATGATGAGTTTAAAAATTGATGGTGATTTGGTGGAGATGACTGAGATCTCCATAATGAGATTCAAAGCTACTCTTTGATTTGTTGTTGTTTGATAATTTGGATTGACAACTATTATTATACTTTGTGGATTTTGGCTTGAGAATATGTTGAGGCCTTGATGTTATCTTGATCAGAAAAGAAGAGAAATAAAAAGCTCTTCACACTTGATGTTATTTATGAGATTACCATGTCGTTTGGGTTATGAGGTGACTAGTAAATTTTACTAGTTGTGTACTAAACTATTTGAGTTGTAAGATGACTCATGTAACATCCCGAAAATTTATAATTTTAGAATGCATGATCATTTTACAATATTTGAGATTTTTAGAAATTTTTCTGGATTTTTTCGGAGAACGCAGAATATATTAATATTATTCCTCGTTTCGCGTGCACGTTGGGCAGAATTGGCAAAACGACTGTAACGCTCCCAAAGTTGGAAAATTTTATTATGAATAGTCATTTTCTAATGTTTGTGATTTATGTGAATTCTTTCAGAATTTTTCGAAGACGACGAATATTTTAATATATTCCTCGTATTGCATGCATATTGAGCAGAGTCGGGAAAATGAAATATTTTTTCCGAGAACCTTGGACTATGGAAACGTCGACGGGGGATCTTACTAAACCTGAGGCCGGACACAGTTTACAAGGTTTCATATTTTTCGAGAAATTTGAACTGATGGAATAATAAAACAATGCGAAGAATTAATTTGTCAGATTTGTTAATGCTAACTTCTGCCAACTATAACTATTGTCCAATAAATAATAACATGTATTAAAAATATTATCACATTATTCAAAATCTAATTTTTGTATCACATCTATTAGTTTTAATTTCAAAAGAAAGATTAAATTTAATCCAAGCTTGTTATGGGAAGCTTCCTAGCAGTTTCCCTTGTAACACATTTTCTCTCTCTTTCCTTTCCTCTTACTCCATGGCAGACAACTCCTTTTTGGGGGAGTCAAAGGTGCTTTCTTTCTTCTATTAACTCATCTTCATTTTTCTCAACACAAAACATTTAACACATCTCTCTTCTTTTCTTCTTCTCTTCCTCTCCTTGCTTCACCACCGTACACACACTCTCATTGGAGATCATCTCCATTGTTTGCTACAACTAAACTCATATCTAGCTTTCTTCCATCATTCCAAGACCATTTTCCTTGTGGCCATCCTTGGTTCTTCTTCTTCCTCCATTTTTCACCATTGAAGCTAAAGCTTTGAGCTTGGAGGTAAAGTCTTAACCTTTCTTTCACTTTCTTCTCATTTTCGTTTTTCTTGGTCACCTATGTGATCAAGAACTCATTTTTCCATGGTTTGAGTGGACATTATGGAAATCACTCACATTGGTGTTCTTCTTGAAGGGGAAAGCGAAAATCTAGGGCAAGAAGAGGTAACACCTTGTGTTGTCTTCCAAATAGGTAAGAGGGAGATGATCCTCTTCAACCAATCTTGGTAGTAAGGGAATGTCTTGTATGTGTGTTGTTATTGATTTCTGAATCCATGTATAAAGTTCTCTCATTTTTATGTTGTTCTTGATGATAGTGTATTTTGTTGGGTTTGTATGATTTGTTGATGCCTCTTGCATGATTTGAAGGTATATTTGAGTATCTTGTTAATTAAATATGATAAGAATTGGTTTGGTTTAAGTTAGAGGACCTGGAGAATTCTATTTTCTGCAAGTTTACGCGTGGTAATCGATTACACGAGGCTTGTAATCGATTACCAAGCTCTTAAAGGTATGAAATCGTGATTCTGGAAATCTGGTAATCGATTACATCTTGTGTGTAATCGATTACAGAGATTCTGTTCAGCTTGTAATCGATTACAAGGATGGTGTAATCGATTACCAAGCCTATGATGTTACGAAATGGTGCTTCTAGGAATCACGTAATCGATTACAACTTGTGGGTAATCGATTACAGAGGTTCTGTCCAATTGGTAATCGATTACCACAGCTGTGTAATCGATTACCAGGGCCTTGAAGTTACGAATCGTGGTTCTAGGAATCATGTAATCGATTACAATGAGATTGTAATCGATTACAGAGATTCTGTTACGCTGGTAATCGATTACCAGGGTGATGTAATCGATTACCAAGACCCAAAAATGAGATTTTTGAGCTGAAAATGATTGAGATTATGGTTCTTTGTCCCTTGTAACTCAAACATAACCAAAAAACCCTGGATTCAAGGATTTTCTTTTGCTTAAATGTGATAGGAATATGTATTCATATTAATAGAGAAGAAATGATTCTGAAAATGGAATTCTTGGATCCATGACATGGAAATTGTGGTACGTAGGAACATATATTCCTAGTGAGAATTATTGATGCAAGTGTGATTCCCTATGTGGGTTATGCAATTATTGATTCAGTATTCAATGAGATAAGAAATGATGATATGCCATTGAGGCAATGTTTTTAATAGATATATTGTTGATATGTCATGTTGATCATTAAATAATGCTTATGTGCCATTGAGGCAATGTTGATGTTGAATGCATCATTGATGAACATACATGATTGGACATTGTGTCATCATGCATGCGTGTTGTCCGTGGGACATTATTGAGAAGGCTATGTTGCCTAGGAGTTTGAATAACATCTTTGTGCGGGTGCGAATAGACTAAGCGTAGGTGTCATATGTTGTTGGCCCTGGGGGCGTCGGGGTGTGTGTGTCTCACAATAGACAGTGGTAGCTCCGCTGGGGCCGTGGGATAGACCAGTGCAACACACCGACGATCCTGCCGGAGACGCTGTCCTATGTCGCGATCAACTGTTGAGGTGCCATGTGTGAGCCATTTTGTGCAAATGTTTTTATGAGATGAGCACACTATATTTTTAGGCTAACGATACACTGGCATTACTCCTTGATCATTCACTCCGAAGATATTTATGTCTAGCTCCATGGAGTAGGAACTTTGGTACCCTTGTTGCATTGTGAGTTGTCAGTCACATGGTCCATTGAGCATTTATAATTGAATAATGTGTTTACTATTATGACTGCGATATTTATTTGACTCTTGGTAATGCTAATGTTGCTAGCTGGCTATGGATAATGTTATCTATTGTTCTTTGCTGCTTTACTCTCGTTAATTGCTCTCATGTATTACTGTACTTGTATGTATTAACCGTGTCTTATGTGGGCGTTCGACGCCGTTTATTTTCTTGCTGCCATATTGGTATTGAAAGCTGGGAATCTCACCTCTTTCCTATATTTGTGCATTTCTGTTTTATATTGATATTTGATAAAAGATCGTGAGGAAGATAAAGAGAGACTATACCTTGGTTGATTGACTTGAGCATCTGGACAAGATTTCGTCAGCTACGTAAGGGTGCAGCCGCGTGGTGGCATTGATGCCTGTCGTGTCAACTGGAACGCATGTGTCACGTGCATATGGGGTTGCGGTCTTGTCTTTGGTAGTACCCATCCCTGGGTTACTACTCCTCCCCTTTAATGTTGTTATTCTCGCTGTATTTTATTTGACTCTGTAATTATTATATTCTATGTTATCAGTGATTCGTGTAAGTTGGCTATAAACTATATATATATAGAACGTGATTTCATTCCAATGGTTGTATTAAGGGTTGAATACATTTATATTCATTCATGGCTCATATTTTCTACTTATGCATAAATGTGAAAAAGGAAAAATTAAACTCCTAAATTTGGAAACTACTGTTATCATGACTGTGACACACCTGGATTTAGTAACTGTGGTGTAATGACGATTGCGCTGTAGTTGGTATATTTAGGTGCGTTACAACTCATGTCTATATAATGAAGCTTGATTATTTTGATTCTTATCTCATGTATATGTGAGTTGCTAGCATTTCAAATTGCCTTATGAATTACATGAGTTATATGATGATATGAGAAATTGGAACTTAGCATGCTTATGAGATGAATTATAATGTACTGAAAATTGATATGCTCCTTTAAAATGTTAAAGTTGAGCCAATAATTCAATTAAAATGTAAAGTGCATCTTTAAGTACTCAAAGTTTAAAAGAAAATTGGACATGATCCTTGTACCTGGGGGTGATCCTTATATGTTATTCCCTTATGAAGGGTAACTTATTGATTGATTGTTTTGGCCAATGATGATATTAGAAATGATCCTTGTACCTGGGGGTGATCCTAGATGTGGCCAATTATTGATATTGGAAATGATCCTCGTACTTGGGGGTGATCCTAGATGTGGCCAGTAATTGACATTGGAAATGATCCTCGTACCTTTGGTTGATCCTAGATGTGATTCCTATGTGAAAGGAAATGAGTTAATAGATTTGGCCAGGGTTACCTGGGATAGTGCAGTATAACGATGAACTGTTACATATAGGATGAATACTCAGGCCTAATAAGCAGACAATCACTGAGTATTAGGTAGTGTAAGGAGGTGACATGCCCTCTCTACCTATTTGAGATTAAAGGACATGGGTCCGGGGAATGAGCTGAGAAAGACGATAATTAACAAGCACTAAAGAGAAATTAAAGTCATTGCTTGAGCATTGACATATCTTCATGACTTTTCTATATAAATCATTAATTCGATAATGGATATTTACATTTTGAGTTAAGTGTAAATATTTTAGAGATATTGTGAGATGATCTATATGTTGTTATATTTCTAGAAGGTTCTATGATTTATTGGTTGATGTGCTTGTAAAGTTGTGTACTGTTTGGGTATATGTTTATGAAATTTGTTGTTCAATAATTAAAATTGAACTTTTGTCATCGGGAAGGGAAAGGAAACAATTTGATATTTGCCACCTTTCTTTGAAAGATTTTAAAAATGATATAATTCCCTGAAGCAGTTCAAATTATTGTGATGATATCTTTTTGTTAGAAATACTAAAAATTTCTAGAATTCTCACATCACTATTTTCTTTTCCACGGTAATTCCAACACATGATCCACCCTCCGTTTAGGGATGCAGATACTGATGAAGTTCAGAGACACTTATTCTTTTTTTACCATTGCCATGTCTTTATATTTATGTAGTGGTTTGTACATGGTTTATATATACCTATGAAGGCATGATATGTATAACTTTGATACTGATGTACTGGGATGTATTGGTTACTAATGCTAGTGTGGTTGATACCAGCTAGGTGATATATATATATTATATATATATATATATATATATTACATGTATATGTTTGTACACCAGGTTGCTATATAAAATTTCTATGGTACCCGATTAGATAAATGTGCAAGTTTCTAGTGTTCTATTGAAGGACTCAAAGGATAATAAACATACATTAAAGGAATGATTAAATATTGGTTGGTAACTTAGTGGAGACATTCGTCCATGCTCTTCACTTGAACAAAAATTAACCCTCACAAGGCTTGAGCAAGAAATAAAATTGGTATAGTTAATTATCAAGGTAAGTAAAAAGTTTTGCTGTAACGTGTTTAAGCCTAAGTATTTTAGTGTACTCTAGATATACGTGGAGTAATCAATCTTGGGGTGTTACATTTGGTGGTATCAGAGCAGTTTGTCTTGAATGAACCTCGGGCATGGACTAGCCATGCTTGTAGCATATCAGAAGTTCCCATTTTATGTTATGCATTATAGTTTTCTTGTCTCTAATGAAGAGATGTATAGTTAGTTTAGATATGCATAATGCCTTAGGTGTGTTAGAGGTTTCTACCACACTGTTTACATGATATTGAGACTGAATAACTCAATATGTATTATTCTGTGTGCTAGAAGCCAAAAGCATCCACGAGGCATACTACTGCCAATAATGAAATGGCAAAACTCATGGCGACCTTTTAGGGAAGTGGCTGTTGTTATGAGGGGGTAATCTGCCACAATGAATCAAATGTTAGAACATATGAAATGCTATGAGTTTGTTTGTTATGCTGGAACTTAATTGTATGGCATGGTTATCGGCCAAGGGTCAGCTCAAATGCATTTATGAGTATGTAAATGGATTTAGTTGAGCTAGGGTCTTATGGTTTGAAGAATATGTATTTTATTGAATACTTCTACGAATTGTTGCTCAACTATTTGATTTCTTGCTGAAATTGTTACTCTATATCTATCTAATAAGCGGCTTGGAAAATACTCTTTAAAAAAAAACTTCATATTGAAAGATGATCTAAAAGTTAGTTACTAATATGGATAATGTGTTGTAATATTTTGATCTATATTGTTGACTATTGGTGTTATAAACTGTGGTTTCTATTGTACTGTAAATTCTACTTCTTGGCTGTAATATGTTGGGTTATGGTGTGATTATCAGTTGAGTTTGTAAACTCATTACATGTGTGAATATTTATTATTAACGCCACTAGGGGATAATAATCAGTTAGGAAGAGACATGAAACTATTGTTATATTTTTCACTCTTTCATCGTAATAAACTGTAAACATGTATTTAGACTGTCCAGGTGTTGTAATTAAGTTTGTTTGTCCTATTTTATAAGTGTATCAGCTGCACTGTACTATATTTAGGCTATAAATAATTTCAGTTTTATGAATGTTTTGATAATTTAGGTATGGATTGGAATAAATTATTACTAAGCTGGACGGATTCCGAGCTTTTCCTCTAATGATTGATTCTATTTTGTTTCCAGAAAGATTAAGGATTGGAACAACTAAAGTCTAAATAGTGAAACTTAGAGTTGAACCAAAATTGATAGGTAGGTAGTTGAATATGAGTTGCATATAAGTGTTTTGTTGAATGCTCATGATTTCAAGTTATTAGATTTTTCTTTAAATTATAGTTTTCAATTTGATTCTGGTTAAGAACATAGTAATATGTCAAGGAATGTAATGGATGTTACCCAAGTGGCTTCTTTACTCAAGATGGGTGGTCAATTGAGTAGTTAAAAAATTCTTTGAAAACTTTTCGCAAACACGTTAAGAACAAAATTCATTGAAGTTATTTATTAAGATAAATGAATGAACCTAGAAGATTGAAGGATTCTAGCAAATTTAGCAAGCCAATAAAGGTATATTTAATCAATATTATAAATTAAAAAGCAAATATTAGGAGCAAGGGTTCAGAAGAGCAAATACTGGAATTTATCCTGGTTCAGCCACCAACTACTTGTAACCTACGTCCAGTCCTCGACAAACCACCTAAGATTTTTCCATTATCAATACAAGCTTCAATAGGTGCTTGCTACCATTACAAACCTCAGCACTCTTCATATCTTAGGATACCCCACCCTTGTGCTTGAGCCTCGACAACAAGGATACCTCACCCCTACAAATCTCCTGAGGGATCCCTCACCCTCGTTACAATGAATCAGGAATGAAACAAAGAGGAAACTCTCTCAAAGAACGTGTGTTACAACTTGAAATGCATTCTGGGCTATTTGTAATCGATTATAACCTCAATGTAATCGATTACATGGTCTCTACCTGAGATGTAATCTATTACAAGCCTTACGTAATCGATTACGAAGCCTCTAGAAGTAGTGTAATCAATTACAGACCTCATGTAATCGATTACATAGCTATTGACTTTTGAAAATTTGATTCCCGAATAGATGTAATCGATTACTAAGTCATTGTAATTGATTACAAGCCTCCAAAGAAGCTATAAACTGATTACTAGGCTTAAGATAAAGATTACAAACATGCTTGAATCCATTTTTAAGCCCCATTTGACCATGAAACACATTGAGATTAAGAAAGCTTGGATTTTTAAAGAAATAAGCTTGATTTTCATAATCTAAGATAAAAAAACCATTTGATTTTTGAAAAAGCTCTTTTTAGGAAAATAATTGAGATACCAAAAGAGCTTCTTACATTAAGATCTTAAAACTTAGAAACTTGTCAGCTTTGCGTCCGATCTTGTATCCATTTGTACTTGGCCATCATCTTGAGTTTGTTATCATCAAAATCTTGACGTAAGCATTCACATTCTCCCCCCTTTTTGATGATGACAAACCAACATAGAGAAAGAGGAGCAATACGTGCAAATATAATATATTAGATATTAAGACATCACTCTCCCCCTGAGTTCATGCATATTCTCGCTCTCCCCCTGACTTATGCAATCTCTCCCCCTTTTGACATTATCAAAAAGCTAAGATAAAAGAGATGCAAGCATTCAGAAAAAAATTTTGGCAGAGTTTCAGCAGCATAACGATATGTATAGGATCACCAAACAGAGTAACAAATAACAGACAATAAAATAGGAAAAAGTTCAACCAGCATACTCAGAAAAGTAACCAACAAATATGCTCAAAAATCCAGGTAGCAGAGTATATAATCAATAGAGCAGTAAATAAGTATATCAGAGGATATAAATAGCTGAAACACCAGAATAAATAGAGTTATATGCAATATAGTATAAAAAAATGCTACTGGGTCAGATAACAATAAAATAAACATCATGACTAAGACTCCTGATAATCACATATTTTATTCATTAAGAAACCCTTATGTTTAGTCATTTACACTCTCCATATTCTTAATTGATTGAGTTTGGTATGATTTTGTGAGTTTGAGCTCAAATTGGTCCTAATTGAATATTTCCAGCATTATTGAGATTTGACACTGTTTCTGTATTTTGGCCATAACTTGAGTTCCTAATATCTGATGAACATGAATTTTACCTTGTAGGAAAGCTAAGAGGAAGCTCTACAACTTTGATGAAGAGCTCAAAGTCTGATTCAGATGTCTAAGGGACCTAAGTTGACATGGAAGTCAGAATACGGGTTCTGTCAGTAGAATCCAAACAGTGTGCACTCAAAAAAATCATATCTCAAGATGTAATAATGGAGATGGGCTGAAATTTGGACATTGGATAGTCAAGATCCAAATAAACAACTTTCATGAAGAATACATTTTGAGAAAAAGAAGTCTAGTAGGTCATTTTGAGCTTGCAAGTCGGAACAGAGGAGCTGAAGTTGGGTTTGAACAACCTACGGTATTTGGGACATATCTTGGGCTTAAGGAAGCCAAATTGGACGAACCAGCTATCCATTTTATAGCCAAGACAAGGATCTACAACTTTCATGAAGAACACTTTTCGTGGTTCTGAAGTATAGTGGGTCGTTTTTGGCTTCCAAGTCAGACACGAAATTTTCGTCCTCAACCATCCACTCATCCATCCACTAATCCACTAATCCACTCATCCACTCATCCACTCATCCACTAACTCACCCACTCATCCACTCATACACTAATCCAACCACTTAACCACTCCACCCACTCATCCACTAATCCATCCACTCACCCATTCATGTCCATAATTTCCCACTCACCAAAAGTCCTTTGGCATTTTTCACTAATTCAACCACTCAACCATTCCACTCACTCATCCACTAAACCAATCCACTAAACCAACCCACTAATCCATCCACTCAAACACTCCACTCACTCACCCACTCATCCACCACTTCCCTTTGTCATTTTGTTACCTTAGACTTCTATAAAAGGCACCATTTATCATGAACAACATGAAATTCTCCTTCATTTTCTCTCTAAGTTTCTTCTTGCTTCTTCATAGTTTCTCATAGTTTTGTATATTTTGATGCTCCCCTTCATGGTAATGGAGGGCTAAGCTACTTTGGGTCAATTTAGAACTCTTGAAGAGATTGTGGTTTGGATTCTTGAGACCTTGGTTATGCATTGTATTTGATTTGTAATTGAATTCCTCTTTTCTTCTTCTTTTTCTTCTTGATCTTGAATGCATGAATGGTGATTCTATTTATGTTGATCGATTGATCTTGGTTTAAGATTGAGATTTGTGATGAAACTTAGAACTGATTTATCTAAACTAATCACATAAATGAAGATTGAGATTTGTGATGAAACTTAGAACTGATTGATCTAAATTAATCACGTAATTGAAGAGGTTAGGTTTCTTGATTTGTGCCTAAGTTAATTGAATTCGGTACTTGAAATTAACATAGATTTTCATGAATGGTGCGATATGCGGATTTGTGTTTATCACTTGTTAATTGAATTCTAGACGATCGTCTAGTATGAATTCTCGGATTTGATGCAGAGATCTCGGTTAGATCCAAATTAACAATTCAATTGCGCTCAAGTGTTCTATGAAGGGTCTATGATTGAATCCACCCAATCTTGGATAGGTTTCTAAATTGACTACTCTTTAATTGTCATTTCTTTCGTTAATTTTGTTAAGTACAATCTTAATCTGTCAAACCCCCCTTTGCTAACTTTCACTTGATTTGATTAAATTGCATCTACGATCCTTGAGGAGACGATCCGGTGTTGTCATTGTGCTACAAGCTTAGGTAATAACTTCGGTTATAATTTTGATCGAGTTCTTCGTCAAAATTTTTGGCGCCGCTGTCTTGGGGATTAGTAAGTGTAATCTTTCATTTGAAGTGTTTTTACTAACTTTTGCTTTTTATTAATTTTTCTAACATTTTTAACCGTTGTCTAGTGTATTTTGCTTATTTATTTGTTTTTGTGTGATGCATGACTAGGTCGAGCCCGATAACTTGGTTGACTTTGATCCCGAGATTGATAGAACCTTGCATAGGTTGATTAGAGCTCGTAGGCTAAGTGCAAGAATTGCTTCTGAATTTGATCTTAATATTGAGAGTGAACTTGAGATCTTGAATAATTTCAAACTATGGCCGATAACATGCAAAATAGAACTCTTAAGGAACTTCTTTAAACCCCGATATAACTAACGGTCTTTGTGTATTCAATACCCAGATCTTGATCTTCGATTTTGAGTTAAAATCGGATTGATACATTTGTTGCCCAAGTTTCACGGTTTTGCGGTGAGGATCCCCATAAGCATCTAAAGGAGTTCCATGTGGTTTGTTCAACCATGAAGCCACATGGGATCTCGTAAGAGCACATCAAGCCGAGGGCATTTCCTTTCTCACTTCCGATACTGACCAAGGATTGGTTATTTATCTTTTACCAGGTTCAAGAACAAGTTGGGTGACATGAAACGGTTGTTCTTAGAGAAATTTTTCCTCGCCTCTAGAGGCTTTGCCATTAGAAAAGATATATGTGGCATAAGACAAATGACGGAGAGACCTTGCCCGAATATTGGGAAAGATTCAAGAAGTTGTGCTCGAGTGTCCCCACCACCAAATCACCGATCAGCTCTTAATTCAATATTTCTATGAAGGCTTGTTGTCAAATGATAGAAGCATGGTGGATCTTTGCCTCTGGAGGAGCCTTAGTAGACAAGACCCCTGGAAGAATGCGAGAGATTTGATAGCAAACATGGCAGCCAACACCCAACAATTTGGCACACGAATTATTACCTCAACCAGAGAGTCAATGAAATTCAATCGTCTCATGTAGACCAACAGAGAATGGAACACGAGACTTGATGAATTAACTTCTTTGGTGAGGCGCTTAGCGATGGCACAACAAGCACTAATGCGATTGCTTTGCAAGCAAGTGTGTGGCATTTGCTCTTGTTCATCTCATCCTACCGATGCATGCCCTACACTTCGAGGATGGTGGTTCTATTATTCCGAGAACAATGCTGTTGCAGCGGTGGTATTTTTCTGGTAGAGCCCAATATCAAAGCAATCACAAAGAAGACCTAGATATGATCCATTTTCTAATACCTATAAGGGTGGAGGGACCATCCCAACCTAAGATATGGAAATTCTGGTCAACAACAACAATGGCCCTACCAACAGCAGAACCACAGTTTAGATACCAAGCTACAGGCCCTAGCAACAAGTACCAACCACCTGCATTTAGGCAAGCACAACCTACTCTGCCACCCATGCAGCAGCCCCTCCAACTACCTGTTCCAGTAGCCACTCTAGCTGAGCCACCTTTCGAAGACTTGATGAAACAGTTTCAGCAGAATGTCAATGCCACCATCCAGAATTTACAAACTCAAATTGGGCGGATGGCAACCACTGTGAGTGAGCTAAAAAGTCAAGGGGTCGAACCAATTGCCTTCACAAACAAATCAACAACCCAAGAGGCAATGTAAGTGCCATTAGCTTGAGAAGTGGCGAGAGAAGTTGACGGTCCTACTCCACCACAACCGAACTACAAGTGCATCAACGAGGAAGGTGACCGAGAAACAAAAGAAAGTGGATAGCTCACCAAAAATCGGATACGTAAGAAATGTGCAGAGAATTCAAATCGGCTATTCCACTACCTTTTCCACAGTCACAAGAGTCACAGCATCAAGCATACCGCGCAAAAGAAATAGAAAGAGAAGTCATGGACACATTCGGGAAGGTGGAAATCAATATTCCCTCCTTGATGCAATCATGCATTCCCAAGTATGCCAAATTCCTCAAAGAGTTATGTACTCACAAGAGAAGACTTAAGGGTACCGAGAAAATAAGCATGGGCGAGAAATGTTTCGCAATGATTCTACCAAGCATGCCACAAAAATGCAAAGATCCCTGGAACTTTCACAATTCCTTGCACGATAGGTAACTCCAAATTTGAACATGCAATGCTAGATTTGGGTGCTTCGATTAATGTCATGCCTATGTCAATTTATCGGTCCTTGAACATTGGCACTTTGCAACCCTCGGTATAGTGATTCAATTGGCAATAGGACCATTCGCTCATCTGCAGAGTGCTAGAAGATGTATTAGTTCGGGTGAATGAGCTAATTTTTCCAGCGGACTTCTATGTCTTGGACATGGAAGATGAGTCTTCAGCAAACCATGCTCCATTAATTCTAGGCAGACCATTCCTCAAGACCGCCAAGACCAAGATAGATGTGCATGCTGGCACCCTTTCTATGGAGTTTGGCGATGATTTGGTACAATTTAACATTTTTGATGCCATGAGACATCCCCTAGAGGAGCATTCTGTTTTTCATATTGATGTGATTGAGATGCTAGTTGATGATGTTTATACTAATTTATATGCTGAATTCCCTGATATTGTTGACTTTCTGGATTCTGTTTCTTGTGATACATGTGTTGCTTGTGATGTTGAGCCATGTGCTACATGTGCTGAGATTTATGCTGGTATGAGTGACGATGCAACTGCTGACTTGAATGATACCGCATGTGAAAATAGAAGTCAGAACTGTGCTGAATTTAATGTTGCTGAATTAGTTGTTTCAAATAGCTTGCCTTGCCTTCCATTGTACATGCCTCCATCCTTAGAGTTGAAGACTTTGCACCATCTTAAATATGCATATTCGGAGATGGTGAGAAGTCACCAGTGATTGTTGCTAAGAATCGCAACCCGAACAAGAAGAAAAATTGCGCAGTGTTTTGAGGCGGAATAAGCAAGCCATCGGATGGACACTTGCAGATCTTCCCGGTATTAGTCCCTCCACATGCATGCATAGGATTTTATTGGAAGAGGATACGAAACCAAGAAGGCAACCCCAAAGGAGACCGAACCCCTTGATTCTAGATGTGGTGAAGAAGGAAGTGACCAAGCTACTTCAAGCGGCATTATTTATCCCATATCGACAAGTAAATGGGTGAGCCCGTGCGGTGTTATTCCCAAGAAATCGGGGTCACAAAAGTAGTTGAGAATGAGAATAACGAACTTCTACCCACAAGAGTTCAGAACAGTTGGCGGGTTTGCATTGATTATAGGCGGCTTAACCAGGCTACCAGAAAAGATCATTTTCCTCTACCTTTCATTGATCAGATGTTGGAGAGGCTAGCTGGCAAGTCACATTATTGTTTTCTGGATGGATATTCAGGTTATTTTCAGATTCATATAGCCCCAAAAGACCAAGAGAAGACTACTTTCACTTGTCCATTTGGCACATTTGCATACAGGAGGATGCCGTTTGGTCTGTGCAATGCTCCGGGCACCTTTCAAAGGTGTATGGTAAGTATCTTTTCTGACTTTTTAGAGAATTGTATGGATGTGTTTATGGATGATTTTACTATCTATAGTTCTTCCTTTGATGCATGCTTGGATAGTCTGGCTCAAGTTTTACATAGATGCATTGAAACTAACCTTGTTCTGAATTTTGAGAAATGTCATTTCATGGTAGAACAAGGTATAGTTTTAGGACATGTAATATCTAGCAAGGGTATCGAGGTAGATCCTGCAAAAATAAATGTTATTTCATGCTTATCTTACCCCACATGCGTGCGGGAGGTTCGCTCTTTCCTTGGTCATGCAGGTTTCTATAGGCGATTCATAAAAGATTTCAGCAAAATTGCTCTTCCACTATCCAACTTGCTACAAAAAGAAGTGGAGTTCCATTTTGACCAGAAATGCAAGGATGCCTTCAATCACTTGAAGCAAGCATTGACCAAAGACACACCTATCATCCAGCCACCCAGATTGGACACTTCCATTTGAGCTCATGTGTGATGCCTCTAATTATGCTTTGGGGCTGTTCTTTGCACAAAGGGTCGGTAAAATATCTCATGTCATCTCTTATGCTTCAAGAACTTTAGATCCTGCACAAGTCAACTACACCACCACTGAAAAGGAACTTTTAGCAATTGTTTTTGCTTTAGACAAATTTCGATCATATTTGCTTGGTTCTAGAGTGGTTGTATTTTCAGATCATACAGCTCTGAAGTTTCTCCTGAAGAAGCTTGATGCAAAGCCTAGATTGATTAGGTGGATTTTGCTCCTCCAAGAGTTTGATATTGAAATCCGTGATAAAAGTGGAGCGGAGAATTTAGTGGCTGATCACCTAAGTCGTATTGAAAAGGAGGCGGATACTTTACCTATCCATGATGTCTTCCTCGATGTAAAGTGACTTTTCAAGTGCAAGGTAACACTCCTTGGTTTCTTGATTTGATAAATTTCTTAGTTCTTTGGTGTTTTCCCCGCACATTTTATTAGGGCTCGATTGATAAATTGAAAAGTGAGTCAAAATATTATGTGTGGGATGACCCTTATCGTGGAAATTTTGTAGTGACCAAGTCATTAGGAGATGTGTGCACGATAATGAATTCCATTCTATTCTTAGCTTTTGTCATACACTTGCATGTGGCGGTCATTTTGGTCCCCAAAGGATGCTAGGAAAGTTTTGGAATCTGGATTATATTGGCCCACTCTATTTCATGATGCATATGTGTTTTGTAAATCTTGTGATCAATGCCAAAAAACAGAAACACTTCTCGAAGGAATGAGATGCCCCGTAAATCCTTATTGTTTCTGTGAGATTTTTGATGTATGGGGTATTGATTTTATGGGAACCTTTCTGTTTCTTTTGGTTTTGTTTACATTTTGCTAGTTTGTTGATTATGTATCCAAGTGGGTGGAGGCGAAAGCTACTCGGACTGATGATTCCAAAGTTGTTGTGGATTTTGTTAGATCACAGATTTTATGCAGGTTTGGAGTTCCAAAGGTCATCATCAGTGATCAGGGTTCACATTTTTGTAATCGAAGCATGGAAGCTTTGATGAAAAAGTATGGGGTCTTGCACAGAGTTTCTACACCTTACCATCCCCAAACTAATGGGCAAGCCGATATTTCCATCGGGAGATCAAGCGAGATACTCCGTAAAGACAGTTCAACCTAACAGAAAAGGACTGGAGCAAGAGGCTTGAGGATGCTTTATGGGCTTATCTTTCGCTTATAAGACACCAATCGGGATGTCTCCGTATCGGATTGTTTTTGAAAAACTGCCACCTACCGGTGGAAATTGAGCATCATGCATTTTGGGCGGTGAAAAGGTGCAACTTGGACCTAGATCAAGCAGGTATGGAGAGGAAGCTGCAGCTGCAGCAATTGGAGGAGATCCGCTTGGAGGCTTATGAAAGTTCCAAACTTTATAAGGAGAAGACCAAAGCCTTCCATGATAAGTTGATTCTAAGGAAAACATTTGAGATTGGTCAAAAAGTTCTCCTCTATAACTCCCGCCTCCGACTCATGCCTGGCAAATTAAGGTCTAGATGGGATGGACCATTTATTGTTACTAAGGTTTTTCCTTACGGTGTCATTCGGATTAAAAGTGAGGTCGCTGCCAAAGCTTTCATCGTAAATGGACACCGCCTCAAACAAGATCATGAACTTCCGGAGAATGCGAAGTGGAGGTGATGAACCTTCTCCATCCGCATTATGAATAAAAAAAAAAAAAAGAAAAAAAAAAAAAAAAAAAAGAAAAGAAAAGAAAAAAAAAAAAAAATTTGTATGCCCGACAATGAGGAAGGTAGTGCCATTCAATTTTGTCACTCGGAAGCAAGTGGAGGTCACTTTTTCTTCAACGACAACAACGGCGAAAATCTTGCAGTATGGATTTTATTGACCCACTTTATTCAAGGTCTGTTACACCTTTTGCAAAAGTTACGGAAATTGGTCAAAAAGGTTCTCGCTTTGAGATTATCATCTGCACCTACTCCTTGAAAAATTGAGATCTAGGTGGCACGGTTCTTTTCTTTGTCAAACACGTGTGTCCTCGGGGCCGAAGATATTGAGGATCCTAGGAATGGTAATGCGCTTAAAGTTAATGGATAAAGACTCAACCATTCCTGGAAAACCAAGTTCTTGAGTTCTTTGTGTTGCTTAGGTTAAGTGGCGGATACTTGACTCCGTGACTCTCAAGTCGATTTATTTTTCGTTTCCCAAAATAACCGAATCCTTCTTCTCCTTCAAAATGGATGTCATTCTTTCAAACCTGAGAAAACATTTTCCTTCTCTTCCTCAAAATGCTCTGAGAAAAATCTACAAAGTTCGATGTGAAAGATTGAGAATGTTAATGCACAAAGGTATGTCAGAAGATGTACGTTGGATAATTGAAGCAAAGGTCCGATTAGCAGGTGAGTCCTCAATTTCATTTGACTCATATATGCCCGGTCTTGGAAGAAGTTCATATTCTAAAAGGAGAAGAGCAAAAAGGTTACAAGTCTGTCACAAATGTGGACGATGGAACTGTAACAAGCGATGTCGTACTAAGGGGATGGTTTCCGCAAATAGAGAAGATAAAATTTTCTTCATTAAGAATGGATCGAGTAAGGAGTCATTAGATGATATCTTATTGACTCTTGAGACGCATTCTTGTGGATTGGTGCATCGTGAAATTCTTAAATTGTGGAATCTCTTCAAGGATGAAGAACAACGCTACGATCTTGGGAATCGACTCTAAAAGACCCTGTTTGCCAATTTATAAGAAAATTGGATGGGAAGCTTATCCTCGACTCATAGAAGATGTTTAGCCAAGCATCTTTGGACGTTTAACCGAGCGGATGTGAGTCATATCCACAAACAATCTGTACATATCATCTTCTTCTTCTTCTTCATGTCATCTCTCAAAAAAAAAAAAACAAAAAACAAAAAAAACAAAAACAAAAAAAAAAAAAAAAAAAAAAAAACAAAAAAAAACAAAAAAATGTATACTTCTTAGGGTTGGCTTTGGTAACACACACCGTGAATGGGGAAATGCATGCATCCTGATCCAGCCTTCTTAATTGAAAAACAAAGAAGGTAGATTGTATTCCACATGTGAGGCAGCCAGTCGTATTATGACCACTTGTCCCTTTTGGGAGCCCTATGTTACGCTGGTCTTGAATGGATCGAATCTTGGTCAACAATGCTTTGGCACAAAGCCGAAAGAAGCAGACTACCTCCATCCTAATCTTAAGTAAGTATACACTCATCTTTCATCAAGTTTTTCTAACAATTTCAAAAAAAGAAAAAAAAAAAGGACGTGATGTCTTCTGCACTCATGACGCGCAATATAAAGATACGCCATGGAAACCGTACATACATGTGTATGTCATTATTTTCTATTTCTTTTATCTTTGTATCATTTTGTTGTATTTTGATTTTTGTACAGACGATCCTTTGAGCAGGGTCCTTCAGGGGTTTCTAGACTTCTTTACCTTGATGGTTTTCTTGAAGTCAAAAAAAAAAAAAAAAAAAAAAGAAAAAGAAAAAAAGAAAAAGAAAAAAAAAGATTCTGTGTTTCTTAATTTCAACCTTTTCTGACAACATCCAACCTACCCTTATAGGTGCAATTATTCCCTTTCCATTCTTTTTCTTATTTAAACACTCCATTTTCCTTCAACTCAGAGACACTCAAAGGGAGGAAGAGTATAGAATGGGGCTTCTATTCGTAACCTAAAAAATGTCTGTGTTTTTTGTGGGTCGAGTTATGGGAAGGGATTAGAGTTTGTAAATGCAGCTAGCACTCTTGGTCGATCACTTGCTGCGAGGAATATTCATCTTGTATATGGGGGAGGTTGCCGTGGGTTAATGGGGGCTATATCACTTGCTGCATATGTAAGAGACAATCGGAGTTTTAGGTGTCATTCCTGAACCTTTAGCTCAACAGAACATCAATGGAAAGACAATTGGAGAGGAACTTAAAGTATCATCAATGCATGAACGCATAAAGATAATGCTTGAAAACTCTGATGCATTCATTGCCTTACCAGGTGGTTTTGGTACTTTGGAAGAGATTTTTCAAATTGTCTCTCTTGAATTTCGAACATCCACCATAAACCCATTGGTTTGTTGAATGTTAATAATTTCTTTGATCTTTTGTTATTTTTTCTTGACAAAGTGTGGAAGAAATTTATCACTCCTTCTAAGAAGACAACTTCTTATCTCTCGCCTCCACTATTGATGAGCTCATTGATAAATTAGAAGCTTTTGAGTATGTACCGATAAGGTATTAGCTCAGATAGATTGGTCAACAGAAGAAGAAGTCGAAGGAAGTAACAAGAAACAAAAGCCCGATCTGACACTTTCTCTTTAATGGGTTTGATTTTATTAAAAAAAAAATTGTTGTTTTGTTTGGAAAGTATGATATGATTGTCATGGACTTATTAAACCAATTAGTGATGGCGAGTAAAGGAGTAATTTTACTCTTGAGACGCATCTTAATTGGTGGCAGAGTAAGGAGTTTTTTTTAGGTAGTAATTAATTAGTATTAAATTGTGGAAGTACTAACGTTTTCTTGTTTGATTTCTTTTCGAGTCGATCCGATGCGAACCGACAAAGTGTGCTTCTTTTCTGCTTGGCGTTGATTCACTCCTCATCAGGTTGTGTTGCTCTTTTCTTTCCGTTTTATTTATCACTTTCACATTGAGGACAATGTCTATATTAAGTGTGGGGGAGAGATTTTAGCAAGTTTCTTTTTTGTTAAAAAAAAAAAGAAAGGGTTCATTGCATGATTGAATAACTTTTCTCCCTTCTTGAACTGATATGCTTGGAGATGGATGATTGAATTGATGAATTGAGTTTGATGGATGCATACCTTGTGAGATTTTGAGCCTAATGGATGGATTTAACATTTATGCCATTCTCTTCTTTCTTGTGTGATTTTCACTCATGTTAATGACCACTCTAGAACTTGCTTTGATTCTTTTTGAGGCTACATTTCACTTGCATGCATGAACATGATTGAGGCCCTCTTTCTTAATTAGCTAGTTTAACCAAATAGCCAACCTTGTTTTCAATATGATATCAAGCACTCTTTTGACTTCTTGAAAATTCTCTCGATTCTTGCCAACCTTGTATATTTTCCTTTGCTTAACCCCTTTGAGCTTATTTGACCATTCCTTGTTTCTAGCTCATTATGTGCCTTAAATGAGAAATCGTGTTCTTACTTTACCTTAGGGAATAAAAGAACATTAGCTTGGTTAATGGATGAGTTTTTGAACAAGTGTGGGGTGTGTGTACAAAATGGTTGTTGAAAAAGAAAAGAGTGCCCAAAAAGAAAAAAATGTATGTATATAGTTATGTTCATATATATAAAAGAAAAAGAAAAAAAAAGAGAAAAAAAAAACAAGTGTTTAAAAAAAAAAAAAAAGGATTGGGAAATGAATATGTAAAGGGATATACACTAGAGTTGGGATGAACTTTTATGCTTGTTATTTGAACTCAGCTCTCATTTGCTTTTATTCTCTTTAGTATTTATCTTCTCATATCCATTTTATCCTCTCCTGTTACCTTGACCTCACTACAACCTTGAATAAAGTCCTCATGATTTGTGTGTGCATGTGTTTTGAGTAAAGTGGAGAAGTAGAAGATAAGCAAGCTTATGGTAGTGCAATTTTCATGGGTTGAATTGAGTGAAATACCTACCCTTTAAACACTTGAGAGATTGAGAGGGAATCTTGTGAAGATCTATCATTCTCGATTCATGTTGAAGATACCTTGCTTGTTGGTTTGAGATGTGGAGAATTGTTAACTCATGAATGTTTTGATCCCTTGAACCTTTGGTTGTTCTTCTTGATTGTAAAATTTTGGTCTTGAGTTTTGCCCAGGAGTGCAAAAAGCTAAGTGTGGGGAAATTTGATAATCACATATTTTATTCATTAAGAAACCCTTATGTTTAGTCATTTACACTCTCCATATTCTTAATTAATTGAGTTTGGTATGATTTTGTGAGTTTGAGCTCAAATTGGTCCTAATTGAATATTTCCAGCATTATTGAGATTTGATACTGTTTCTGTATTTTGGCCATAACTTGAGTTCCTAATATCTGATGAACATGAATTTTACCTTGTAGGAAAGCTAAGAGGAAGCTCTACAACTTTGATGAGAGCTCGAAGTCTGATTCAGATGTCTAAGGGACCTAAGTTGACATGGAAGTCAGAATACGGGTTCTGTCAGTAGAATCCGAACAGTGTGCACTCAAAAAAATCATATCTCAAGATGTAATAATGGAGATGGGCTGAAATTTGGACATTGGATAGTCAAGATCCAAATAAACAACTTTCATGAAGAACACATTTTGAGAAAAAGAAGTCTAGTAGGTCATTTTGAGCTTGCAAGTCGGAACAGAGGAGCTGAAGTTGGGTTTGAACAACCTACGGTATTTGGGACATATCTTGGGCTTAAGGAAGCCAAATTGGACGAACCAGCTATCCATTTTATATCCACGACAAGGATCTACAACTTTCATGAAGAACACTTTTCGTGGTTCTGAAGTATAGTGGGTCGTTTTTGGCTTCCAAGTCAGACACGAAATTTTCGTCCTCAGCCATCCACTCATCCATCCACTAATCCACTCATCCACTCATCCACTAACTCACCCACTCATCCACTCATACACTAATCCAACCACTTAACCACTCCACCCACTCATCCACTAATCCATCCACTCATCCATCCACTCACCCATTCATGTCCATAATTTCCCACTCACCAAAAGTCCTTTGGCATTTTTCACTAATTCAACCACTCAACCATTCCACTCACTCATCCACTAAACCAATCCACTAAACTAACCCACTAATCCATCCACTCAAACACTCCACTCACTCACCCACTCATCCACCCACTTCCCTTTGTCATTTTGTTACCTTAGACTTCTATAAAAGGCACCATTTATCATGAACAACATGAAATTCTCCTTCATTTTCTCTCTAAGTTTCTTCTTGCTTCTTCATAGTTTCTCATAGTTTTGTATATTTTGACGCTCCCCTTCATGGTAATGGAGGGCTAAGCTACTTTGGGTCAATTTAGAACTCTTGAAGAGATTGTGGTTTGGATTCTTGAGACCTTGGTTATGCATTGTATTTGATTTGTAATTGAATTCTTTTTCTTCTTCTTTTTCTTCTTCTTGATCTTGAATGCATGAATGGTGATTCTATTTATGTTGATCTGATTGATCTTGGTTTAAGATTGAGATTTGTGATGAAACTTAGAACTGATTGATCTAAACTAATCACATAAATGAAGATTGAGATTTGTGATGAAACTTAGAACTGATTGATCTAAATTCTATGGAGAATTGAAGAGGTTAGGTTCTTGATTTGTGCCTAAGTTAATTGAATTCGGTACTTGAAATTAACATAGATTTTCATGAATGGTGCGATTGCGGATTTGTGTTTATCACTTGTTAATTGAATTGTAGACGATCGTCTAGTATGAATTCTCGGATTTGATGCAGAGATCTCGGTTAGATCCAAATTAACAATTCAATTGCGCTTCAAGTGTTCTATGAAGGGTCTATGATTGAATCCACCCAATCTTGGATAGGTTTCTAAATTGACTACTCTTTAATTGTCATTTCTTTCGTTAATTTTGTTAAGTACAATCTTAATCTGTCAAACCCCCCTTTGCTAACTTTCACTTGATTTGATTAAATTGCATCTACGATCCTTGAGGAGACGATCCGGTGTTGTCACTGTGCTACAAGCTTAGGTAATAACTTCGGTTATAATTTTGACTGAGTTCGGCGCTCGTCAACTCCCAACATCACTCAGTCGCCTCGCTGTCATTGTCACTGTCAGTAGCCATATCAGCAAGATCAATGGAAATGCAGAAAATAAACATAATGTAACGCCCCTTTTTGGAGAGGGAACGTCACATTATTAAACATAAATGGAAATGTAAAAAATAATTTTTTTTTCTGAATTAAGACCCGGTTCATTTAGTTTAAAGTTAACTTGTTCGATGCTTTAATACGTGAGTAAAATGGTAGTATGTGTTTTGTTTTTGTTTTTTTTTTTTAAACTAAGTGACGAAACTTGAACAACAGTAAAGAGTAAGATAGGAAATAAAACTCACATATGAAAAATACGCATATACATACATTTAAATATCAACTATACTTTAGATACAAGCTTGGAAATTTCCAAAAAGCAAAACTATACCTGCCCAAAGGATCATAACTATACATCCCCAGATATCAAAATATACAGCCCACCAAAATACAAAACATTAGGCCCCCAAAATAAAACACTGGCAGCCATCAGCAGCTACCAAAAAAGTTAGTCCCTTAGAGGAGGAGGGATTGTATCAGGATCCTCAGCGGGGTCCTCCTCGTCAGAGGAAACCTCCATCGGAACCACGGAGCCACGGGCAGGAGCCCGAGCAGTGGAATCAAAAGAGTCCTCTTGCGGGGTGTAGTAACGGTCACCCCACATCTCCAGAATAGGCAGATAAAACTCCAAACGCAGGCTAATGTAGCAGGTAAAGATCGGCGTCTCATGACGCCTCCAGGCTAAAGAAATCGACACGTCCCCTAGATAGACGCAGTGATCGGAACTCAAGTTAATGTGCCAACACTCTGCCCCCCCAAGGAAGGTCAGACGCACATCACCCAAAAATCTGCGTATGCGTGCCTCCATGCACCACAGTAGGTGCTAGTCTTGATCAAGCCAGAAGCTGGGAAAATCAGGAGTTTCAGCCTCCTTGCCATCGTCTTCGATAGATGCAATGTACACATATAGGTAACATGTAACAGAAATATAGAAAAGAGGTAAGACATCCTACCATCATTACTAATTATAGCAACCAGAAACAAAACGGCGCAACGCGCCCAGATAACAATTCAGAACAACATTTCCAAATAATAAGCAGTAAATCCAACAGTAAGCAGATAAATAGTTCCAGGCAGACATTCATTACAATAATGATCAAATAATTCACATTTACGAACAATAATGATTTACAATGACAGATTATTTCATGGTGCACATGCATGCTTTCCCAAATTCCTACTCCATAGAGCTAGACTCAAATAGTCGGAGAGAAAGATCAAGGGATATGTCTGTAACTCGGCTGTCGCGGCCAAAGTGCTATAAATCAATAACTTCCACGTGCACATCCAGGCATTGTACAGACATTCCACTCTAGATCACGATATAGGACAGTGTCTCGGTCCGGATCGTCAGTGCGTTTGCATCGGTTTGCCCCACGGGTAGGAGAGCTACCAACTGCCCATTGTGAAGGACCTGCACCCCGACGCCCCCAAGGTCATAACATGACCTACACTAGTCTACTCGCACCCGCACTAAGGTGTGTTCAATCTCCTAGGCAACTTGGCCTTACAACAGTCCACAGGACATTCACAATGCATAAGACTCTATGCATGAATATGTATGGTCAACATTACATACTATTCTATAATATGCCACAATTGGCCAAGATAAGCATCAACACATAAATGGTCACTCACATAGACCCATAATGTCATAATATTGAAATCAAATAAGGTAATACATTTCTAAGGTCCATTATGCTTTCTTATTCAAGTTTTGCTATTCTTACAAGAATCCGTCACTAAGTAAGTTTCCATAATTAATTGAATTTTCTAAAGTAATTTATTTTCATACACTTAGAATGGTTATTCTAAGGTTTCAAAATCTCACACTCTCTTGTTCTTACTCTTGTAAAATTTTCTCAAATTTCATGACAAGTTCCTTCCTTAGTCCTTTAAAATTTATGAATCTCCAATTGTATTTAATTCTTCCAAATTTGCTACCTTGCTAACCTATTGCCTATGTTTCAATCATTTAATTTTCTAAATTCCAAGATTACCAAAAATTACATAATTAAGTCCCAAATAGCCCTAGAGGCCGTGGCCTCCCTAGTGGGTTCAATTCTCAATTTTTCCATTTCATTGATTTTATATTACACACTTGATTAATTTAGTCATTCACTTGTTAAAATTTGCTCACCAAGAACACATCAATTTAAACTCCAAAACTGTGGCCACCCAAGAACCATCCCCACATCAATTTATTCCTTTTCCTATCCTCTAATCCATTCCAATGTTCCAATGTACATCAACAATCAATCCAATGGCACAAACAAAATAAAATCAACATGCAAACATGCTAATCACAAAATCAAAGAATAACCCTCTTTAGGGTTTTCTCAAAATCAATCACAACCAAGGTTCCTAAATGCCAATAGAGGTTGAGGAGGAGTGTCTTCCTCTTACCCAAGTGAAGAAATCAAGAGAAACCTCCAAGAATCTCCTTGCAATTTCGGATTGGTGCCACCCAAAGCCCTAGAAATTTCAACTTCATTAGAATAGCACAATGGCTTGAAAAATGGAGTGTAGGTCCAAAACACCCTTGAAACCAAAAATGAAGAGAAGAGGAGAAGAGTCTTGAAGCTTACCCAAAACCCTAACCTTGAAGCTTGAAGAAGGTGGTGAAAATGGTGGAATTTCAAGATGCTCCAAGCAAGAAAGGTGTTTAGGAGGTAGAGAGGATTAAGAAAATGTGATTGGTTGGAAATTTTGTGATGGATGAGGGTGAGAAGAGGGGTTGACCGTGGAGCTCTCCTACAGAGAAGGAGGAGAAAACTAAAATGAAGAAGAAGAAGAAAAGAGAGAGAAGGTGCATAGGAAAATTTTTGAAATAAAGTGATGTAGTTAATTAATTGAAGCCAAACTAATTTCCCCCCAAAAGGCTTGTTCCAGCCGTGAATATGGAGAGAGAGGAGGGAGTGGGCTGCATTTGCATGGGAAAAATGGGAGAGGAAATTTCCAAGAAGCTTCCTCCAAGCTTACATGAGAAGCTTCGCATGTTTCACGATAAAGTGAAAGTAAGGTTATCTCCTAATGGGGCACACTAACACAGATAAATATTTACAATGTCATTATTATTTTTCCTCCAGTGTAGAAGAGTTACAGATGATGAAAATAATATTTTATTATTCATCGGATGATTTTACAGTACCGCGATTTCATTTATCGGGTAAAATTCTTGAAAAATGTAAACTTTGTAAATTGTGCCCAGCCTCGGGTTTAGTAAGATCCCCCATCAACAAGTCCACAATTTAGAGTTTATCAGCCACAGGGAAGACATTGCATCTTCCCGGGTCCGCTTAGTGCGCACGTAAAATGAGAAAATATTAAAATATTCATCGTTTTCTGAAAAATTTCGAAAGAATTCACATAAATCACAAATATTAGAAAATGACTATTCGTAATAAAATAAATAATTTCCGGGGCGTTACACTGACCTTAGCAGGTCTCAGCTCAGTGTGCATGCAAAACGAGGAATATATTAAAATATTCGACGTTTTCGAAAAATTCCAAAAAAATTCCTAAAAATCTAAAATATTATAAGATGATCATCTGTAATCAAATAAACACTTTTCAGGATGTTACACATAACGACATGTGTAGGATCACCAAACAGAGTAACAAATAACAGACAATTAAATAGGCAAAAGTTCAACCAGTATTCTCAGAAAAGTAACCAACAAATATGCGCAAAAATCCAAGTAGCAGAGTATATAATCAATAGAGCAGTAAATAAGTATATTAGAGGATATAAACAGCTGAAACACTAGAATAAATAGAGTTATATGCAATATAGTATAAAAAAATGCTACTGGGTCAGATAACAATAAAATAAACATCATGACTAAGACTCCCAGCATCACTCAGTCGTCTCACTGTCATTCTCACTGTCAGCAGCCATATCAGCAAGATCAACGTCATCGTCACCAGTGGCAAGATCATCCTCAGACCCGAGAAGCTCCTCATTATCATCAAGGACACAGGCTATAGCACTGGAAGGGTCAACAGCTGATATCGGAGCAGGAGAAGCACGCCTAGGCTGATGACCCAGATCACTCTCTAGCAAAGCTCGAATAATGGTAACCTCGTCGTCAGTGTGAGTTACTCGCTCCTCAAGGCGGTGGATAAAGGCGCCCAACTCAGGAAACTGATCATCAACATGAGTGCGGAGGCTGCAGAGTTCCTGAAGCAGAAGTTCCATAGATGGTGGAATTGGAGCTGTTGGAGGTGCGTCATCCTCACCACCACCTCGGGGTATGTGACCATCTACCCCGTGATAAAGGTAATACCAGTGATCATTAATCTTCTTCAGTTGGAGTTTAGTCAGAGTGTGCACACTAATGCACTCTTGTCCGTCAAAAGTCTCATCCTTTGCCTCTCCAGACAAAGGAATATGGAAGTGCTCAAGGATCACGGTGATAAGCATGGCGTAGGTAGAGGATGAGGATCCTTCTTCGCACGTAGCATGTGCTGAATGACATAATAAGCCCAGTTAATGGAGCGGTCTATGTTCATCGCCCATAAAGCCAAGACATCATCCTTCAGAACTTGAGAATAATTGCCTCCTCTAGCAATTAAACCCCTAGCTATAAGGTAGTGAAGTACTCTGTTTTCCATCGTAAGACTAGTCGCCAGAACCCGTGGGCCTGGATGGAAGCCTGTTCTCAGCACAGTGTTCAAAGTAGATTTGTAATCATAGTCATCACCCCACTGATTTGACCCAGTAAAGTTTGCACCATCAGAGCTTAACCCAGTTAATTGATACCAGAGACTAGAGTTGATAATTATAGGTTTCTTCTTTACTTCAGACATCAGGCAGGCATTCTCAAATTTTAAATTTGCATAAAATACGCGGACTAAATTAGGGTATATATCTTGCTTAATACTCAGAATTTTAAGCAAGTCTAGTCTCTCAATTAATCAAAAAAATTCTAGAGGCTCACTAGAACAGAACTCAACAATGAGATACCTAGGCTGTATAATTTTCCAAAGATGATATTGATGGTGAAAAACTTCATCTTGTTTGGAGGTCCTAAAGTGAGTAGAGAGGTCCTAGCCAGGAATGGTGAGAGGTAAAGCCTAGGAAGACAAAACACCAACTGCCCCTGTTTTGGGCTTCTTGGTTTTGCGAGAAGATTCAACCATTGGGTTGAAAAGAAGAGAAATGGAGGAATTAAAAGTGAAAGAAAGAGGATTTGTAAGTGTTTAGGACTGGAAGAAAAAGAGGAAGGTGAGGATTTGGAGGATTTTGGGAGTTGGGGTTTTGGGTGTGAATAACATATACGGGTGAGAAATCAAGGTGGGGATTTGTGGTGTTTTTGGTGCAATTTGATGTAGGGGTTTAGTGGAGAATGGTTTTTCGAGTGAGTGGGAGGTGAAATAGAGAGATTTGGTGAAGAAATGGGAGATATGTGAAGGGTTTGGTGAGAGGTGGGTCGTGTTGGTGAGAAAATTTATGGGTTCCTTTATAATCGATTACAATTTGGAATGTAATCGATTACATTTCTGGGTAACTTATGTAATCGATTACGAAGTGAATGTAATCGATTACGATCATTCTGACTTTTCATGTTGAGCTTGACAAAACCTTTGTAATCGATTACACAGGGCATGTAATCGATTACGGGCCTTTTGACTTTGCATATATTGCTTGACAGAGTCTGCGTAATCGATTACAGGGGGTCTGTAATTGATTACAAGCCTGTTAAACTTGTATTTTTCATATCAAATAGTAGAGGATGGATCCCATAAGCTTCAAGATACTTCAAAAGTTTCTCAACCTGATCCCAAATAGCTTAAAAACTAGAATCTTGTCCAAGACTTGTTCTTCCCAAAAATGAAACTGCACCAAGGACCAAACTAATGATTTTCTCCAAACTCCAAGGACTTTTCCTAAGGCAATGAACAGAGGGAATTTTGAGTAGCGGGAGGACTTAGTCATCATGGGGTACCTGTAAAACAAATTTAGGGGAGCCTCCGATGCTTAAGTCAGTAACGATTTTTAAAAAAATTAAATTAATACAAGATTATGCAGAAAAGATATGTGAATTATGCAGCAAAAACAGATTGATGCAACAAGATTAAATACAAGATTGATCAAGAATTCCAAGAATTTTTCCTTTGTTGTTATCTCCATAGGTTACATGACCATGAGTCTTGGGAATAAGGAAAGAAAACTTGGAGTCGTCCCCTGTCATGTGCTTGGAGCAGCCACTGTCAAGATACCAATTTGAGCTTTTGGCATTCAAGCACACCTACAACACAAATTCAATTTTTAACTTTTGGTACTTAGATTTTCTTGGGTCCTTGTGTATTAGTTTGTGGCTTTGTGCCTTTGGGAACCCAAACCATTTTAGTTCCCCCCTTAGTGTTAATGTTTTTTCTTGCATTACATGTTGAGGCACTATGTCCTTCCTTTTAGCAATAAAAATATTTAATAAACAGATTACTGGAAGTACTTGAATAGACAAAGAATTTTTTATAAAATTTTTGTTGATTTTTGGGATTATATCCTATCCCGTATTTTTGAAAAGCAACCCTTTGTTGTCCAAGCAAAATATTTAAATTATCTCTACCAAAGGTGAATTTTGCAAGGTGTTCTTTAAATCTTCAATTTCTTTTTTAAGAGATTTACATTATAAATAAGATGAGGATGTTGAAGCATGTGTAGAGGAAATTGTGCAAGCATCAATTAACCCTAATGTCTCATTTTTAATTTTTAAATCTTCAATTTCTTTGTTTAAACTGAGAATTTGATTTTCTAAAGAAGAAATTATTTTCTTGGATGAAGAGACTAATTTAGTAAGCCTTAGAGATTCATCATGTAGTTCTTCGAAACATCTTGTAATTCATTATAAGGCGGAGATAAGTCAATGTTAGAAATTACCTCCATGTCGCTTTCATCTTCTTCTTCTCCTCTAGCCATAAGACATTGTTTAGCTTCCTCATTGTCTGAGCTGTCTGTGGAATCCATGTCATTGTTGTCCCATGCTATGTAGGCTCTCCTTCCTTTCTTCTTCGTGAAAGGTTTCTTCTCCTTGGAAGGTCTCTTCTCAAATTTTTCTACCTTCTTTTGATAAATCGGACATTCCATCTTCATGTGTCCTGGTTTTTTGCATTCATAACATGTAGGTGCGGACAAATTACCTTCTCCTTTGTGATGAGTCTTCTTTGGTGGGAAAGGCGGCCTTCTTTGATTTCCTTTCTTTCTAAGAAATCTTCTGAATTTCTTTACTAGGAGACTGAAGTTTTCTTCATTTAATTCCAAGTTCTCCATGCCATCTCCATCATCTTCATCATCATCATCACAGGTTGAGGAGGTGGCTTTAAGTGCAATCCTCTTCTTCTTCTTGTCATGTTCTTCACTTTGATCAAGCCTGTTAAGTTCCAATTCATGCTCCTGAAGTTTCCTAAAGAGAGTCGCAAGAGTCATGATAGCTAAATTTCTTGATTCTGAAATAATGGTCACCTTAGGCTGCCAAATCCTACTCAAACATCTCAAAACCTTGCTAATTATATCCACATTAGAAAAAGTTTTACCTAATGAAACAAGATGATTAACAATGTGAGTAAACCTCTTTTACATTTCTTGAATGCTTTTCCCTGGGTTCATTCTAATCAGTTCATATTTATGGGTGAGAGTGTTTATTCTCGACCTCTTTACTTCACTGGTACCCTCATGGGTAACTTGTAAAGTGTCTCACATTTCCTGAGCAATTTTACAATTTGAAATTCTGAAAAATTCATCATACCCCAAAGCTGTGGTAATGATGTTCTTGGCTCTTAAATTATACTGAACCTTTTTCTTGTCATCGTCAGTTCATTCATTTCTAGGTGTTTCAACTTTTACACCATCAACAACATATGTGAGAATAAAAGGGTGGTTTTCAACAGCATCCCATATGTCGAGATCAATAGCTTCAATAAAAATTTTCATGTGTTCTTTCCAATAAGCATACCCATCCCTATTAAAGAAGGGTGACCTATTTATTGAAGATCCTTCTGAAGAAAAACCATTTGAAGAAGTCATTTTCTCTTGAAGCTGCTAAGCTCTTTACACAAGAGCCTAGCTCTGATACCACTTGTTACCCAAGTGACTTCTTTACTCAAGAGGGGGGTGAATTAAGTAGTTAAAAAATTCTTTGAAGACTTTTCACAAACACATTAAGAACAAAAATTATTGAAGCTATTTATTAAGATAAATGAACAAACCAAGAAGATAAAAGGATTCTAGCAAATTTAGCAAGCCAATAAAGGTATATTTAATCAATATTATAAAATTAAAAAGCAAATATAAGGAGTAAAGGTTCAGAAGAGCAAACATGGGAATTTATCCTAGTTCAGCTACCAACCACTTATGACCTACGTCCAGTCCTCGAGAAACTGCCTGAGATTTTTCCATTATCAATGCAAGCTTCAATAGGTGCTTGCTACCATTATAAACCTGAGCACTCTTTACACCTTGGGATACCTCACACTTGCGCTTAAGCCTCGACAACAGGGATACCTCACTCTTACAAATCTCCTAAGGGATACCTCACCCTCGTTACAATCAATCAGGAATGAAACAAAGAGGAACCTCTCTCAAAGAGCGTGTGTTACAACTTGAAGCACTATGATGCTCTCTCAAAGATATCTCAAATATTCAAAAAAATAGAGCAAGAAGATAAGAAGGATGAAACTCATATTAAAAGCAATGTGAAGATGTTTCTCAATATGTGTTCTGTGTAAAAGATGACCTAAAAAGGTCCATATACACCCTTTTAAGGAAAAAGAGCCATTAGGGCTTTTAATTTAAGCAATAAATTCTATGGAGAAAACGTTTGTGCACTTACAACCCTGTTATAATCAATTACAATAACAATGTAACTGATTACATTGTTCTTAAAACGCATTCTGAGCTGTTTGTAATCGATTACAACCTCAATATAATCGATTACATGGTCTTTGCCTGAGATGTAATCAATTACAAGCCTTACATAATCGATTACGAAGCCTCTGGAAGTAGTGTAGTCGATTATAGACTTCATGTAATCGATTTCATAGCTACTGACTTTTGAAAAACTAATTCCCGCATGGATGTAGTCGATTACCAAGTCATTGTAATCGATTACAAGCCTCCAAAGAAGCTATAAACTCATTGCTAAACTTAAGATAAAGATTACAAACATGCTTGAATCCATTTTTAAGTCCCATTTGTCCATGAAACACATTGTGATTAAGAAAGCTTGGATTTTTAAAGAAATAAGCTTAATTTTCATAATCCAAGATAAAAAACCATTTGATTTTTGAAAAAGCTCTTTTTAGGAAAATAATTAAGATACCAAGAGAGCTTCTTACATTAAGATTTAAAACCTAGAAACTTGTCAACTTCGCATCCAGTCTTGCATCCATTTGTACTTGGCCATTATCTTGAGTTTGTTATCATCAAAATCTTGACGAGCTCCATGATGTAAGCATTCACATTCTCCCTATTTTTTATGATGACAAACCAACATAGAGAAAGAGGAGCAATACGTGCAAATTTAATAATTAGATGTTAAGACATCTCTCTCCCGCTGAGGTCATGCATATTCTCGCTCTCCCCCTGACTTATGCAATCTCTCCCCCTTTTGACATTATCAAAAAGCTAAGATAAAAGAGACGCAAGCATTCAAAAAAAAATTTGGTAGAGTTTTAGCAGCATAATGGCATGTCCAAGATCACCAAATAGAGTAACAAACAACAAACAATAAAATAGGCAATAGTTCAACCACTATACTAAGAAAAGCAACCAACAAATATGCTAAAAAATCCATGTAGCAGAGTATATAATCAGCAGAGCAGTAAATAAGTATATCAGAGGATCCAGTTGAGGGACCACCCCTAGGAAATCTGGCCAAAATTGCACTTAGAGAGCTAGAACCAAGTCTTGTGTTCTAGTTTCAGCATTTGCCTATCTTTTTATATTACAATTCTACATAAGTCATTTTTTTTTTCAAAAATCTAGAAGTGGTCATACCTGAAGTTATGGGAAGATGGATGGTGTAACATTTTCTTAAACATGTTAGACTTGTATATAGTTACAGAGGTAGCATAATACTTGCTTAACATGCATATATAATTTTGTGACTTTCTGAGTTAGTTTAATCACTTTACTATAACACTATATGTGAAAAATAACTATTACTAGCTCAAGAAATGGCTTAAACTACTTAGTTTATGGAAATAAATATGGATAATTTGTTTCTAGGTCACAAATATGTAAAATCTTATGTAGTTAATTTTTAAGAGTTAACTGAGTTAGTTTGATATTTTTAAGTACATTGAGTGAGTATTTTAATACTAGATTGACTTTACTGAGATATGGAAATTTATGGTATTGATAAAACTAGGGTTGAGATGAATCCTAGGATTTATTATAATACCTATGGAAGTGAGGAAACTTGATTTTGGTATATTAAAGTGTTCATAAGAGATATAATGTTTCAGCAAAATATCTCAATGGCCTTAAGTCTTCCATGGTTCCAGCCCTTTTCTTTGACTTTCCTTGGATATTTTCCTCACTTTCACTCACTCTCTCATTTATCTCTCGTGAAGCAGTAGTAGAAACAGAGAAAAGGAAAAAAAAAGGAAAAAGAAGAGGAAGAAGAGAAGGAAAGCTAAAGAAAAATCCAAAGCTTGAAGTTCATCATTGCTACAAGAGGTAGGGGTGCTTATTCTCAACTTTAACCATTGCCTTTTCTTCACTTCATGCTTAAGTTATGCATGTTAGGTTAGAAAAGTGGGTTTTTATGGTTTTTTCATGGTTTGAGATGGTTAAACTGGATGAGAACTTGTTTTGTGGTTCCTTTTGTGTTGATACGAGCATGATGGCTGATTTGAAATTTGTTTGTATCCTTGAAACCTCATATCCAAGAGTTAAGAAAATGGGTATTCTGTGAATGATTGGTTTGGATCATTTCCTATGAGGTGATGTGTTAATAAGGTGTATGATAGTTTCATTGAGCTTAGTGACCATGAATGATGTTTGGAAATCACTTAGAACCTATGTTTGGAAGGTTAGAAATTGGTTTGGAAACCAATGGATCAAAGAATCCAATTCTGGTTCATTGGCACCTAGGAGCCAGAGTTGGGTGCCAAAGGGCCCACTTCCCAGAACAAAGTCTGCGTGAGGCTGTGAGCTTGGCGCCTAGGCACTAGTGTTGGGTGCTTAAGCACAAGTGACTGAGGGAAACACAGTTGAGTTTCTATGCCTGGAGCCCCTGAGTGCCCATTGTTCACCGCTTGAGTGCCCAAAGGGCAAAATACTCTATGTGTTTCTTATAGAAAATCGCAAATAGAAATAGTTTTACATCAACGTCGTTTTCAAACGTTTAGAAACTATCCTATAAGAAGGGAATAAGGTTCCCCATTGGTTGGGACCTTTCCCCATTGGTTGGGACCTTTTATGCATGCTTTTTAGTGTAAGTTAAGACACTACTAGAGATATTTCATGAAGAAAATATCTACCTAGCTAAAAAGCTCATATTTTATAGTCTTATACTAGATAAATTGTGGTGATTTGTTTATGTTTATTAATGAATTTTAGATGGATCCTTGTCATTTCTTTTTTGTAGATTGAATGGTATTTATCATATTTGGAGTGAAAGTAGGTGAATACACTGCGTTTTCGGAGCAAAAGAAGATCATTTTGGCTTAGACAAGGCCTTGTGAGCGATTGAGGAGTTAGACAAGGCCTTGTGAGCGATTGAGGATTTAGACAAGGCCTCGTGAGCGATTGAGGAGTTAGACAGGGTCATGTCTAACTTAGAAAACACTTCTGTCTGGTTTTATTTAAGAGACACGGCCGTGTCTCTATGTCACATGGTCGTGTCTCCCTTCTACATTGAAGTTACACTGTTTTTGGAGCTCACACGGCCGTGTTGAGCTTAGTGACGACCGTGTATGGTCTCTTGAGCATAAAAATGACAGTTTTCACCCCAAATATTATAAATAGAAGCAAACCCCTAATCCTAAAGGATGCTTTTGCGACGATAGACTTTGAGAGGCAAAAGGCAGATTTTCTTCAACCAAAGATAGGAGGCTAAGGTTTTGAAGACAAGGCCAAGAATAATTGAAATTGAACCATTGATGACATTTTCTCCTTCTTCATCTTCTTATTTTCTTAAGATAGAATCATAGTTGTCTCTTCAACTTTTGTTCTTGTTTGTGCTGCATTAGCCATGAGTGGCTAAATTCTTTTTTCTAGTATTAGGATGCAACTCTCTACTTTTCTATGTTGAATTGATAATTTGATTCTTTTTTAATGGAAAATTATTGTTCTTGATTTATTCTTAGTATACTTAATGCTTGTGGTATGTTGTCGGTCATATTTACATGATCTTAGGCTCTAGGTGAAGGATCGAAAGATGAAACCTAATTGCTAGATAAACTAAGAATTGAACTTAGGAATTGAAGCCTAGACATAAGCTTAAATCCTTCAAGGAGCAAACGATTGTCATAAAACCTAATGGGTTGGAACTTGGATTAATTGGTATGAGAATGTGATTGATGGAGTTTTAACACGTTTTTAGTGCCAAGAAATTGGACTTTATATAATTTAGGACAAACCACCTTTAAGAACATAATTGAACATTATCAAAGATAGGAATGCAATTTATCATAGGGAGGAGTGTAGTGAATTCCTAGTCCTAGGCCTTTAAATCTTGGTTGAATCATAACTTTTCTAAATTTATTTACTTATTTTATTGCTTTGATTTTCATCTTGAATTTAATTGAGCTTTCACTATTGTTTTTAACCCCTTAAATAATCAAAGTCATCGTAAGAATTAGTAATCAAACGATCCTCGAGGGAATGATCTTTATTTTACTACTTGTATGATCTGTGCGCTTGCAAAAAATTCACAACAAGTTGTTGGTGTCGTTGTCGGGGATTGTGTTGATATTAACACAAGCAGCAATTTGGTTGATTTAAGCAATTTTTTTATTTTATTTTATTTTTATCTTATTGTATATAATTTATTCTTTGAATTTTTAGGTGTTATTTCTTTCTTATGCGTAGAACAAGGAATCAAGAAGATCATACTATCCCCGTTGATCTTGAGATCGAGAGGACACTTCGTAATATTAGAAGGGAAAGAAGAACACTGAGAGTTAAGGAAGACCACATGGTGAACAACAATAACCAAATCGCCAATCAAGAGTGAAGGTTGAGGGATTATGGAACCATCAATGCTAATGGTCGTCAGTCTTCCATTGTAAGGCCACAAGTAGAGGCCAACAATTTTGAGATCAAGACGTCAATAATCTAGATGGTCCAACAATTTCAATTTAGCGAGTCAACAACTGAGGACCCAAATCAGCATTTGGATGAATTCTTGGAGTTATGTGACATGATAAAGATAAATGGGGCTTCAACTGATGCTATACGGGTCAGACTTTTTCCCTTTTCTCTCAGGGGGAAGGCGAAGAAGTGGATTCACTCAGAAACCTTAAATTCACTTACCACATGGGACTTGATGGAGCAAGCTTTCTTGGACAATTACTATCTGGTTAGAAAAATAATTAAGCTTCGTCAGGACATTACTACCTTCTCCCAAAAGGAAGATGAATCACTTTATGATGCATGGGAGAGATACGATGATCTCATTCGTCAATGTCCACATCATGGCCTACAAGATTTTGTTGTTATGTAAACATTCTATGCTCGGTTAACTTTTTCTACAAGATTACTCTTGATGCTGCAGTTGGCAATGCTTTGATGGCAAAGGCTCCAATAGAGGCAAGGGTTTTGATCAATGACGTTGCTTAGAACATTTATTTGTGGCCAAGTGAGAGATCATCTTCAAAGAAGCAAGCTGAAATGATAGAACTTGATGTTATTACTATGTTGAATGCCAAATTTGATGCCTTAACTAAATCACTTGAGAAGTTAAATGTCAATGTTGTCGCTACTCCTAACATAACTTGTGAAACATGTGGATGAGGGCATATGGCTTCAGAATACAATGCAGTAGAAACATATTCTCAAGGCCAGTCTTTGGAGCAAGTGAATTATGTGCAAAATGGTAATTTCAATGCTCAAGGAAATCTCTTCTCTAACTTATATAACCTCGGATGGAGAAACAACCCCAATTTCTCATATGGTATCCAACAAAACCAAGGGGCTTCATCCAACAATAGACCTCTACCTTGATTCCAACTACCTCAACAATCTTCTCAAGGAGCGAAGTCCAATTTAGAAGTCCTTATGGAAAATTTCATAGTTACTCAAAAGGAACAAAATCAAGTTATTCAAGCATAAGTGCAACAACATGGGGACTTCATCAAGCTAATTAATACTCGACTAGATCAAATGGTCACTCAATCAAAGATGCTTGAAACTCAAATAGCCGAATAAGCTTGTTCTACATGATTCAATGGAGAATACCAAGTCAACTGAAAACTAACCCAAAGGAGCAAGTTCAAGCAATTTCATTGAGAAGTGGTAAGTAACTTGACGACCCCACAAGGGAAGAAATGCTCGAAGATAAGGAAACCCATAAAAAGGGGGAGAAGCAAGAGAAGAGCGAGGATAAAGAAGGAGATGAAGAAAGTACTAAAAAGTATGTTCCTCCAAAAGCATTTGTTCCACCTTTGCCCTTCCCTCAAAGGTATCAAAAGGCAAAGCTTGATCATCAATTTGGAAGATTTTTGGAGGTATTTAAGAAGCTTTACATTAATGTTCCTTTTATGAAAGTTCTCTCCCAAATGCCCTTTTATGCTAAGTTCTTGAAAGAGATTCTCTCCAATAAGAGGAAGCTTGAGGACTATGAAACTGTTACTTTGACGGAAGAATGTAGTGCAATAATTCAAAACAAGCTTCCACCTAAGCTTAAGGATTCGGGTAGCTTTTCAATTCAGTGCTCAATTGGGAACATGAATATTAACAAGGCTTTGTGTGATCTTGGGGCAAGTGTGAGTTTGATGCCCCTTTCTATTTTTGAGAAACTTGATATTGCAGAGCTCAAACCAACCACCATCTCTCTTCAATTGGTGGATAGGTCAATCAAATATCCTTTTGGCATATTAGAGAATGTACCACTGAAGGTGGGAAAGTTTTACATAGCGGTCGATTTTGTTGTGCTAGAGATAAAAGTAGATATTCAAATCCTAATCATACTTGGGCATCCGTTCCTCACTATTGGAAGGGCAATGATTGACGTCCATGAAGAAAAATTGACATTGCGATTGAATGATGAGGAAGTAGTGTTTAATGTTTTAAATTCTAAAAAAAATCCTAGTTCTTTTGATTCATGTAATCGCATAAATGCTACTGATGTTGTGGATAGTGCTGTGCTTTCATATCTGCAAGAATCTGTGACTGATGATATGCTAGAAAAGACCTTACCCAAGGTTGTCACCAACTTTGAGGATGTTGAGCTTTCCAAGGGAAGAACAATGAAGTGGCATGACAAGCATGTCGAGCAGCTTGAGGATAAAATTCTTGTCGATAACTCACGTCTACGTTTCTGTGCTGGTAAGTTGTGGTCAAAATGGTATGGACCATGTGAGATTGTTCGAGTCTTATCGTATGGAGTGCTTGAGGTAAAGAAAGAAGGCCAAAAGACATTCTTGATAAATGAACAGAGAGTGAAACATTATGAAGAATGAGTGGGGACTGGGCATTACTCCATTGACATCACCTAAGTATGGCATATGCCTATAGTCAAGCTAATGACTATAACTTAGCGCTTCATATGAGGCAACCTGTGTTTCTATCCTTTGCATTTGTATTTTTTTAGTTGTTTCTTTTTGCTTTGTTTTTCATATATATATTAAAAAAAAATTTCTTGACCCGTTTTGTTTTTCTTGTGCAGTTTTAGACAACATGTCGCCTCTCAGTTAGACTAGATGTTTGAGTTCATGGCTACACGCTTTCTTCCATCTCCACCTCTCCCACCACCTTCGTGATCTTGCATTTCTATTCTCAGGGATGTTTCGTTGTCCTTTGTTCTATTATTTTTCTTATTTAACATTGAGGACAATGTTTATCTTAAGTGTGGAGGGCGAGTACTTTTATGACAATTGATGAAAATTTACTTAAAATTTTTGTGAAATTTTTGTGAAAGCGATGAACACTTGAGTATTGTTTGTAATCAAGCAGGGATTGTGTGTTAATTGCTTGAATTAATATTGAGCTGATAGAGATATGTTTAAGAGAAAAATCCATTACTCAAGAGCTGCTTTTGTGCAAGGTAATCTTTTTCAATTGAGTATTGAAACATTTAGTATCTTATTTGGAAATTAGCCATGTCTATTTGCATTTGTTCTCTTTATTAACATTAGCCAGAAACTGAGTTTTAAGCTTTAATGTATGGATCTTTCATAACAAAATCCTATTTTTCTTATGGAGTGAGATTCCTAAGAATTGAACATAGGAATTAAAATCTAGACATAGACTTAAATCCTTCGAGGAGCAAACAATTATCATAAAACTTAATGGGTTGGAATTTGGATTAATTGCCATGACAATGAGATTGATGAAGTTTTAGCACATTTTTAGTGCTAAGAAATTGAGCTTTAAGATATTTAGGATAAACTACCTTCAAGAACATAATTGAACATTAGCAAAGATAGGATTGCAATTTATCATAGGAGGTAGTGTAGTGAATTCCTAGTTCTAGGCATTTAAATCTTAGTTAAATCTTAACTTTTCTAGATTTATTTTCTTACTTTATTGCTTTGATTTTCGTCTTGATTTTAATTGAGTTTTCACTATTATTTTTAACCGCTTAAATAATCGAAGTCACCATAAGAATTAGTAATCAATCGATCCTCGAGGGAATGATCTTTATTTTACTACTTGAATGATCTGTGCGCTTGTGAAAAATTCATAAGTTTTTGACGCCATTGTTAGGGATCGTGTTGATATTAGCACAAACGGCAATTTGGTTGATTTAAGTAATTTTTTGAATTTTATTTTTATCTTATTTTATACAATTTATTCTTTTGAATTTTCATATGTTATTTCTTTCTTATGTGTAGAACGAGAAGTCAAGAAGATCTTACTATCCCCGTTGATCTTGAGATCAAGAGGACACTTTGTAATATTAGAAGGGAAAGAAGAACACTGAGAGTTAAGGAAGACCACATGACGAACAACAATAACCAAGTCACCAATCAAGAGTGAAGGTTAAGGGATTATGGAACCCCTAACGCTAATGCTCGTTAGTCTTCCATTATAAGGCCACGAGTAGAGGCCAACAATTTTGAGATCAAGATGTCATTAATACAGATGGTCCAACAATTGTAATTTAGCGGGTCAACAACTGAGGACCCAAATCAGCATTTGGATGAATTTTTGGAGCTATGTGACACGATAAAGATAAATGGGGTTTCAATTGATGCTATATGGATTAGGCTTTTCCCCTTTTCTCTTAGGGAGAAGGCAAAGAAGATGATTTATTCGGAAGCCCCAAATTCATTTACCACATGGGACTTTATGGAGCAAGCTTTCTTGGACAAGTACAATCTGGTTGGAAAAAACAATCAAGCTTTGTCAAGATATCACTACCTTCTCCCAAAAGGAAGATAAATTGCTTTATGATGTATGGAAGATGTACAATGATCTCATTCGTTAGTGTCCATATCATGACTTACAAGATTTTGTTGTTATACAAACATTCTATGTTAAGTTAACTCTTTCTACAAAGGCAACTCTTCATGCCACAGCTGGGGATGCTTTGATGGCAAAGACTTCAACAGAAGCAAGGGCTTTGATTAAGGAGGTCACTTCAAACATTTATTTGTAGCCAAGTTAGAGATCATCTTCAAAGAAGCAAGTCAGAATGATAGAGCTTGATGCTATTACTATGTTGAATGCCAAATTTGATGCCTTGACTAAGTCACTTGAGAAGCTGAATGCCTATGTTGTCGCTACTCCTAACATAACTTGTGAAACATGTGGAGGATGGCATTTGGCTTCAGAATACAATGCAGTAGAAATGTATTCTCAAGACCCGTCTTTGGAGCAAATGAATTATGTGCAAAATGGTAATTTCATTGCTCAATGAAATCCCTTCTCTAACTCATATAACCCCGGATAGAGAAACCACCCTAATTTCTTATATGGTAGCCAACAAAACCATGGGGCTCTATCCAACAATAGACCCCCACTTGGATTCCAACAATCTCAACAATCTTCTCAAGGAGAAAAGTCCAATTTAGAAGCCCTCATGGAAAATTTCATAGTTACTCAAAAGGAACAAAATCAAGTCATTCAAGAACAAGTGTAATAACATGGGGAGTCCATCAAGCAAATCAATACTCGCCTAGATCAAATGACCAGTCTCTCCAAGATGCTAGAAACTCAAATAGCTCAACAAGCAAGCTTGTTCAACATGATTCAAGAGCGAATACCAAGTCAACCGGAAACTAACTCGAAGGAGCAAGTTCAAGCAATCTCATGGAGAAGTTGTAAGCAACTTGAAGGCCCCACAAGGGAAGAAAAGCTTGAAGATAAGGAAACCTATGAAAAGGAGGAGATGAAAGAGAAATGCAAGGATAAAGAAGGAGATGAAGAAAGCTTTAAAAAGTATGTTCTCCCAAAAGCATATGTTCCACCGTTGCCCTTCCCTCAAAGGTATCAAAAGGCAAAGCTTGATCAGTAATTTGGAAGATTTTTGGAGGTACTTAAGAAGCTTTACATTAATGTTCCTTTTACAGAAGCTCTCTTCCAAATGCCCTCTTATGCTAACTTCTTGAAAGAGATTCTCTCTCATAAGAGGTAGCTTGCAGACTATGAAACTGTTACTTTGATGGAAGAATGTAGTGTGTAACACCCTCCTTAGGGTATCACATGTCTGACTCCCGACTCATAATCTGAAAAGAAGTTCGCACAAGGTTTGAGTTATAAAATGTGAGTTTTAAAATTTTTTCTTTACTGATTAATATACAATATTGACACCACTTAATATTTAACAATTTAAAGAGAAATATAAAACTAACAGACTCTCTTTTTTTTTAACAGTAGCAAACCCTATGACGGGTCCTACTTAATAGCACGGTACAACACTAACGAGAAAACTTAACATACTTATTCCTTCTCTTGTATCAACTTGATGCATCAGAACTCTACTCCTTGTCTACCCGGCACATCTTCGAACTTGAGACAGCCACTTTTCAATGTTTTCATCAATCTCTGAGTATCTATCGTCAGTTTCTTCTCAGAAACTCGTTCTATCTATTATATAATTGTTTCACAACACAAACCCAACCAAAACATAAAATAAAGAGGTGAGATCACCTACACCAATACCAACATGGCAGCACAGAGATAACACAAACAACAATATCATACAGGGATATCATACCAGACTTCCAATAATATATTCAATATTAATCAACTATCATCATCCAATCATATATCAATCCAAGTATTCAAAATAGTTGTCATAGCCAATATTCCTCAATTAATATATCATACAGATATAAATGTTCAGATTCATGCATGTGCACATAGACTCAGTTTTTCAAAAACAACTCCATGGAGGTTTTCACAATTTCGAGAAGAATGCTCTGGTTAATTGCCCAGCCTAAGCCCACAGACAATCTCCCAGTCATTGAAAAGAATCGTGTTCTTGTCGGGTATCGTCAATGCGTTGCAACGGACTGTATCGCCAAGTGGCATATGGTCCAGCCTTAGCCCATAGACAGATATCCACTGGTCGACCGCCGCGCCTTGACGCCCCCAAGATCCATCATAGATCTCACTATCAATTCTCATTCCCTCTTCAACCACAAGGGCCAAAATAGCTTATTAGCTATACTTTATACAATGCACGAACATATCAGTGCAAGTCCAACCACAAGGGCCAAATCTTTTAAATTTCATTTGTTCAATTTCATCATATGCTTCAACGCATATTTTTCCAATGCATGTACAATGCACCAATGCCAATTACAGGCATGTATTTCCAATGCATGTAAAATGCACCAAATGTCAATCGTAGGCAAAACTCGTCATTTTTTCACACAGTGTTCATACACTGTTTTGGCAGTAATCATCATGTTATCATGTTTTAATAGTCATAAAACACTTTTGCCGTATTTTCACAATCGCGTAACATTTCTGTTATGTTTTCACAATTCAAAATGTTTCTGTTATATCTTCACAATACCGTAACACTTCTGTTACGTTTTCACAATACAGTAACATTTCTGTTACGTTTTCAAAATACCGCAACTCTTCTGTTGTACTTTTAAACCACATACTAATTTTTCAACATTTTTCTCAATTGCGTAAAAATATATGTTTCTCAAATCGCATAGTATTTTTTCACTGTTTCAAAATCGCGTAACTTAAAAATCATTCTTTTAAGTCGCGTAAATCATTTTCCATCATTCTCAAAATATTTAAAACACTTTCCAAATCACATAACGATTTTCTGTCATTTTCACAATCACGTAAAAATATTCTATCACTTTTAAATCACATATTGATTTTTCAACAGTAGTTCAAATTACGTAAAATATTTAAACATAATTCAAATTGCGAAGAAATATTTTAACGTATTCCAAATCGCGTAGAAATATTTTACTGTATTTCAAATCATTTTTAAGATACGTAAAATATTTTTCAACATTTTACAATCACGTAAAATATTCCTCAATATTCCAAACATTATTTTAGACTTAAATAAATCAATATCATTTTCAACACATTTTTCAAATTGCGTAGCTTAAAAATCACGTTTTTAAGATACGTAAAACATTTTTCATTACAGAAAATATTTCTTAACCTTCAAAAATTCCTTTTCAACCTTTCTCAAAATAATATGACTTTGCATTTCATTTTTCACATTTTCTTACTCAAGAAAATCTTTTTCCACATTTCTTTACTCAAGAAATCCTTTTCCAAAATATAATCCACAAAAATTACTTTTCCATTGATATAAATCAACGCTTCAAAACTTAACATTTTCTAACGTATTTCAAAACTCAAAAATAAGTTATACGTTAGTAAATTTTTAAAACACCATTATATTCCCCATTTTTCCCAAATCATTTCCAAAATCAGTCTTCTTCAAAATAAATTGAAATTCAAACGTTTTCAACCTCTCTTTGTTTTCCGTTATGAAAATTTTTATTCTCTCAAGTGATAAAACGCTCTAATTCCCTTTCCAAATCCTTATATGAAAATCATTTTCATAAAATTAAGGCATCCACAAAAACCGTGGACATGGCCATTGAAAACTATCAAATCTTTTGAGTGACAAAACACTTTGTTTTATAAAATTGAGGCATAACAAGCTTTTCAAAAACCATAAGGTATTTGGCCATTGGAGCCATCAAATATTTTTCCTTCTAAATTGATATGATTTTACACAAACAAAACCATTAAAATTTCTTTAACAAAACCATGAGACTCATAGTCTTTGAAATCAAATCATTTGTTCATTTTCATTTTCCACTTTCTTTGCAAATCCATTTTCACATTCTTTACAAATCCTTTTTCACTTTCTTTGCAAATCCTTAAAATCAACATTGCTATTTTCATTTAAAACTCATGTTTAGTAAAACACTTAGAAACTTTTTACACAAAATAAATCAATAAAAATCCTTCTAAAACCATGTTCATGTACTCTTTGAAAAACAAACCCTTTGTTTATTTTTCCATATTCTTCAAATCATCCATTTTCATCATTCATGAAAATATTAATTTGTAAACACCTATTTTGAGGTGTCTTGGCCGAAATTCACTAAGTTCTAGGGACCCAAAAATCAATTCCCTTGTTCTTGAAAAATTTCAACATGGACCCTAATTAAGGGCATCAAAAACCGTAGCCTTCTCCCTTGGCCATTGGAGCCAAAAATTGTTTTCCTTTCCATCAACACATCATGGCATACACATACATATTTCATCATAAATACTACAAGCATGCCATATACTTATCATACATAATTTAAGCATACTATCAAAGCCATAAAATCATGCAAAGCATACCAAGCATAGACAAATAATTAAAGTACATAAACACCCACAAATAAATTACAAGACCATGGATATGAATCCTCACATGGATTCACCATCCACCAAATATAAAACCATCTCTCACCATCATACTTGGTTGGTGAGGTGGATCTCCCTCTTACCTCTTGAAGATCCTCAAAAGCTCTTTGTTTTGCTTCTTTTTCCAAGTCCTTCACCACCAAGGGCTTCTCAAATACAAAACAAAATACATAAAAATTAGTATACTAAGCTTGATTAAGAGGAACCATGGATCAAACATGGTTTAGATCATGAAAAAGAGAGAAGAAATGAAGTTTCCTTACACTTCACCTCAAAAACCTTAGAACTTGCTCTTGGAAAAACTCCTTGAAAATGAATGATTTAGAGAAAGTCTCCAACATGAAAGTTGCTTAGAATAAGGTAAGGATTCAAGAAATATGGTTGTTTGAAATTAAAGAGTGATGGAAGGTATACTTGGAGTGCTTGGCCGAAACTTAGAGGAGAAGAGAAATGGAGAGAAATTTTGATAACTTAGCTTCTTGAAAATGAATCAACAATGACCAATAATGACCAAGACAACATATAATTGGTGTCTTGAAACTTGGCTAATTTCCTACGCCATCATAAAACCGTCCCCCCCTCCTTGCTTCTTCAAAATGTGACTAATCTCCAAGCCACCATTATTTGTGCATTCTTAGCCATTGATTATTTCAATGGTTAAGATCAAGGTAGACTTTAAGTTAGAAGACTAAATCTAGGCCATTAGATCTTTCTCCTTTAAATTCTAGCCCTTAGATGTGTCTCCAAAATGAAGGGTTAAGATTACTCCTTCAAACTTTACATCCAAAGGTCATAAATGGTCTTTGTCACTTTTTAAGACTAAATCTCCACCATAGATTAAATCCAAATCGAATGGTCATAATTGATCCATCTCCACCGTTGATTAGATTCAAATCCAACAGTCACAAATGGTCCTAGCCACTTTGCAAGACCAAATCTCCACCCTTGATCAATTCTAAATCCAATGGTTATAAATGGTCATAGCCATTATATTAAACTTATCCTACACCGTTGATTAAATCGACGGTTGATATCAAAGTCTCCAATATTAGACTTGTTTCCTATTGGTCCATTATCATAACCACTAATGTTGACTTAACAGTATAATATTTATTTTTATCTGTTAAACCCCACAAAAATTATATTTACTATATTTTTATCATCCGATAATTAAATACAGTACAAAACACAGTACAATAAATTTTCTAAAACTGTTTTCGGATTCAGATTTAGTAAGATCCCCTGTCTCCGTCTAAACAGTATAAATTTTTCTATGCGTAGAAAAATTTTCACTTTGCGGGACCCACCTGGGCCCACGTATGGCCACCTGGGCCCACATACACCCCCTGGGCCCACAAACAGTAAAAAACTTTCATAATCATCCACAAAAATCACAAATATTAGAAAACGCACAAATATCAAATCAGATTACGTAAAATAATTAAAACCTAATGGTAAAAATTAAATTGCGTAAAGTTTTCCCTGCCCGAAAATTTTTATTTTTCTGACACGGTGTAAATCACTCAAAATGATCAAATACGCTGATAGAATAATCAAAATAATTTTACAGTATCCAGAAATTACTAAATAGTAAAATTCTGTTAACTGTCAAAATTACTATTTAAGAGATACAGAATTTTAGGATGTTACATAGTGCAATCATTATTCAAAATAAGCTTCCACCTAAGCTTAAGGATCCGGGTAGCTTTTCAATTCCGTGCTCAATTGGGAACATGAATATTAACATGGCTTTGTGTGATCTTAGGGCGAGTGTGAGTTTGATACCCCTTTCTATTTGTGAGAAACTTTATATTGGGGAGCTCAAACCAACCACCATCTATCTTCAATTGGTGGATAGGTCAATCAAACATCTTATTGGCATATTAGAGAATGTACCATTGAAGGTGGAAAAGTTTTACATACCAATCGATTTTGTTGTGCTTAAGTTGGAAGTAGATGTTCAAATCTCAATCATACTTGGGCATCCATTCCTCATTATTGGAAGGGTAATGATTAACGTCCACGAAGGAAAATTGACTTTGCGATTGAATGATGAGTAAGCAGTGTTTAATGTTTTTAATTCTGAAAAAAATCATTGTTCCTTTGATTCATGTAATCATATAGATGCTGCTGATGTTATGGATAATACTGTGCTTTCATATCTGCAAGAATCTGTGGCTGATGATATGCTAGAGAAGACCTTGCCCAAGGCTGTCACTAACTTTGAGAGTGCTAAGCTTTCCAAGGGGAGAACAATGAAGCAACACGATAGGCATGTCAAGCAGCATGAGTTTAAGCTTAAGGATAAAATTCTTGTCGATAACTCACGTATACATTTCTGTCCTGGTAAGTTGTGGTCAAAATGGTATAAACCATATGATATTGTTCGAGTCTTACGTACGGAGTGCTTGAGGTGAAGAAAGAAGGTCAAAAGACATTCTTGATAAATAGCCAGAGAGTGAAACATTATAAAGAAGGAGTGGGCACTGAGCATCACTCCATTGGCATCACCTACGTATGTCACGGGCCCATAGTCAAGCTAATGACTATAACTTAGGAGGCAACCTATGTTTCTATCTTTTGCATTTGTTATTTTTTTAGTTGTTTCTTTTTTCTTTGTTTTTCATATATATATTAAAAAAAATTGTCTTGACCCTTTTTGTTGTTCTTGTGCAGTTTTAGACAACATGTTGCCGCTCAGTTAGACTAGATATTTGAGTTCATGGCTACACATTTCCCTCTAACTCCACCTCTCCCACCACCTTCGTGATCTTGTATTTCCATTTTTAGGGAAGTTTCATTATCTTTTGTTCTGTTATTTTTCTTATTTAACATTGATGACAAAGTTTATCTTAAGTGTAGGGGGATACTTTTATGACAATTGATAAAAATTTATTTAAATTTTTTGTGAAATTTTTTTGTGAAATCGGTGAACACTTGATAATCACATATTTTATACATTAATAACCCTCATTTTTAGTCATTTACACTCTCCATGTACTTAATTGATTGAACTTGGTCATGTTTTATAAGCTTGGGTTCAAATTGGGCTTAATTGATCTTTTCCAGCATCATTGAGATTTTACATTATTTCTGTATTTCGGCTATATCTTGAGTTCTAGATGTTTAAAAATTATGTATCTTGCTTTGTTGGAAATATGAGAGAGAGTTCTAGAACTTTCATGAAGAGCTCTAGGGCTAATTAAGACATATAATGGAGCTAATTAGGCTTAGAAGTTGGAATACAGGTTCTGTCAATGGAACCCAAGCAATGTGCACTAATTAGGGCATAACTTGGGTTGTGGATGTGATATGAGCCTAAAACCAGTGGCATTTGGAATTAAGCCATATATATTCAATTCATAGGAAGATCACTTTTCCAAAATACGACGTTTCAATGAAGTTTTCATCCCTTGAAGTTAGCCAATGGAATCAGAGACCCTTTGAGAATGATTTGTCCATAACTTGAGTTGTAGACCTCCAATTAACTTGAGTTTTAGGCCCAATTTCTCATAAATGACGTAACTTTATACCCATAAGGTTTCTACAGGTGTAAGGCCAAAATAGGGGTTAGTTAGAGGGGGTAAGGGTAGAGATTCAAGGCACCTTTCATTCTACACACAGTTCTCACCTTCTTTATAGACTTTTCTCTCTTCTTCTCTTTTCTTCCTCAAGCTCCTTCATGGTGGTAACTATGGAAAGCTAAACTTTTGTAATCGATTCAGAGATTCTTGAAGAAATTGTGGTTTGGATTCTTGAGATCTTGGTTCTATTTTTGTGTTTGAATTACATTTGGATTCCTCTTTTTCTTCTTCCTCCTCTTGATCTAGAATGTATGGATGATGATTCTGTTTATGTTTGATTTAATTGGGTCTTGGTTTAAGATTGAGAATTGTGATGGATTTAGGATTGATTGATCTGAATTAATCATGAATTTGCAGAGGTTAGGTTATTGATTTGTGCCTAGGTTAATTGAATCTGGAGATCAAATTAACATAGATATAACATAAATTGTGCGATTACAAATTTGTGTGTCAATTGTTAATTGAATTCTAGAAAATTATCTAGTATGAATTTTGGATTTGATGCACATATTTCGGTTAAATCTAAATTAACCATTCAAATTCACTTCAAATGTTTGTTAAAAGATCTATGATGGAATCAACTCAATTTCAGATAGGTTTTTGAATTGATTGCTCTTTTAATTGAATTTCTCACTTTAATTCTATTATTTACATATTCTGAGTTCTCAAATCCTTCCCCCAATCTTTGTTGCTTGATCTGATCAAATTGCATTTACAATCCTTGAGAAACGATCTTGTGTTGTTTCCTATATAACACCCACCATAGGGTATCACATTTTATATTAATTATTACCGAATTACTTCCCAAGTTATAATATAATATTATTTAATAAAATACGAGTTGTAAAATCTCTTGATATCGATAAGATAAACTTAGAAAAAAAATAAAAATATTAAACATCATCACAAATAATTTACATCATATACATCACATAAGTACTGTAAAACTTATTTATGTACAGACTAAGTTCTCAAAAGTATTTAAACATTTCTACATTACCATACTGGCCCAAGTACACCTAGATAGCAGAACCCTCAGACGGGTCCTCCTCGGGATCGACCTCAGATTCCTCAGAAGGTAGGAATCTTGGTTGACGTGTCGTCCTGCGGACAAGTGTCCGAGCAGACGATACAATACTGATCTCAGATGGGACTTGATAACGACCGCCCCAATATTGTCGAATAGATAATGGAAATTCTACATGTACATATATAGTAACAGAAAAGAAAGGATCTCTATGAAAGATCCTACTCATATTAACTGTCAAATGTCCCTGATAGATAAGTCCCTCCTCATTAGGACTAATACGCCAGGCACCAGCTCCTCCATGTAACTGCAACCTCACATACCCAAAGAAACTAGATCTGGTTGCCATCAAATCAGAACTCAGCTTCTTCAGCAGGAATCTACTCCTCTCCGCCTTCTTGCTCAACACCTTGCTCAGCGTCTTTACCATATATAAATACAATACAAGAATAGGCATACAAAGAGGTGAGATTATCTACGCCAATACCAATATGGCAGCATGGAGACAACAAATACAACATACCATATAGATATATCACACAATAGTACAGGTATAATAAACAATAAATATAATCATTTCATCCAACATCCCTCAACATTTGACAGATAAAATATCTCAAAGATATACAAATATGTTCAAGTTATGCATGTGCTCATTGACTCATTTTCCTACTTCATGGAGCTAAAACTCAAGTCAGAGAGATTGATCTAAAAGATCTATCTGTACCAACATGCCTCAGACCACGTGCCACAATTATCATAAGTGTTTACACATCTAGCATATACACGACAATCTTTACCAGATCTTGATTAAGAATAGTATCTCGGTTCGGATCGTCAGTGCGTTGCATCGGTCCGATCCACGGTACAAAAGAGCTACAAACTGCCCATTATGGAAAACCCTCACCCTGACACCCCCAAGGTCAACAAGTGACCTACACTACGCATATCGCACCCACTCAAGAGGTGTAAGTCTCTCCTAGGCCATTAGCCTTAACATAGTCCATCGAACTTTTTCTAATGCATGCTCATTGTAACGCCCCAATTTTTAGAAAATATTTTGAATGTACTGTTTGCTGTTTTTCAAGTTATTGTGTAAATGACCATTGTGTCCTTATTTTACTGTTTCTCGATTTCTGTATGAAATACAAATACGTTTATACAGGCTCAAATTTTATTTGGTCTTTTTATGTAATTTGTTAGAGACGGTAAAATAAAAGTTTTCATCCGAACTCTTGTTTTAATTTTTACGGAAGATATACTGAGACAATTAATATTGTCTATAATTTTATTTGAACTTTTTGAGCAGTTAGCTACGTTGTGGGAAAAAATGGGAAAATGACCATTACGTCCCGAACGTCTTGTTTTATTTTTTTTTCTTTGTTTTTAATTGTTTTCTACTTGATTTAATGTCCGATATTGCATCGTGATTTTATATGGACTTTTTGTGTGATTTGCTCGAGGCGGAAAATAATATTTTTCGGGCCGGGAAATCTTATTTTATTATTTAGAATTGGGGGATCTTACTCAACCCGATTCTAAATGAGACGATAAATAATCTTTTAATTTTTAAGATTTTCTTGTCAAATAAAATAATTTTATAATATTATAATATTATTTTATTAGTCAATATAATAAAATGACAGTGGACAGGAAATGTTTTGCGGGACCCACGTTTAGCTAATCTGTTAACTTAGTAGCTTAATTAAACATCATAAGCAGTAGAACTTTCCAGAACAAGCTGACTCAGCTAGTGACTAAGCTGATAATTAATGAAGCAGTGTGACTAGGCTTGTGAGTCACCCATGATCAACCAATAGGAGACAAGCTTGTTAAGCAAGCTTTGATCCTAACCTTTGATGCATCCAATGGCTTGGATGAAGCCAAGCAAGGTGCCCACCTTGCATGCTCTTTGATGAGCTACGGCCAAGGGAGGAGAGAAGGCATTCTTCACTTTGTTTCCATGCAACCATTCTCTCTTCTCTCTCATCAAAAACCCTAGCCACCATTCTTGTTCCTTTTCTTCACCATTTTCGGCCAAGCTTACTTCTTAATCATCCAACCACCCAAAATTAAATCAAGCCAACTTTTCTAAACCTAAACACTATCCTAAGAACATCTCTAGTTGAGAGTTCTTGCAAATTCTTGCATTTGGAGCTTGGAAACCAACCTTGAAGATTTTACCTAGAAGGTGAAATCTCATGCTTTCTTTTCTCTCTCTCTTCTTTTTCAAAGTTCTAAGCCATGATCTATCCATGGTTTAGGTTCTTTTTCATGGTTAGTAACTTGTAGAATTTCATTTGAGTTGCTAGGTGTTTGGTGGAGGAAAATCGAACCTTAGGAGGAGTGAAAGCAAATCATTAGTCTTCATTTAAGGTAAGAGGAAGACTAATCTTATCATCCCTTGGTGGTGGTAAGAGGATGGATTAATTTGTGGTGTTTGTAGAATCCATAAGGATTCGGTGGTGATGTGGTTGTTATGTGTTTAATTGTTAATTTTTGTGTTTGTTAGTAGTTATGTGGTATTTGTTAGTAGCTTTCTTTATTTGGTGATTGTAATAATTTTGCATGTCTACAAGCTTTAAGTTGCATGTTTATAAGCTTTGATAATATTACATGTATTAGAATTGTATGATAAATTATAGAATTGCATGATAATGTATAGGATGTGAACAACATGTCAAGGAAAAGCATGTGTGTTCCAAAGAACACTTCCATCCATGAGGCTTACGGCCATTAACAAAAATGGAGGACCAAAATGTTCTCTTGATTTTCTTAAAAGGTGATTTAATTAACCTAGGAGAATTAAGAAGGTTTCAAGTGGTTTAGGTCAAGAAAAATGAATTTGGAAATAAAATGGCATAACCCTATATTTTCGGCCAACAAGCCTAATTTCAACATTTTGATTTCTAAAATTATTTTCTAAGGTAATAACTTAATCAATGTAGACAATACAAGAGACTTAACATGTATTTAGAAGGTGAAAAACAATTTGGAAATCAAATGCAAAATTTTATCAAATTCGGCCAACATGCCAAATTAGATATTCATAATTTCTAAAATCAATTCCAAGTTATTTTCAATCAAGAAGAAGCAATACAAGTTAAAGTAAATTTTCTACAATGAGTTTTAAATAAATAAAGTGGTTAGAACTAAGTTTAAGAAGTTAATACTAATGATTTTTTTCCTGTAAGGAGAAATACAGTGACTTTTGAAAATTTTTAACATATAGCTCATCTTTGTATTTTGAAGCATGTTAGTAGTTTTCAAAAGGTTTAATTATATGGTTTAAAAATTTAATAAAACATGACATTTTTATGGTAAAATTAGGAAACCATTAATATAATTTTCTAAACAAAATCTTGTCAATTTTTAGTAAAAACGGACAAATAAGGTAGAAAAGATGTCCAAAAGGCGATTATACGGTATGGAAAATATTATACGTAGTTTAAAAGTATTATTTAGTATTTTTGTTTATTTAAACGGTGATTTTTAAGGAATTCGGTCAAGAAAATGATTTAAAAATCTTACGCGATTGAGAAAACGTATTAAAAATCCTACGCGATTTTGAAAACGAGAAAAATATATTTACGCGATTTCAAAACGATTATAAAAGCGACGAGATTTTGAAAACGAGATAAAATTTCTACGCGATTGACCGTTACTATATTTATTTTTATTTGTCGGGAAAATGTGAACCCGTCTGAGGTTTTCTTTATATATTTGCCAATGAGGGCAAGCTTTTATTTGTCGGGAAAATGAGAACCCGTATAGGCTTTACGCCATTGAGGGCATATTTTTATCTTGAGGGCATTTTGTAATTTCATATATTTGGAATTATGTATTGTCTTTATGCCAATTTTTGGTGTTTTGGTTGTGAGGCGAATCACATCGTGTTGTCGATGCGATAAACGTAGTGTGGTTCATTGTTTTAATGAACTTGGAGACTTTAGTGTACGGGATCCCACATGTGGATAGTTGGTAGCTCCGCTGGGCCGTGGTAAACCGATAGCACACTAATGGACTCGACGCGCACTATATTTAATCGAGGTTTGTAAAGTCTAGTAGTACATTGCCTATAGTGCCACAACGGAAGACCGTGAACTATACTACGCCTGGATGGTGGATTCCCAGTGTCGTAGGCTATTGACGCAACGTGTGACAGCGTAATAGTTGGTTGGGCAGCCGTGGTACTAATAGATTTTGCAAGTCATTCTCTTTGATATCTGTTTGTGTTTAACTCTATGGAGTAGGATTGTGTCTTAGTGTATATGATTATATCTGGGATGATATTCCATTTTCTCTATTTATCTTTATATGGTTATATCTGGGATGATATTCCATTTTCTCTATTTATCTTTATCTGGTTATATCTTGGATGTTATTCTATTTTCTCTATTTATCTTTATCGGCAATTATTATGATGGTTGTCTATTTCTTATTTTATTTTATTCTATCTGTGATATTGTTTTATCGTGTTTTTTTTTTATACGTGTGATGTTATGTAACGTTATAATATCTAAGTTTTACTCTATTTCACTATTATTATTCTTGTTATAGCTTTTCGTATTGCATGAAGCGTATAATTGTTATTTGTCGTCTTCTTATTGGCCATGTTTGTGATGATTTTAGATTATCTTACCTCTTTATTGTATGTGTTTTCTATATATTTGCTTTATGCGATAAAGAGTTTGAGGAAGAAGAAGAGGAACAGCCTCTTGAGGTCTTGTACCCCGAGGAGGAGGAAGATCAGCAAACCGACGACTAGTTCTACGATCAAGAACCATCTGATCATCCATATCCATTGGATTGATTTGTTTTGGTATGGCTGTGCCCAGATTTTTGGGGTTCGTGACGCTGGAGTTTCACGGTGGATCTCTATCGTGGAACATTAGAGGAGATAGAGACTCGGTGACATATGCTGGACGGATGACGGTGACCCTACTGTTGGTGTATGCCCTAGTGGCCAATGCATTTTGTTTGTATTTACATACATTATATTATGTTATTTTATATGAGGCATTTCATTTATTGTGTTCTTTTTGGTAGACATAATAAAGTCCTTAGAATAGTAAGTTTGATACCATAGGACATCAAGTGGATGACTTGATCGTGAGATCCTATTGGATAAAACACTATTCTTAAATGTCCCTAGTCAAGTATTATTGTTAATTAGGACAACAATAATACATTGAGGCTAGTATGTGCGTAGACTGATGACACATCTCACGGGTCATGGATATGAGATATCAAGTCTACACATGGATACATATTAGAGTAATAATGTATTGGATGACTCGCCATGAGATTTTTACGTGGATCGTTACGTGAGTGTCATAAGTGATTCTCATAGTGATAATGGTGTATGCGGTCCTTTGACCTGAAATCACTACGATTCCTACATGAGGAGTTGTGTGTTTTAATGCCATCAAACATCATGTAACAAGATGATTATAACGTTGGTTATTAGACATGCCGCAATACATGTGGAGGGATGTGAGTGACCTAGATGGGATTTGTCCCTCCTACATAACAGGAGCGATATCTTCGGGCCCCCTGATTGAGTGAGACTACGAAATGCATAGCCATGCTTAAATGAGTCAATATGAGATATTGATCTTATTTGTTATTACTATGTCTACTCGGGAATCAGGAAACTGAAGATTGAACTAAACAAGGGTGACACATTCTATGCCTTGTGTTCAATCTGATATCGGACAAAGGGACTAAACTACACGGAAACATTGGTCACGAGATAGGTTATGTCAAATCACGACATTCTCATTACTTGGGTAGCAGTGATGTGTTGCTAGATATCACATCTTTGTTTGTAATATTAAAATGAGATTTTAATATTACTACCAACGTCATGAGAGAACACAGTAGGGTCGCACACTTAGAACAGACTAAATTGAGTAATCGAATCCAAGTTGGACTCGGATTCAAGCGTGGGCCTAACTCATGGTGATGGGTTTAGGGTTGCACCACTTACCTTGCTTGCTCACACTCACTTAAGGCAACCTTTGTTATAAATAATACTGCTAAGGGGACTGCTACTAGGTTACATCACAACCCTAGCCGCACCTACAGAAAGTGAGTGAGAGATAGTGAGGTCTTCTTCTCCTCTTTTCGCAGCTAGCACTACGAAAACAGAGGCGTAACTCCTTTTGCAAGTCTGTTCGTGTGGATACCGCAGAAACATCGTCGCTATTACGGTGTTGGTGATTCACCTCGCTTGTGTCTATCACGCTTCAAGAGGTAAAAATTTAAAAACTCGGATTATGGATTTTTCGCATGGATCCTGTAAGGGAATTCTGTTATTCCGCTGCGAGACTTTGATCCGCAAATTCCCAACACCTACGCCATAGATTTGATGGAGAGCCGATCATGACTACGACAGTGTTTCTACACTTAGAGTTACCCTTATCCATTAGGCGTCATTTTGGTGGTATGACCACGGAGCCTAGTGAGATAAGTATCGTATCGGATCGCGCGATCACGTTATCGCCGAGAGTCGAGGCATCCGAGGATATTTGTCCCACGATGATCATTTTCATGATGAGAGTGATCCTTCGGATGAGTGAATATGTTTGATGTTTTTTTTTTTGGGCGCGTCTGCGTATGGATGTATATATTGACACTTTTATTGTTTTTATTTTTCTTGTTTTCTGTTTAAATAATTATAATTGTAGTTGTAAATTATTTGTATAACTCATAACTAGAACATATGTATATTATGAGAAATGTTGTTCTATCAATTTTATGTTTTCCGCAATATTTTATTTTTATTAAACTGTCTATCAGGAACTACTTTATGACCCATACTATTATTTAATGAATGTTTTACAACTTGGGTAGATTTTATTTCTATTTCTTTTATTTTCTTTTATGTGTGACATCCTCCAAAGGGTGTTACATTAGTTAGTATCGAGCCCAAGTTAGAGTCTTTTGGGGTTGTGGTTGGGTCTGTTTTTGTTTGTCTTTGTGTGTTTCTCTATGATTTATATCCTTTCGGATTTATCTAAAAGGATGTATCTAATTTTGTTTGGTTCTGTTTGAAGATGTACGGACGAGAGGTAGAGGACGTGCTAATGTGAATCGGGATGTGGATCCTATGATTGCGAGCTGCTTGAGGCTATGCGGCGTATGGTGAAGTGATTACTCGACAAAATTTGAGAAGCGACTCAATGACAAGATGCTACGGTGATGCCACTGAATTCGAATTTAGGCGCCACAATCCGCCACGGTTTAGAGGCGAGGTTGATCCGGAGAAAGCAAGTCGGTGGATGCAAGACTTGGAAAGAATTTTGAAGGGATGAGATGCACAGACGATAAGAAGGTGACTTATCTTTGTCTTTATCTTTGAGAAGTGATGCGAGAACATTGGTGGAGAGGAACCCGCCGAGTATTGCAAGTGAAGGGATTTGAAATCACATGGGAAGTGTTTTCAAATGTTTTTATGGATAAGTATTTTCTGCGAGTGCTAGGCATGCCAAAGAAATGGAATTTCTTGGTTTGCGACAGGGGAACATGACGGTGAATGAGTATGCCACAAAATTTGAGAATTTGTCTCAATTCTCAGATTATGCTCAGACACGGCAAGATGATGTGTGGAGATGCAGGAAGTTTGAATCAGGTTTAAGGGTGGAACTGAAACGAGGAGTGGTATCCTTAAGAATGACTCAGTTTCATGCTTTGGTGGATGCATGTGCTCGACTTGAGGAGTTGGAGCCATCTAGAGATCAGAGAAATCGGAACTTTGGGCCGACAAGGTTTCAGAGAGGTGGAGGTAGTAATACAAATCGGTTTCAGCGTAAGCCGTATTCCAGGCCAACAGGAAATCAATCTCAACGACCATCAGTTAGTGGAGGTGCAAGTGGTAGTGGAGCTGGACAGAGAGTGGCGTTTACGCCGACATGTTTTAAGTGCGGGAAGAAAGGTCATATCTCTCCCGAGTGCACGTTAAAGGTACAGTTTGTTTCAACTGTAAGCAACCTGGGCACATATCGAAGGATTGTCCATAATGAGAGGAAGGAAACACTTACATTCGATATGTTAAAGCTAGTCAACAAAAATCTGGAAATACTCAACCAAGATCGGGAGGGCGTATATACAATGATGGGATCGAGATTTCTAAGTCGATGATCTTATTCGGGGAGAAGGAGACATTGGAGGTAATCTTCATTTGTATTGTATGATTACGGTGCTACACACTCTCATTTATTTCCTATGATTGTGTGGAGAGATTGAAGTTGCTGTGTCTTTACGAATGTTAAATTGAGTGTATCTACGCCATGCTTGCTAAACTGTTGTTACATCTCCGAGATCTGTTTGGATTGTCTATTGTTGTGAAGTGGCCGTTTGTTTATGGTCAACTTGATTTGTTTACCTCTTGTTGAGATAGACGTGATATTAGGGATGGACTAGTTATGTTCTAACCATATCCTTATAGACGTGCAAGTAAAACCATAGTTTTTCCTAAGGAAGAGGAGTATGGATTCTTAAGCTGCTGTTAAGGTCAAGTCTTTGTTAAGAGATGGAGCACAGGGGTATATGGTATTGTCTTCTCTAGAAGTTAAGAATGAGAAGGATGTGAATACTATTCCTGTTGTCAACGAGTTTCCTGATGTTTTTCCTGACGACGTACCTGGTTTGCCACCTGAGAGGGAGATCGAGTTCTCAATTGATTTAGTACCGGGGAGCGGGTCCTATCTCAATTGCACCGTATCGTATGTCGCCAGTGGAATTGGAGGAGCTGAAGAAGCAATTGGTGGAGCTGTTGGAGAAAGAGTTTGTGTGACCTAGTGTTTCGCCATGGGGTGTGCCAGTGCTTTTAGTCAAGAAGAAGGACGGAACGTCTCGACTTTGTGTGGATTATCGTCAGTTGAATAAGGTGACTATCAAGAATAAATATCCGCTTCCAAGGATTGATGATTTGATGGATCAGTTGAAAGGAGCTGTGATATTTTCCAAGATAGATCTGAGATCTGGTTATCATCAGATTCGTGTAAAAGGGGAAGATGTGCCGAAAATTGCTTTTCGAACTCGTTATGGACATTATGAGTATCAAGTAATGCCATTCGGGGTGACGAATGCTCCTGCCATATTTATGGATTATATGAACAGGATTTTTCGTCCTTATTTAGACAGATTTGTCGTTGTCTTTATCGATGACATTCGATCTATTCCCAATCGAAGGAAGAAGCATCTTTGAACATCTAGGTGTTGTTCTTGATTTTGAGGAGAAAGCATTTGTATGCGAAATTGTCTAAGTGTGAGTTCTGGTTGGAAGAAGTTCAATTTCTTGGTCACGTAATTTCTAAAGAAGGTATGCGGTGGACCCATCAAAAGTGGAAGCTGTTTTACAATGGGAAAGGCCTAAGACGGTAGAAGTTCGAAGTTTTGTTGGACTTGCTTGGTTATTATCGGAGGTTTATCGAGGTTTTCCAAGATTCTTTGGACCACTTACGCAACTTACGAGGAAAAATCAAGCTTTTGAATGGACGGAAGAACGTGAAGCCAGTTTTCAAGAGTTGAAGAAGAGATTAACAACTGCACCGGTGTTGATCTTACCAGATTCGACAAAATCTTTTGATGTGTATTGCGACGCTTCTTATCAAGGACTAGGATGCGTGTTGATGCAAGATCGGAACGTGGTGGCATATGCTTCTCGACAATTGAAGGTTCATGAGAGGAATTATCCAACGCACGATTTGGAATTGCAGTTGTGGTTTTTGCTCTAAAGATATGGAGACATTTTCTCTATGGAGCAACATTCAACATTTTCAGTGATCACAAGAGTTTGAAATACTTATATGATCGAGAAGAGCTGAATATGAGGCGGCGGAGATGGTTAGAATTTACGAAAGATTATGATTTTCAAGTATTTGTTGTACCACCCTGGTAAGGCGAATGTTGTGGTGATGCCTTAAGTAGAAAGATTATCGTAAGCTTGCTCGATGATCAAGGAAAAGGAGCTCATTGAACAGTTTAGAGATGTGTGGTCATGTGTTGAGTTAAAACCGGGGAAGATCTGTGTTAACATGGTTACTATCTCTAGCGAGCTGATGGAAGATATAAGGGAAAAACAGAATGCTGATAAATTTTTGCAAGGAATAAGGGAACAAATAAAGCAAGGCGAGACAATAGAGTTCAAAGAAGGAACTGATGGAATTCTGAGGTTTCGGGGTAGAGTCTGTGTTCCTCGTAGCAGGAGGCGAGAAGATATATTGTGAAACATGCCCATACTAGTTTATTGAGTATGCATCCAGGTATAACAAAGATATACCAAAATTTGAAGAAGTTATTCTGGTGGCATGGATTGAAGAGTGATGTGATTAGGTGTGTATCAACTTGTCTAGTCTGTCAAAAGGCGAAAGTGGAGCATCAAAGACCAGCTGGAATGTTACAACCGTTATCTATTCCAGAATGGAAATGGGATAGCATATCCATGGATTTCATTACTGGTTTGCCGAAGACAAGGAAAGGTCATGATTCAATATGGGTTATAGTCGATAGGCTTACGAAATCGGCTCATTTCTTACCAATTAATATCAAATATTCATTGGAAAGATTAACCCAATTGTACATCAGTGAAATTGTCAGATTACATGGTGTACCGACAAGTATAGTTTCGATCGAGATCGAGGTTTACGTCAAGATTTTGGCGAAGTCTGCAAGAAGCTATGGGAACTAAGTTACGGCGAGTTCGGCGTATCATCCGCGGGGACCGATGGTCGAGACGAGAAAGAACTATACGATCTACGGAAGATACATTGCGTGCTTGTGTTTTGGAACAACGAGGAAGTTGGGATGAAATTTTATCTTTGATAGAATTCACCTACAACAATAGCTTTCATTCAAGCATAGGAATGGCACCTTATGAGCGTTGTATGGAAGACGGTGTCGAACTCCGTTATGTTGGTATCAAGATGGGAAAGTATGATTTGTTGGACCGATCTTGTACAACAAACTACGGAAAAAGTAAAGATGATACAAGAGAAGATGAAACGACACAAAGTAGACGAAAGAGTTACGCGGATAAACGAAGACGACCTCTTGAGTTTGAGGAGGGTGAGCATGTGTTTCGAGAGTTACTCCTACGGCCGGTGTCGGAAGAGTTATTAAGTCTAAGAAACTTACTCCTAAATTCATTGGACCGTATCAGATTATCCGAGCGTGTAGGTCTGTAGCGTATCGGATCGCTATGCCGCCGTTTTGTCAAATCTGCATGACGTATTTCATGTGTCTCGGTTGCGAAAGTATATACCGGATCCGACGCATGTTATACTGACCCGGATGACGTGCGGTGAAGGAGAATTTGACTTATGAAACTTTACTGTCGGAATTGAGGACGAGAAAGGTAAAGCGACTTCGAGGGAAAATGATTGAGCTAGTGAAAGTCATATGGAATGAAGTGATGGGTGAAGCTACCAGAGGCTGGAAGATAAGATGAAGGATCAGTATCCTCATTTGTTTTGAGGAACAGTAATTTCGAGGACGAAATTTTTATTTGTTGGGGAGAGTTGTAACGCCCCAATTTTTAGAAAATATTTTGAATGTCTTGTTTCTTTGTTTTTCAAGTTATTGTGTAAATGACCGTTGTGTCCTTATTTTCTTGTTTCTCGATTTACGTATGAAATACAAATACGTTTATACGAGGCTCAAATTTTATTTGGTCTTTTTACGTAATTTTGTTAGAGACGGTAAAATAAAAGTTTTCCGAAACTCTTGTTTTAATTTTTTGGAAGATATACTGAGACAATTAATATTGTCTGTAATTTTATTTGAACTTTTTGAGCAGTTAGCTACGTTGTAGGAAAAAATGGGAAAATGACCATTACGTCCCGACGTCTTTTTTTTATTTGTTTTTGCTATTTTTAATTGTTTTCTACTTGATTTAATGTCGATATTCTTGTCTGTGATTTTATATGGACTTTTTGTGTGATTTGCTCCGAGCAGGAAAATAATATTTTTCCGGGCCGGGGAAATCTTATTTTATTATTTAGAATTGGGGGATCTTACTCAACCCGATTCTAAATGAGACAGTAAATAATCTTTTAATTTTTAGGATTTTACTGTCAAATAAAATAATTTTATAATATTATAATATTATTTTATTAGTCAGTATAATAAAATGACAGTGGACCCGGAAATGTTTTGCGGGACCCACGTTTAGCTAATACAGTTAACTTAGTAGCTTAATTAAACATCATAAGCAGTAGAACTTTCCAGAACAAGCTGACTCAGCTAGCTGACTAAGCTGATAATTAATGAAGTAGTGTGACTAGGCTTGTGAGTCACCCATGATCAACCAATAGGAGACAAGCTTGTTAAGCAAGCTTTGATCCTAACCTTTGATGCATCCAATGGCTTGGATGAAGCCAAGCAAGGTGCCCACCTTGCATGCTCTTTGATGAACTACGGCCAAGGGAGGAGAGAAGGCATTCTTCACTTTGTTTCCATGCAACCATTCTCTCTTCTCTCTCATCAAAAACCCTAGCCACCATTCTTGTTCCTTTTCTTCACCATTTTCGGCCAAGCTTACTTCTTAATCATCCAACCACCCAAAATTAAATCAAGCCAACTTTTCTAAACCTAAACACTATCCTAAGAACATCTCTAGTTGAGAGTTCTTGCAAATTCTTGCATTTGGAGCTTGGAAACCAACCTTGAAGATTTTACCTAGAAGGTGAAATCTCATGCTTTCTTTTCTCTCTTCTTTTCAAAGTTCTAAGCCATGATCTATCCATGGTTTAGGTTCTTTTTCATGGTTAGTAACTTGTAGAATTTCATTTGAGTTGCTAGGTATTTGGTGGAGGAAAACCGAACCTTAGGAGGAGTGAAAGCAAATCATTAGTCTTCATTTAAGGTAAGAGGAAGACTAATCTTATCATCCCTTGGTGGTGGTAAGAGGATGGATTAATTTGTGGTGTTTGTAGAATCCATAAGGATTCGGTGGTGATGTGGTTGTTATGTGTTTAATTGTTAATTTTTGTGTTTGTTAGTAGTTATGTGGTATTTGTTAGTAGCTTTCTTTATTTGGTGATTGTAATAATTTTGCATGTCTACAAGCTTTAAGTTGCATGTTTATAAGCTTTGATAATATTGCATGTGTTAGAATTGTATGATAAATTATAGAATTGCATGATAATGTATAGGATGTGAACAACATGTCAAGGAAAAGCATGTGTGTTCCAAAGAACACTTCCATGAGGCTTACGACCATTAACAAAAATGGAGGACCAAAATGTTCTCTTGATTTTCTTAAAAGGTGATTTAATTAACCTAGGAGAATTAAGAAGGTTTCAAGTGGTTTAGGTCAAGAAAAATGAATTTGGAAATAAAATGGCATAACCCTATATTTTCGGCCAACAAGCCTAATTTCAACATTTTGATTTCTAAAATTATTTTCTAAGGTAATAACTTAATCAATGTAGACAATACAAGAGACTTAACATGTATTTAGAAGGTGAAAAACAATTTGGAAATCAAATGCAAAAATTTTATCAAATTCGACCAACATGCCAAATTAGATATTCATAATTTCTAAAATCAATTCCAAGTTATTTTCAATCAAGAAGAAGCAATACAAGTTAAAGTAAATTTTCTACAATGAGTTTTAAATAAATAAAGTGGTTAGAACTAAGTTTAAGAAGTTAATACTAATGATTTTTACTGTAAGGAGAAATACAGTAACTTTTGAAAATTTTTAACATATAGCTCATGCTGTATTTTGAAGCATGTTAGTAGTTTTCAAAAGGTTTAATTATATGGTTTAAAAATTTAATAAACAGAATTTTTATGGTAAAATTAGGAAACCATTAATATAATTTTCTAAACAAAATACTGTCAATTTTTAGTAAAAACGGACAAATAAGGTAGAAAAGATGTCCAAAAGGCGATTATACGGTATGGAAAATATTATACGTAGTTTAAAAGTATTATTTAGTATTTTTGTTTATTTAAACAGTGATTTTTAAGGAATTCGGTCAAGAAAATGATTTAAAAATCTTACGCGATTGAGAAAACGTATTAAAAATCCTACGCGATTTTGAAAACAGAAAAATATATTTACGCGATTTCAAAACGATTATAAAAACGACGAGATTTTGAAAACGCGATAAAATTTCTACGCGATTGACCGTTACTATATTTATTTTTTTTGTCGGGAAAATGTGAACCCGTATAGGTTTTCTTTATATATTTGTTGCCAATGAGGGAAGCTTTCGTTGTCGGGAAAATGAGAACCGTCGTGGGCTTCTACGCCATTGAGGGCATATTTTTATCTTAAAGGCATTTTCGTAATTTCATATATTTGGAATTATGTATTGTCTTTATGCCAAATTTTGGTGTTTTGGTTGACGAGACGAATCACATCGTGTTGTCGATGCGATAAACGTAGTGTGGTTCATTGTTCTAATGAACTTGGAGACTTTAGTGTACGGGATCCACATGTGGACAGTTGGTAGCTCCATTTGGGCCGTGGTAAACCGATAGCACACTAATGGACTCGACACGCACTATATTTAATCGAGGTTTGTAAAGTCTAGTAGTACATTGCCTATAGTGCCACAACGGAAGACCGTGAACTATACTACGCTGGATGGTGGATTCCCAGTGTCGTAGGCTATTGACGCAACGTGTGACGGACGTAATAGTTGGTTGGGCAGCCGTGGTACTAATAGATTTTGCAAGTCATTCTCTCGATATCTGTTTGTGTTTTTTAACTCCATGGAGTAGGATTGTGTCTTAGTGTATATGATTATATCGGGATGATATTCCATTTTCTCTATTTATCTTTTTCGGTTATATCGGGATGATATTCCATTTTCTCTATTTATCTTTCTTTATCGGTTATATCTTGGATGTTATTCTATTTTCTCTATTTATCTTTATCGGCAATTATTATGATGGTTGTCTATTTCTTATTTTATTCTATACGTGATATTGTTTTATCTGTGTTTTTTTTTATCTGTGTGATGTTATGTAACGTTATAATATCTAAGTTTTACTCTATTTCACTATTATTACTGTTATAGCTTTTCGTATTGCATGAACTGTATAATTGTTATTTGTCGTCTTCTTATTGGCCATGTTTGTGATGATTTTAGATTGTCTTACCTCTTTATTGTATGTGTTTTCTGTATATTTGCTTTATGCGATAAAGAGTTTGAGGAAGAAGAAGAGGAACAGCCTCTTGAGGTCTTGTACCCCGAGGAGGAGGAAGATCAGCAAACCGACGACCAGTTCTACGATCAAGAACCATCTGATCATCCATATCCATTGGATTGATTTGTTTTGGTATGGCTGTGCTCGAATTTTTGGGGTTCGTGACGCTGGAGTTTCACGGTGGATCTCTATCGTGGAACATTAGAGGAGATAGAGACTCGGTGACATATGTTGGACAGATGACGGTGACCCTACGCCATAGATTTGATGGAGAGCCGATCATGACTACGACAGTGTTTCTACACTTAGAGTTACCCTTATCCATTAGGCGTCATTTTGGTGGTATGACCACGGAGCCTAGTGAGATAAGTATCGTATCGGCCGCGCGATCACGTTATCGTAGAGAGTCGAGGCATCAGGATATTTGTCCCCTGATGATCATTTTCATGATGAGAGTGATCCTTGAGGAGTGAATATGTTTGATGTTTTTTTTGGGCGCGTCTGCGTATGGATGTATATATTGACACTTTTACTGTTTTTATTTTACTGTTTCTGTTTAAATAATTGTAATTGTAGTTGTAAATTATTTGTATAACTCATAACATAGAACATATGTATATTATGAGAAATGTTGTTCTGTCAATTTTATGTTTTCCGCAATATTTTATTTTTATTAAACTATCTATCAGGAACTACTTTATGACCCATACTATTATTTAATGAATGTTTTACAACTTGGGTAGATTTTATTTCTATTTCTTTTATTTTCTTTTATGTGTGACATCCTCCAAAGGGGTGTTACACTCATTGTATATAAGCTATTCACAGTCCAAAATCATAATCTCATATATAGGGTCCACACACTAGCCCAACAGTATCTTTACTGTATTTTCAATTGCATAAACATTTTACTGCATTTTCACAATTGCGCAACATTTTTGTCGCGTTTTCAAATCGCGTATTGATTTTTCAACACTTTTTCAATTGCGTAAAAATATTCAAACATTTTTCTAATCGCATAGCAATTTTTCAACATTTTTGAAATCGCGTAGCTTAAAAATCACATTTTTAAGTTACATAAAGCATTTTTCACCATTTTTCAACTACGTAAAATATTTCTTAACCTTCTAAACCTCATTTTGGCCTTTCTAAAATTATATCATTTCTTACTTTACTTTTCCATGTTTTCTCACTTAAAATTTCCTAACACGCTCAAAAACTCAATGGGTGAACTATACGTTAGTAAATTTCAAGTCACCAACGTAATCACCATAATAATTAGATCAATTCTAAAAATTAGTTTTCTTTAAAACAAGTTGAGGTTCAAACACTTTCAACCTCTATTTTTCTTTCATAAATGAAATCTTCAATTTAAAATAACAAAGTTTTTGTTTCCATTTCTTAAATCCTTGTACTTAATCAACTAATTTACCACTTTGAAATCATATTCTTGCATAAAACCAAGTCCTTCCAAGCTTTCAAAACCATGGAATACATGACCATTGGAATCAACATATCTTTTCTTTTCCTTTCCTTCCTAAGCATTCAATTTTATCATTCATGAAAATCTTAACTTTGGAAACACCTATTTTGAGGTGTTGAGGCCATAAGCCTCATGGTCTTTGGAACCAAAATTTGTTTTCCTTTCCATCATTAATCATAGCATACATGTATATAATCAACATATCATATAATCAAGCATACCATAAAACAATAAAAATCACATAAAGCATATAGACACAAATAAATAATTTAAAGCACATAAACACCCAATAAATTAATTACACAACCAAGGATATGAACCCTCACATGGATTCACCATCCATCATAATCAATTTCATCTCTCACCACCATACTTGGTTGATGAGATAAATCTCTCTTTTACCTTAAGAAAGATCAAACTCTTCTTGGATCCTTCTCCTAGGGATTTCATGTGGCTCCAAGAAAAATCCTATCAAGCTTAAATAAATTTACAAAGTCATAACTATGGTTGAAAAAGAAAAACCATGGATCAATCATGGCTTTAGAACTTAAGAATCACCTTGAAAACAAGAAAACAAGGATCTTTACCTTGTAAGATAGAAACTTCAAGCTTGGATTTCAAGCACTAGATGGATGATTTAGAAGAAACTTGCAACATGAAAGATGTTTAGAATATGGTTTAGGTTTAAGAAGTGGGATTAAATAAAATTATGGAAGGTTAGATATTGGTAAATGGTGTGGCTGCCGAGAGCTTCTCAAAGAAGAGAAACAAGAGTTTTTGTGTTTTCTTGGAAAAGAGAGAATGGAGAGAAAAGCTTAAGTGATAAGAATGAAGAAGATGAAATGATTTTAGTCTCCTAAGACTTGTGTTAGCCGTGAGAGTGTAGGGAATGAATGGTAAGTTTTTTGTTTAATCTTATCTTGCTATCTAGATCATTCTGAAGGCTAGGATATTTAACAAGTGATAAGCTCAAAATTTTGAGCCTTGAACCTTCCTTTAAGACCAAGTGGCCATGGAAGTGTAATTGGAAACACTAACCAAGTTTGGCTCCATTTAGTTACCTTGTGAAGCTTAGGCAAACCTAGTTAGCTTACTTAGTTCATTAGCCAACTATCTAGTTACTTTGATGTTAGTCATTGATTCTTGAACATTGGAGAACCTTCTTGTAACTAAGAGTAACTAAGTTTCCTAATGGTTAGTAACTAAGTTTGTCTCCATTTGATTACTTCCTAAACTTTTAGAATAACCTAGTTAGATTTAAGCTAACTTAGTTAGATTTTTTAGTTTCTTTCTAACTAGTCCAACCACTAAATTTGACCATCATCCATTGGTTTAGAAAATGTCAAGCCACTAATGTTGACTTTGTTCCTATTGGTTCATTATCAGTAAGTCTCAAGACGTTACCGGTTCCTATTGTCCACTGAACAGAAGCTACTGCTCCTAAGTCAATAGGTATCGTCCACTGGATAATAAAATAATAAAAAAAAATATTTTTATTTCACAGATAAATTCTAAAAATTAAAAGATTATGACACGTATCTCTCAGAATTGGGTTTAGTCAGATCCCTCAGCTCCGAATAAATACGTAAAGATTTTTCCCGGTCAAAAATTTATTATTTTTCTATCCTGGACTAAATCACACAAAATAATCAAATACAGTCACAGAACTGTCAAAATAATTTTACAGCACACAGAAATCACAAAACAATACAATTCTGTTATTACTGTAAAATAACAAATTTCGGGGTGTTACATCCTATGCTACAACCGCATGAGTATAACTCAGTTACAATTTTGATTGAGTTTGACACTCGGTCAACACTTGAGTAATATTTGTAATCATGCAAGGATTATGTGTTATTTGTTTGAATTAATATTGAGCTGATAAAGATATGTTTAAGAGGAGAATCCACTACTCATGAGCTACTTTTGAACAAGGCAATCTTTTTCAATTGAATATTGAAACATTTAGCATCTTATTTGAAAATTAGTCATATCTACTGCATTCGATTTCATTATTAACTTAGTCAGAAAGTGAGTTTTGAGCTTTATTGATTAGATTTTTCATAAATAAAGTCCTATTTTTCTTCTGGAGTGAGATTTATCTTGATTGATGTGCACTAGAACTTGCTTTGATATCTTATTGAGACTTTAATGATTCACATACAAACTTGAACATGATTAAGGCAATTAGGCTCAATTCTTTCCTAACTTCCAAAGTTGCATTGATAAAATAATCCCTTAGTTGCCCCATTTAAGCCTGAAAATGATTTCTTTGAATACCCAATTGAATAACCAGGTTGGATTTTTTGGAGCAGCTGATGTGTTAATTTAAAAATCATAAAGGGTTATTTTTTTCTTCAAGGGTTTATTGCTGAAAAAAAATGAGAAAAAAAGAATGGAAAAAGAAGAAGAAAGAAAATAATTGTTGGAGAAAAATAATGAGAATATTGGGTTGGAAGTGAGAATCTGTTATACCCTTGTACTTATGTTCTATTGATCATCTTTTCAACTTGATTTTGTTTTGTATCAATTTATCTATGACTGTTTTTTACCTTTATTTACCTTTTTCCTACTTTTCATTATTCCCCTTGGCCCCGTCACAACCAAAGGAAGTCCTTTTGATTCTTGTTATGCATGTGAACTTGAAAGTGGAGATAAGATAGATAACCAAGCCTATGGTAATTGATAAACACAATTTTCATATATTATTTAACCCTCATATTTTGTTTCTTAAGCCTCTTATGTACTTAATTGATTGGGTTTAGTCATATTTTATAAGTTTGGGTTCCAAATTAGGCTTAATGGTATTTTTTAGCATTATCACAATTTTACATTATTTTTGTATTTCGGGTATAACTTGAGTTATAGACATCTAAAAATTATGAATTATACCTTGTAGGAAAGATAAGAGGAAACTCTACAACTTTGATGCAGAGTTCCAAAGTTGAATCGGATGTCTATAAGGTCATATTGTGCCTGGAAGTCAAAACAAGGATGTTGTTACTAGAACCTGAACAATGTGCAAAGATTAGGCCATAAGTCGGGCTGTAGGAGTTAGAATGGACCAAAACTGGTGCCATTGGAAATTTAAGACAAAACCTTTCAACTCTCATGATGACCACTTATCAAAATGGTGTTGTTTTGATTAAGTTATAGTTGTATTAAGACAACTAAGAGTTAGGCACTGAATTGGTTAGTGAAAGTGGGGAGACAAGCATGACATACATTTTCTACTCATTCACACTCACCAAACAAGTCTATTGTCATTTTGTACTCTTTATGCTCTATAAAAAGTAGCATTGGTTGCTCATTGATGGCATCTTAGTTGAGAGATTAAGACCATGTTCTTGTATCATTTGTTTCTCTTGTTGTAGTTTTCTTTTGTTCTAAATAGAAGTTATGTTCATCTCTTTCTTTTTCTCTCTTTCTTTCTTCTTGTTCATGAGTAACTAATTCTCATTTTGCTTGGGTAAAATGATGAAGCTTTCGGTAATGAAATAATGTTAGATTAATCTCTTTCTTGTACTTGAATGTTATATTATCAAGTGGTCATTATATATGTTGTATTTTGTTTCCAATCAATTTAAAAACCATCCTTGTAAAGTAGAGATCTTGATTTGTTGTAGATAAGAGATTGACATAATGAATGCTTAAACTCATTTACAAGTGTTGACTTTAGTGGATAATTAAAGGAACCATAATATAACTACATATATAACCTTAAATGAACTTTGAATGCTGTATTTTTCGATTGGAATCTCCATTATGAGAGGATTCCAATTGAGTTATAAAAAGAAATAATATTGTCCTTAATTTATATATCGAGAGTGGATCTCCTAGCCTAAGCAAATCCTTTTTAATTGTGAACAATTTTTATCACCTTTATTTTTGTGACAAATCTTTCCTTTACCTCAAAGAATTTTCTTCATCAATTCCCTGTGGATCGACCTCGGACTTTTGAGTATTTATTACTTAAGACAACTTGCACTTGGGTTTGCAACATATCATTCATATCAGTAATACATTTGTTAAGAGAAACTGGAGTGATCTCTTTGTCCTTAAACAATTGAGTGATGGAAAGATGAGTGACCTCAATTGGTTAGTAAAGAGAAAATATGCAAGCTAGACTCAAGCCTCTAATTATTTTAAGTGCTAAATGATCTTGCTTGATTGGATTTGATTGCTGAACATGATGGATTTTGTTTTGAATTGTGGAACTTCTCTTGATTCATATTGCTAGATGTTGAGTTTAATCTCGTTTTTTATTCCTATTCTTTGCTTGAGGACAAGCAAAGCTCAAGTATAGGGGGATTGATAAGCCTATATTTTATAGTCTTATACTGAATAAATTGTGGTGATTTGTTTATTTTTATTAATGAATTTTAGATGGATCGTTATCATTGTCTTTGTTTTTGTAGATTGAATGAGATTTATCATATTTGGAGTGAATGCAGGCAAAGACACCGCGTTTTTGGAGCAAAAGAAGATCGTTTTGGCTTAGACAGGGCTCTGTCAGTGATTAAGGAGTTAGACAGGGTCCTGTGAGTGATTGAGGAGTTAGACAGGGCTGTGTCTAAATTAGAAAATGCTTTTGTCTGATTTTTTAAGAGACAGAGTTGTGTCTCTATGTCACATGGTCGTGTCTCCCTTCTATGTTAAAGTTACACTATTTTTTAAGCTCACACAACTCGGTCAAGCTTAGACACGGCCGTGTGAGGTCTCCCGAGCGTAAAAACGATAGTTTTCACCCTAAATATTATAAATAGAAGCAAAACCCTAAACCTAAAGGACACTTTTGCAACGACAGACTTTGAGAGACAAAAGAGAGTTTTTCCTCAACCAAAGATTGGAGGCTATGGTTTTTAAGACAAGTTCAAGAGTGATTGAAGTTTAACCATTGAAGACATCTTCTCCTTCTTCATATTCTTCATCTTCTTTTTTTATCTTTCCTATTTTCTTAAGATAGAATCATGGTTATCTCTTCAACTTTTGTTCTTGTTTGTGCTACATTAGCCATGAGTGGCTAAATTCCTTTTTCTAGGATTAGGATGCAACTCTCTACTTTTTTATGTTGAATTGTTAATTTGATTCTTTGTTAATGAAAACTATTGTTCTTGATTCATTCTTAGTATGCTTAATGCTTGTGGCATGTTGTCAGCCATATTTACATGATCTTAGGTTTTTGGTTAATGATCGAAAGATGAAACATATTTGCTAGATAATCTAAGAATTGAACATAGGAATTGCAACCTAGATATAGGCTTAAATCCTTCGAGGAGCAAACAATTGTGATAAAACTTAATATGTTAGAACTTGGATTAATTTGTTGGTGTATGCCCTAGAGGCCAATTTATTTTGATCGTACTAACTTACATTGTATTATGCTATTTATTTAATATATGAGGCATTTTATTTATTATGTGTTATTTATGATAAACATATTAAAGTCCTTAGAATAGTAAGTTTTATGCCATAGGACATTAAGTGGATGACTTGATCATGAGATCCTGTTAGATAAAATCAAAACAATATTCTTAATTGTCCCTAGTCAAGTATTATTGTTAATCAGGACGACAATAATGCATTGAGACTAGTATGTGCGTAAACTGATGGCCATATCTCACGGGTCATGGATATGAGATATTAAGTCTTCACATGGATAAATGTTAGAGTAATGATGCATTGGACTGACCCACCATGAGAATACTATGTGTATTGTTACGTGAGTGTCATAAGCGATTCTTATAACAATAATGATGTATATGGTTCTTTGACCTAAAATCACTACGATTCCTACATAAGAAGTTGTATGCTTTAATGCCATCAAACGCTATTTGTAACAAGGTGATTATAATTATAAAGTTAGTTATTGGACATACCGTGAATCATGTAGAGGGATGTGAGTGACCTAGATGGGATTTGTCCCTCCTACATAACAAGAATGATATCTTCGGGCCCCCTGATTGAGTGAGACTACGAAATGCATGGCCATGCTCAAATGAGTCAATATGAGATATTGACCTCATTTATTATTACTATGTCTACTCAACTCTAAGGAAACGAAAGATTGAACTATAAAAGGGTGACACATTCCATGCCTTGTGTTTAATCTAGATATCTGGACAAAGAGACTAAACTACACAGAAACATTGATCACAAAAAAGTTATGTTAGATCACTGATATTCTCATTACTTGAGTAATAGTGATGTGTTGCTAGATTGTAACGCACCTAAATATACCAACTGCAGCGCAATCGTCATTACACCATAGTTACTAAATCCAGGTGTGTCACAGTCATGATAACAGTAGTTTCCAAAATTTACGAGTTTAATTTTTTCCTTTTTTTTCGCATTTATGCATAAGTAGAAAATACGAGCCATGAATGAAATATAAATATATTCAACCCTTAATACAACCATTGGCATGGAATCACGTTCCTTATATATATATATATAGTTTATAGCCAACTTACATGAATTACTGATAACATAGAATATAATAATTACAGAGTCAAATAAATATATAGCGGGAATAAAAATATTAAAGGGGAGGAGTAGTAACCCAGGAATGGGTACTACCAGCAGACAAGGCCGCAACCCCATATGCACGTGACACACGGCGTCCCAGTTGACACGACAGGCATCAATGCCACCCCTCGGCTGCACTCTTACGTAGTCGATGAAATCTTGTCCAGATGCTCAAATCAATCAACCAAGGTATAGTCCCCCTTTATCTTCCTCACGATCTTTTATCAAATATAAATATAAAACAGAATGCACAAATATAGGAAAGAGGTGAGATTCCCAGCTTTCAGTACCAACATGGTAGCAAGAAAATAATTGGCGTCGAACGCCCACATAAGACATAGTTAATACATACAAGTGCAATAATATATGGAAGCAATTAATGAGAGTAAAGCAGCAAAGAACAATAATTAACATTATCCATAACCAGCTAGCAATATTAGCATTACCAAGAGTCAAATAAATATCACAGTCATAATAGTAAACGCATTATCCAATCATAAATGCTCAATGGACCATGTGACTGACAACTCACAATGCAACAAGGGTACCAAGGTTCCTACTCCATGGAGCTAGACATAAATATTTTTGGAGTGAATGATCAAGGAGTCATGCCAGTATATCGTTAGCCTTAAAAATAGTGTGCTCATCCCATAAAAACATTTGCACAAAATGGCTCATACATGGCACCTCAACAGTTGATCGCGACATAGGACAGCGTCATAGTTAGGATCGTCAGTGTGTTGCATTGGTCTATCCCACGGCCCCAGTGGAGCTACTACTGTCTATTGTGAGACACCCACACCCCGACGCCCTCAGGGTCAACAACATATGACACCTACGCTTAGTCTATTCGCACCCGCACATAGGTGTTATTCAAACTCCTAGGCAACATAGTCTTCTCAACAATGTCCCACGGACAATACGCATGCATGATGACACAATGTCCAATCATGTATGTTCATCAATGATGCACTCAACATCAGCATTGCCTCAATGGCACATAAGCATTATTCAATGATCAACATGACATATCAATAATATATCTATTAAAAACATTGCCTCAATGGCATATCATCGTTTCTTATCTCATTGAATACTGAATCAATAACTGCATAACCCACATAGGGAATCACACTTGCATCAATAATTCTCACTAGGGATATATGTTCCTGCATACCACAATTTCCATGTCATGGATCCAAGAATTCCATTTTTAAAAACGTTTCTTCTCTATTGATATGAATACATATTCCTATCACATTTAAGTAAAGTAAAATCCTTGAATCCAGGGTTTTTAGGTTATGTTTGAGTTACAAAGGACAAAGAACCATAATCTCAATCATTTCCAGCTCAAAAATCTCATTTTTGGGTCTTGGTAATCGATTACATCACCATTGTAATCGATTACCCGAGAAACAGAATCTCTTTAATCGATTACAATCTCATTGTAATTGATTACGTGATTCCCATAATCACGTTTCGTAACTTCAAGGCCCTGGTAATCGATTACACAACCATGGTAATCGATTACCAATTGGACAGAACCTCCGTAATCGATTACCCACAAGTTGTAATTGATTACGTGATTCCCAGAAGCACCATTTCATGACATCAGAGGCTTGGTAATCGATTACACCACTCTTGTAATCGATTACAAGCTAGACAGAATCTCTGTAATCGATTACACACCAGACGTAATCGATTACCAGATTTCCAGAATCACGATTTTATATCCTTAAGAGCTTGGTAATCGATTACAAGCCCCGTGTAATCGATTACCATGCGTAAACTTACAAAAAACAGAGTTCTCCAGGTCCTCTAACTCAAAGCAAACCAATCCTTATCGTATTTAATCAACAAGATACTCAAATATACCTTCAAATCATGCAAGAGGCATCAATAAATCATACAAACCCAACAAAATACACTATCATCAAGAACAACATAAAAATGAGAGAACTTTATACATGGATTCAGAAATCAATAACAACACACATACAAGACATTCCCTTACTACCAAGATTGGTTGAAGAGGATCATCTGCCTCTTACCTATTTGGAAAACAACACAATGTGCCACTCCTTCTTGCCCTAGATTTTCGTTTTCCCCTTCAAGAAGAACACCAATGTGAGTGATTTCCATAATGTCCACTCAAACCATGGAAAAATGAGTTCTTGATCACATGGGTGACCAAGAAAAACGAAAATGAGAAGAAAGTGAAAGAAAGGTTAAGACTTTACCTCCAAGCTCAAAGCTTTAGCTTTAATGGTGAAAAATGGAGGAAGAAGAAGAAGAACCAAGGATGGCCACAAGGAAAATGGTCTTGGAATGATGGAAGAAAGCTAGATATGAGTTTAGTTGTAGCAAACAATGGAGATGATCTCTAATGAGAGTGTGTGTACGGTGGTGAAGCAAGGAGAGAAAGAGAAGAAGAAGAGAAGAGTGTTTGAGATGTGAGAGTGGAGTGGTAAAAGTGAGAATGAGAAGAGTGGCTATTTTTGGCTCCCAAAATAGCCATCTGCCGTGTAGGAGGATGGGGAGAGGGAAGAGAGAGAAATGGGAAATGGGAGGAAATTTCTTGGAAGCTTCCCAAATGAGGTTTTGAATTAATTTAACTTCTATTTTGAAAACAAGGTTAAAGGAGCTTGACACAAGGTAGATTTTAGAATAGTGTGATAAGATTTTTATTACATGTTATTATTTATTGGACAATAGTTATAGTTGGCAGAAGTCAGCATTAACAAATCTGACAGATAAACTTTCGCAGTGTTTTATTATTTCATCTGTTAAGATTTCTCGAAAAATGTAAAACCTTGTAAACTGTGTCCGGCCTCTGGTTTAGTAAGATCTCCCATCGATGTTTCCATAGTCCAAGGTTCTCGAGAAAAATATTTCATTTTTCCGACTCTGCTCAATACGCACGTAAAACGAGGAATATATTAAAATATTTTGTGTTCTCCGAAAAATCCAGAAAAATTCCTAAAAATCCTAAATATTGTAAAATGATCATTTATTCTAAAATTATAAAATTTCGGGATGTTACATAGATACCACTCACTGCTTATAATATTAAAATAGGATTTTAATATTATTGCCAATGTGATGAGAACCTGCAGGGTCATACACATAGAGTATACTAAAATTGGAGCAGTGAGAATCCAAGTTGGATTGGGATTCCATCATGGGCCTAACTCATAATAGATGAGTCCAAGGGTTGCACAACTAACCCTGTTGTTGCTCTCACTCACTAAAGGCAGTCACTATTATAAATAGTACTATTAAAGGGGCTGCTAAGTATACAGAAATGAACCCTAGCCGCATCTACAAAAATAGTGAGTGAGAGAGTGACAAGTTTTTCTTCTCTTCGTAGCTAGCACTGCGTCAGAGACGAGGGACTCCAAGATAGCAGACATTGGACATTCGTGAGTCTGTTCATGTGGATACCATAGAGACATCGTCACTGTTATGGTGTTAGTGATTCATATCGATTGTTTATCTATCTTGCTTCAAGAGGTAAACTAAAAAATCACGTGTCATGGTCTCTTTTTTGCATCGATCCTTGGTGGGAATCCTTTTTTTTTTCGCTACATTTTGTTTATGAAATTCCCAACATAATTGCCATGAGAATGGGATAGGTGGAGTTTTAACACATTTTTAGTGTTAAGAAATTGGGCTTTAAGCAAGTTAGGATAAATCGCTTTCAAGAACATAATTAAACATTAACAAAGATAGCATTACAATTTATCATAGGGGGTAGTGTAGTGAATTCCTAGTCTAAGCCTTCAAATCTTAGTTGAATCTTAACTTTTCTAGATTTATTTGCTTACTTTATTGCTTTGATTTTTGTCTTGATTTTATTTGAGCTTTCACTATTGTTTTTAACCACTTAAATAATCAAAGTGGTTGTAAGAGTTAGTAATCAATCGATCCTTGAGGGAACGATCCTTATTTTACTACTTGAACGATTTGCACATTTGCAAAAAATTCACAACACTTAGTATTTTCTTCATATTGATGTCTACTTTCCTTTCACTGAGATGAGTCCAATGCTCAACCTCGGTTACTTTATTTCATACTTGTCACATTTTTGCCTTTGCAATGCCGAGATGGGTCCAACGCTCAAACTCAGTGATCATTTTACACTTACCAATTAGCTCACATAGTTCATTGAGATTGGCCCAACGCTCGATCTCGGTGGCAAGACTTTGGATTGTTGAAGTATTTAGGGGTTCACATCCCTATTGGGGTCTATGGTTCGATATTCATAATTTATCATTTGGAAACTTAATGAGTTGGGTTGTGAGGTCCCATAAAGGTTGGGGTCTGTGGCATATAATCGTAAGTCAATGTCCAACGTGTTCCTTTGTAGTCTCTTTGTTGATTACTACTTGAAGGAGGGTAATGACTTTATTACTCTTAGTGATCTAACGTCCCTTTAGCAACCTTTACCCTACAATTTGTAGTAGTCTATGCTTGCTTGAGAACTGCTGCTTTGAATTTATTGGGAATTAAATCCACTTTAATGACAATAGCAGTCTTCTGCTTCATTTCCTAACTGCTCGCTATTTTGGTAGCCAATCACAGGGGAGGAACAATTAAATGTGGCTTCAAATATGCAGTCGATTCACCTTTTTGGGAGCCAATCAAAGCACCTTACTTCCTTTATAAATAGGGAATGTTTGTAGTAGGATTATCACTTATTCCTTTCTTTCATTTTCTAGTTATGTTTGAGACTAAATCTTTTTCAGAGGGTGGCCCCCTTTTTGCTTCTTGTGAGTATGTTGAGCACCATGTCCCTTTCTAAAATCGTCTTTCATTTCTTTCCCAAATTCTTAAAGGTATTCCTTTTTTTCCCTACATATTTTTGTGGTGGAGGCCTTTCTCTCTAGGCATAATGGCCCGGTAAGGGCCAAGTAACTGCTCTATATGGCTTGGTCAACACATCTCCGAACAGTAGAAGTCTTTCTTTCTAGGTGTATGCAGCAACAAAACAAGATCCTACTCTTGTTGGAAAGGCTCATGGCTTCTGTCGTAATTCTTGTGAGGTGTGGAAAGGTTTCATGTAACACTCTAACTCTATATACTGTAGTATATTATCAATATGCAAAAGTAGATAGAATCAAGCATGTCACTTCTAAACTTAAACGTAAACTCAACCTGTAAATCAATTATCAACAAATAGATATATAGAGCTTTTAACATAAAAGTAAAGAGAACAAGACATTTTACACCATTTGGGAACTTGCTCTTTACTAAATGATGCAGGATTAAAGGATGCAAACCCAAGTGCAGGTTGTCTTAAGTAATAAATTCTTAGGAGTCCGAGGTCGATCCACAGAGAAATGGTTAAGAAAAATTAATTGAGGTAAGAGAAAGATTTGTCACAACACCAAAAGTAATAAAAGTTGTTCACAAATGATAAATAATTTGCTTGGGTTAGAAGATCCATTCTCGGTAATAAATTAGAGGCAAGATTATTTCTCTTTATAACTCAATTAAAATCTACACATAAAGGAAGTTCCAATCAGAAAATATAGCATTCAAAGTTCAATTGTATATGTGATCATATTATGATTCCTTTAATTATCTACCAACATTTGTAAATGAGTTCAAGCATTCACTATGCCAATCCTCTTGTCTACAATAAATCAAGATCTCCATTATACAAAGAAGGTTTCTAAATTGATTGGAAACAAAATATAACACATATATTGTCCACTTGATAATATATCATTTAAGCATAAGAAATAAAATAATCTAACCTTATTTCATTACCAAGAGCTTCACTTTTTCACCTAAGCAAAATGAAAATTAAGTACTCATAATCAAGAAGAAAGAAAGAGAGTAGAAGAGAAAGATGAACATAACTTCAAATTAGAACAAAAGAAAATTACAACAAAGGAAGACAATATACAAGCATGAACATAATTTCTCCTAACCAAACCTAAAACCCAAAAGTCTCTAAATGATCAGCCAATGAAGCCTTTTATAGAGGATTAGAGATAAAAAATGACAAGGGGCTGATTATTGAGTGGGTGGATGAGTGGGTGGAGTGGTTGGATGAGTGGTTGGATTATTGAGATTCTTTGTCTCTAAAATCATCCATTGCTTAACTCATGGATGCCATCATCAAATGGAAAAGTGGTGTTTATGAAAGTTATAGATCTGGGTTTTAACTTTTAGATGTCCAAATTTCAGCTCATTTCACCACCTACAGCTCGAGATATGGCTCAATTACTAAACAGTGTTAGGCCCAAGTACAACACCTCTGTTCTGATTTCAAAGCCCAATATCACCTTCAAGGAGTCCGATATGAGTTTTGTGTTCTTCATGAAAGTTGTAGATATGAGTCTTAACTTTGAAGTATCCAAATTTCAGCCTAAAAAAGTTGCTACAGCCCAAGTTATGCTCTGATTACTGTACACTATTTAGGTTCTAGTCATAAAACCCGTGTTCTGACTTCCATGCCCATTTAGCTCCTCTAGATGTCCATATTTTACTTGGAGCTCTTCTTGAAAGTTGTAGAGCTCTCTCTTATATTTCCTACAAGGTAAGATACATAATTTTTACACATTTAGAAGTCAAGATATGGCAGAAATATAGAAACAGTGTAAGACCCAAATAATGCTATAAAAATCAATTAAGTCCAATTTGTGTCTAAACTTACAAAACATAACCATACTCAATCAATTAAGTACATGGAAAGTGTAAATGACTAAAAATGAGGGTTTATTAATGTATAACTAGAAATGAAGCAAGAAGAGCAACCAGAAATTCAAGGGATCAAAGCATTAATGAGGTAACATTTCTTCACATCTCAAACCAACAAGCAAAGAAACTTCAGTTGAAAAGAATGAATCAAGAATGATAGATCCTCACAGAATTCACTCTCAATCTCTCAAGTGTTTAAAAGGTAAGTATTTCACTCTATTCAACCCATGAATAATTACACTACCATAAGTTTGCTTATCTTCTACTTCTCCGCTACTCAAAACACATGCATACAAAAATCAAGAGGACTTTATTCAAGGTTGTAATAGGGCCATGATAAAGGAGAGGGGATAATATGGATATGAGAAGATAAATACCAAAGAGAATAAAAGAGCATTATGGTACAGTTAGAGTGGAGAATATATTTGAGAACATTCATCATAAAGGACAATGACTAATATTTGACTAATGTTTTGTTGAAGATTAATCCCAAATTGATGAATTGAATTCATTGTTAGGTTTGAACCTTCTCCTTTTCTTCCTGTTGTTTCCAAGCATTTACCTTTATTCTAGACTCTGATAATCCTTTGATTGCAATGGTGGTCAATTCTTTCTTTTTTTGATCATTTTGCACACACACCCCTACACTTGTTCAAGAATAAGGCCAGTGCTATCTTATTCCCTAAGGTTGGGTAAAAACATGTTTTTTCTCTTTTTTTTCTCTTTTTTTTTTGAAGGCACGTAATGAGCTAAAAACAAGGAATGATCAAATAAGCTCAAAGGGGTTACACAAGGGAAAATATACAAGGATGACTATTTAGTCAAAGTAGCTATTTCAAAATGGCTCAATCATATTTATGTATGCATGTGAAAATGTAGCCTAAAAAAGAATCAAAGCATGTTCTAGAGTAACAATTCCATGAGTGAAAATCACACAAGAAAGAAGAGAATGGTACAAATGTTCAATTCATTCATCAATAGGTTCAAAATCTCACAAGGCATATTTCTATCATTCTCAATCCATCATATCAACATTCATATCCAAGCTTGTGATTTTTAAGAAAGAAGACAATTTATGCTAAGATCCAAGAATCCATTTGCTACTTCTACACAAAATAATTATTTCCTCAACTAAGATGCGTCTTAAGAGTAAACTTACCTCCAAGGCAAAATTTACTCCTTACTCTGTCATCCTTAATTGGTTTTACTATGAATAGGTTTCTGACAGTCATATTACTAAACATACTTCCCAATTTAGATGCGTCTCAGGAGTAAAATTACTCCTTACTCTTCCATCATTCATTAGTTTAGTAAGTCCATGACAATCATATCATACTTCCTAAAAAAGAATTTTTTTTGTTAACTATCCTTCCCCTCAACCAGATCACAACATTGTCCTCAATGTTAAAATATAGATGAGTAAAGGATAGAAGATATTACCTGTTGGAGAAATCTGACACAAATTTAAATAGAAACAAAGTACGATAAATAAAATCAAAAGTAAAGGAAAGCTATAAACGAAGTATCAAATCTGGCTTTCTTTTCATCCTACTTCCCTCACTGCTTCTTGCTGACCAATCTATCTGAGCTATTGTTGGGTCAAGTTTATGAACAAAAGCTTCTAATTTATCAATCAACTCACCAATAGTGGAAGCAGAGATAAGAAGTTGCCTTGCCGAAGGTGTGATAAATTTCTGTTCCATAACATGGTCAAGAAAAAGTAACAAAATATCAATGAAATTATTTACATTCAAGAAACCTATGGGTTTATGGTGTTCAGTTGGGCCCAAGAGACAATTTGAAAAACTTCTTCCAAGGTACCAAAATCACCTGGTAAGGCAATGAATGCATCAGAGTTTTCAAGCATTATCTTCATTCGTTTATGTATTAATGATACCTTAAGTTCCTCCCTAATTGTCTTTCCAGTGATGTTCTATTGAGCTAAAGGTCCAGGAATGACACCTAAAACCTGACTGCCTCCTATATATGCAGCAAGTGATACAACCCCCATTAACCCACGACAATCTCCCCCATATACAAGATGAATATTTCTTGCAGCAAGTGATTGACCAAGAGTGGTAGCTGCGTTTACAAACTCTAAATCCTTCCCATTCTTAGACCCACAAAATACACAAATATTTTTAAGTTGACAAACAGAAACACCTTCCATTTCTATTCTCACCTTCACTTTGAATAATTATGAGTTAGAAGAAAGTGGAGAAAATGGAGTGTTTAGATAAGAAAAAGAATGGAAAGAGTAATAATAGCACCTATAAGGGTAGGTTGGCTGTTGTCAGAAAAGTTTGAAATTAAGAACACATAATCTTTTTTTTTTTTAACTTCAAGAAAACCATCAAGGTAAAGAAGTCTAGAAACCCCTGAAGGACCCTGCTCAAAGGATTGTCTGTCCAAAACTAAAATACAACAAAATCATACAAATATAATAGCAAATGATGACATACCTTTATGTACAGTTTTCATGGTGTATCTTTATACTGCGCGTCATAAGTACAGTAGTGGCACATCTTTATACTGTATGCCACCAGTGCAGTAGACAACCACCCACGTCCGTTTATTCGAAGAAAAGAGAAAGAAGAAACCATCGTGGGTTTTCATCCTGGGTTTGGAACTTGAAGAGCTCACACTTGGGCTCGTAACATCAACAAAGACGCTAAAATCTGAAATCCGTAATGTCCAAGATCCAGAACATCCCATCCCAAGGCGCTGAGAGCCCCTTCTAATAAAAGAGAGGATTAAGCTCAGATGCTTCATACGCTTTGGCAGCCGCGGATTACTTCTCACTAATAACTAGAGTGGGACGCTTCTGCCTTTCCATCAACTTCACAGTGCCTAGATGGTAAACATTGGGTTATGGAGTGTGGGTCTTTACAAAGCATGGTACACGGACTTTTTTAAGGACTAGCATGCAAAGGTCCACCCGAGTCAGTGACGGGTTAGCTAAAGGTTGGGGCTCCACAACTAATTAATGTCATGGTACTCATTCCGGATCTCCCTTGTTCAAAATAATTTTTTTTTTCTGAAAAGAACATGAAGAAGAAGAATATAATATGTATATGTTGTTGTAGATATAGCTCATGTAACACCCTCCCTAGGGTATCACATGTCTGACTCCCGACTCATAATCAAAAAGAAGTTCGCACAAAGTTTGAGTTATAAAAGATGGGTTTTAAAATTTCTTTCTTACTGAAACATAAACTTACTGAAATTTATAAGTAATACTGAAAAATATATTTAAACTGATTTAAACTCATATAACAAATACCACTTAATATTTAACAATTATTCAAGAAATATAAAACTTAAAGACTCTTTTTTTTTTCTAACAGTAGTAACCCTATGACAGGTTCTACTTAATAGCACGGTATAACACTAACGTTAAATCTTAACATTCTCGTTTCTTCTCTTGTATCCAACTTGATGCATCAGAACTCTACTCCTTGTCTATTTGGCATATCTTCGAACTTGAGACACCCACTTTTCAATATTTTCATCAATCTCTGAGTATCTACCATCAGTTTCTTCTCGGAAAACTCGTTCTATCTATTACGTATTTATTTCATAACACAAACCCAACCAAAACATAAAACAAAGAGGTGAGATCACCTACACCAATACCAGCATGGTAGCACAGAGATAACACAAGCAGCATATCATACAGATAGATCATACCACAATTATGATCATGCCATCAACATTAATCAACTATCATCATCCAATCATTTATCAGTTCAATTATCATAAACAATAATTACGATAATGCCCTCAGCATTATCATCATCATCATCATCATCCAAGTATTCAAAACAATTGTCATAGCCAATATTCCTCAATTAATATATCACACAGATATAAATGTTCAGATTATGCATGTGCACAAGACTCGATTTCCTACTCCATGGAGCTAAACTCAGGTTAAGAGAAAATGATCGAAAAGACCTGCTGGTACCACATGTCTCAGACCACGTGCTTTAATTCTCATTTCAATTTTTGCACATCTAGCACATACACGACAATCTTTATCAGATCTTGATTATGGATAGTGTCTCAGTCAGGATCATTGGTGTGTTGCATCGGTCTAACCTACGGATATAGTAGAGCGACTCACTGCCCACTGTAGGCAACCCGCACCCCGATGCCCCCAAGGTCAACGAGTGACTTACACTACGCATATCGCACCCACTCAAGAGGTGTGTTTCTCCTAGGCAATCAACCATATCCAATCCTCATCGGACCATTCCAATGCATGTATAATGCACCAAATACCAATCACAGGTATAATACTAATCATAGGTATAATACCAATCACAAGTATATCTCATGATTTCTCAGATATAGTTTATACAATGCACAAATATATCAGTGCAAGTCTAACCACAAGGGCCATTCTTTTCAAATTCGTTTGTTCAATTAAATCATATGCCTCAACGCATATTTTTTCCAATGCATCTAAAATGCACCACGTGCCAATAATAGGCAAAACTCGTTGTTTTCACAAACAGTGTATGGACACTGTTTTAACAGTAATCATCATGTTATTATGTTTTTATAGTCATAAAACACTTTTGTCATGTTTTCACAATTGCGTAACATTTCTGTTACATTTTTCACTATTCCACAACACTTCAGTTGCATTTTCAAAATACCGTAACACTTTTGTTACGTTTTTAAAATTCCAAAACATTTTTATTATGTTTTCACAATACCGTAACACTACTGTTACGTTTACAAAATTTCGTAACATTTCTGTTATGTTTTCAAAATGCTGCAACTCTTCTGTTGCACTTTTAAACCACGTACTAATTTTTCTATGTTTTCTCAATCGCATAAAAATATACGTTTCTCAAATCGCATAGTATTTTTCCACTATTTCAAAATTGCGTAACTTAAAAATCATTCTTTTAAGTAGCGTAAATCATTTTCTATCATTCTCAAAATATTTAAAACACTTTCCAAATCACATAACGATTTTTTGTCATTTTCACAATCACGTAAAAATATTCTATCACTTTTAAATCACATATTGATTTTTCAATAGTAGTTCAAATTATGTAAAATATTTAAACGTAATTCAAATTACGTAGAAATATTTTAACGTATTCCAAATCGCATAGAAATATTTTACTGTATTTCAAATCGTTTTTAAGATACGTAAAATATTTTTCAACATTTTACAATCACGTAAAATATTCCTCAATATTCTAAACATTATTTTGGACTTAAATAAATCAATATCATTTTCAACACATTTTTCAAATTGCGTAGCTTAAAAATCACGTTTTTAAGATACGTAAAACATTTTTCATTACCATTTCATTATAGAAAATATTTCTTAACCTTCAAAAATTCCTTTTCAACCTTTCTCAAAATAATATGACTTCTCATATTATTTTTCATATTTCTTATTCAAGAAAATCTTTTTCGCAATATAATTTTACCATTTTTCCACTACGTAAAATATTCCTCAATGATCATTTCTAATATCATTTTCCACATTTTCTTCCTCAAGAAATCCCTTTTTCCACCTTTTCCTACTCAATAAATCCTTTTCGAAATATAATCCACAAAATCACTTTTTCATTGATGTAAATCAATGTTTCAAATCTTAAATTTTCCTAGCATACTCCAAAACCCAAAAATAAGTTATACGTTAATAAATTTTCAAATTATATTCTCCATTTTTCTCAAATCAATTCTAAAATCAATCTTCTTCAAAATAAATTGAAGTTAAAACATTTTCAACCTGTCTTTGTTTTTCGTTTACGAAAATTTCCATTCTTTCAAGGGATAAAACACTCTGATTCCCTTTCCAAAATCCTTGTACTAAAACACTTTGTTTCATAAAATCAAAGCATTCGAAATCCTTCAAAAAAATCGTAGACATGATCATTGAAACCATCAAATATTTTCAAGTGACAAAACACTCTGTTTTCATTTCCTTTAATCCTTGTACTAAAACACTTTGTTTCCACTTGAAAATCAATTTGTTTCACAAAACTAAAATCATTCCAACCTCCCAAAAATAGTGGAGTCTTTGGCCATTGAAGCCATCATTTCTTTTTCCTTCTAAATCTATTATTTATCATTTTGTTTTTATACAAACAAAACCATTAAAATTTTGTTTTCAAAACCGTGTGACTCATAGTCATAAAACCAAACCCATTTGTTCAAATTCATTTTCACTTTCTTTGCAAATCCTTTTACACTTTTTTTTTTGCAAATCTTTAAAATCCACGTTGCCTGTTTCGTTTTTTTGAAATCAAGTTTAATAAACACTTAGAAGCTTTTTACACAAAATAAATCAATAAATCCCTTTTAAAAAAAACGTGTTCTTGTTTTCTTGAAAAACATATCCTTTGTTCATTTTTCATACTTTTCAATTCAATCCAATTTTATTCTTCCATGAAAGTATTAAGTTATAAACACCTATGTTGAGGTGTCTTGGCCGAAAATTCCATAGCCTTTAGAACCAAGAAAATGTATTTTTCTCCACTTCATAATTTTCATTAAACAAATCAATTTCCTTGTTCTTGAAAATTTTCAACATGAAACTCTAATTATGGGCATCAAAACCGTAGCCCTTCCTTGGCTATTGGAGCCAAAAATTGATTTCCTTTCCATCAACATATCATGGCATACACATACATATTTCATCATAAATACTATAAGCATGCCATATACTCATCATGCATAATAAAAGCATACCATCAAAGCCATAAAATCATGCATAGCATATCAAGCATAGGCAAATAATTAAAACACATAAACACCCACAAATAAATTACAAGGCCATGGATATGAATCCTCACATGGATTCACCATCCACCAAATATAATACCATCTCTCACCACCATACTTGGTTGGTGAGGTGGATCTCCCTTTTACCTCTTGAAGATCCTCAAAAACTTTGTTTTGCTTCTTTTTCCAAGTCCTTCACCACCAAGGGCTTTTCAAATACAAAACAAAATACATAAAAATTAGTATACTAAGCTTGATTAAGAGGAACCATGGATCAAACATGGTTTAGATCATGAAAAAGAGAGAAGAAATGAAGTTTCCTTACACTTCACCATAAATATCCCATAACTTTGATCTTAAAGAAAGTCCATGAAAATGAATGATTTAGATAAAGTCTCCAACATGAAAGTTGCTTAGAATAAGGTAAGGATCCAAGAAATAAGGTTGTATGAAATTAAAGAGTGATGGAAGGTATTCTTGGGTGCTTGGCCGAAACATAGAGAAGAAGAGAAATGGAGAGAAATTTTTTTGAAGTGTTAGCTTCTTGAAATTGACAAAGAAAGACCAAGAATGAGTAATAATGGTGGTCTTCCACTTTTCTACTCTCTTAAGCCACCAAAAACCGTCCCCCATCTTCATAATGCATTCAATTATTTGTCATCATAATTAACCACCATCTAGAGCATTCTAGACCATTGATTAGATCAATGGTTAGGATTAAGGTAGACTTTTGATTAGAAGACTTAATCTAGGCCATTGGATCTTTCTCCTTTAAATTCTAACCATTAGATGTGTCTCCAAAATGAAGGGTCAAGATTACTCCTTCTTACTTTTAATCCAAGGGTCATAATTAGTCTTTGCTACTTTTTAAGACCAAATCTCCACCATTGATTAAATTTACATCCAATGGTCATAAATGGTCCTTGTTACTTTACAAGATCAATTCTACACCGTTGATTAAATCGACGGTTGATATCAAAGCCTTCCTTATTAAGCTTGTTTAGATTAAATCTCCACCATTGATTAAATTAATGGTGGATATCCAAACCACCAATGTTGACTTAAGCAGTATAATATTTATTTTTATATGCCAAAAGCCCACAAAATTATATTTACTATATTTTTTTATCATTCGATAAATTAAATACAGTACAAAACACAGTACAAGAAATTTTCTAAAACTGTTTCCGGATTCAGGTTTAGTAAGATCCCCTGTCTCCGTCTAAACAGTACAAATTTTTCTATGTGTAGAAAAATTTTCACTTTACGGGACCCACCTGGGCCCACGTATGGCCACCTGGGCCCACATACACCCCCTGGGCCCACAAGCAGTAAAAAATTTCATAATCATCCACAAAAATCACAAATATTAGAAAACGCACAAATATCAAATCAGATTATATAAAATAATTAAAACCTAACGGTAAAAATTAAATTACGTAAAGTTTTTCCCTGCCCAAAAATTTTTATTTTCCTGACACGGAGTAAATTACTCAAAACGATCAAATACACTGACGAAATAATCAAAATAATTTTACAGCACACAGAAATCACTAAATAGTGAAATTCTGTTAACTGTCAAAATTACTGTTTAAGGGATAGGAAATTTTGGGGTGTTACAGCTCACATCTGCCTCTGGTCTCACGTCTAGTAACGACTTAAACACCTTCTATGAGTCGAGGATAAGCTTCCCATCTAATTTTCTTATAAATTGGCAAATAGGGTCTTTTAGAGTTAGATTCCCAAGACTGTAACGTTTTTCTTCATCCTTGAAGAAATTCCACAAATTAAGAAGTTCACGATACACAAATCCACAAGAATGCATCTCAAGAGTCGATAAGATATCATCTAATGACTCCTTACTCAGTCTATTCTTAATGAAGAAAATTTTATCTTCTCTGTTTGCGGAAACCATCCCCAAAAAACAACATCACTTGTTACAATTCCATTGTACACTGTAACACCCCAAATTTTCCTAACTAGTTGACAGTAATTTTGACAGTTAACAGAATTTTACTGTTTAGTGATTTCTGTGTACTATAAAATTATTTTGAGTATTCTGTCAGCGTATTTGATCATTTTGAGTGATTTACTTTGTGTCAAGAAAATAATAATTTTTGGGCCGGGGGAAATCTGTATGTATTTATTTTTCTTGATTGTTAATTATTTTTAACAATCTGACTTGATTTTTATAAGTTTTCTAATATTTGTGATTTTTGTGGATGATTATAAATTTTTATATTTCTCTAATTTTTTTTGGGCTATTTGTGGGCCTAGGTGGGTCCCGCAAAGTGAAAATTTTTCTACGCATAGAAAAATTTGTACTGCTGAGACAGAGACGGGGGATCTTACTAAACCTGAATCCAAAAATAGTTTTAGAAAATTTCTTTTACTATGTTTTATACTGTATTTAATTATCGGACGATTAAAGTACAATAAATATATTCTTTCGTGAGGTTATAGCAGATAAAAATAAATATTGTACTGCTAAGTCAACATTAATGGTTATGATAACTTTTGACGGATCAATAGGAAGAAAGTTTAATTTTTGAAGTTTTGAATATCAACCGTCGATTTAATCAACGGTGTAGAATCGGTCTAATAAAATGGCTATGAACATTTATAACCATTGGATTTGGATTTAATCAATGGTGGAGATTTGGTCTTCTAAAATGGCTATGACTAATTATGACCCTTGGATTGAAAGTAAGAAGGAGTAATCTTGACCCTTCATTTTGGAGATGCATATAATGGTTAGGATATCAAGGAGAAAGATCTAATGGCCTAGATTAAGTCTTCTAATCAAAAGTCTACCTTAATCCTAACCATTGATCTAATCAATGGCTTAAATTGCTCTAAATGGTGGCTAGAAAAGATGACAACTTTATGAATGCATAATGCATGGAGGGGGGACGGTTTTTGTGTTGTTTTGAAGCTAAAGGAAAAGTTTGAATATCATTATTAGTTGTTTTAGTCAATATGGATCATTATTGATCATTTTGCACTCTTAAGAGAATGGATGGAGGGGGGACGGTTTTTGGTGGTTTAAGACCATAGAAAAGTGTTTCATGACCATTATTGCCATTCTTGATCATTATTGATCATTTCCAAAAACCTAAAGCTCTTAGAAAAACTTCTCTCCTTCTCCTTCAAGCTAGCACACGGCCATGATCATCAAATATACCCTCCATCACTCAAAAATTTTATCCAACCTAGTTTTTTGAATCCTTACCTTATTCTAAGAACATCTCTAGTTATGAGTTTTCACAAAATCATTCATCTCGAGCGTCAAATCCAAGCTTCAAGTTTCTATCATAAAGGGTAAAGTTCTTATCTCTTCACCCAAACTTCAAGTTTTAATTTTCTAAGCCATGCTTGAACCATGGTTTACCTATTTCTACACTTGTTATTGATTTTAACATTTGTTTATGATTTTTAGGGATTTTTCCATAGAGCTCTACGAAATTGGTAGGAAGGAAAACTAAGTGTTTTCGCTTCATTCTTTATCTTAACCAAGTCTAAGAAGTCTTTCTTTCACAAAAATTAAAAACTTCATCCTTGTTCTTCAAGAGGAACCATTCGGCCATACCACCCAAAATCACCATCCAATCTCTTTTAATTTCATTTAACCATAGATCTTGAATCTACATGATATTCTAAGCAACTTTCATGTTGGAGACTTTCTATAAATCATCCATCTTCAACCTTGTTCTTCAAGCTAAAGATTGAAGCTTTATTGGTGAAGTTTGTTAATCTTCACTTTTCTTTTGATTTTCAAGGTTCTAACCATGATTCAATCCATGGTTTTCTTATTCAAGTCTTATATATATTAATTATGTGTGTTTTGTTTTGTATTTGAGAAGCCCTTGGTAGTGAAGGACTTGGAAAAAGAAGCAAAACAAAGAGCTTTTGAGGTTTTTCAAGAGGTAAGGGGGAGATCCATCTCACCAACCAAGTATGGTGGTGAGAGATGGTCTTATATTTGATGGATGATGAATCCATGTGAGGATTCATATCCATGGTCATGTAATAATTTGTGGGTGTTTATGTACTTTGATTATTTGCCTATGCTTGGTATGATTTGCATGATTTATTGCTTTGATTATGGCATGCTTGTGATATATATTTGAATATGTATATGTATGCCATGATTTGATGATGGAAAGGAAATTGATTTTTGGTTCCAAAGACCAAGAGGAATTTCGGCCAAGGCACCTCAAAATAGGTGTTCATAAATTAATATTTTCATGAATGATAAAATTGGATGATTAGAAAAACAAGGAAAATAAACAAAGGGTTTGTTTTTCAAGAAGTGGTGTTCACGGTTTTGAGAAGAATTTTTATTGATTTATTTTGTGTAAAAACAAGAATGGAATTTAATGGAACTCAGGGACATTTTTTAATAAGAATATTTCAAGTATTTTACAAATCATGAGTTTCAAATGAAAAGAGAGCAATGAGTTGATGATTTTAAGGATTTTCAAAGAAAGTGAAAAATGAAAATGAACAAATGATTTGATTTTAAAGACCATGAGTCTCACGGTTTTGTTAAGGAATTTTTAATGGTTTTGTTTGTGTAAAACCATATTGACTTAGAAGGAAAAAACCATCTTCACTTTTCTTTTGATTTTCAAGGTTCTAACCATGATTCAATCCATGGTTTTCTTATTCAAGTCTTATATATATTAATTATGTGTGTTTTGTTTTGTATTTGAGAAGCCCTTGGTAGTGAAGGACTTGGAAAAAGAAGCAAAACAAAGAGCTTTTGAGGTTCTTCAAGAGGTAAGGGAGAGATCCATCTCACCAACCAAGTATGGTGGTGAGAGATGGTCTTATATTTGATGGATGATGAATCCATGTGAGGATTCATATCCATGGTCATGTAATAATTTGTGGGTGTTTATGTACTTTGATTATTTGCCTATGCTTGGTATGATTTGCATGATTTATTGCTTTGATTATGGCATGCTTGTGATATATATTTGAATATGTATATGTATGCCATGATTTGATGATGGAAAGGAAATTGATTTTTGGTTCCAAAGACCAAGAGGAATTTGCCAAGGCACCTCAAAATAGGTGTTCATAAATTAATATTTTCATGAATGATAAAATTGGATGATTAGAAAAACAAGGAAAATAAACAAAGGGTTTGTTTTTCAAGAAGTGGTGTTCACGGTTTTGAGAAGAATTTTTATTGATTTATTTTGTGTAAAAACAAGAATGGAATTTAATGGAACTCAGGGACATTTTTTAATAAGAATATTTCAAGTATTTTACAAATCATGAGTTTCAAATGAAAAGAGAGCAATGAGTTGATGATTTTAAGGATTTTCAAAGAAAGTGAAAAATGAAAATGAACAAATGATTTGATTTTAAAGACCATGAGTCTCACGGTTTTGTTAAGGAATTTTTAATGGTTTTGTTTGTGTAAAACCATATTGACTTAGAAGGAAAAATATTTGATGGTTTAAATAACCATGTACCACGGTTTTGAAGGTTTGTAAATGCTTTGGTTTTATGAAACAAAGTGGTTTTCCAAGTGGAAATGTAATTTGATTTAGTACAAGGATTTTGGAAATGGAATCAGAGTGTTTTATCACTTGAAAAATAGAAAATTCGTTTATAAAAAAGAAAAAAAAGGTTGAAAGTATTTGAACCTCAATTTATTTTGAAGAGAATTGATTTTGAAATTGATTTGAGAAAAATGGAAAATATAATGGTGATTTAAAATTTACTAACGTGTAACTCATTCTTTGGGTTTTGGAGAGCGTTAGTAATTTTTAAAGTTAGAAACATTGATTTAATTCAATGGAATTATGAATTTGTGGAATATATTGGAAAGAATTTTCTTGAGTAAGAAAATGTGGAAAATAATGTGAGTAGTCATATTATTTTGAGAAAGGTTGAAATGGAATTTTTGAAGGTTGAGAAATATTTTTCGTAATGGAAAAATGGTGAAAAATGATTTACGTAACTTAAAAACGTGATTTTTAAGACATGCGATTTGAAAAATGTTTAAATATTTCCACGCGGTTTGAAAAACGTTAAAATATTTCTATGCAATTTGGAAAGCGTTTAAATATTTTTACACATTTGAGATATTGTTGAAAAATCGCTACGCGATTTAAAAATGGTGGAATATTTTTACGTGATTGATGAAAATGTTGAAAAATCACTACGTGATTTTAAAACGCAACAGAAACATTGTAAAATTGTGAAAAATGTAACAGAAATGTTGTGCGATTGTGAAAACAAGACAAAAGTGTTTTATGACTATGTAAACGCGATAACATGATTTTGCGATTAAATATACAGTATGATTATTGTTGGCCAGTGTGTGGACCCTGATTATGAGGTAATGAAATCAAAATTGAGAATGGGCCAATGTGTGGACCCTGAATATGAAAGTATGAATTTTGCCTATGATTGGCATTGGTGCATTGAACATGCATTGGAAATGAGGAATTTTGCCTGTGATTGGCATTGGTGTATTGAACATGCATTGGAAAGATATGCATTGAGGCATATGATGATTTTGAATTAAACAAAAATTGATAGCTGATACTATTGGGACCCTTGTGGTTGAAGAGAGAATATGAATTGATAGTGAGGTCTGTGATGGATCTTGGGGGCGTCAAGGCGTGGCGGTCGACTAGTGGATATCTGTCTGTGGGCTAAGGCTAGACCATATGCCACTTGGCGATGCAGTCCATTGCAACGCATTGACGATACCCGACAAGAACACGATTCTTTTGGAAAGCTGGACATTGTGTGTGGGCTAAGGCAGGGCATTGTCTGTGGGCTAATCTGGAAGATTGTCTTTGGGCTAAGGCTGACAATTAACAGAGCATTCTTCTCGAAATTGTGAAAACCTCCATGGAGTAGGACATTGAGTCTATGTGCACATGCATAACATATGTATTATTATTGAACATTGATTATGATAATTGAACTGTTGAAATACTTGGATGATGATGATGATAATTGGATAATGATGAGGGCATCATCATAAATATTGAATGATATTTGAACTGATAAATAATTTGATGATGATAATTGATTAATGTTGATGGTATGATATATTTGTATGATATGTTGTTTGTGTTATCTCTATGCTACCATGTTGGTATTGACGTAGGTGATCTCACCTCTTTGTTATATTGTTTGGTTGGACTTGTGTTGTAAAAATTATATAATAGATGAAACGAGTTGTCTTAGACATGACGGGTGGTAAATACTCTGAGATTGGTGACAACATTGAGGAGTAGCCATTTAGGATTCGATAGTATGCAGTGTGAACAAGGAACAGATGTCTGATGCATCAAGATGGATACAAGAAGGAATAAGTATGTTAAGTTTTACCGTTAGTGTTGTACCGTGCTATTAAGTAAGACCTATGATGGGGTTTGCTACTATTAAAAAAGAGAGTCTGTTAGTTTTATATTTCTCTTTAAATTGTTAAATATTAATTGGTGTCAATATTGTATATTAATCAGTTTAATTATATTTTTAGTAATACTTATGGATTTCAGTAAGTTTATGTTTCTATAATAAGAAATTTTAAAACTCACATTTTATAACTCAAACCTTTTATGAACTTCTTTATAGATTATGAGTTGGGAGTCAGAAATGTGATACCCTGAGGAGGGTATTACATACACATTTGTGACAGACATCACTGTCGGGTGCACATATCCGAAAGATTTGATCAGGACAATATTTGAACAAATATGGGTCATACCAATAAAAAAATTTCATCTCAGTCGAAAATTTCTTTCTGTCTTGGTGTGTCCACTGAGGCGGCATCTTTCCTTCTTGTTCTTCGATAAGAGTTAAGGGAATTACTACTGGAAAGCTTTGTTCTTCTCTTAAAAATGTGTACTTCAACCCAGCAGGTAATGACTTTAATTTTAGTATGGGTACTTCTTCATGGGTATTATCATTCATGGGTTTTAGTTCTTCGAATCTCGGCTTCCATCCTTTGTATTCTATTTCCTCTGTACAATCAAGCAAATCAAATGAATTAATTAAACAAACTTCTAATGGGTTAGAAGAACTCCCTTTTTGAAGATGATAATCTACAATGACTTCAACCCCTTTAACTTCCTCGTTTTCATCAAAGACTTCCAGTGGTTGCTTGCACATGTTAAAAACATTGAGTTTCAGTGTCATATTTCCAAATGTTAGTTTCACCACTCCATTTCTATAATTTATCAAAGCATTAGATGTTGCTAAAAATGGACGGCCTAAAATAACAGGAATTGACTTGCAACTATCAACCATAGGTTTAGTATCCAAGATAATAAAATCCATAGGATATATGAATTTATCAACTTGAACCAACACTTCTTCCACTATTCCTCTTAGAATTTTAATTGATCTATCAGCAAGTGGAAGAGTTACAGAAGTTAGTTTTAACTCACCTAAGTTAAGTTGCTAATAAACTGAATATAGAAGCAAATTGACAGTAGGACCAAGATCAAGTAAAGCTTTTTCAATTTTATGTTCTTCAATAATGCATGAAACTGTAAGACAACCAAGGTTTTTATATTTCAATGCATTATTGGTTTGAAGAATGGAGCTTACCTGTTCAGCAAAAAATGCTTTCTTTTTTACATTTAGTTTCCTTTTAACAGTGCACAAGTCCTTCAAATATTTGGCATAAGAAGGAATCTGTTTGATAGCATCTAATAGAGGAATATTGACCTTCACTTGTTTCAAAATTTCAAAAATTTCAGTGTTATGGTTCAATTTCCTTGAATTGTTTAATGCTTGAGGAAATAGGGGTGCAAGTGAGAGTTTGGTCTCTTTTTGGTCAACTTCTTCATTTCCTTGGGGAATTGGTTCATCTTCTTTCTCACAAGATTCGGGAATTTGTTTTTCAACTACCTTTCCACTCTTAAGAGTTATCACTGACTTGACTTGATCCATTTGTTAGTTTTCTGAATTTCCCTCATTTAGACTGTACTGACCATTGGGATTTAGTTGAGGTTGAGAAGAAAATTTTTCTTTCTCGTGAATGGTGAGTGCAGAAGAAAGTTTAGCAAGAGTTTCTTTTATATCAATCATGGTTTGATTGTTTTGTTTATTAATGACCTCTTGTTTTTCTATGAATGCATGCAGTATTTCTTCAAGGTTTTTCCTATATGGTGGGACATAAGGTGCATATCCTTGAGAATTTGGGAGTCCTGTTGTGCCTGAGGAGGTGGTGGTTGCACAAATTGTGACTGATTATTATTCTTCCAGCTAAAGTTCAGGTGATTTCTCCATCCCGGATTGTATGTATCTAAAAAAGAAGAAGTAAATGGCTTTTTAAAATTTTTCATTGCATTTACTTGCTTATGTATAACTTCTTTAAAAATAGGAATCTTAGGACATTCATGTGTTGAGTGTCCTAAGTCATCACAAATGCCACAAATTTCTTCATTTTACACAAATTTGATTTCTTTTGTTTTTTTTAATTTCATGGCTTCAACCTTTCTAGCCAAATTGGTAAACCTTGCAATTAGATCTTCCTCTTGAATAAGGTGATATTTTCCTTTATTAGCACTTGCAAGGTTAGATCTAATTGAATTTTCAAAAGGGTTAGTACTATGCCAAGATTGAGAATTTTCAGCTAGTTGGTTTAAATAATCTAAAGCTTCATCAGGTTCTTTATCAAGAAACTCACTATTGCACAATGTTTCCACAAATTGTTTGGTTTCAGGTGTTAAACCTTCATAAAAGAAGCTTATAGCGCGTCATTTTTCCAAACCATGATGTGGGCAAGAATTTAACAAATCTTTAAACCGTTCCCAACATTGAAAATATGCTTCATTTGAATTTTGAGAAAAATTTTGGATTTGTCTTTTCATAGCATTGGTTTTATGTGTTGGAAAAAATTTCTTTAAGACCTCACCTTGCATTTCTTGCCATGTGCTAATTGATCTTGGTTTCAAAGTGTTAAACCAAGATTTTTCCTTTATCTTTTAAAGAAAAAGGAAACAATTTAGGCTTAACAATCTCTTCAGTATAATTTTGATCATTGAAACCAATACATACTTCCTCAAATTCTTTTAGATGTAAATATGGGCTTTCAGATTCTAAACCATGAAAATTAGGAAGTAAAGAAATCATACCTGACTTGAATCTAAAATTATTGGCATTGAGTGGAAAGATAAAGCATGATGAGCTAGAATTTCGAGGTGGTTGCAAATATTCACGCATGGTTTGCAACGGTTGATTTTGATGTTCATCATGTACACTTTCATTTTCAGCCATTGTGTCAATTGTGTGTGATTGTGATTCAAACACATCAATCTATAAAGTACCAGAAATAATTTTAACTAAACAACCAGAATTTAAATCATGATACCAATTAAGCATAAATAAATGACTTAAAATAGAAAAAATAATGTACAAGTTGACAGTTTACACCAGCCATTAAATATTAACAAGGATGTGGTATAAAGTAACCACCCAATAAATATTAACAAGTAAAAAGTTAGATAATTGATAAAGTAAAAAATTAGATAATTAGAGAGTTAATAATTAGTAAGTTAGAAAGTGCAAAAAGTAAAATATAAAAAATAAAGTGCAGAAAGTAAAGTAAAAAAGTTACGAGAAAATAAATTTAAAATATGAAAAGCGGAGAGAGGCGAGCCCCACCAGAGTGGCGAAAAAGAAGAGAAGAAGAAAGATTATTTCGTTATGTTAGAAAGCAATAATAAATAACAGAAATTAAAAAGTTAGAGAGCAGAAAATAAATGATGTAAATTAAAAGTTAGAGAGCAGAAATAAAAGTTAGTAAGTAAAAATAAATGGCATAAATTAAAAGTTAGAAAGTTAGTAGGTTAGCAAGTTAGTAAGTTAGATAGTTAGAAAGTTAGAGAGTTAGTAAAGAAACCGAAAGATCGGCAAGTCGATCTTTTGCTCCGGTGAAGGAGAAGAGAGAATAGATTTTATTAAAGAATGAGAACCTCAATAAATTAAAACTTCAAATCAAGTCCCCGACAACAACGCCAAAAACTTGATGCGGGATTAAAGGATGCAAACCCAAGTGCAGGTTGTCTCAAGTAATAAATTCTCGGGAGTCCGAGGTCGATCCATAGGGAATTGATGAAGAAAAATTAATTGAGGTGGGAGAAAGATTTGTCACAACACCAAAAGTAATAAAAGTTGTTCACAAATGATAAATGATTTGCATGGGTTAGGATATCCATTCTTGGTAATAAATTAGAGGCAAGATTATTTCTCTTTATAACTCAATTGAAATCTACACATAAAGGAAATTCTAATCGAAAAATATAACATTCAAAGTTCAATTATATGTGCAATTATATTATGATTCATTTAATTATCTACTAACATTTGTAAATGAGTTCAAGCATTCACTATGCCAATCCTCTTATCTACAATAAATCAAGATTTCCATTATACAAAGAAGGTTTCTAAATTGATTGGAAACAAAATACAACACATATATTGTGCACTTGATAATATATCATTTAAGTACAAGAAATAAAATAATCTAACCTTATTTCATTACCAAGAGCTTCACTCTTTCACCCAAGCAAAATGAAAATTAAGTACTCATAATCAAGAAGAAAGAAAGAGAATAGAAGAAAAAGATGAACATAGCTTCAAATTAGAACAAAAGAAAATTACAAAAAAGGAAGACAATATACAAACATGAACATAATTTCTCCTAACCAAACCTAAAACCCAAAAGTCTCTAAATGATCAGCCAATGAAGCCTTTTATAGAGGATTAAAGATACAAAATGATAAGGGGGTTTGTAACACCCTCCTTAGGGTATCACATTTTCGACTACCAACTTATAATCTGAAAATCAATTCATAAAAGATTTGAGTTATAAAAGGTGGGTTTCAAAATTTCTTCTCATGGAAACATAAACTTACTGATATTTATAAGTAATACAGAAAAATGATTTAAACTGATTAAAACTCATACAACAGACACCACTTAATATTTAACAATTATTCAAGAAATATAAAACTTATGGACTCAATTTTAAACAGTAGCAAACCCCATGACGGGTTCTACTTAATCGCACGGTAAAACACTAACGATAAAAACTCAACATACTCATTCCGTCCTGTATCCATCTTGATGCGTCATGTATCTATTTCTCCTCAAAACTGTACACCAACCAATCCGAGATGGTCACTCCTCGATGATGTCACCGAACTCAGAATATCTATCTCCCATCACGTCTAAGAAACTCGTTCCATCTACTATATAATTTTTTTAACAATATAATACAAACACAACAAAACAATACAGCAAAGAGGTGAGATCACCTACGCCAATACCAATATGGTAGCACAAAGATAACATAAACAACATATCATACAGATACATCATAGCATAATTACAATCATGCCATCAACATTATTTATCATCATCATCATCCAACATTCCTCATTTATTATATCACACAGATATAAATATTCAATATTTATAATAATGCCCTCAACATTATCTAAGTATTCAACAATTCAATTATCATAACCAATACTCAATAATTATGCATGTGCACATAGACTCAATGTCCTACTCCATGGAGCTAATACTCAGTTCAGAGAAATTGATCCGAAAGATCTGTCTGTACCAATATGCCTCAGACCACGTGTCACATTTCTCATATGTGTTTGCACATCTAGCATATACCAGTCTTTACTAGATCTTGATTAAGAATAGTGTATCGGTCAGGATCATCGGTGCGTTGCATCGATCTAACCCACGGTACAGAAGAGCTACCAACTGCCCACTGTAGGCAACCCGCACCCCGATGCCCCCAAAGTCAACAAGTGACTTACACTACGCATATCGCACCCACTTAAGAGGCAAATAGCCATATCCAGTCCATCGGACCTTTTCAATGCCTGGTCAATGCACCAATGCCAATCATAGGCAAAATTCATCATTTTCTCATACAATGTTCATACACTAGTCCAAGCATGTAAAATGCACCAATGCCAATCACAGAAAAAATTCATCACTTTCTCATACAATGTTCATACACTAGTCCAACAGTAATCCTACTGTTTATTCAATTGCGAAATCATATTATCGCGTTTTCAAAGTCGCGCAACACTTTCATCGTGTTTTTACAATCGTGCAACATTTCTGTTACGTTTTCACTATTTTGTAACATTTTCGTTTCGTTTTCAAATCGCGTAGCGAATTTCCATCATTTTTCAATCACATAGTGATTTTTCAACATTTTCTCAATCACGTAAAAATATTCCACCATTTTTAAATTGCGTAGCGATTTTTCAACAATATCTCAAACGTGTAAAAATATTTAAACGCTTTCCAAACTGCGTAGAAATATTTTAACATTTTTGAAATCGCGTGGAAATATTGAAACATTTTTCAAATCGTGTAGCTTAAAAATCACGTTTTTAAGTTACGTAAATCATTTTTCACCATTTTACGACCATGTAAAATATTCCTCAATATTTCAAACATTATTTTGGACTTTCAAACAAATCAATATCATTTCCAACATCATTTTTTCACATTTCTCCTTTAAGAAATCCTTTTCTCAAAATAACATGACTTCTCACATTATTTTTCATATTTTTCTTACTCAAGAAAATCCTTTTTGCAATATATTCCACAAATTCACCATTTCATTGAATTAAATCAATGTTTCTCACTTAAAATTCCCTATCGCTCTCCAAAACCCAAAGGATGAGTTTTACATTAGTAAATTTTAAATCATCAATGTTTCCTTTATAATTCAAAATAAATTCTCAAATTCAATCCTCTTTCAAAATAATTTGAGGTTCAAATCCTTAAAACCTCTATTTTCCTTTCATAATTCCAATTCTCACTGTTGTGCAACCCTTTGATCTTGGCGAGTTGTCACATCAGCTATCCTTTGTATTTCTTTTGCAGTTGCAATCATACTTCCATCATCTCATCTTGCTCTCACATGCATATGTCTATCACGAGCCATTGCCTTTCTTCAAAGACGGACAAAACATGACACAACAAAGCAAACGTAATTATTTCAAACAACATTGTCTCCTTTCGGAAACCAAACACAAAGAATCACACAATCCAATCAAGATAACCATCAATCCATGAATCCTAACGGTCTCCAACTCGAGCTTCTTCATTCTGCCTTCTATGGTGTAACTCTTGCAAGTTTTCACTCCTAAACAGTTTCTCGAACCAAACTTATGCCAGTTATTTCTTTCTCCAGAAGATCGGTTCTCCAAAACCTCTTGATCTCTTTAATAAAGAATTCCTATTCTCCTAATACACTTAGGCGAAGTCATAGTTTCCTGTACACACAAAACATTACATATTGAGTAGGCCAATCCTCAATATCATGCAACTGTATAACAGTAGCTACTAACATTCAGCAGATGGGTAACCATGCATTCCTTTCCCATCATCTCAATCAAGAGACAAGGAAGTGCACAACATGCAAAAACTCTAATATGCTTAAACATAGCAAGTTCATACCACAGCTCAACAGGATGAACTACTCTGATACCACTCAATGTAACACCTCTAGATCTAGTAACTACGGCATAATCGTCATTACACCATAGTCACTAAAATCTAGGCGTGTCACAGTCTCAAAAATAAATATTTTCAAAAATTTATTTCCATTATACATAAATAGAAAATATGAGCCCCGAATGAAGCATATTTAGTATCCAACCATTAAGATACAACCACTGAAGGAAAACATATTTCATATATAATATATTCGTCCTTAGCACAAAGCACTGATAACATGAAACATAGTACTTACATATTCAAATAAAAGATGATAGGTACAAAAGAACTAAAGGCGAAAGTAGTAACCCTGGGATAGGTACTACTAGCAGACAAAGCAGCAACCCCAATATATATGTGACACTCGGTGTCCCAGTTGACACGTCAGGCATCAATGCCCCCATGAAGTTTTCAACCCAAACGTAATCGAAGAATTCTCGTCCAGATGCCATATCAAAAATAATGAATCAGCCCAATCCAATTAGTAAAGGTGTGGTCCTTCTTCTTCATCCTCATGATCTTTTATTAAATAAAAATGTAAAACAGAAATACAGTGAGACACCCAGCATTCAATACTAATACGGCAGCAAGAAAACAGAACAACGTAGGACGCCTACGTAACATCACAACATATACATTCATCAACAGTAATAATTAAATAAGCAATAAGAGAGAAACAACAATAAGTAATAATAAAACAAGCAATAAAAGAGAAACAACAATAATATCTCAGGCAGTAAACAGTTCAATATAGTCAGATAATTTTTACAACATAAAAAGAGATAATTTAACAGTTGTAAGTACTTATACCAGATGAAATATGAGACTGACAATGCATAATGCATATGGTACCAAGATCCTACTCCATGGAGCTAGACATAAACATTCGGAGAGAATGATCGAGGAGTACATGCCAGTATCTCGTTAGCCTAAAAAATAAAGTGCTCATCATAAAAATATTCTTTTGCGCAACATGGCTTATACATGGCACTCTCAACAAGTTCGTGACATAGGACAACATCTCGGTCCGGATCGTCGGTGTGTTTGCATTGGTCTATCCCACGGCCCCATTAGAGCTACCACTGTCTATTGTGAGACACTCGAACCCCAACGTCCCCAAGGTCAACAACATAACCCACGCTTAGTCTACTCGCACCCGCATTAAGGTGTAATTCAATCTCCTAGGCATGGACCGCCTTTACAACATAGTCCAACGGACATTCACAAATGCATAATGACTCAATGTGCATCATGTATATTCATTAATAATATGTTTTTCAGAAACATTGTATATCATGTATATTCATCAACAATATACTTCTCATGCAACATACCACAATGGCATATAAAATCAATCCTCAATAACATCATACCATAATTTGGTAAAGTAAACACCAACAAGTCTTTAGTCCCACACATGGACCCATAATGGCATAAAATCAATTCACAACAACATAACATATTTAAATCTTCAACAATAACACATGGTTATTAAAATTCAACCCTAGGTTACATTTTCATTTCAAGACTTTCATCACTAATCCTCTCTAGGGGAATCATCTTGTAATTCTCATTAAATCTTTAGTACTCTTGATTAGCCAAGTTCTTTACTTTGAATTTAATCATGCTCAGTTAGAATATCATTCTAAGGTTCTTCAAGTCTCACTCACACTCTTGTTCTTTTCTCAAATCTAAAATCACTCTAAGTTATCAAGTAAATCTCCTTCCTTCATTTTTCCATCTTATGAATCCATAATAGCTTGTTAAATTACCTATTCACCTAAGTTTCATCTTGATACGTAAATCTTAGCCAATAAAGTCCTAGAGGTCATGGACCTCCCAAGGACAAGAATCCAATCAATTTTTTTTCCATCACATTGTTAGCATGAACCCTAGGGATCATTGAACCCAAAAATTTATATCTTGCTTCATCATTGTTTACCCTTAATCAATTCCTTCCTAACCTAATCTTCTATGCTTCAAATTATCACAAAAATTGTCTTGGATACCCCATCTTCTTTTCCTCTTGGCCGAAATCTCTCCCAAGGGTCTCTAATCCCAAAATTGTCATTATTTCATCAATTATCCATCACCTAATTTCTTAGTCCGAAATTAGTACACAAATTCCATCACAGACCCATTATTAGGCCACTTGGCCATGAGCCTCCAAGGTGAGAAGTCCCAAAGTTTTTCCATTATAATCATCAATTCTTTAATACCTAATCACCTAAGTTTCAATTCCCACAAAATCAATCTTAAACCCCAAAATGTGGTCCAAAACCGTGACCTCACCAAAGGGTACGAAACCCTACATTTTTCCATTCATCAAATCTAAACAATCCAACATCATTAAGGCATTCAAAACAACTAACACTTTCACATAAATCAAACATACTCAAAAGCATGAAAAATGTAACGCCCCTTTTTTCTTGATGCCGTGAAGAAGGGACGTCGCACTATAATAAAAGAAACGAAATAAAAATCTACAGAAATAATAGTTACTTGATTAATTTAGACCCAGTTTATTTTTAACGCGAAAATAATTAGTTTGCATTCTTGGATGATAGAATAATCTTATATTGAAATATTGATACACATATTTTTTTTTATACAACAGTAAGGAAATAATAACAGTATATAAGTACAATGGAATCAACACAAAATTTAAAACCATACATACACAAACTATAGATTATACGCATCAACCTGTTTAGTTACATCCCAAAATATACAAAAAAAGCAAAGATGTACCCACCCAAAGTTATACAAATATACCCCCAGCATATACAGCAAAACGTCAGGTTTCCCAAAAAGATAGACGATTAGCCATCAGTAGCTACCAATAGTATCAACCCCTAAGACTGACGAGAAGGGACCGTAGTCGGGTCCTCTTCGTCCGATGAAATATCCATCGGAGCGACAGAGCAACGGGTAGGAGCCCGAGCAGTTGACAGAAAAGTGTCATCACGTGGGGTGTAGTACATGTCAGCCTACATATCCCTAACGGGCATATAAAACTCTAACCAGACAAAAGCATGAAAATCAAAAATAGGGGCGTCATAACGACCCCATGCCAAGGACACCGTCAGCTCTCCCTAGGATATGCAACGGTTCGTCTGCACATTAATATGCCAACAATCGGGACCTCCGTGAAAAGTGATCCGTGTGTAGCCCAAAAATCCACGAGGGCACGACGTCATCCTCGATAAGCTCAGTCATAATATGGCTAGAAACCTGGAAACTCAGGAGCTTCCTCTTCTTTATGCTCATCTTCTCAAAAGTAAACAGATCGACAAAATATGGAAAATACAAAAATACGGAAAGAGGTGAGACACCCAACTTTTATTACCAATAAGGCAGTAAGAAAACAAAACGGCGCTGGACGCCCAAATATAACACAGTTTATATATTTAATCATAGCAACATTAGAAATTAACAGTAAAAGAAGAACAACAATAATTAATCATAATAATTGTGGTAACAGGCAAACAACAGGTCAAATAATTAGACAATTATTGAAATAATAAGAACAGTTATAAATGCTCATGCTCAATGGATTCTGAGACTGACAATTCATAATGCACAAGGTACTAAAAATCTTACTCCTTGGAGCTAGATAGTAACTTTTTCAGAGTGAATAATCAAGGAGTAATGCCAGTATATCGTTAGCCTTAAAAACAGTGTGCTTCATCTCATAAAATAGTTGCGCAAATGGCTTATACATAGCACCTCAACAGTTGATTGCGATATAGGACATCGTCTTGGTCCGGATCATCGGTGTGTTTGCATCGATCTATCCCACAGCCCCAGTGGAGCTACCACTGTCTATTGTGAGACACCCACATCCCGACGCCCCCAGGGCCAACCACTATGACCCTATGCTTAGTCTATTCGCACCCGCACATAGGTGTTATTCAACTCCTAGGCATACACCACTTTACAAATAATGTCCAACGGATAATACATATGCATGACGACTCAATGTACATCATGTATGTTTATCAATGATGTATTCATCATAAGCGTACCACCATGGCACATATGTTCATTTTTCATCATCAACATGTTATCATAATTCATCAATCAACACAAGTCCACATTATGGATACACATTTACAAAGTCTTACACTTAAGTCAATTATGAAAATTTTAGGGTAAATGCCCCTTCAACACCGTGGCTTTCTAAAGTGTCATTATTCAATTTTAATTCTTCCACTTCATTAAGAATTATGCATATCTCTAATTCTTAGTCTCAAAAGATGCACCAAGGCATCATTTAGCCCTCAAGGTTTTCCCCTAAAACTGTAGCCTCACTAGGTTTCCAAGTTCCAAATTTTCTTCCATCTTATGCCTTAATTCCTTGATATCAATTCATTTAAATTTTAGTTCACCAAAATCAATCCAATCTCTTATGTTTTCAAGCCAAAACCGTGGTCTTCCTTTAGGGTATCAAACCCTTGAAACTCTCCATTCATTAACTTCAATGTTATCATTCAACATTTAATTACATAAGCTTTATTCATTTGGGTACAAAGACAATTTTAAACCCCTAAATTCTAGTCAAAATCGTGGCACCATATTAGGGTAGGAAACTCCAAATTTTTCATTTAGCAACCATAACATGATCAAGCATATTTAACACATCCAATATGTTCAAAATTACTAATCAAGCATCAATCCAATTCAAGAGTATATAAACATGCAAAATCACTAAATAAAGTGAACATACAAAGATGGATTTCCCCATCAACAAGGACACAAGGTTTCCTCACCACCAAAAATTGGTTGAAGTGAGTAATCTCCCTCTTACCTAAGGAGAAATCATGAAAATGGTCTCCTTCTAGCTCCTTGGTGATTTCAGTTTTGAGCCTTCAAAACCCTAGGAATTTCAAGACAATGAATCAACACCAATGGTTGAAAAAGAATGGATCCATGGTCATCAAAGAGACCATGGAACACGAAAATGAAGAGAAAAGAGAAGAAAAGTGAAGACTTTACCTCAAAGTAAGAAGCTTTGCCTTGGAAGACAATGGAGGAAAGGTTAGATTTTGGAGAAACTTTCTAAATAAAAGATGTAGAGAAGGTGAAGGTGAGTGTAGAAATGATCTTGGTGAAGAGAAAAGTGAAGAAAAATGGAAGGAAATAGGGGCTGCAATTTCGTATGGAGAAGAGGAAGAAAAGAGAAGGAGGAGAAACTTTGAAGAAGAAAAGGTTAGAGAGAGAAGTGAATAGGTGAAAATGAGTGAAAGTAACTAAGTGTGTGAAGTGTGAAGGAATCAAATTCCCCCCCCCTTTGGGCAAGGGTGTGCCGCGGCAATGGGGAGAGAGAAGGGGGAAAATTTTAGCTTCCCCAACAAGCCAAGGGCAAGGTTATCATTTCGCCAAAGCTTCTCAAAGAAGTTTCTTAATTAAGGTACACTAATTTGAATTAAAGTGAGCTTGATTAGACATAAAGTAGATTACCTTAGGATAAGGTGATAGGGTTTTTGATACATGTTATTGTCCAATGGACAATTACTACAGTCGACAGAAGTCAGTATTAATTTATCTGACAGATGGAATTAAAACAGCGTTTTATTATTTTACTTGTTAAAATTTTTCGAAAAATGTGAAACCTCATAAATCGTGTCCAGTCTTAGGTTTGGTAAGATCCCCCATCGATGTTTTCACAGATCAAGGCTCTTAGGAAAAATATTTCATTTTTCCAACTCCACTCAATTTGCACGCAAAATGAGGAATAATATTAAAATATTCTACGTTCTCAGAAAAATTCAAAAAAATTCTCAAAAATCACAAATATTAGAAAATGAATATTTATCATAAAATAAATAAAATTTAGGGCATTACAAAAAACAAGTATACAAAGTGAGCAATCCATTATGGATTCCTCCATCAACAACACACAAAGGCTACCTTACTACCAATAAAAGTTGAAGTGAGTAAATCTCCTTCTTACCTAAGGAGAAGATCAAAAGAGAGCTCCTTGATGTTTTTCTTGAAGATTTCTTCCAACACCAACATAAACCTTAAGTCATCAAGCAAACAAACATTAAATCTAAGCTTGATAAAAGACAACCATGGATCAAAATCATGGTTTAACACTTTAAAAATAAGATTAGAAATGAAGATCCAAAACCTCACCTCTAGGTCTTCAAATCTTGAACTTAGAGAAGTACTTGAAGATGGATGAATTTGAAGATGGTCCCAGCATGAAAGTTTCTTAGAATGGTGTCTAGATTCAAGATCAAGGGTTGGTTAGAATTAAACAAGGTTGGATAGTATATTTTGGGTGCTTGACCGAAACTAGCATAGTTGAGGAAAGTGAGATGGTTTTGATGCTTTGGGTTTTCTTGGTTTCTTGATAGAAATAGATGAAAGTGAGGATGAAGATGGAGATGAACAAGTAAAATAAACTTTGAACCCTTCAAGATGATGCCTTTCTTTGAGGATTTCGTCTAACACCTCCACCAAAGCTCTAGGGTTTCCAAACTTTCAAGATCAACATCCAAGCTTGGAAAAGAGAAGATTAATAATCAAAACCATGGAAAGATGAGTCCTTGGTCACATAGGTTACCAAGAAAATGAAAATGAGAAGAAAAGAGAAGAAAGTTAAGGGCTTTACCTCAAAAGCTTCAAGCTTTTGCTTCAATGGTAGAAAATGGAAGAGGAAGAATTAGTGAATGACCACCAAGGGAAAGTACTTTAGGGTGATTAGAGGAAGTAAGAAATAGAGGTAGTTTTAGCAAGCTAGAGGAGGTGGTCCTCCTATGGTGTGGAGCTGTGGAGTTAGAGAGAAAAAGAGGAGAAAATGGTTAAGAGAAAAGATGAAGATGGAAAGTAGAGAGAGAAAGTGATAGTAAAGGGTTTTGGTGAATTTTGGAAATGATGAGTGAAAATTGTAACACTCTACTGGGGATGTCACATTTTCGATATAATAATAATAAAACCTTACCCAAGTTATAAAACGTTTAATACATAAATAATATGAGTGGTAAATTTTTTTTTATACATGATAGCATTAAATAAAATAAAACAAAACATAAAATAAAATAAACTATTATTATATGCCATAATATATGTAACATCCCGAAAATTTATAATTTTAGAATAAATGATCATTTTACAATATTTGGGATTTTTAGGAATTTTTCTGGATTTTTCAGAGAACACGGAATATTTTAATATTATTCCTCATTTTGCGTGCGTATTGAGTAGAGTCGGGAAAATGAAATATTCTTCTCGAGAACCTTGGACTATGGAAACGTCGACGGCGGATCTTACTAAACCCAAGGCCGGACACAGTTTACAAGGTTTCACATTTTTCGAGAAATCTTAACAGATGAAATAATAAAACACTGCAAAAGTTTATCTGTCAGATTTGTTAATGCTGACTTCTGCTAACTATAACTATTGTCCAATAAATAATAACATGTATTAAAAATATTGTCACATTATTCAAAATCTAATTTTGTATCACATCTATTAGTTTTAATTTCAAAAGAAAGATTAAATTTAATCCAAGCTTGTTATGGGAAGCTTCCTAGCAATTTTCCTTGTAACACATTTTCTCTCTCTTTCCTCTCCTCTCACTCCACGGCAGACACTCCTTTTGGGGGAGTCAAAGGTGCTTTCTTCCTTTTATTAACTCATCTTCATTTTTCTAAACACAAAACATTTAACACATTTCCCTTCTCTTCTTCGTCTCTTCTTCTCCTTCCTCCTCCACCGTACGCCCTCACCATTCACCATCTTCATTTCCTTTCTTCCTCACTTCCACATCTAGCTTTCTTCCATCATTCCAAGACCATTTTCCGTGTGGCCATCCTTGGTTCTTCTTCTTCCTCCATTTTTCACCATTGAAGCTAAAGCTTTGAGCTTGGAGGTAAAGTCTTAACCTTTCTTTCACTTTCTTCTCATTTTCGTTTTTCTTGGTCACCCATGTGACCAAGAACTCATTTTTTCATGGTTTGAGTGGACATTATGGAAATCACTCACATTGGCAGTCTTCTTGAAGGGGAAAACGAAAATCTAGGGCAAGAAGAGGTAACACCTTGTGTTGTCTTCCAAATAGGTAAGAGGGCGATGATCCTCTTCAACCAATCTTGGAAGTAAGGGAATGTCTTGTATGTGTGTTGTTGTTGATTTCTGAATCCATGTATAAAGTTCTCTCATTTTTATGTTGTTCTTGATGATAGTGCATTTTGTTGGGTTTGTATGATTTGTTGATGCCTCTGGCATGATTTGAAGGTATATTTGAGTATCTTGATGATTAAATATGATAAGGATTGGTTTGGTTTGAGTTAGAGGACTTGGAGAACTCCGTTTTCTGCAAGTTTACGCGTGGTAATCGATTACACGGGGCTTGTAATCGATTACCAGGCTCTTAAGGATGTAAAAATCGTGATTCTGGAAATCTGGTAATCGATTACGTCTTGTGTGTAATCGATTACAGAGATTCTGTTTAGCTTGTAATCGATTACAAGAGGAGTGTAATCAATTACCAAGCCTCTGATGTCACGAAAGGGTGCTTCTGGGAATCATGTAATCAATTACAACTTGTGGGTAATCGATTATGGAGGTTCTGTCCAATTGGTAATCGATTACCACGGTTGTGTAATCGATTACCTTGGCCTTGAAGTTACGAAACGTGGTTCTAGGAATCACAAAATCGATTACAGAGATTCTGTTTCTCTGGTAATCGATTACCAGGGTGATGTAATCGATTACCAAGACCAAAAATGAGATTTTTGAGCTGGAAATGATTGAGATTATGGTTCTTTGTCATTTGTAACTCAAACATAACCTAAAAACCCTGGGTTCAAGGATTTTACTTTACTTAAATGTGATAAGAATATGTATTCATACCAATAGAGAAGAAATGATTTTGAAAATGGAATTCTTGGATCCATGACATGGAAATTATGGTATGTAGGAACATATATTCCTAGTGAGAATTATTGATGCAAATGTGATTCCCTATGTGGGTTATGCAGTTATTGATTCAGTATTCAATGAGATAAGAAATGATGATATGCCATTGAGGCAATGTTTTTAATAGATGTATTGTTGATATGTCATGTTGATCATTGAATAATGCTTATATGCCATTGAGGCAATGCTTATGTTGAATGCATCATTGATGAGCATACATGATTGGACATTGTGTCATCATGCATGCGTATTGTTCGTGGGACATTGTTGAGAAGGCTATGTTGCATAGGATTTTGAATAACACCTATGTGCAGGTGCGAATAGACTAAGCGTAGGTGTCATATGTTGTTGACCCTGAGGGCGTCGGGGTGTGGGTGTCTCACAATGGGCAGCGATAGCTCCACTAGGGCCGTGGGATAAACCAATGCAACACACTGACGATCCTGACTGTGACGCTGTCCTATGTCGCGATCAACTATTGAGGTGCCATGTGTGAGCTATTTTGCACAAATGTTTTTATGAGATGAGCACACTATTTTTAAGGTTAACGATACATTGGCATTACTCCTTGATCATTCACTCCGAAGATGTTTATGTCTAGCTCCATGGAGTAGGAACTTTGGTACCCTTGTTGCATTGTGACTTGTCAGTCACATGGTCCATTGAGCATTTATAATTGGATAATGTGTTTACTGTTATGACTGCGATATTTATTTGACTCTTGGTAATGCTAATGTTGCTAGCTGGCTATGGATAATGTTATCTATTGTTCTTTGCTGCTTTACTCTCATTAATTGCTTTCATGTATTACTGTACTTGTATGCATTAGCTGTATCTTATGTGGGCGTTCGACGCCGTTTATTTTCTTGCTGCCTTGTTGGTACTGAAAGCTGGGAATCTCACCTCTTTCCTATATTTGTGCATTTCTGTTTTACATTTATATTTGATAAAAGATCGTAAGGAAGATAAAGAGGGACTATACCTTGGTTGATTGATTTGAGCATCCGGACAAGATTTCATCGACTACGTAAGAGTGCAGCCACGTGGTGGCATCAATGCCTGTCGTGTCAATTGGGGCGCCGTGCGTCATGTGCATATGGGGTTGCGGCCTTGTCTGCTGGTAGTACCCATCCCTAGGTTACTACTCCCCCCTTTAATTGTTTTTATTCCCGTTGTATTTCATTTGACTCTGTAATTATTATATTCTATGTTATCAGTGATTCGTGTAAATTGGCTATTAACTATACATATATATAAGGAACGTGATTTCATTCCAATGGTTGTATTAAGGGTTGAATACATTTATATTTCATTCATGGCTCGTATTTTCTACTTATGCATAAACTCAGAAAAAAAAATAAACTCGTAAAATTTTGGAAACTACTGTTATCATGACTGTGACACACCTGAATTTAGTAACTGTGGTGTAATGACGATTGCGCTGCAGTTGGTATATTTAGGTGCGTTACAATATACATATGATTTTTGTCTTAAGTATACAAATAATTTACAACTACAAATATTTAAATAAGCAGTAAAAAGTTTGACATCACAACAAACTATAAAAATGCCCAAGCGCACATCGAAGATTTCTAACCCTCCAAAGGATCCTCCTCAGATAGATCGTCGGATGACAAAAATCCTGGATGTCTCGTAGCTCTACGGACAGGAGTCTGTGTTGTCAATACGCTACTAAGCTCACTGGGTGCATGAAAATGTCCTCCCCAGTAACGCCTAATAGACAAAGGCATCTCTAGATGTAAATAAAAAGTAGTAGTAAACATCGGTGCTCCGTCAAACTCTCTACGCAAGGACAAAGTCAGACGTCCCACATAGACTACTTGTAACACCCCAAAAACTTACTTTTCTACTATCAGAATTCATTCTAAAATATTTGTGATTTTCTGGAATTTTTCTTGGAATATTTTAATATATTTCTCGTTGTACGTGTGTACTGAGCGGAACCGGAGAAATGAGACATTTTCTCCGAGAACCTTGAACTATGAGGTAATAAACCTGAGGCCGGACACAGTTTACAAGGTTTCACATTTTTCGGGAAATCTTAACAGATGAGGTAATAAAACACTGCGAAGAATTTATCTGTCAGATTTGTTATTGCTGGCTTCTGCCAACTATAATTGCGTCCAATAAATAATAACACGTAATAAAAATCTTATCGCATTATTCAAAAATTTCCTTGTGTCAAACCCTTTTAGCCTTATCACGGACTGCTGGCATATCAACGTGCAGACTGATCGATGTGTATACCACGACGATGTGATGGTGTCCTTAGCGTGGAGACGTTATGACGCTCCTGTTATAGATTTTCATGCTTTTGTATGGCTGGAGTTCTATATGCCCGTGAGGGACATGTAGGGTGAAATGTATTATAGCCCTCGTGAGGATTCCTTTTTGTCTACTGCCCGGGCTCCTGCCCGCTGTTCTGTCGTCCCGATGGATGTTTCGTCGGGCGACGAGGACCCTGAGGAGGATCCATCTATGGTTCCTTCTCGTTCCAGGCAGTCTTAGGGTTGGTTTTAAAATGATGGCTACTGATGGCTATCCATTTATTTTGAGGGAGCCTGACGTACTACTGGATTAGTGGGTATATATTTGTATCTCTTGGGGTAGGTACATATTTTGCTTTTTGTATATCTTTTTTTGGAAATGTAATTTAAACAGGCTTGTATTTCTGGTACAAAGTATGTAATTATCCATATTGTGTATGGTCGTATGTTTCATTCCATGTTAATTTCTCTTTGACATCCTTGATAGAAGTTTTATATGAAAGAGGAACTTTTAATTTTAAATCAATCACGCGATATATTTACAAACAGGTGTATATGTACATTAAATGGAAGTTTTAACCGGAATTATGTTAAAAAAAATGTTCAAATTTTTTGTAATCATTTTTATGTCATTTCACTATAGTGCGATGTTCCTTCTTCTCACCCATTATGACTGAAGGGAGAAAAAGGGGTGTTACACTGTCTTGGTATCAGAGCTCCCAGTTATGTTTCTTTGGGTCGTGTGGTTTTGGACTGTCTTGTTTGTGCTGTGTCATTCTCTGTGATTTTGTTGTTTGGTATTCAAATGAATACATCTGACTTTCTCTGTGTTTTGCGTAGTCTAATCCGAGAAGGAACAATGGCTCGTTGGGGTGATATGGCTGCCGCCATAGAGGCAATACAGAAGATGGCTAAGGCAATGTTACAACAGAACCAACAGACAGCTCAAGAACAGGCTAGGGCTGCACAACAACTAGAGGCTACAGCGGATGTTTAGAACTTGGAAGGATTTCGTCGCGCTAATCCTCCACAGTTTAAAGAGGAGTTTGACCCGGAGAAAGCTACATTATGGATCCAAGAGTTAGAGAAAATATTTACGGGTATGAATTGTGCTGACGATAGGAAGGTGACCTATGCCACATACATACTGATGGGAGATGCTGAACATTGGTGGACGGAAGAACAAAGGCTACTGCAAGCCGCAAATAGAGTGATAACTTGGGAAGTGTTCAAAGAAAGGTTCTTGAACAAGTTTTTTCCTGAAAGTCCCAGGCACGCAAAAGAAATGGAATTTCTGAGGTTGCGACAGGGAGACATGACTGTGAGTGAATACACTGCCAAGTTTGAGAACTTGTCCAGATTTTCAGCCTATTTTCAACTTCAACCCAATGAAACTTGGAAGTGTCGGAAGTTTGAGGAAAGCCTGAGGCATGATGTGAAGAAAATTGTGATAGCTTTGAAGATTTCTCAGTTTTCCGAGCTACTCGACACTTGCTGCTGATTGGAAAGTGTGGAACAAGAACGTGAGGCGAGAAACAGGAACTTTGGGCCCGTTCGGTCCCAAAGAGGAGGTGGTGGTAACTCGAGTCGTTATCAAAAGAAGCCTTATTCCAGACCCTCTGGAAGCCAACAACCACAAAAATTTCAAGGAAGAAGCCCTGGAAGGATGGGTCAGAATGCTACAACTACTCCGAGATGCATGAAATATGGGAAGGAGCATTTCACAAGGGACTGCACAATCAAAGGATTTATTTTCTTTTGGTGCGGGAAACCTGGTCACGTTTCTCGAGACTGTAACCAGACCAAGGCGGAACCATCCGTCAATCTTTGCTAAGCAAACTTCTAAACCACAAGTTGGAGGCGAGTCTACACACCCGAGTGGTGCTGAGGCCTCTGAATTCGAGGATCTGATACAAGGAGAAGGTATCATTGAAGGTAATCTTTTAATTGTACTGTATGACTCTGGTGCTACTCATTCTTTCATTTCACATGATTATGTGAAAAGACTTGGATTGCCTATGTCTTCTCTACCTTTCGATTTGACTGTTTCAACTCCTACTGCAAAACCTGTCGTCACTACTAAGGTGTGTCTAGGTTGTCCTTTAATAGTGGAAGGTTGAGTCTTTTCTGTCGATTTGATCTGTTTGCCATTATCCTAACTAGACGTGATATTAGGAATGGACTGGCTATCTGCCAACCATGTCTTGTTAGACTGTTCCAGAAAAATAATAGTTTTCCCTTTAGATGATGATTCTAGATTTTTGACCGCCAACCAAATGAAAGCTTTTCTGAAAGAAGGAGCTCGGGGATACATGCTGTTATCTTCTTTGAAAGTTGAGAGTGAAGTTGATGTGGACGCAATCTCTGTTGTTCGAGATTTTCCTGAGGTTTTCCCTAACGATGTACCTGGTTTGCCACCAGAAAGAGAGGTCGAGTTTGCTATCGACTTGGTACCTGGAGCTGGTCCTATTTCTATGGCGCCTTATCATATGGCACCAGCAGAACTCGTGGAACTTAAGAAGCAGTTGGAAGAGCTCCTAGAGAAGCAATTCGTGAGACCCAGTGTGTCACCTTGGGGAGCACCTGTATTGTTGGTCAAGAAGAAAGATGGGACTTCAAGATTATGCGTGGACTACCGTCAGTTAAACAAGGTTACGATCAAGAACAAGTATCCATTGCCGAGGATAGATGACTTGATGGACCAATTGAAGGGAGCTGCTGTGTTTTCCAAGATTGATCTACGATCGGGATATCACCAAATCAGAGTGAAAGTGGAAGATATTCCCAAGACGGCTTTTCGTACTCGTTATGGTCATTATGAGTGCCTGGTGATGCCTTTTGGTGTGACAAATGCACCTGCGATATTTATGGACTACATGAATAGGATCTTTTGTCCTTACTTGGACAAATTCGTTGTTGTCTTCATCGACGATATTCTGATCTATTCACAAAGTCACGATGACCATGCTGAACACCTCAGCATAGTTCTCCATATCTTGAAGGAAAAAGAGCTATATGCGAAACTATCCAAGTGCGAGTTTTGGCTAGATGAAGTGAAGTTCTTGGGTCATGTAATCACAAAGGAAGGAATTGCAGTGGATCCTTCAAAGGTAGAAGCCGTACTACAGTGGGAAAGACCAACTACAGTTACGGAAATCCGAAGCTTCATTGGCTTAGCCGGATACTACCAGAGGTTTATTGAGAGATTTTCCAAAATCGCTGGACCGCTCACTCAACTCACCAAGAAAGACCAAGCTTTTGAATGGACAGATTCCTGTGAAGGAAGTTTCCAAGAGTTAAAAAGGAAGCTGACTACGTCACCAGTGCTAGTCTTACCGAATCCTAGTAAACCATTTGAATGTACTGTGACGCTTCGTATCAAGGTTTGGGGTGCGTTCTCATGCAAAACGGAGGAGTGGTAGCTTACAGCTCAAGACAACTGCGAACGCACGAGAAGAACTACCCAAGACACAATCTAGAGTTAGCTGCAGTGGTGTTCGCATTGAAGATATGGAGACATTATTTGTATGGAGCCACATTCAACGTCTTCAGTGACCACAAAAGTCTGAAGTACCTGTACGATCAGAAAGAGCTGAACATGAGGCAATGAAGATGGCTAGAATTTTTGAAAGATTACGATTTCCAACTTCAGTATCATCCTGGAAAGGCGAATGTGGTGGCCGATGCTTTGAGTAGAAAGACGATTAGTGTTTCTGCTATGATGATTAGAGAAAAGGACTTGATAGAGCAATTCAGAGATATATGGTCATTTGTAGAGTTAACACCAGGTAAAATCTGCATGAATAGGATCACTATCTCGAATGATCTGATGGATGATATTCGAGAGAAACAAAAGGTCGATAAATTTCTGCAAGAAGAAAGAGAATTGATAAGGCAAGGTGGTGTATCAACATTGAAGGAAGGAAGCGATGGCATTTTGAGATTCCAAGGAAGGGTCTGTGTGCCTAAAGATGAAGAACTCAGAAAGTGCATACTTGAACATGCTCACTCGAGTCAGTTGAGTATGCATCCTGGAATGACCAAGATGTATCAAGACTTGATGAAGTTATTTTGGTGGCATGGGATGAAAAGATATATCGCTAGATGCGTGTCATCTTGTTTGGTTTGCCAGAAAATGAAGATTGAGCACCAAAGACCAGCTGGATTACTACAACCCTTAGCTATTCCTAAATGGAAATGGGATAACATCGCCATGGATTTTGTTGTCGGGTTACCAAGAACTAGGAAAGGATATGACTCAATATAGGTAATAGTGGATCGACTTACGAAGTCAGCTCACTTTCTGCCAATCAACATAAGATATCCGTTGGAGAAGTTGACTCAGATATACATTGGTGAAGTTGTCAGACTTCACGGGATACCCACGAGTATTATCTCGAAGTTTTGGCAAAGTCTTCAAGAGGCTATAGGAACAAAGTTGCGGTTAAGTTCTGCTTACCATCCGTAAACTGATGGTCAATCAGAAAGAACAATTCAGTCGTTAGAAGATCTCTTGAGAGCTTGTACGATAGAGCAAACTGGAGGTTGGGATGAAATCTTGCCATTGGTGGAATTCACCTACAACAACAGTTGCCATTCAAGTATAGGGATGGCACCCTATGAGGCTTTATATGGGCGGAGGTGTCGGATGCCTCTGTGCTAGTATCAAGATGGAGAACGGCTTACCGTTGGACCTGAACTCATTCAGCAGACAACTGAGAAGGTTAAAATGATTCAGGAGAAAATGAAAACGGCTCAGAGTCGGCAGAAGAGTTATGCGGACAAAAGAAGGAAACCTCTTGAGTTCGAAGAAGGAGAGCATGTCTTCTTGAAAGTCACACCTAAGACTGGGGTCGGTCGTGTCCTCAAATCTAGAAAACTCACTCCAAAATTCAATGGACCCTACCAAATTCTTCGTCGGATAGGTCCTGTTGCTTACCAAATAGCCTTACCCTTTTTTTTTTCGAATCTTCACAATGTATTTCATGTGTCACAACTCAGAAAATATATCCCAAATCCTAATCATGTCATAGCACCTGATTCTATACAATTGAAGGAAAACTTGACATATGAGACAACTCCTGTAAGGATTGAGGATAGGAGGACAAAGCAACTCAGAGGAAAGGACATTGCACTAGTGAAGGTAATCTGGAATGAAGCAACTGGAGATGTGATGTGGGAGCTGGAGAATAAGATGAAGGAGCAATATCCTGAATTGTTTTAAGGTATGGAGAATTTCGAGGACGAAATTCTTATTTGTTGGGGAGAGTTGTAACACCCCAAAAACTTACTTTTCTACTATCATAATTCATTCTAAAATATTTGTGATTTTCTGGAATTTTTCTTAGAATATTTTAATATATTTCTCGTTTTACGTGTGTACTGAGCAGAACCGGAGAAATGAGACATTTTCTCTGAGAACCTTGAACTATGGAAACGTCGACGGGGGATCTTACTAAACCCGAGGCTGGACACAGTTTACAAGGTTTCACATTTTTCGAAAAATCTTAACAGATGAGGTAATAAAACACTGCGAATAATTTATCTGTCAGATTTGTTAATGCTGACTTCTGCCAACTATAATTGCGTCCAATAAATAATAACACGTAATAAAAATCTTATCGCATTATTCAAAAATTTCCTTGTGTCAAGCCCTTTTAGCCTTATTTGTTAAAACCCTTGTAGGAAGTTTCCAAGAAGCTTCCTATTTGACACATTTTTCTCTCTCCCTTCCCTACTCTTCTACGGCAGAGGCTATAGGAAAGCCTAAGTAATACTTCTTCTCTTCCTAATATCACACCCTCACTTTTCTAAACCCCAAATATCCATTTCCTCTCTTCTCCTTTTCTTCTTCACCGTGCAACCACTCCTGGAGGCAACCATTCTTTGCTTGCTTCACCATCAAAGATTCTTGCTTCCTTATACCATTCTAAGTCCTCTCCTGCTGCCATCTTTTGGTTTTTCTTCTTCTTCCATTTCTCTTCCACCATTGAAGCTAAAACTTGGAGCTTTAAAGTAAAGCCTTCAACTTTCTTCCATTTTCTTGCTATTTTCATTTCTCTTGGCCACCTTGGTGACCAAGAACCTATTTTTCATGGTTTGAGTGGACATTGTGGTGATCACTCACATTGGAGTTTTCTTGAAGGGGGAAAACGAAAATCTAGGGCAAGAAGGAGTGGCACATTGTGTTGTTTTTCCAAATAGGTAAGAGGGAGATGATCCTCTTCAACAAGCCTTGGTAGTAAGGGAATGTCTTGTATGTGTGTTGTTATTGATTTCTGAATCCATGTATAAAGTTCTCTCATTTTTATGTTGTTCTTGATGATAATGTATTTTGTTGGGTTTGTATGATTTATTGATGCCTCTTGCATGATTTGAAAGTATATTTGAGTATCTTGTTGATTAAATATGATAAGGATTGGTTTGGTTTGAGTTACTAATTTGCAGTTCCAACAAGAAACAAATGCAACTATACAAAGTTTCAAACAAGATACAGAGACTGCAATCAATAACTTACAGAATCAGATAGGGCAATTGTCCACAGAATTCAACAAGTTTCAAAGCCAAGCTTTAGGGAAACTACCCTCACAGCCAGAAGTGAATCCGAGGGAAAATGCTAGTGCTGTCATATTGAGAAGCGGAAAGACGATGGATGAGCCTACCTCTCTTCCACCAATCATTCAAGAGAAGGATGAACCACCCAAAGAAGCAAATGATAAGGGCAAACTTCCAAAACCCCTAAGGTAAGTATTTCTGAACCCCTTCCTAAATATGTCACTAAAGCTCCTTTTCCTAGTAGGTTGGTTAAAACCAAGAAAGAAGAAGCGAGAAAAAGAAATACTTGAGACTTTTAGGAAGGTAGAGGTTAATATCCCTTTGTTAGATGCCATTAAGCGGTACCTAGATATGCAAAATTTCGAAAGAATTATGCACTAACAAGAGGAAGTTAAAAGGAAATGAAAAAGTCCAAGTGGGAGAAAATGTTTTTTGTAATTAAAAAGAAACTCCCAACCAAATGTAAGGACCCCGGCACATTCACCATTCCATGCACTATAGGTAACACAAGGTTTGAAAGGGCAATGCTTGATTTAGGTGCATCTATAAATGTCATGCCATATTCTATTTATGCATCTTTATACTTGGGTCCTTTGGAACCTCTTGGTGTTGTTATTCAATTGGGTGATAGATCTAATGCATACCCTAAGGGTGTGGTTGAAGATGTTTTGGTACAAGTGAATGAATTAGTGTTTTCGGAGACTTCTATGTTTTGGACATGGAAGAGGATGAGTCTCCCAAATCTGCTCCTATCTTGCTAGGAAGACCATTTTTGAAGGCGCACGGACAAAAATTGATGTGCACTCGGGAATTCTAACAATGGAATTTGATGGGGAATTAATTAGATTCAATATTTTTGAAGCTATGAGATACCCAAGTGATGTGCACTCTGCTTGTTTAATTGATTCTTTTGATCCTTTTGATTCTTTAATTTCTGCACTTTTGATATCGACCATTTTGATGCTCTTGATACAATTCTAACTCATAGCTTAGATGTACGGGAGGAAAAGAAGAAGAGTGAAGAAGAGCCATGGAGTGAAGACATTGATGAAATTGTTCTTTGCCTTACAAGAGCTCTCTTCCACTCCGAGAAGAGCATGAGGTAACTTTTGTTGATTTACATTGCGTTACTACCGATATACCTCAACCTTGTTGTGCGGGCACTGAATTGGAACCGAAAGCACTACGATCATCTTAAATACATCTTCTTGGGGAGAAGGACACCCTTCCAAGTAATAATTGCAAAGTCACTCACCCAAGAGCAAGAAGAGAAAGCGGTAGTATTTGTTTTGCGGGAACATAAGACAACCATTGGTTGGTCAATAGGCGATATCAAAGGTATTAGTCCCTCCGTTTGTATGCACGGGATATTAATGGAGGAGGATACTAAACTGTGAGAGACCCTCGGCGGAGATTGAATCCTCCCATGATGGAGGTTGTGAAAAAGGAGATCTTGAAGCTCCTAAGTGTGGGGTGATCTACCCCATTTCGACGACAAGTGGGTAAGCCCGGTCCGGGTAGTACCAAAGAAATATGGAATTACTTGTGGTAAGAAATGCTGAAAATGAGCTTATTCCCACTAGGTTACTGAGACAGGGTGGCGTGTTTGTATTGATTACGGGAAGTTGAATGCCGCCACGAGAAAAGACCACTTTCCTTTACCTTTCATTGATCAAATGTTAGAAAGATTAGTTGGTCATTCTTATTATTGTTTTTACGGATGGTTTTTCGGTTACAATCAAATTGCCATAGCTCTAGAAGACCAAGACAAGACTACATTCACTTGTCCATTTGGTACCTTTGCATATAGGCGAATGCCTTTTGGACTCGCAATGCACCGGGAACTTTCCAAAGATGCATGATGAGTATATTTTTGATTACATTGAAAACATCATTGAGGTTTTTATGGATGACTTTAGTGTCTTTGGAAATGATTTTGAAAATTGTTTGGAACATTTAACTTTGGTGCTTAAAAGATGCATTGACACTAACCTGGTACTTGAATTGGGAAAAATGTCATTTCATGGTGAATGAAGGTATTGTGTTAGGTCATGTAATTTATGCTAGGGGAATTGAAGTAGATAAAGCTAAGGTAGAACTCATGCATTCTTTGCCACCACCCACTAGTGTGCGGGAGATTCGTTCTTTTATTGGTCATGCGAGGTTTCTACTGGGAGATTCATTAAAGACTTTTCTAAAGTCTCATTGCCCCTTTGAGACTTCTTCAAAAAGATGTTAATTTTAACTTTGATGAGAAATGTATGGAAGCTTTCAATAAACTCAGAAGTTGTTAAGCTGTTGCACCTATCATCGAGGCCACCCAACCTGGGAGTTACCTTTTGAACTAATGTGTGATGCCGGTGACTTTGCGGTATGAAGAGGAGCTGTCTTGGGACAACGAGTTGATAGAGTTCCTTATGCCATTTACTATGCATCAAGGACTCTAAATGATGCTCAACTTAATTACTCAACCACAGAAAAGGAACTTCTAGTTTGTTGTATTTGCTTTAGAAAAATTTAGATCATATCTAATTGGTTCTAAAGTGATTGTGTTTTCAGATCATGCAGCCTTGAAGTATCTTCTAACAAAGAAAGAAGCAAAGCCTAGATTGCTCGATGGATTTTATTGCTCCAGGAATTTGACTTGGAGATTAAAGACAAGAAAGGAGAGCGAAAACTTGGTGGCCGATCACTTGAGTAGATTGGTAAGCGAAGAGGAAGAAATGCCTATCATGGAGACTTTTCCGGATGAATATTTGATGGTTGTCAACACCATAATCCCTTGGTATCTTGACATTATTAACTACCTGGTTACTAAGGACTTTCCGGAGGGTTTGAACAAGGTCCAAAGAGATAAATTAAGGTGATTTGTAAATACTATATACGGGATGACCCGTACTTATGGAAGCATTGTGCGAGATCAAGTCATTAGGAGGTGCATTCCGATTCGAGACACACTCCATCCTCTCCTTTTGCCACACCTATGCATGTGGAGGACACTTTGGCGATAAAAGGACAACCAATAAAGTGCTTGACAAAGTGGTTTCTATTGGCCTTCAATTTTCAAAGACGCTTACAACTTCGTAAGTCTTGTGACCATTGTCGAGAGAACAAGTAATATTGGTCCTCGTAATCAAATGCCTCGGACTCCGATCATTTTTGTGGAACTCTTTGATGTGTGGGGTATTGATTTCATGGGACCATTCCCTCCTTCATTTGGTTTCACATACATTCTTTTATCCGTTGATTATGTGTCTAAATGGGTGGAAGCAAAAGCCACTCGATCGATGATTCTAAAACTGTTGCAGATTTTGTTAAGTCACATATTTTCTCCAGGTTCGGGACCCCAAGGGCTATCATCAGTGACCAAGGGACCCATTTCTGCAACAAAACCTTTGATGCTCTATTGAAGAGATATGAAGTAATGCACAGAATTTCCACTCCTTAACATCCACAGACAAATGGGCAAACTAAAGTGTCCAATCGGGAGATTAAGCCAATCCTTGAAAAGACAGTGAATCCCTCAAGAAAGGATTGGAGCACTCGACTTGAAGATGCTTTATGGGCTTATAGGACTGCCTATAAGACTCCCATCGGCATGTCACCATTTCGGTTGGTGTATGGAAAGCCCTGTCATTTGCCCGTTGAGTTGCAACATCGATCTTACTGGGCCATTAAACAAGTTAATATGGAATTGGAAGGTGCTGGAAAGCAAAGGAAGTTCCAGTTATAGGAATTGGAAGAACTAAGAAATGAGGCCTTTGAGAATGCCCTGATTTATAAGACTAAAGCTAAGGCATTCCACGACCAATTGATTTCCAGAAAGAAATTTCACAGAGGACAAAAAGTCATGTTATTCCAATCAAGACTCAAATTATTTCCAGGTAAACTGCGTTCTAAGTGGATTGGGCCGTTTGTGGTAACTAATGTTTTTCCTTTTGGTGCAGTTGAGATCAGGAGTGAAATTTCTGGCAAAGCATTTAAGGTCAATGGTCATCGTCTCAAACCATATCATGAACTTCCTGACAGTGCAGAGATGGAAGTGATGACCCTCATCCTTCCACAATATGAGGAGCATTGAAAGTATCATCATGTCGGGCTGAGGACAATAAACTAAGCGCTCATTGGGAGGCAACCCAACCAGATTTGCTCTCTTTATCCCTTTTTATTTTGTGTTTTCATTAGTTTCTTAGATTATGTTTTTATCTGTTTGTTGGTTGTAAGCATTTGAATCTCTAAAAAAAAAACCAAAAAAAAAAAAAAAAAAAAAAAAAAAAGCAGTTGTGTGCCCGACAATAAGGTAGGTAGTGCCATTAAATTTTGTCACTCGGAAGCATGTGAAGGTCACTTTTCTTCAGCGACAACAACTGCGAAAATCTTGCAGTATGGATTTTATTGGCCTACTTTATTCAAGGTCTGTTACACCTTTTGCAAAAGTTGCGGAAATTGGTCAAAAAGGTTCTACTTTGAGATTATCATCTGCACCTACTCCTTGAAAAATTGAGATCTAGGTGGCGCGATTCTTTTGCTGTCAAACACGTGTATCCTCTGGGGCTGTAGATATTGAGGATCCTAGGAATGGTAATGCGCTTAAAGTTAATGGACAAAGACTCAACCATTCCTGGAAAACCAAGTTCTTAAGTTTTTTTTTTTTTGTGTGTTAGGTTAAGTGGCGGATACGGTACTCGTGACTCTCAAGTCGGTTTATTTTTCAGTTTCCCAAAATAACTGAATCCTTCTTCTCCTTCAAAATGGATGTCATTCTTTCAAACCTGAGAAAACATTTTCCTTCTCTTCCTCAAAATGCTCTGAGAAAAATCTACAAAGTTCGATGTGAAAGATTGAGACCGTTAATGCACAAAGGTATGCCGAAGAGAAGATGTACTTTGGATAATTGAAGCAAAGGTTCGATTAGCGGTGAGTCCTCAATTTCATTTGACTCATATATGCCCGGTCTTGGAAGAAGTTCATATTCTAAAAGGAGAAGAGCAAAAAGGTTACAAGTCTGTCACAAATGTGGACGATGGGGCGTAACAAGCGATGTCATACTTTGGGGATGGTTTCCGCAAATAGAGAAGATAAAATTTTCTTCATTAAGAATGGGTGAGTAAGGAGTTATTAGATGATATCTTATCGACTCTTGAGACGCATTCTTGTGGATTGGTGCATCGTGAAATTCTTAAATTGTGGAATCTCTTCAAGGATGAAGAAAAACGCTACGATCTTGGGAATCGACTCTAAAAGACCCTGTTTGCCAATTTTTAAGAAAATTGGATGGGAAGCTTATCCTCGACTCATAGAAGACGTTTAAGCGTTCGGACGTTAAACGAGAGGCGGATGTGAGCCACATCCACAAACAACAATCTGTACATATCATCTTCTTCTTCTTCTTCATGTCATCTCACAAAAAAAAAAACAAAAAAAAAAAAAAAAAAAAAAAAAAAAAAAAAAATTTATGTATACGTCTTAGGGTTGGCTTTGGTAACACACACCGTGAATGGGGAAATGCATGCATCTGATCCAGCCTTCTTAATTGAAAAACAAAGAAGGTAGATTGTATCTCACATGTGAGGCGGCCGGTCGTATTATGGCCACTTGTCCCTTTTGGGAGCCCTATGTTGCTTATTTGGTCTTGAATGGGTCGAATATCTTGGTCAACAATGCTTTGGCACAAAGCCGAAAGAGCAGACTACCTCCATCCCAATCTTAAGTAAGTATACACTCATCTTTCATCAAGTTTTTCTAACAATTTCAAAAAAAAAATAAAATAAAATAAAAGAGGACGTGATGTCTACTGCACTCATGACGCGCAGTATAAAGATACGCATGGACACTGTACATACAGGTATGTCATCATTTTCTATTTCTTTTATCTTTGTAGCATTTTGTTGTATTTTGATTTTTGTACAGACGATCCTTTGAGCGGGGGTCCTTCGGGGGTTTCTAGACTTCTTTACCTTGATGGTTTTCTTGAAGTCAAACAAAAAAAATAAAAAAAAAAAAAAAAAAAAAAAAAAATAAAAAAAAAAAAAAAAATAATAAAATAAAAAAATAAAAAAAAAAAAAAAAAAAAGGAGAAAAGATTCTGTGTTTCTTAATTTCAACCTTTTCGACAAGAGCCAACCTACCCTCATAGGTGCAATTATTCCCCTTTCCATTCTTTTTCCTACTTAAACACTCCATTTTCTCCATTTTCCTTCAACTCGAAACACTCAAAGGGAGGAAGAGTATAGAATGGGGCCTTCTATTCGTAACCTCAAAAATGTCTATGTTTTTGTGGGTCGAGTTATGGGAAGGGATTAGAGTTTTGTAAACGCACGCAGCTAGCACTCTTGGTCGATCACTTCTTTGCGAGGAATATTCATCTTGTATATGGGGGAGGTTGTCGTGGGTTAATGGGAAATTTGTATCACACTTTGCTTTTATAGGAGGCGGATCGGGTTTTAGGTGTTATTCCTAAACCTTTGGCTGAAAATAACATCACCTTTGGAAAGACAGTTGGAGAAGAAATTCGGGTAACATCTATGCATGGACGAATGAAAACAATGGTTGACAATTTCGATGCATTTATTGTCTTACCAGGTGGTTTTGGTACTTTAGAAGAAATTTTTCAAATTGTCTCTTGGCCGAACTAAACATCCACCATAGACCCATTGGTTTGTTGAATGTTAATAATTTCTTTGATCTTTTGTTATCTTTTCTTGACAAAGTCGTGGAACAGAATTTATCACTCCTTCAAACAAGACAACTTCTTATCTCTGCCTCCACTATTGATGAGCTCATTGATAAATTAGAAGCTTTTGAGTATGTACGATCCGATATTAGCTCGGATAGATTGGTCAACAGAAGCGGCGAAGGAAGTAACAAGAAACAAAAGCCGATCTGCGACTTCATCTTTAATGGGTTTGATTTTATTGTACCTTGTTTCTATTTAAATTTGTGTCACTTTCTCCAACAGGTAATATCTTCGTCCTTTACTCATCTATATTTTAACATTGAGGACAATGTTGTGATTTAGTTGGGGGGAAGGATAGTTGACTCAAAAAAAAATATATATATATATATATATATATATATATATAAAAATAAAAAAAAAAATAAATAAATAAAAAAATTTGTTGTGTTGTTTGGAAAGTATGATATGATTGTCATGTACTTATTAAATCAATTAGTGATGGCAGAGTAAGGAATAATTTTACTCTTGAGACGCATCTTAATTGGTGGCGAGTAAGGAGTTTTTTAGGTAGTAACTAATTAGTACTAAAGTTTTATTGTTTGATTTCTTTTCGGGTCGATGCGCAGATCGACAGTGTGTTTCTTTTCTGCTTGGCGTTGATTCACTTCTTATCAGGTTGTGTTGCTCTTTTCTATATCTCTCTTTCACATTGAAGGCAATGTTATATTAAGCGTGGGGGAGAGATTTCAGCATGTTCTTTTTGTAAAAAAAAAAAAAAAAAAAAAAAAAAAAAAAAAAAAAAAAAAAAAAAAAAAAAAAGGGGTTCATTGCATGATTGAATAACTTTTCTCCCTTCTTGAACTGATATGCTTGGTGATGGATGATTAAATTGATGAATTGAGTTTGATGGATGCATACCTTGTGAGATTTTGAGCCTAATGGATGGATTCAACATTTATGCCATTCTCTTCTTTCTTGTGTGATTTTCACTCATGTTAATGACCACTCTAGAACTTGCTTTGATTCTTTTTGAGGCTACATTTCACTTGCATGCATGAACATGATTGAGGCCCTCTTTCTTAATTAGCTAGTTTAACCAAATAGCCAACCTTGTTTTCAATATGATATCAAGCACTCTTTTGACTTCTTGAAAATTCTCTGATTCCTGCCAACCTTGTATATTTTCCTTTGCTTAACCCCTTTGAGCTTATTTGACCATTCCTTATTTCTAGCTCATTATGTACCTTAAATGAAAAATCGTGTTCTTATTTTACCTTAGGGAATAAAAGAACATTAGCTTTGTTAATGGATGAGTTTTTGAACAAGTGTGGGGGTGTGTATACAAAATGGTTGTTGAAAAAGGAAAGAGTGCTAAAAAAAAAAAAAAAAAAAAAAAAAAAAAAAAGAAAAGGATTGGGAAATGAATTTGTAAAGGGATATACATTAGAGTTGGGATGAACTTTTATGCTTGTTATTTGAACTCAGCTCTCATTTGCTTTTATTTTCTTTGGTATTTATCCTCTCATATCCATTTTATCCTCTTCTGTTACCTTAACCTCACTACAACCTTGAATAAAGTCCTCATGATTTGTGTATGCATGTGTTTTGAGTAGTGGAGAAGTAGAAGATAAGCAAGCTTATGGTAGTGTAATTTTCATGGGTTGAATTGAGTGAAATACCTACCTTTTAAACACTTGATAGATTGAGAGGGAATCTTGTGAAGATCTATCATTCTCGATTCATGTTGAAGATACCTTGCTTGTTGGTTTGAGATGTGGAGAATTGTTAACTCATGAATGTTTTGATCCCTTGAACCTTTGGTTGTTCTTCTTGATTGTAAAATTTTGGACTCTTGAATGTCGTTGGAATTTAAAATTTTGTTAATCTCTTATGTCCTTGTTTTGGTCTTGAGTTTTGCCCAGGAGTGCAAAAAGCTAAGTGTGGGGGAATTTGATAAACACATATTTTATTCATTAAGAAACCCTTATATTTAGTCATTTACACTCTCCATATTCTTAATTGATTGAGTTTGACATGATTTTTATGAGTTTGAGCTCAAATTGGTCCTAATTGAATATTTTCAGCATTATTGAGATTTTACACTGTTTCTGTATTTTGGTCATAACTTGAATTCCTGATATCTGACAATCATGAATTTTATCTTGTAGGAAAGCTAAGAGGAAGCTCTACAACTTTGATGAAGAGCTCGAAGTCCGATTCAGATGTCTAAGGGACCTAAGTTTACATGGAAGTCAGAATACGGGTTCTGTCAGTAGAATCCGAACAGTGTGCACTCATAAAATCATATCTCAAGATGTAATAATGGAGATGGACTGAAATTTGGACAGTGGATAGTCAAGATCCAAATAAACAACTTTCATGAAGAACACATTTTGAGAAAAAGAAGTCTAGTAGGTCATTTTGAGCTTGCAAGTCGGAACAGAGGTGCTGAAGTTGGGTTTGAGCAACCTATGGTATTTGGGACATATCTTAGGCTTAAGGAAGCCAAATTTGACGAACCAGCTATCCATTTTATAGCCAAGACAAGGATCTACAACTTTCATGAAGAACACTTTTCGTGAATCTGAAGTATAGTGGGTCATTTTTTTGTCAGACACGAAATTTTCATCCATCCACTAATCCACTAAATCCACTAATCCATCCATCCACTCATCCACTAACTCACCCACTCATCCACTCATATACTAATCCAACCACTTAACCACTCCACCCACCCATCCACTAATCCATCCACTCATCCATTCACTTATCCACTCAACCACTCAACCACTCACCCACTAAACCAACCCACTCAACTAAATCAACCAATCATCCATCTCACCCACTCAACCACTCAACCACTCATCCACTCAACTAACCCACTCAACCAATATTTAATCCACTCCACTCAAACCAACCCACTTAACCACTCACCCACTCAACCAATCCACTCAACCACCCCACTCCACTAACCCACTCATTCATCCACTCACCTTTGTCATTTTGTTACCCTAGACTTCTATAAAAGGGCACCATTGGTTATCATAGGGGGGGAACTCTCCTTCATTTTCTCTCAGTTTTTCTTGTGATTTCTTTCTAGCTATGTGTAACTAAACCTCCCTTGGTTAAGGGGGTGATGAAACCGCTAGTATTAATGTTGTAAACTTTGCATATTTGATTATTTCAACACAGTTATGTTTTTTTATTCATATATTTCGAATCTATTGTTGGTATGAAGATTTTTGTACTTGTTCCTACTTTCAAAGTAGTAGATCTAGGTTTATTATGCGCGGTTGCGGTAGTAGATCTAGTGGGATGTATGATGTTCATGTGGGTATAATTATCTTTGTGCTATTTGCCAGTTATAAAAGTGGTAGATCTGGGTTTATTATGCGCTTGCTTGCGGTATTAGATCTAGAGAAATATATGTTCTAAGTAATTTAATCCCAGTGTGTGATTAGACCTTAGTGTAATTGGTTTTCTAAATCTTAATGCAATTGTTGGATAGTTGTAAGAGCGATTGCTTTATGACTAATCAGTGATTAGGAGTTGATTTGAGCGGTTGCTAAATTGGCCAACACGTAAGGAAAACAAAGATTTACTCTCACAATTGCATAAAAACATAATTGAGCATGTTGGAATAAAAAGGATATGTGGATTTACATTATTATATAAATCTAGTGGTGGATTCAATCTCTTAACCAATTTTCTTATATTGTTGATTTCAGTTTGTTTATTGTTATCTTTGAAGCTGTTCATTGTTCATCAAAACTCCAAAACCCCCCTTTTACTGTTTATTGTTAATCAGAGTCTAAATTGGAAATTGTTTAATAGTGTTAATTGAATTGGTTCTCTGTGGATCGACCCTTACTAACTACAACTAGTTGTAAGGTTTTTATTTTCTGGTGGGCCTGACAACTGATTTTTATCTTAATTTTAATCATTACATCCGCACGCATCAAAATTAAGTTAAGTTAGAAAGGGGGGGTTTTGATTGTTCAAGGATTACAATGACAAGATCTGAAGAAAAATAACAATTAAAAGAACAGTCAATTCAGAAATCTATCCGAGATTGGGTGGATTCAATCATAGACCTTTCAACAAACACCTGAAATACATTTGAATGGTTAACTTGGATCTAACGAGATCTCTCGCATCGAGATCCGAATTCATACTAGACAATCATCCGAATTCAATTGACAAGTGATAAACACAAATCTGCAATCGCACCATTCATATAAATATATGTCAATTTAAGCACCGAATTCAATTAACCTAGGCACAAATCAAGTAACCTAACCTCTTCAATTATGTGATTAGTTCAGATCAATCAGTTCTAAATTTCATCACAATACTTAATCTTAAACCAAGATCAAATCAGATCAAACATAAACAGAATCACCATTCATGCATTCAAGATGAAGAGAACAGAAGAAAAAGAGAAGAGGAATTCAAATATAAATCAAATATATTACATAACCAAGGTCTCAAGAATCCAAGCCACAATCTCTTCAAGAGTCCCGAATTGACTAGAAGTGACTTAGCTCTCCATTACAATGAAGGAAAAATATACAAGAACTATGAAAAGCAATCTCTAACACCAAGTGTGTGTTGTATTTAGAGCTCTCCACATACTTCCTTTTATAGAGGATTCAGAGTAGTAGTAGATAGGTAGATGAGATTAGTAGGTGGAATTAGTAGGTGAGCTTGGTAGGTGAGATTGGTAGGTGAACTTGGTAGGTGAGCTTCCTTGTCTCCGAAAGTATTCATTTCTGAACTCATTGATTTCGTCATTTCTGAGCCAAGTGGTCTTCATGAAAGTTCTAGGAAATTGTATAAGCTTTCCAATGGCTCTAGAAGCACCCAAAAATTCGTCCTACAGCCCAAGATATGACCCAATTACTACAGACTGTTCAGGACCGGCCAAAGCACCTCTGTTTTGACTTTCAGACCCAATATCTCCATCAAGGAGCCCGAATCAAGTTTTGTGTTTGTCATGAAAGTTGTACATAAGGGTCTTAACTTTCAGATTACAAATTTTCAGCCCATTCTATAAAATTAAGATAAAAATCAGTTGTCAGGCCCACCAGAAAATAAAAACCTTACAACTAGTTGTAGTTAGTAAGGGTCGATCCACAGAGAACCAATTCAATTAACACTATTAAACAATTCCCAATTTAGACTCGATTAACAATAAACAAGTAAAAGGGGGTTTTGGAGTTTTGATGAACAATGAACGACTTCAAAGATAACAATAAACAAACCTGAAATCAATAATATAAGAAAATTGGTTAAGAGATTGAATCCACCACTAGATTTATATAATAATGTAAATCCACATATCCTTTTATTCCAACATGCTCAATTATGTTTTTATGCAATTGTGAGAGTAAATCTCTGTTTTCTTACGTGTTGGCCAATTTAGCAACCGCTCAAATCAACTCCTAATCACCGATTAGTCATAAAGCAACCGCTCTTACAACTATCCAACAATTGCATTAAGATTTAGAAAACCAATTACACTAAGGTCTAATCACACACCAGGGATTAAATTACTTAGAACATATATTTCTCTAGATCTAATACCGCAAATCAGCAAGCGCATAATAAACCCGGATCTACCACTTTTATAAGCGGCAAATAGCACAAAGATAATTATACCCATGAACATCATACATCCCACTAGATCTACTACCGCAACCACGCATAATAAACCTAGATCTACTACTTTGAAAGTAGGAACAAGTACAAAAACCTTCATACCAACAATAGATTCAGAAATATATGAATAAAAACATAAGCTTGTGTTGAAATAATCAAATATGCAAAGTTTACAACATTAATACTAGCGGTTTCATCACCCCCTTAACCAAGGAGGTTTAGTTACACATAGCTAGAAAGAAATCACAAGAAAAACGAGAGAAAATGAAGGAGAGTTCCCCCTTCCCTATGATAACCAATGGTGCCCTTTTATAGAAGTCTAGGGTAACAAAATGACAAAGGTGAGTGGATGGATGAGTGGGTTAGTGGAGTGGGGTGGTTGAGTGGATTGGTTGAGTGGGTGAGTGGTTAAAGTGGGTTGGTTTAAGTGGAGTGGATTAAATATTGGTTGAGTGGGTTAGTTGAGTGGATGAGTGGTTGAGTGGGTGAGTGGGAAGATTGGTTGATTTAGTTGAGTGGGTTGGTTTAGTGGGTGAGTGGTTGAGTGGTTGAGTGGATGAGTGGATGAGTGGATGAGTGGAGTGGATTAAATATTGGTTGAGTGGGTTAGTTGAGTGGATGAGTGGTTGAGTGGTTGAGTAATTAAGTTGAGCATCATTTAGAGTCCTTGATGCATAGTAAATGGCATAAGGAACTCTATCAACTCGTTGTCCCAAGACAGCTCCTACTGCAAAGTCACTGGCATCACACATTAGTTCAAAAGGTAACTCCCAGTTGGGTGGCTTGATGATAGGTGCAACAGTTAACAACTTCTTGAGTTTATTGAAAGCTTCCATACATTTCTCATCAAAGTTAAAATTAACATCTTTTTGAAGAAGTCTGCAAAGGGGCAATGAGACTTTAGAAAAGTCTTTAATGAATCTCCAGTAGAAACCTGCATGACCAATAAAAGAACGAATCTCCCGCACACTAGTGGGTGGTGGCAAAGAATGCATGAGTTCTACCTTAGCTTTATCTACTTCAATTCCCCTAGCATAAATTACATGACCTAACACAATACCTTCATTCACCATGAAATGACATTTTTCCCAATTCAGTACCAGGTTAGTGTCAATGCATCTTTTAAGCACCAAAGTTAAATGTTCCAAACAATTTTCAAAATCATTTCCAAAGACACTAAAGTCATCCATAAAAACCTCAATGATGTTTTCAATATAATCAGAAAATATACTCATCATGCATCTTTGGAAAGTTCCTGGTGCATTGCAGAGTCCAAAAGGCATTCGCCTATATGCAAAGGTACCAAATGGACAAGTGAATGTAGTCTTGTCTTGGTCTTCTGGAGCTATGGCAATCTGATTGTAACCTGAAAAACCATCCAGAAAACAATAATAAGAATGACCACTAATCTTTCTAACATTTGATCAATGAAAGGTAAAGGAAAGTGGTCTTTTCTCGTGGCGGCATTCAACTTCCCGTAATCAATACAAACACGCCACCTGTCATCGTAACCTAGTGGGAATAAGCTCATTTTCAGCATTTCTTACCACAAGTAATTCAGATTTCTTTGGTACTACCGGACTGGGCTTACCCACTTCTTTGTCGTCGAAATGGGGTAGATCACCCCCACACTTAGGAGCTTCAGTATCTCCTTTTTCACAACCTCCATCATGGGAGGATTCAATCTCCGCTGAGGGTCTCTCACAGGTTTAGTATCCTCCTCCATTAATATCCTGTGCATACAAACGGAGGGACTAATACCCTTGATATCAGCTATTGACCAACCAATGGCTGTCTTATGTTCCTGCAAAACAGCTACCAGTTTCTCTTCTTGCTCTTGGGTGAGTGACTTTGCAATTATTACTGGAAGGGTGTCCTTCTCCCCCAAGAAGATGTATTTAAGATGATCAGGTAGTGCTTTCAGTTCCAATTCAGGTGCCTGCACAACAGAAGGTTGAGGTATATCAGTAGTAACAGGTAAATCAACAAAAGTTACCTCATGCTCTTCTGGAGTGGAAGAGAGCTCTTGTAAGGCAGCAACAATTTCATCAATGTCTTCACTCCATGGCTCTTCTTCACTCTTCTTCTTTTCCTCCTGTACATCTAAGCTATGAGTTAGAATTGTATCAAGAGCATCAAAATGGTCAGTATCAAAAGCTGCAGAAATTAAAGAATCAAAAGGATCAAAAGAATCAATTAAACAAGCAGAGTGCACATCACTTGGGTATCTCATAGCTTCAAAAATATTGAATCTAATTAATTCCCCATCAAATTCCATTGTTAGAATTCCTGAGTGCACATCAATTTTTGTCCGTGCGGTCTTAAAAAATGGTCTTCCTAGCAAGATAGGAGCAGATTTGGGAGACTCATCCTCTTCCATGTCCAAAACATAGAAGTCACCGAAAACACTAATTCATTCACTGTACCAAAACATCTTCAACCACACCCTTAGGATATGCATTAGATCTATCGGCCCAATTGAATAACAACACAAGTAGGTTCCAAAGGACCCAAGTATAAAGATGCATAAATAGAATATGGCATGACATTTATAGATGCACCTAAATCAAGCATTGCCCTTTCAAACCTTGTGTTACCTATAATGCATGGAATGGTGAATGTGCCAGGGTCCTTACATTTGGTTGGGAGTTTCTTTTTAATTACAAATTTGAAACATTTTCTCCCACTTGGACCTTTTCATTTCCTTTTAACTTCCTCTTGTTAGTGCATAATTCTTTCAGAAATTTTGCATATCTAGGTACCGCTTAATGGCATCTAACAAAGGGATATTAACCTCTACCTTCCTAAAAGTCTCAAGTATTTCTTTTTCTGCTTCTTCTTTCTTGGTTTTAACCAACCTACTAGGAAAAGGAGCTTTAGTGACATATTTAGGAAGGGGTTCAAAAATACTTACCTTAGGGGTTTTGGAAGTTTGCCCCTTATCATTTGCTTCTTTGGGTGGTTCATCCATCTCTTGAATGATTGGTGGAAGAGAAGTAGGCTCATCCATCGTCTTTCCGCTTCTCAATGTGACAAAGACACTAGCATTTTCCCTCGGATTCACTTACCGTGTGAGGGTAGTTTCCTGAAGCTTGGCTTTGAAACTTGTTGAATTATGTGGACAAGCGCCCTATCCGATTCGCAAGTTATTGATTGCAGTCCTTGTTTCTTGTTTGAAACTTTGTATAGTTGCATTTGTTTCTTGTTGGAAGCGCAAATTATTAGTGGCCATTTGTTTTACTAGCTCCTCCAATGAAGGCTCGATTGCTTAGGAGCTTGAACTTCTTCTTGTCTCGAGGGAAAGGTACTTGCCTTTGTTGGAATCTCTGGAGGTCCATAAGTGGAGGTTGATTTTGAGGTTGCTTTGCATAGCTGAAATTTGGATGATCCCTCCAACCCGGATTATATGTGTTTGAGTAGGGGTTGTAATTTTTTGAAAGTCCAAAGATATCCCCTCTTCGCTCTTACCTCCTCATTTGTGTCTTCTTGAGAGTGGGACACATATCGTGGGATGTCCGGATGAACAACAAATCCCACAAGCATGAAGCGGTGCTTTACCCGAATCCATTAACATTTGAACCATAGCAGATCAATTGAGTCATTTCTTTGTTGTATTGGTTGTCTCTACTTCTTTCACGCTCTTACTCCGAGTGTCATTTCTAGAGTAGAATTGTTGAGTATTGGCAGCCATTCTTAAGATCAAGTTTCTAGCTTCTTGAGGAGTTTTATCAATCAATGCTCCTCCGCTAGCAAGATCAATCATGTTGCGATCCATCACTTGTAAGCCTTCATAGAAAATCTTGAATTAAAAAGCTGCTCACTTATTTGATGATGAGGCAAAGCTGAAACATAGCTTCTTAAATCTCTCCCAAAGTAGTCATGGAGTGATTCCCCATGCCTTTGTTGAATACCATGATTTCTTTTCGATTGTTGCGGCTTTTGAGGCAAGGAAGTATCGTCTAGGAAAGTTCGGGCCATGTCCCGCCATGATTGGATGGATCGGGTGGCAAGTAGTAAAGCCACTCCTTAGTGAGTCTTTCAATGAGAATGGAAAAGCTCTCAACTTGACTTGCTCTACATGAATTCTGCAGGTTTCATGCTAGAACATACCACATGGATTTCCTTCAAGTGCTTGTTGGGGTCCTCTTCGGGTAATCCATTGAAAGATGGCAAGAGATGGATTAAACCGGATTTCAATTCAAATGCCTCTTCATTTTCAAGAATGTCTATGCAAAGAGGTGTTGATCTAGATCTGGAGCACCCAATGCCCTTAAAGTGTTTTCGCCATTGTCACTTCTTCGAGATATTTCAGATGGCTCAAATGTCTCGAACTTGATAGATCAATGTAACGGGCGACTTCAATGTCGGCAGGTGTGAGTTGGAAGTTAGCGGGATGGAAGGGAAATTGAGGATGTGAAGTGAGTTGATCAATATAGTTCCTCAAATTTAGCAATCCTTCGTCTACTCCTTCAAAGGACATCAACACCTACAAAACACTCGAGAAAGAAAGATTAAAAATAAAATAAAATAAAATAAAATAAAAAAAAAACAGAATAAAAATAGGAAATAAATTAATAGTGTAATTGAAAAAATTGGTTCCACAAGAACGGCGCCAAAATTCGATGCGTGCGGATGTAGTGATTAAAATTAAGATAAAAATCGGTTGTCGGGCCCACCGAGAAAATAAAAACCTTACAACTAGTTGTAGTTAGTAAGGGTCGATCCACGAGGAACCAATTCAATTAACACTATTAAACAATTCCCAATTTAGACTCTGATTAACAATAAACAGTAAAAGGGGGGTTTTGGAGTTTTGATGAACAATGAACAGCTTCAAAGATAACAATAAACAAACTGAAATCAACAATATAAGAAAATTGGTTAAGAGATTGAATCCACCACTAGATTTATATAATAATGTAAATCCATATATCCTTTTTATTCCAACATGCTCAATTATGTTTTTATGCAATTGTGAGAGTAAATCTTTGTTTTCCTTACGTGTTGGCCAATTTAGCAACCGCTCAAATCAACTCCTAATCACTGATTAGTCATAAAGCAACCGCTCTTACAACTATCCAACAATTGCATTAAGATTTAGAAAACCAATTACACTAAGGTCTAATCACACAACGGGATTAAATTACTTAGAACATATATTTCTCTAGATCTAATACCGCAATCACGCATAATAAACCCAGATCTACCACTTTTATAACTGGCAAATAGCACAAAGATAATTATACCCATATGAACATCATACATCCCACTAGATCTACTACCGCAACCGCGCATAATAAACCTAGATCTACTACTTTGAAAGCAGGAACAAGTACAAAAACCTTCATACCAACAATAGATTGAGAAATATATGAATAAAAACATAAGCGTGTTGAAATAATCAAATATGCAAAGTTTACAACATTAATACTAGCGGTTTCATCACCCCCTTAACCAAGGGAGGTTTAGTTACACATAGCTAGAAAGAAATCACAAGAAAAAGTGAGAGAAAATGAAGGAGAGTTCCCCTCTATGATAACCAATGGTGCCCTTTTATAGAAGTCTAGGGTAACAAAATGACAAAGGTGAGTGGATGAATGAGTGGGTTAGTGGAGTGGGGTGGTTGAGTGGATTGGTTGAGTGGGTGAATGGTTAAGTGGGTTGGTTTGAGTGGAGTGGATTAAATATTGGTTGAGTGGGTTAGTTGAGTGGATGAGTGGTTGAGTGGTTGAGTGGGTGAGTGGATGATTGGTTGATTTAGTTGAGTGGGTTGGTTTAGTGGGTGAGTGGTTGAGTGGTTGAGTGGATGAGTGGATGGATGAGTGGATGGATTAGTGGATGGGTGGGTGGAGTGGTTAAGTGGTTGGATTAGTATATGAGTGGATGAGTGGGTGAGTTAGTGGATGAGTGGATGAGTGGATGGATGGATTAGTGGATGGATGAGTGGATTAGTGGATTAGTGGATGGATGAAAATCTCGTGTCTGACTTGGAAGCCAAAAACGACCCACTATACTTCAGATTCACGAAAAGTGTTCTTCATGAAAGTTGTAGATCCTTGTCTTGGCTATAAAATGGATAGCTGGTTTATCAAATTTGGCTTCCTTAAGCCCATGATATGTCCCAAATATCGTAGGTTGCTCAAACCCAACTTCAGCACCTCTGTTCCGACTTGCAAGCTCAAAATGACCTACTAGACTTCTTTTTCTCAAAATGTGTTCTTCATGAAAGTTGTTTATTTGGATCTTGACTATCCACTGTCCAAATTTCAGCCCATCTCCATTATTACATCTTGAGATATGATTTTATGAGTGCACACTGTTTGGATTCTACTGACAGAACCCGTATTCTGACTTCCATGTAAACTTAGGTCCCTTAGACATCTGAATCGGACTTCGAGCTCTTCATCAAAGTTGTAGAGCTTCCTCTTATCTTTCCTACAAGATAAAATTTATGATTGTCAGATATCAGAAACTCAAGTTATGACCAAAATACAGAAATAGTGTAAAATCTCAATAATGCTGAAAATATTCAATTAGGACCAATTTGAGCTCAAACTCACAAAATCATGTCAAACACAATCAATTAAGAATATGGAGAGTGTAAATGACTAAATATAAGGGTTTCTTAATGAATAAAATATGTGTTTATCAAGGACCTGGAGAACTCTGTTTTCTACAAGTTTACGCGTGGTAATCGATTACACTGGGCTTGTAATCAATTACCAAGCTCTTAAAGATGCAAAATCGTGATTCTGGAAATCTGGTAATCGATTACGTCTGGTGTGTAATCGATTACAGAGATTCTGTTTAGCTTGTAATCGATTACAAGAGGGGTGTAATCGATTACCAAGCCTCCATGTCACGAAATGGTGCTTCTGGGAATCACGTAATCGATTACAACTTGTGGGTAATCGATTACGGAGGTTCTATCCAATTGGTAATCGATTACCACGGTTGTGTAATCGATTACCAGGGCCTTGAAGTTACGAGACGTGATTCTGGGAATCACGTAATCGATTACAATGAGATTGTAATCGATTATAGAGATTCTGTTTCTTGGGTAATCGATTACAAGGGTGATATAATCGATTACCAAGACCAAAAATGAGATTTTTGAGCTGGAAATGATTGAGATTATGGTTCTTTGTCCTTTGTAACTCAAACATAACCTAAAAACCCTGGATTCAAGGATTTTACTTTACTTAATTGTGATAGGAATGTGTATTCATACCGATAGAGAAGAAATGATTTTGAATATGGGATTCTTGGATCCATGACATGAAAATTGTGGTATGTGTGTAATGAGGAATACAAATTGATGCTGAGAATCATTGATGTAGTACTCAATGAGATAAGAATGATAATGTGCCATTGAGGCGATGTTTTAATAAATGCATGGTTGATATGTCATGTTGGACATTGAATAATGCTTATGTGCCATTGAGGAAAGGCTTATGCTGAATGCATCATTGATGAACATACATGATTGGACATTGTGTCGTCATGCATGTGTTGTCCATTGGACATGGTTAGTAAGGCGATGTATGCCTAGGAGTTTGAATAACACCTATGTGCGGGTGCGAATAGACTAAGCGTAGGTGTCATATGTTGTTGACCCTGGGGGCGTCGGGGTGTGGGTGTCTCACAATAGATAGTGGTAGCTCTACTGGGGCCGTGGGATAGACTAATGTAACACACCGACGATCCTGCCTGAGATGCTGTCCTATATCGCGATCAACTATTGAGGTGCCATATATGAGCCATTTTGCACAAATGTTTTTATGTGATGAGCACACTATTTTTAAGGCTAACGATACACTGGCATGACTCCTTGATCATTTACTCCGAAGATGTTTATGTCTAGCTCCATGGAGTAAGAACTTTGGTACCCTTGTTGCATTGTGAGTTGTCAGTCACATGGTCCATTGAGCATTCATTATTGGATAATGTGTTTACTATTATGACTGTGATATTTATTTGATTCTTGGTAATGCTAATGTTGCTAGCTGGCTATGGATAAAGTTAACTACTGTTCTTTGTTGCTTTACTTTCATTAATTGCTTTCATGTATTACTGTACTTGTATGTATTAATTGTGTCTTATGCAGGCGTTCGACACCGTTTATTTTCTTGCTGCCTTGTTGGTACTGAAAGCTGGGAATCTCACCTCTTTTGGTAATTTTCTTTATTTTGCATTTTGGATTGGATCGTACGCTCTCAAGAAGATGTTCGTGAAAAGGATAAGGAAACCACTGAGTTTCAAGGTTTCTGGCCTTATCTCGACTGAGATAGAAGTTGTTGAGGATGTCATTTCAACTTCGTGGACTTTTTGGCTACGTGCAGATCAACTTTCTTAGAGGTCTTGACTGCTGGCATATCAACGTGCAGACTAATCGATGTGTATACCACGGCGATGTGATGGTGTCCTTAGCGTGGAGACGTTATGACGCTCCTGTTATAGATTTTCATGCTTTTGTATGGCTGGAGTTTTATATGCCCGTGAGGGACATGTGGGGTGAAATGTATTATACCCCTCGTGAGGATTCCTTTTTGTCTACTGCCCGGGCTCCTGCTCGCTGTTCTGTCGTCCCGATGGATGTCTCGTCGGACGACGAGGACCCTGAGGAAGATCCATCTACGGTTCCTTCTCGTTCCAGGCAGTCTTAGGGTTGGTTTTAAAATGATGGCTACTGATGGCTATCTGTTTATTTTGAGGGAGCCTGACGTACTACTGGATTAGTGGGTATATATTTGTATCTCTTGGGGTAGGTACATATTTTGCTTTTTGTATATCTTTTTTTGGAAATGTAATTTAAACAGGCTTGTATTTCTGGTACAAAGTATATAATTATCTATATTGTGTATGGTCATATGTTTCATTCCATGTTAATTTCTCTTTGACATCCTTGATAGAAGTTTTATATGAAAGAGGAACTTTTAATTTTAAATCAATCATGCGATATATTTACAAGCAGGTGTATATGTACATTAAATGGAAGTTTTAACCGGAATTATGTTAAAAAAAATGTTCAAATTTTTCGTAATCATTTTTGTGTCGTTTCACTATAGTGCGACGTTCCTTTTTCTCACCCATTATGACTGAAGGGAGAAAAAAGGGTGTTACACTACCGATCCTCTCTCAGCTCCCAGTCGCCAGGCCTCAGAGCCCGTGAAACTCAAGTCTCACAAAACCCAAAAACTCAGGCAGAGCCATACTGCGTCACAATCAATCCAAGTGATATGGATGATCAAGTAGCTCGCCTTCCTCGAACTGATCGCTCAGTTGCTGCTCCTCTGGGTACTAAATATCTAGAGGTTGCTCCTCTTCCTCAAACTCTTTACGGAACATAAATAATAATACAGAAAAAAATGCATACAAAGAGGTGAGACAATCTACATCATTACCAGCATAGTAGTATATAAAACGACAATACATACAGATATACAAGTTCATACAACAGTTCATACTATCACATCATAAATGACATCTCAAGTCAAATATAAATAATCACAATTAATCATATTATAATGCAGACCATATATGCAAATATACACCAACTCATTCATACTCCATGGAGCTAAACACAGACATCAGAGAGAATGACCCGGAAGACCTATTCGTACCTCAGGCTGCCTAACCAACTATTACACAGTCAAACATCGTGTAAATAGCACACAGTCAAAATCGTCGTGTAGTTAGTACAAAGTCCAAACGTCGTGCACAATAGGCATTGTACTAGACAGTCTCCACAAGATCTTTGTTAAGAATAGTGCTTGTCGAGATCGTTAATGTGTTACTCATTACCACGGCTCAGAGGAGCTACCAACTATCCATATGTGGAATCTTCCGCACACTAACGCCTCCAAGTTTACTCAATGAATCATACTACGCCTATCACACCCACAACACGGTGTAATTCATCTCGTCAATCAATCGCTAATTTCAACCAAATTGACACATCTCTCAATGTATGTATATGACCATATTTACATAAATACCCTCATTATCACTATAAACCATAATTACACAAATGCCCTCATTATCACTATAAACCATAATTACACCAATACCCTTAGTATCGGTATAAACCAAATATAGTATGTCTCTATTTGACAGTACTATTTCTCAATATGTCCTGGTCCACCACTTTGGCCCGACAATAAAACTCACTATTCCTTTTAGTCGCGTAAAGATTTTATCGCATTTTCACAATCGCGTCACCTTTTTCAAATATTTTCAAATCACGTAAATATTTTTTAATGTTTTTAAAATCGCGTAATATTTTTAAATCATTTTTTCAATCGCGTAAGATTTTTATATCATTTCTTCAATTGCGTAGCTTAAAACTCATTATTTTAAATACACGTAAGCTATTTCTAGTATTTTTTCAATTACGTAGAATATTTCTTTGCTTTCTAAATTATATTTTGAGACTTTCTCCATTATTTGTTCATTTTTTAGTTAATTTTGATAACATTTCGTCTAGAAAATCCATTAAATGATATTTCCTATGTTTTCTTTCAAAAATTGCCTTTTTAAATCATAACCATTATTTACACTTCGAAACTTGCTAATGTGCTTCAAAACCCAAAGGTGAGCTCTACGTTAGTATTTTTCAAGTGTTCCATTTATTTCTTATTTATACTTAATTTTTCTAATTATGTTTCTAAAACTAAGTTAATTTATTTTGTTCTCCAATAATTCATTGAAATTGAATTCTCTTTAAGTTAACTACTTATTCCACATTAGAAAATAATTTTGGAAATCAAATATACATTGAATGGCATTTTGGCCGAATTCAACATATTCTTTACAAATTATCTTTAAATTATTTTCCATCCTCTAAATCATTGTCAAATTCATTAATTCAATTAAATCAATTAAGTCATTCTTTTAGAAAATGGTTGATAACATTTTGGTTCTCTTTTTCTTGATGAAGCCGTGAGCTTCCTTGTGTTCTTTGGAACACTCATGCAAAATTTCACATGTTATTCACATCCTATAATAATTACCATACATCTATAAACATATACCATATATTTTAAAGCTATAGACATGCATGCACACATAATCAATCACAAAATAGAAAAGACATTAAACAACCAAGTGAATGAATCCTTATGGATTCTTCACCACAAATACATCCATTTTCTCACCACCACACAAGGTTGATGAGATTAAATCTCCCTCTTACCTTAAGGGAAGACAAACTCCTCCTAGACTCCTCCTAGTGATTTTCGTGTGACCTCCAAAGGATCCCTAACAAGCTCAAACAAATTTTAAAGAGTCATAACTATGGGTGAAAAATATAAACTATGGATCAATCATGGCTTAGAACATAAGAAATCAAGTTAGAAATAAGAAACAAGGATTTTCACCTTGTAGGAAAGAATCTTCAAGGTGGTTTTCCAAGCTCAAGATGAATTTTTTTGAAGAAACTTTCAAGATGAAAGATGCTTAGAATGGTGTTTCAATTTGAGAAGTGGTGTTAGGTGAAAATTTAGAAGAGTGGAGGTGTTAGTTTAGGGTGATGGCCGAATGGCTCTAGGAGAAAAGCTATGGAGTTTTTCTTGGTGTTCTTGAAGAGAGAGAAGTGAAAGCTTAGGTGATAGTAAGATGAGAATGAAGAGAAATGCCCTCCTCTCCTATGCATGGCCGTGGAGCTCAATGGAGGTGGCCACCTTTGTTGACCATCCAAGACCTCCTAACAACCTTAGATGTGATCAAGGGTGGATATCCAAGGCTTTGCCCTTAAGCTAGCTTCCTATTGGTGTAGGAAATCAAGTCATCAAGCTTCTTGATCCTTCTTAAAGATGCCACAACTGAATAGGCTTAGGGAAAGCAAACTAAGTTTGTATTCTCTTTGACAATCTAGTTAGACTTAGGTGCATTTGGTTAGGTTTCTTAGTTACTTGTCTAACTATCTAGTTACTTAGGATAACTAGCCTTACTCTTGACATTAGTAGAACATTCTCTAACTAGAACTCTAAGGAATAACTAACTAGGTTTACTTCATTTAGTTACTACTTAGACACCTTAATTTAACTTAGTTTAGTTTAGATTAACTTAGGTTTTTCTAGTTACTTACTAACTAGTCTAACCACTTTTGCGGACTAAAATCCTATTGGCTTAGAAACTTTCAAGCCACTGTTGTTGACCACATCTCATTGGCTTAGAAATAAATCAAGCCAGAAACATTGACTGATTCTCCAAACGTGGGTCTCACAAACTTTTCCGGGTCCATGGTCCATTTTGAAGCAGAATTCTACTATTTTTAAGACAGTAGGTATGGTCCAATAAAATAATATTATAAAAATATAAAATATTTTTATTGCACAGTTAAATTCTAAAAATTAAAAGATTAGTACACGTATCACTCGGAATTGGGTTTAGTAAGATCCTCCAGCTCCGAATAATTAAATTAAGATTTCCCCGGCCCGAAAATTATTATTTTCTTGACTCGGAGTAAATCACACACAAAAATCAAATACAATCACGAAACAGTCAAATTCATTTCATAACTCATATAAAAACATAAAACAGTACATTTAGGATAATATTGTAATTTAACCAAAAGTTAGGGTATTACAACTCTCCCCCACTAATAGAAATTTTGTCCCCGTAATTTGTCGTACCTCAAAAAAGTTAAGGGTATTGCTCCCTCATTTTATCTTCTAGCTCCCATGCAGCATCTCCCGTGACATCATTCCACATTATCTTTACCAATACAATCATTTTCCCTCGAAGCTGCTTCACTCTCCTGTCCTCAATCTTATCAAGTGTCTCATATGTCAAATTATCTTTCAGTTGTACTTCATCGGGCTGTATAACATGCGTTGGATCGGGGATATATTTTCTCAGTTGAGACACAGGAAATACATTATGGAGATTGGATAGAAAATGTGGTAAAGCTATTTGGTAAGCTACGGGACCTATTCGACTAATGATTTGGTCAGGTCCGATGAATTTAAGAGTGAGTTTTCTAGACTTGATAACCCTTCCGACACCAGTGGTAGGTGTTACTCTTAAGAATACATGCTCACCTTCCTCAAATTCAAGAGCTCTCCTTCGCTTGTCTGCATAACTTTTCTGTCGACTCTGAGTCGTCCTCATTTTCTCCTGAATCATTTTCACCTTTTCCGTTGTTTACTGCACAAGATCAGGCCCAATGGTCATACTTTCCCCATCCTGATACCAACACAAAGGTGTTCGGCATCGTCGCCCATATAATGCTTCATAGGGTGCCATCCCTATACTTGAGTGAAAACTATTATTGTAGGTGAATTCTATCAAAGATAAGAATTTATCCTAACTCCCTCGTTGTTCCAACACACAAGCACGCAAAAATCTTCCAACGACTAGATTGTTCTCTCCGTCTGACCATCAATCTGCGGATGATAAGCAGAACTTAGATGCAACTTAGTCCCCATGGCTTCTTGCAAACTTCGCCAAAACCTCAACGTAAATCTTGGATCTCTATCAGAAACTATACTTGCAGGCACACCGTGAAGTCCGACAATTTCAGTAATGTACACTTAGGTTAATCGTTCCAACGAATACTTGATATTGATCGATAAGAAGTGCGCTGACTTCGTAAGCCTATCAACTATAACCCATATAGAATCATGACCCTTCCTCGTTCTTGGCAATCTGGTAACAAAATCCATCGAGATACTATCCCATTTCCATTCTGGAATAGTTAAAGGTTGTAACATACCGGCTGGTCTTTGATGTTCCACTTTTGCCTTCTGACAAACAAGGCAAGATGCCATACGTTCTATAACATCTCTCTTCATCCTTGGCCACCATAACATCCGCTTTAAGTCTTGGTACATCTTAGTCATTCCCGGATGCATACTTAACCTACTAGTATGAGCTTCGTCCAAAATTGCTTGCTTAAGATCGGGATCATCAGGTATACAAATTCTCCTTTCAAATCTTAAGACTCCATTCGATCCTTCCTCAATTGTTGCCTTATGACCTTGCTTTAAAAGTTCTTTCTCGTTTTGCAAAAACGGATCATCTACCTGTTTTTCTTTGATTTCATCTAGCAAGTCATTCAAAACAGTAATTTCATTTAAACGAATTCTTCCTGGTACCAATTCCACTGACAACCACAGATCTTTAAACTGATTGATCAATTCCTCTTCCTTTATCATCATGGTAGAAACACTGATCACATTCCTATATAAGGCATCCGCCACCACATTTGCCTTTCTTGGATGGTATTGAAGCTGAAAATCATAGTCCTTCAAGAACTCTAGCCACCGTCTCTGCCTCATGTTCAATTCCTTCTGATCAAACAAGTATTTCAGACTCTTGTAATCACTGAAGACATTGAACGTGGCTCCATACAGAAAATGTCTCCACGCTTTTAACGCAAAAACCACTGCGGCTAGCTCTAAATCGTGAGTTGGGTAATTTCTCTAATGTACTTTCAATTATCTTGAAGCATAGGCTACCACATTCCTATTCTGTATCAACACACATCCTAACCCTTGGTAAGAAGCATCATAATACACCTCGAAAGCCTCGCTAGGATCCGACAAAATCAGCACTGGTGCAGTCGTCAATCTCTTCTTCAACTCTTGGAAACTTGCTTCACATTCTTCTGTCCAAACAAAAGCTTGACTCTTCCTTGTGAGTTGTGTAAGAGGTCCAACTATCTTGGAAAAACCTTCTATGAATCTTCGGTAATACCTAGCTAATCCAACAAAACTTCAGATTTCGGTTACTGACTTCGGTCTTTCCCATTGCATAATGGTTTCCACTTTCGATGGGTCCACCGCAATACCTTCCTTAGAAATCACGTAACCTAGAAATTGAACTTCTTCTAAGCAAAACTCATACTTCGCTAACTTTGCATATAGCTTCTTTTCTTTCAAAATCTGGAGAACTATACTGAGATGTTCCGCATGCTCTTCCTGATTTTGAGAGTAGATCAGAATGTCATCGATAAAAATAACGACAAATCTGTCTAGGTATGGACGGTAACACCCCAATTTTTTGGTTAAATTATGATATTGTCCTGAATGTATTATTTTATGTTTTTCTGTGAGTTATGAAATGAATTTGACTGTTTCGTGATTGTATTTGATTTTTGTGTGTGATTTACTCCGAGTCAAGAAAATAATAATTTTCAGGCCAGGGAAATCTTAATTTAATTATTCAGAGTTGGGGGATCTTACTAAACTCAATTCTGAGTGATACGTGTATTAACCTTTTAATTTTTAGAATTTAACTGTGCAATAAAAATATTTTATATTTTTATAATATTATTTTCTTGGACAGTACCTACTGTCTTAAAAACAGTAGAATTCTACTCCAAAACAGACCATGGACCCAAAAAAATCTGTGAGACCCATGTTTGGAGAATCAGTCAACGTTTCTGGCTTAATTTATTTCTAAGCCAATGAGATATGGTCAACAATAGTGGCTTGAAAGTTTCTAAGCCAATAGGATTTTAGTCCACAAAAGTGGTTAGACTAGTTAGTAAGTAACTAGAAAAACCTAACTAAGTTAATCTAAACTAAACTATGTTAAATTAAAGTGTCTAAGTAGTAACTAAATGAAGTAAACCTAGTTAGTTATTCCTTAGAGTTCTAGTTAGAGAATGTTCTAGTAATGTTAAGAGTAAGGCTAGTTATCCTAAGTAACTAGATAGTTAGACAAGTAACTAAGAAACCTAACCAAATACACCTAAGTCTAACTAGATTGTCTAAGAGAATACAAACTTAGTTTTCTTTCCCTAAGGCCATTCGGTTGTGGCATCTTCAAGAAGGATCAAGAAACTTGATGACTTGATTTCCTACACCAATATGAAGCTAGCTTAAGGGCAAAGCCTTGGATATCCACCCTTGATCATATCTAAGGTTGTTAGGAGGTCTTGGATGGTCAACAAAGGTGGCCACCTCCATTGAGCTCCACGGCCATGCATAGGAGAGGAGGACATTTCTCTTCATTTTCATCTTGTTATCACTTAAGCTTTCACTTCTCTCTCTTCAAGAACACCAAGAAAAACTCCATAGCTTTTCTCCTAGAGCCATTCGGCCATCGCCCTAAACCAATGCCTCCACTCTTCTAAATTTTGACCTAACACCATTTCTCAAATCCAAACACCATTCTAAGCATCTTTCATCTTGAAAGTTTCTTAAAAAAAATTCATCTTGAGCTTGGAAAACCACCTTGAAGATTCTTTCCTACAAGGTGAAAATCCTTGTTTCTTATTTCTAACTTGATTTCTTATGTTCTAAGCCATGATTGATCCAAGGTTTATATTTTTCACCTATAGTTATGACTCTTTAAAATTTGTTTAAGCTTGTAAGGGATCCTTTGGAGGTCACACGAAAATCACTAGGAGGAGTCTAGGAGGAGTTTGTCTTCCCTTAAGGTAAGAAAGAGATTTAATCTCATGAACCTTGTGTGGTGGTGAGAAAATGGATGTATTTGTGGTGAAGAATCCATAAGGATTCATTCACTTGGTTGTTTAATGTCTTTTCTATTTTGTGATTGATTATGTGTGCATGCATGTCTATACCTTTAAAATATATGGTATGTGTTTATAGATGTATGGTAATTTTTGTAGGAAGTGAATAACATGTGAGGTTTTGCATGAGTGTTCCAAAGAACACAAGGAAGCTCACGACTTCACCAAGAAAAAGAGAACCAAAATGTTCTCAACTATTTTCTAAAAGAATAACTTAATTGATTTAATTGAATTAATGAATTTGACAATGATTTAGAGGATGGAAAATAATTTAAAGATAGTTTGTAAAGAATATATTGAATCGGCCAAAATGCCATTCAATGTATATTTGATTTCCAAAATTATTTTCTAATGTGGACTAAGTAGTTAACTTAAAGAGAATTCAATTTCAATGAATTTTTGGAGAACAAAATAAATGAACTTAGTTTTAGAAACATAATTAGAGAAATTAAGTATAAATAAGAAATAAATGGAACACTTGAAAAATACTAACGTAGAGCTCACCTTTGGGTTTTGAAGCACGTTAGCAAGTTTCAAAGTATAAATAATGGTTATGATTTAAAAAGGTAATTTTTAAAAGAAAATGTAGGAAATATCATTAAACGGATTTTCTAGACGAAATGCTGTCAAAATTAACTAAAAAATAAACAAATAATGGAGAAAGTCTCAAAATATAATTTAGAAAGCAACTAAATATTCTACGTAATTGAAAAATACTAGAAATAGCTTACGCGTATTTAAAATAAAGATTTTTAAGCTATGTGATTGAAAAAATAATTTAAAAATCTTACGCGATTGAGAAAATGGCTTAAAAATATTACGTGATTTTAAAAACATCGAAAAATATTTACGCGATTTGAAAACATTTGAAAAAGGTGACATGATTGTGAAAACGTGATAAAATCTTTATGTGACTAAAAGGAGTAGTGAGTTTTATTGTCAGGCCCAAAGTGGTGGATCCGGACATGTTGAGAAATAGTACTGTCAAGTGGAGACATACTATATTTGGTTTATACCAATACTGAGGGTATTGGTGTAATTATGGTTTATAGTGATAATGAGGGCATTTGTGTAATTATGATTTATAGTGATAACGAGGGCATTTGTGTAAATATGGTTCATATACATACATTGAGGGATGTGCCAATTTGGTTGAAATTGGCAATTGACTGATGAGATGAATTACATCGTATTGTGGGTGTGATAGGTGTAGTGTGGTTCATTGAGTGAACTTAGAGGCATTAGTGTGTGGAGGATTCCACATGTGGACAGTTGGTAGCTCCCCTGGGCCGTGGTAACGAGCAACACATTAACGATCTCGACAAGCACTATTCTTAATCAAGATCTTGTGGAGACTGTCTAGTACAATGCTTGTTGTGCACGACGTTTGGACTGTGTACTAACTACACGACGATTTTGACTGTGTGCTATTTACACGATGTTTGACTGTGTAATAGTTGGTTGGGCAGCCTGAGGTACGGATAGGTCTTCCGGGTCATTCTCTCTGATGTCTGTGTTTAGCTCCATGGAGTAGGAATGAGTCGGTGTATATTTGCATATATGGTCTGCATCATAATATGATTAATTGTGATTATTTATATTTAACTTGAGATGTCATTTATGATGTGATAGTATGAACTATTGTATGAACTTGTATATCTGTATGTATTGTCGTTTTCTGTACTGCCATGCTGGTAATGATGTAGATTGTCTCACCTCTTTGTATGCATTTTTTTCTGTATTATTATTTATGTTCCGTAAAGAGTTTGAGGAAGAAGAAGAAGAGCAGCCTCTAGATATTCAGTACCCAGAAGAGCAGCAACAGAGCGATCAGTTCGAGGAAGGGGAGCCGCTTGATCATCCATATCACTTGGATTGATTGTGACGCGATATGGCTCTGCCTGAATTTTTGGGTTTTGTGAGACTTGAGTTTCACGGAGGCTCTGAGGCCTGACGACTGCGAGTTGAGAGAGGATCGGTAGTCTATGTGAGGCGTCTGACTGTGTCCCTGCGTAGAGTGTTTGATAGAGCACCGATGTTTACTATCACTTTTTTTTTACATCTAAAGATGCCTTTGTCTATTAAGCGTTACTGGGGAGGACGTTTTCATGCACCCAGTGAGCTTAGTAGCGTATCGACAGCACAGACTCCTATCTGTAGAGTTGTGAGACTTCCAGGATTTCTGTCATTCGATGATCCATTTGACGAGGATCCTTTGGAGGGTTAGAAATCTTCGATGTGCACTTGGGCATGTTTATAGTTTGTTGTGATGTCAAACTTTTTACTGTTTATTTAAATATTTGTAGTTGTAAATTATTTGTATACTTAAGACAAAAATCATATGTATATTATGGTGTATAATAATAGTTTATTTTATTTTATGTTTCGTTTTATTTTATTTAATGCTATCATGAATAAAAAGAAAAATTTTACCACTCTTATTATTTATGTATTAAACATTTTATAACTTGGGTAAGGTTTTATTATTATTATATCAAAAATGTGACATCCTCAGTAAGGTGTTACATTAGTTGGTATCAGAGCCCAAGTTAGAGTCTTTTGGGGTTATGGTTGGGTCTGTTTTTGCTTGTGTTGTGTGGTTCTTTATGATTTATTTCTGAATGGTTACATCTGACTTTGTTTTGCCTTGTTTGATTGAAGAGAAAGATGTCTGGTGGAAGAAGGACACGTGCGAACGTGGAACGTAATGTTGACCCAATGACTACAACTGCTGAGGCTATGGAGCGAATGGCAGAGGTGATTACCCAACAAAATCAACGAGCAACCCAACAATAAGATGCGACTGTTGATGCTATAAACTTGTTTGAGTTTAGGCGCAATAACCCTCTGTAGTTCAGAGGCGAATTTGATCCAGAGAAGGCGAGTCTTTGGATACAGGACTTGGAAAAGATATTTGAAGAAATGGGGTGCGCCGATGATCAGAAAGTGACGTACGCTACTTTTATGTTGAGAGGGGATGGTGAAAATTGGTGGAGAGGAACCCGCCGATTTCTACAAGCGAAGTATTTCTGGAAAAGTACTTTCCTGCCAGTGCCCGACATGCCAAGGAAATGGAATTTCTTGGTTTACGTCAAGGCAATATGACCGTTGGTGAGTATGCTGCCAAATTTGAGAGTTTGTCACAGTTCTCAAGGTATTTCCAGATTGAACCTGATGAGGCATGGAAATGCCGCAAGTTTGAGGAAGGGCTGAGGGTAGAGCTGAAGCGAGGAGTGTTACCCATGAGGATGAATTAGTTTCCTGCTTTGATGGATACATGTCGACGACTCGAGGAGTTAGAGCCGTCACGAGATTCAAGAAACTGTAACTTTGGACCAACTAGGTTCCAAAGAGTAGGCAATAACAATAATAACTGGTTTCAGCGTAAACCATATTCAAGGCCACCGGGAAGTCAACCTCAACGTCCATCTATTGGGGGAAGTTCGAGTGGTAACAGAGCTCGCCTAAATGTGGCGTTTACACCAAGATGCTTTAAATGTGGAAATAATGGCCACATATCTAGAGATTGTTCGATCAAGGGAACCATTTGCTTCAACTGCAGAAAACCTGGACATGTTTCTAGGGATTGTAACTAACCAGAAAGGAAGCCAGTTGTGAGTAATGTTTGTGCTAGTCAACCGCGATCTGGAGGGCGAGTGTACATGATGACCGGAGCTGAAGATCTTATTTAGGTGGAAGGTGTCATTGAAGGTAATCTTTTGAATGTGCTATATGATTCAGGTGCAACACAGTCATTTATTGCATATGACTATATGGATCGGTTGAAATTACTTGTGTCTTCCCTGATTTTTCAATTAATTGTTTCTACACTAACTGTCAAACCTGTTGTTACATCTAAAATATGTTTGAATTGTCCTATCACCATAAGTGATCGAGTTTTTTCTGTCAATTTAATTTGCTTGCCTCTTGTTGAAATAGATATAATATTAGGAATGAATTGGTTATCTTCTAACCATATTAATCAATCAATTTTGAGGCATTCATTATTGCTTTATATTTGGCCTACTTGATGATAATTGTATCCAATATTATGTTTTTGGGTGAGTTTTAGATGATTGGGTTTTATTGAGCTTAGTTGTAAAAGCTTCATTAATTTTCAGAATTTAGCTCATTTTGACCTTTTTGTCTTGTACAGGCCATGTCTTGGGCTACAAATGTCACATTTGGATCTTGGTGTCACCTGAAAGCTGAGACGAAGATACACAATTTTGCGTCTAATGCAGTTTTTCTATTTCAGCTGGATTCAGGGCGAAATTGAGCCTCAAAGTTAGGATGTTGTTGTCGTCATAAAGCTTGGACCTTCCCTCACTGATTTGGGCTTAACTCTCTCAATTTAAGCTCAAATAAGGCAAATTATATGTCTCTGAAAAGCTTATTCAGAGGGCTACAGTTTGGGCTAGGGGTAGATTAGGAATTACAGAAGAATTTTCAGTTACAAATAGGTTAAGGCAGAATACGAAAAACACCTTTTGAATTATTTTTTTGTTGAGTTTTACAGATTGAGAAACAGTTCTTTTCTCTCTTTTCATCTTCTCTATTTTCGTTTTCTCTCTTCTCTGAAGGTTCTGTATCTTTCCAATGGTGATGGCCATGGAAGGCTAAAGATCCAATCAATCCAAGGAATTCAATGATTGTGGTTAGAGTTTTGAGTTCTTTTGTTTAATTGTGATTTCTGATTGAGTTCTTTCCTCTTCTCCTTCTTTAATTGATTTCTAATTATGATTTCGAAATTGAAGATAGAATTAGGATTAATAAATCTGAATCTAATGGAGAATAGATCATCGATTGGTAATCTATGTTAATTCAAAATTGTGCCTAAATCAATCTTAATCAAGAATTGCGATTGTGATTCTGTTTTACTTGATCAAATTCTAGGTGATTATCTAGTTGAATTCGGATTAACAGAGGTGAATGCATTTAGAATTATACTCTTTTTGAACTATGATTAATTCTGCCACTTGAATTGAAGGCCTTGGATTAGTGTTTCCATAATTGAATTTTCTCCTAATTACTGTTTGAATTCGTTTTCTGCTATTTGATGAACAAAACCCCCTACCTATTGATAACTTTTAATATGCTTGAGAAATCTGAATTGATCCTTGGAAGATGACCTAGGTTATGCACTATGCTATATTCAATTGTAAATCCTAGTCTATTTTGAGGCGAGTACGACATCGCTCATCATATCCTACTAGACTATGCCAATAAAACTGCAGTTTTTCCTAAAGATGAGAATTCTAGATTTTTAACTGCCGTCAAAGTCAAGTCATTGTTGAGAGATGGAGCCCTAGGATACATGTTGTTGTCTTCTTTAGAAGTCAAGAGTGAGAAAGATGTGAACGCTATTCCTGTCATCAATGAGTTTCCGAAGGTTTTTCCCGATGAGGTACCTGGTTTACCACCAGAAAGAGAAATCGAGTTTTCTATTGATTTGCTACTAAGAGCAGGTCCTATTTCGATTGCACCATATCAAATGTCGCCATCAGAATTGGTAGAGTTGAAGAAGCAATCGGAGGAACTGTTGGAGAAACAGTTTATACAACCGAGTGTTTCACCGTGGGGAGCGCCAATGCTGCTAGTCAAGAAAAAGGATGGAACTTCTCGTCTTTATGTGGACTATCGCCAGCTGAACAAGGTCACAATAAAGAATAAGTATCCATTTCCAAGGATTGATGATTTGATGGACCGATTAAAAGAAGCAGCTATTTTCTCTAAGATAGATTTGCAATCAGGTTATCATCAGATTCAGGTTAAGGTAGAGGATAAACCTAAGACAGCTTTCCGAACTCGTTATAGACACTATGAATATCAAGTGATGTCGTTCGAAGTGACGAATGTTCCTGCAATATTCATGGAGTAGGACTGAGAGGGATTTAGAGACTGTGCAGGTATGAGACTACATAGTTGAGGATGACTTAAAGGAATTGATTAGGCGTAGCCATATCAACAAGTTACAACTTCTTTTCGGAAGCCAAGAACATAAGAACTCCATGGTTAAACATGCTTGACCTGGAGCAATTGTGGGATAGGTGACCTCCTGGGAAGTTTTCTAGGATGCGTGTGAGTGAGTGAGGAGACTCGTGTTGGTTTGTGGAGACACTCGTTAATCCTGTAGGCAGTCTCAGGACGTTACAAAAATGTAATAAAGTGAGAAGCAATTTTGGCTCTCCAAAATGTGCATTGCCGTGGAAGAGGAGAGAGGGGAGGGAAAAGTGAGCTTCTTGCATGCTTAGGAAATTTCTAGGAAGTTTCCTTAAGATGCCTTTTGATTAATTTAATCATTCTTTTGAAATAAAGGAGATTGGATGTGATATAAAGTGGATTTCATTTAGATAAGGTGATAGGATTTCTACTATAAGTTATTACCCAATGGACAATTGTTATAGATAGCAAAGCCAATATTAATTATCTAACGGATAATAAAATGTACAACGATTTTTATTTTTATCTGATAAAAATCTCGAAAAATGTGAAACCTTATAAATCATGTCTGGCCTTTAGTTTAGTAAGATCCCCCATCGACGTTTTTACAGTTCAAGGTTCTTGGGGAAAATATCTTATTTTCCCGACTCCGCTCAGTGTGCATACAAAATGAGGAATAATATTAAAATATTCCACATTCTCAGAAAAATCCAAAAAAATTTACAAAATTCACAAATATTATAAAACGACTATTTATCATGGAATTATTAATTTTTGGGGTGTTAAAGGGTCGCAACGTCGCCGGACTGGTACGAGGGGCAGATCGACGACACGCGGCGTCGCTGTCCACGAATCCGGCTGAGTCGCTTTGTCCCTGGTCTTGTTCAAGGCCTGGATCAACGATTCACAAAACAGAGATCCGATTGGGTCGCGGTGTCTCTGTTCACGGTTCCGGCTGGGTCGCGGTTGATCAGGATGTTCTGCCGTGGATCAGACAGAGCTTGGATGATGGTAGGGGGAATGGAGGGTGGAAAGAAAGGATCAGAGACTAGAGAGTGAATAGACAAAATGAATTAGGGAAGGATCCGTGGAGTGTAAAGGTTTTAAATTAGAGACCAAAATATTGGTCTCTAACCATTTTTATTTTTTTTTGTTTTTAGAGACTGAATTTTCGGTCTCTACATATTTATTTATTTATTTATAATTTTTTTTATTGTAGAGACCAAAATATCGGTCTATAATTTTTTTTAGAAACCGCATTTTCGATCTCTACTTATTTATTTTTATTTTTGTAATTTTTTTAATTTAGAGACCGAAATATTGATCTCTAAAAATAAGATAACATTTTTAATTTTTTTATTTTTTTATAACATAATTTCGGTCTCTAAAAAATTTAGATACCGATTTTATTTCGGTCATAAATTAGAATTTTTTTTATAATTAGTCTTTATTTCAGTCTCTATAGAGACCAAAATAAATTGGTCTCTAAAACCCAAATTTCTAGTAGTGCGCCTTATTTAATTTGTCAAAAAGCTAAAGTGGAACACTAAAAGCCTTCAGGAATGCTACAACCTCTGACTATTCTAGAATGGAAATGGGATAACATTGCAATGGACTTTGTGGTTGGACTGCCAAAGACTAGAAAAAGGTGTGATTCAATTTGGGTAATAGTTGATCAGCTTACAAAGTCAGCACACTTTTTGCCAGTTAACGTAAGGTATTCGCTGGAGAAATTGACCCAAGTGTATATCAGCAAGATTGTTAGACTCCATGGTGTACCCTCGAGTATTGTTTCTGATAGAGACCCAAGGTTTACATTAAGATTTTGGCAGAGTTTGCAAGAAGCAATGGGAATGAGACTTCATTTAAGTTCTGCCTACCATCCACAGACAGATGGTCAGTCAAAGCAGACAATCCAATCATTGGAAGATCTGTTAAGAGCTTGTGTTTTGGAGCAGACTAGGAGTTGGGATGAATTTTTACCTTTGATAGAGTTCACCTATAATAATAGTTTCCACACAAGCATTGGGATGGCACCCTATGAGGCGTTGTATGGGCGACCATGTAGAACGCCTTTGTGTTAGTACCAAGATGGTGAAAGTTTTGCGATAGGACCTGAACTTGTACAACAAACAACTGAAAAAGTTAAGATGATTCAGGAAAGAATGAGGACAAGTTAGAATCGACAGAAGAGCTATGTCGACAAAAGACAGAGACCTCTTGAATTTCAAGAAGGTGAGCATGTGTTGTAACGCTCCTTTTTTCTTATCCCGCAAAGAAGGAACATCACACCATAACATAAAGAAACGAAATAAATTGCGGAAAATAATAAATACGTTGATTAATTAAGACCCGATTCATTTTTAACATGTGAATAAATAATTTGCATTCTTGTATGATAAAATAATCGAGTATTGAAATATTTGTACCCTTTTTTTTATAACAATAAAAAGATGACAATAATTATAAATACAATAAAATCGACACAAAATTTAAAGGTCATACATTCATAATTCATACATAATATTATATGCATCAGCCTGTTTAATTACATCATGATTTATAAAAAGCAAAAGATGTACCCACCCGAATGTTACAAATATACACCCAGTAAATATGACAAAACATCAGGCTTCCCCAAAAACATAAACGGCTAGCCATCAGTAGCCACCGATAGTATTAGCCCCTACGACTGACGAGAAGGGACCGTAGCCGGGTCCTCCTCAGGGTCCTCTTCATTCGATGAAATTGCCATCGGAGCTACCAAATTTCGAGCAGAAGCCTGAGCAGTGGAGAGGAACTAGTCCTCCGATGGGGTATAATATAGATCATCCCATAGATCTCTAATTGGCAGGTAGAATTCTAGGTGGACAAAAGTAGTAAAATAAAAAACAAGTGAGTCATAGCAACCCCACGCCAAAGATACAGTTAGCTCCCCATGGTAGATGCACCGGTCAGTGCTCAAATTGATGTGCCAGTAATCGGGTCCTACATGAAAGGTCATCCGGGTGTACCCCAAAAATCGACGTGGCCGCAACGACATCCTCAGCAAGCTCTAGTCTAAGTATGGCCAAAAACCTGGAAACTCGGGTGTTTTCTTCTCTTCCTCACGAACGTCTTCTTAGAAGTATACAGATTAAACAAGAACATTCAAAATATAGAAAGAGGTGAGACACCCAGCTTTCATCACTAATATGGTAGCAAGAAAACAAAACGGTGCTGGACGCCCACATATCAACACAGTGCATATATTCAAGCATAGTAATAATTAAAATTGACAGTAATAGCAGAACAATAATGAACAATAGTGAGAATCATCAACAACAGGTGGACAACATCAATAATTCCGACAGTCAACAGTTCAAGCTATCAAATAACTATTATAGTAAGAAGAATAAATAATTTCCACAATTATAAATGCTCATGCTCAATGATTTATGAGACTGATAGTTCATAATGCAAATGGCACGAAAATTCCTACTCCATGGAGCTAGACAAAAACATTTTCAGAGTGAATGATCAAGGAGTTATGCCAGTATCTCGTTAGCCTTAAAAATAGTGTGCTCATCTCATAAAAATATTTGCATATTACGACTTATACATAGTACCTCAACAGTTGATCGCGATATAGGACAGCGTCTTAGTCCAGATCATCGGTGTGTTTGCATTGGTCTATCCCACGCCTTAGTGGAGCTACCACTGTCTATTGTGAGACACCCGCACTCCGACGCCCCCAAGGCCAACCACTATGGCCCTACGCTTGGTCTACTCGCACCTGCATATAGGTGTTATTCAAACTCCTAGGCATACATTGCATTTTCAACAATGTCCAATGGACAACACATATGTATGACGACGCAATATACATCATGTATGTTCATTAATGATACATTTATCATAAAGTATACCACAATGGCATATATATATATATATGGCTCAATATCAACATGTCATAATTTCATCAATAACTTAGTCCCACATAGGGACTCACAATAGAATCAACCAATTCTCGATATCACATATATGTATATACATATGGTTCAACAATTTTCACAATTCCATATTATGGATCCAACATTATCAATTTCCTAAGTCTTGATCAATTATGAAAATTTTGGGCTAAAGAACCATTCAAAAACCATGGCCTCCAAAGACCATTACCAACTCAATTTCTTCTATTACAAGTATCAATCTTTTAATGTCCAATTACATAGGTTTCATTACTCACAATTTTAATACCAACCCTTAATAAATTGGGCCAAAATAGTGGTCTTCTAAAGTTGTAACACCCCAAAATTTATTTCTTTTAACATAAATGTTCATTTATTTATATTTGTGATTTTCTGGAAATTTTTTGAATTTTTCTAAGAGCGCGGAATATTTTAATGTATTCTTCGTTATGCGTGTAAATTGGGCAGAGTCAGAAAAATGACTGTAATGCTCTGAAAAGTTAAAAATTTTATGACGAATAATCATTTTATAATATTTGTGATTTTTGGAAAATTTCTAGAATTTTTCTAGAAGCGTTGAATATTTTAATATATTTCTCATTTTACGTGCACACTAAGCGGAGCCGGAGAAATGAGATATTTCCTCCGAGAACCTTGAACTATGGAAACGTCGATGGGGGATCTTACTAAACCCGAGGCTAGACATGGTTTACGAAGTTTTACATTTTTTGAGAAATTTCAACAGATAAAATAACTAAACACTGCATAAAAAATTTATCTATCAGATTAATTAATACTGACTTCTGTCGACTGTAACTATTATCCATAGGATAATAGCATTAATAAAAATTCTATCACATTTTTCAAATGCAATCTACTTTATGTCTAATCAAGTCACTTTAATTCAAAATTTACCTCCTAATTAAGAAGCTTCTTTGAGAAGTTTTGTCCTAAAGACTACAATGCCTTTAGCTTACATGAGAAGCTAGCAAATTCCCTCTCTTCTCTCTCTCAATGCTGCGGCTAACCTTGGCCCAAGGGGGGAAAAATTTTCACTCATTCACTTAACCTAAACACTCCAAACTATCTCATTTGTAACCTAATTACTTATCTCTCTAAAAACATCATCTTCTTCCTTTCTCTTCCTTCTCTCTACACTCCACCAAGGCTACAGAATTTGCAGCCCCTCTTCCTCCCATTTTTCTTCTCCTTTCTCTTCACTAAACACATTTCCTTACTCCTCTTCATCTTCTCTACCACTTCTCTTTAGAAAATTTCTCCAAAATCTAAACTTTTCTCCATTGTCTTCCAAGGTAACGATTCAAGCTTTAAGATGAAGTTTTTGTTTTTCTTCTTATTTCTTGATCAAGGGTCTCTTTAATGACCATGAATCCATTTTTCTTCAACCTTTGAAGTTGATTCATTTTCTTGAAAACCCTAGGATTTTTGGAGCCCTAAAACCGAATTCTCAAGAGGCTTGGAGGAGTCATTTTCGTTTGTTCTTCCTTAGGTAAGAGGGAGATTACTCTCTTCAACCAACATTGGTGGTGAAGGAACCCATGTATGTATATGTGTTTTGTGATTCTTGGTTGTTTATGTGTTCTTAAATTTGTTTATGGATTGGATGGTGATCTTGTGTAAGTTTGAGGTGTTGAATGTGTTTGATCATGTTAGGGTTGCTAAATGGAAATTTTGGAGGTTTCTACCCTAACATGGAGGTCACGGTTTTGGTGGAAAAATTGGGTTAAAATTTGTTTTGTACACAAATAAATAAAGCTTAAGTAATTAAATGTTGAATGTTGACATTAAAGATAATGAATGGAAAAATTTTAAGGGTTTAATACCCAATGGAGAGGCCGCGGTTTTGGCCTTGAAAATGGAGAGATGGATTGGCTTTGTGTGAACTAAGATCTAAGTAATTAAGTATCAAGTAATAAGAGGATAAGATGGAAAGAAATTGGGGCTTTAGTGACCATGGAGGGTCATGGTCTTTAGAGACAAAATTAGGGGTAATTGATGCCTTGAACAATTTTTGGGGGCTTAAGGATTTAGAGACATGCATAAATCTTAATCAAGTGGAAGAATTAAATTGGATAATGACCCTCAGAGGGCCACGGTTTTGAAGGGTTAAATTACCTAAAATTTGTCATAATTAATCGAACATAAGACTTTGAAAAAGTAAATTCATAATGTGGACTTATGATAGTGGATGAACACTTGAAACATATATTGGCATGGAGATTGATTCTATACTATTGTGGACCCCTATGTGGGCAAAACACTTGTTGATATGTACTTATGAAAATTGATAAGCCATGTATGATTATATATTGACATTGAGAAATGAATATGTATGTGTACATGTATGTTTATGTACCATAGTGATACAATTATGATGAATACAACATTGATGATCATGTATGATTGAAATTGAGTCATCATGCATATGTGTTGTCCGTTGGACACTGTTCGAAAGGCTATATATGCCTAGGAGTTTGAATAACACCTATGTGCGGGTGCGAATAGACTAAACATAGGTGTCATATGTTGTTGACCCTGGGGGCGTCGGGGTGTAGGTGTCTCACAATAGACAGTGGTAGCTCCACTGGGGCCGTGGGATAGACCAATACGACACACTGATGATCCTATCTGAGACGTTGTCCTATATCGCGATCAACTGTCGAGGTGCTATGTATAAGCCATTGCGCAAACATTTTTATGAGATAAAGCACACTGTATTTTTAATGTAACACCCCTTTGGAGGATGTCACACATAAAAGAAAATAAAATAAATAGAAATAAAATCTACCCAAGTTGCGGAATATTTGTTAAAATTATTACGGGTTGTAAAAATAATTCCTGATAGACAGAAATATATAATAAAAAGTTAATGCGGAAAATACGACATAAAAAAAAACATCATCACTAATAATATACATATGGTTAAGTTATAAATCGCTGTACACATAATTTACAACTAAGACTACTACTATTTAAACAAAAACAAGAAAGAAAGCAATAAAAGAGTTAATATATACGATACATACGCTGTTGACGCGCCCAAAAAACATCATGATTATTTAATCCTCGATGGATCACTCTCGGTGTGAAAATGATCATCGGGAGATAAATATCCGATGTCTCGACACACGGCGATAACGGGATCGCGCGATCGACACGATGCTTATCTCACTAGGCTCGGGGTTTTCGGCACCCCAATAACGCCTAATGGATAAGGGTAACTCTAAGTGCGAGAAATAATGTCGTCGTCGCAATCGGATCTCCATCAAAGCGATGACGTAGAATCACGGTCATACGTCCAAAGCATAGGTAATGAAGCACGATCTCCTCGTAAATGCCAAGCCGATCACCTCCATGGAATATCAGCTCTATGAATCCCAAAAATGCGGCGTCGCCATCCCCCACACAATCAATCCAGAGGGTATGGATGATCGGATGGTTCTTGCTCGTAAAACTGATCGTCGGCTTGCTGACCTTCCTCTTCCTCAGGGTACACGATCTCAAGAGGTTGTTCCTCTTCTTCCTCTTCAAACTCTTTACCGCATAAAATAAATAGACAATAGACACATACAATAAAGAGGTAAGACAACATAAAATCATCACAACATGGCAAATAAGAAGACGACAATTAACTACTACACAGTTTATACAATACGAAGAAACTATAACAGTAATACATATTAAATATCCTAGTGTTTCAGAACATCATAGATATAACACAAATAAAGAAATTCACACAGATAAATCAATTTCACAGATAAACTAAGATAAGAAATAGACAACTAACATAAAAATTATCAGATAAATACAAATAGAGAAAATGTAAAAACATCCAAGATTTTACCAGATAAAGATAAATAGAGAAAAATGGAATATTATCCAAGATAAAATCAAATACACCAAAACACAACCCTACTCCATGGAGCTAAACCCAAACAGATATCAGAGAGAATGACTTGCAAAATCTATTAGTACCACGGCTGCCCAACCAACTATTACGCGATCACACGTTGCGTCAATAGCCTACGACACTGGGAATCCACCATCCAGGCGTAGTATAGTTCACAGTCTCCCGTTGTGGCACTATAGGCAATGTACTACTAGACTTTACAAACCTCGATTAAATATAGTGAATGTCGAGTACATTAGTGTGCTATCGGTTTACCACGGCAAATGAGCTACCAACTCGTCACATGTGGGATCCCGTACACTAAAGTCTCCAAGTTTATTAGAACAATAAACTACACTACACTTATCGCATCGACAACACGATGTGATTTCGTCTCGTCAACCCAAAACACCAAAAATCGGTATAAAGACAAAACATAATTCCAAATATATAAAATTACGAAAATGCCCTTAAGATAGAAATATACCCTCAATGGCGAGAAAGCACATGACGGGTTCACTTTTTCCCGACAATAAATAACCTCAAAAACACATGCGGGTTCACATTTTCCGACAAATAAAAATAAATACGGTAACGGTCAATCGCGTAGAAATTTTATCGCGTTTTTGAAATCTCGTCGTTTTTACAAACGTTTAAAAATCGGGTAAGGATATTTTTTCTGTTTTTAAAATCGCGTAGCATTTTAATACGTTTTCTCAATCGCGTAGGATTTTTAAATCATTTTCTTATTCGAATGCCTTTAAAATTACCATTTAAACAGATAGAAATAATATTTAATACATTTAAAATACGTAGAATAATTTTTCATACCGTATATATTGTCATTAGGATATTTTTACTATCTTATAGGTTCATTTTTACTAAAAATTGATGAGTATTTTGTTTAGAAACTTATAATAATGATTTTCTAAATTTTCCATAAAATTTCTATTTACCTAATTTTTAACCATTTCATTAAATTCTTTTTGAAATCTCTAACATGCTTCAAAACCAAAAGTGAGCTATATGTTAGAAAATTTCTTAACATTACTGTATTTCCTTCCTAATGATAAAATTATGTATTTTAACCCTTTAGACTTACTTCTAATCAATTGGTTCCTTCATAAATCATTATAGAAAATTTCTTCTTAACTTGTATTGTTTCTTTTTAATTGAAAAAGGTTTGGAATCAAGTTTTTAAAAATCATGATTTCCTATAGTGGCATGTTGGCCGAATTTTATAAAACTTTTGCATTTGATTTCCAAAATGTCTTTCACCTTTTTAAATCATATCAAATGTATTCTATAGTCTAAGTTCATTAAATCATTTTAGAAAATAGTTATCTATAGTCAATTTAATCCTTTAGGCATGTTGGCCCAAAATACTAAGTTTGTACCATTTGATTTCTAAATGCATTTTTCTTTGATCAAATCAATTAGAAACTTTCTTGATTCTCCTAGGTTAATTAAGCTACACTTTAGGAAAAATCAAGAGAACATTTTGGTCCTCCAAACTTGTCATTGCCGTGAGCTATTGGATGTGCTCTTTGGAACACTCATGCAAATTTACACATGTTATTCACATCCTAAATTTTATCATACAATCCTAACACATGCATTATACTTCTAACACATACAAAATATCTCTAACACATGCAAAATATTTCTAACACATAAACCTAATTTAAAGCTTATAGACATACAATCAAAAGCTATTAGACATGCAAGATTATTACAATTACCAAATAAGAAAGCTACTAACACATAACACTTAAGCTACTAGCAATCACAAAAATTAACAAATACACATCAATAAACACACCACAACCGAATCCTTATGGATTCTACAAACAACTCATCTTCTTACCACCATCAAGGGATGATAAGAATTGTCTTCCTCTTACCTTAAATGAAGACAAAAACTTGCTTTCTCACCTCCTTAGGTCACGGTTTTCACTCCACCAAACACCTAAAAATCTCAAACAAAACCTACATGTTACTAACCATGAAAAAGAAGCTAAACCATGGAAAAATCATGGCTTAGAACTTTGAAAAAGAAGAGAGAAAAGAAAAGTATGAAATTTCACCTTCTAGGTAAAACTTCCAAGGTTGGTTTCCAAGCCTTAGATGGAAGAATTTGAAGAAACTCCCAACTACAAAGGTTCTTAGAATGGTGTTTAGGTTAAGGAAACTTGATTAGAAAAATTTTTGGATGGTTGGAGTGTTAGGAAACAAGCTTGGCCGAATATGGTGAAGAAAATGGGCAAGAATGGTGGCTAGGGTTCTTGATGAGAGAGAAGAGAGAAAAGTGATGAAGACAAAGTGATTTTTAGGTCACCAAAGGCCTCTTGGCCGTGGACTTCAAGTGGGGTGCAAGGTGGGCATATTTGGCTTCATCCAAGCCATTGGATGAATCAAAGGCTAAGATTAAGCCTTGGTGAGCAAGCCTACTTCTCATTGGTTGGTTCCGGTGACTCACATGGCTTAGTCACTGCGTAATAAATGCTTTTTGAGTATTTTGGAAAGTTCTACGACTTACGGTGATTATTTAAGCTACCGATCTAACTTGTTTACGCTAATTGTGGGTCCCGCAAAATATTTATCACTAAAACATATTGACTTATAAAATAATATTATAATAATATAAAATTATTTTATTTGTGATTAAATCCTAAAAATTAAAAGATTATTTTTAGTCTCATTTAGAATCGGGTTAAGTAAGATCCCCCAATTCTAAATAATAAAATAAGATTTTCCCGCAGGAAAATATTATTTTCCTTTCGAGCAAATCACACAAAAAGTTCATATAAAATCACAGACGGTATTTTCTCGGCATTAAATCAAGAAGAAAACAATTAAAAACAGACAAAAACAGAGAGAAAACAAGACGTTCGGGACGTAACGGTCATTTTCCGTTTTTCCCACAACGTAGGTAATCGTCCAAAAAGTTCAAATAAAATATCCAAAGTAAAGTATTATTTAGTGTATATCTTTCAGAAAAATTAATACGATGAGTTCTAGAAAAATTTTTATTTTACCGTCTCGAAACAAACTACGTAAAACGATCAAATAAAATTTGAACCTGTATTATCGTAGTTGTTTTCATACAAAATTCAAGAACAGAAAAACAGGGACACCGCGGTCATTCATACAAAAGCATGAAAAACAGAAAACAGTACATTCAGAATATTTTCTAAAAATTGGGGCGTTACATTTAAGGCTAACGATATACTGGCATTACTCGATCATTCACTCCGAAAATGTTTATGTCTAGCTCCATGGAGTAGGAATTTTTGGTACCCTTTTTGCATTGTAAATTGTCAGTCACATGGTTCATTGAGCATGAGCATTTATAATTGTAAAATGTGTTTACTATTATATCTGCAATAATTCTTTGATTTCTGAACTGTTGATACCATTTGTCTATTGTTAATGATACTTGCTGTTATTAATAGTTATCATGTGCTTACTGTTAATTTTTATTGTTACTGTAATTAAATGTATGAACTGTGTTATATGCGGGCATCCAGTGCTGTTCTGTTCTCTTGCTGCCAATTTGGTACTGAAAGTTGGGCGTCTCACCTCTTTGTGTATTTCCTTTATTTTTGTATTTCTATTGGATCGTGTGCTTTTGAGAAGACGTTCGTGAGGAAGACAAGGAAGCTCTTGAGTTTCCAGGCTTCTGGCCAGACTACGATTGAAGCTGATTGAGGATGTTATCATACCCTCGTGGATTCTTCGGCTATGTATGGATCATATTTCATAGAGGTCTTGATTGCTAGCACATCAACGTGCAGACCGACCATTGCGTGTACCATAGCGAGTTGACTGTGTCCTTGGCGTGGGGCCGTTATGACACCTCTATTTTTTATTTTCATGCTTTTGTGTGGCTAGAGTTTTACATGCCCGTTAGGGACATGTGGGATGATATGTATTACACCCCACGTGATGACTCATTTTTGTCCACTGCGCGGGCTCCCACTCATTGTTCGGTCACTCCGATGGATGTATCATCCGACGAAGATGACCCCGAGGAGGACCCTTCTACAGTTCCTTCTCGTCAGTCTTAGAGACTGACTCTGTCGGTGGCTACTGATGGCTATCTGTTATCTTTTTGGGGAGCCTGACGTATTTGCTAGATTGATGGGTGTATATTTGTATCTCTTTGGGTGGGTACATATTTTGCTTTTTGTATATTTTGGGGATGTAATTAAACAGGTTTATATATATATATATATATATATATATATTGTGTATGGTTTATATTACGTTGTAAATTTCATTCGTTGCGATCATTTTAATTATTACTTTTATATGTGGTGAATTTTTAAATGGACCCTTCTGACTCTACTTGGCAATGACAATAATTTATTATATTAACAAAAAAATATAGTGAAAATTTTAAAGGAACTTAATTAACCATAAAACGAATCAGGACTATGAGTTTAAAAACAATTACCATTTTTCGCAACAAAATTTATTTCGTTCTATGTTTCAAAGTAATCATAATAGTGTGACGTTCCTTCTTCACGGCTACTTATAGAAAAAGGGGTGTTACACTATCTTGGTATCAGAGCTCCCGGTTAAGTTTTCTTTTGGGTCATGTAGTTTTGGACTATCTTGTTTGTGCTGTGTGATTCTCTATGATTTTTTGTGTTTGGTATTCCGCAGGGATACATCTGACTTTTCTCTGTATTTTGTATAGTCTAATTTGAAAGAAGCTATGGCTCGTAGAGGTGATATGGCTGCTGCGATAGAAGCAATACAGAAAATGGCTGAAGCAATGCTGCGGCAGAATCAACAAATAGCTCAACATTAGGCTAGAGCTGCACAATAGCTGGAGGCTACAACTGATACTCAGAACTTAGAGGGATTTCGTCGCACTAAGCCTCCGCAGTTTAAAGGAGAGTTTGATCCGAAGAAAGATACGCTTTGGATCCAAGAGCTGGAGAAGATATTTACTAGCATGAACTATGTCAATGATCGAAAGGTGACTTATGCTGCATTTATGCTGATAGGAGATACTAAATACTGGTGGACTGGAGAGCAAAGATTGCTGCAAGCTGAAAACAGGGCGATAACTTGGGAAGTATTCAAGGAAAGGTTCTTGAACAAGTATTTCCCTGAGAGTGCTAGACACGCAAGGGAAATGGAATTTCTAAGTCTGCGACAACGGAATATGACTATAGGCGAGTATGCTGCTAAGTTTGAGAGCTTGTCAAGGTTCTTAACTTACTTTCAACACCAACCCAATGAGGCTTGGAAGTGCTAAAAATTTGAGGAAGGCCTGAGACATGATGTGAAGAGAGCCATCATAACCTTGAAGATTACTCAATTTTCTGAGCTGCTCGATACATGCTGCCCGGTAGAAAGTTAGGACCAGGCGCGTGAGGCGAGAAATAGAAACTTTAGGCCAATTCGGTCTCAAAAAAGAGGAAGCAGTGGTGCTGGTCGTTATCAGAAGAAGCCCTATTCCAGACTATATGGAAGTCAACAGCCACAAAGACCACAGGGAGGAAGTCCCACTGGAAGTCTGGGAAGGATAGGTCAGAATGCAGCATCTACGCCGAGGTGCATGAAGTGCGGAAAGGAGCATTACACCAGAAACTGCACTATCAAAGGGATCATTTGTTTTAGGTAACTGGGGCATGTTTCCCGTGACTGTAATCAAGCCAAGGCAGAACCTTCCATCAATGCTGCTAGGACCTCTAAAACGCAGGCTGGAGGTAGAGTCTACACCTTGAGTGGTGTCGAAGCCTCCGAATCCAAAGATCTTATACAAGGGGAATGTCTCATTGAAGGTAATCTTTTAATTGTACTGTATGATTCTAGTGCAACTCATTCTTTCATTTCATATGACTGTGTGAAAAGACTTGGGTTGTCTGTGTTTTCTTTACCTTTAGATTTGACTGTTTCGACTCCTATTGCAAAACTTGTCATTACTACTAAAGTCTGTCTAAATTGTCCTTTGATTATTAAAGGCCGAATCTTTTTTGTTGATTTGATCTGTTTACCATTATCTTAATTAGATGTAATCTTAGGGATGGATTGGTTATCTTCTAACCATAACCTGTTATACTGTTCTAGAAAAACCATATTTTTCTCATTGGATGAGAATTCTAGATTTTTAACCGCCAACCAAGTAAAAGCTTTCTTGAAAGAAGGAGCTCAGGGATACATGCTGTTGTCTTCTTTGAAGGTCAAGAATGAGGTTAATGTGGACGCAATCTCTGTAGTTCGAGAGTTTCCTGAAGTTTTCCCTGATGATGTACCTGGTTTACCGCCAAAAAGGGAGATCGAATTTGCTATTGACTTGGTACCTGGAGCTAGCCCTATTCCCATAGCATCTTACCATATGGCGCCAGCAGAGCTAGCTGCGCTCAAGAAACAATTGGAAGAGCTTTTGGAAAAGCAATTTGTAAGACCCAGTGTATCACCTTGGGGAGCACCAGTGCTGCTGGTCAAGAAGAAGGACGGTACTTCGAGATTATGTATGGATTATCGTCAGTTGAATAAGGTCACAATTAAGAACAAGTATCCATTGCCGAGGATAGATGACCTGATGGACCAACTGAAAGGAGCTGCTTTGTTTTCCAAGATCGATTTACGATCGGGCAACCACCAGATCAGAGTAAAAGTGGAAGACATTCCTAAAATGGCTTTTCGTACTCGTTATGGACACTACGAGTATTTAGTAATGCCTTTTGGTGTGACGAATGCACTTGTTGTCTTTATGAACTATATGAATAGGATCTTTCGTCCTTATTTGGATAGATTCATCATTGTTTTCATCAATGATATCTTGTTCTATTCACAAAATCAGGAGGATCATGCTGAACATCTCAGTATAGTTCTTCAGATTTTGAAGGAGAAAGAGCTGTATGCTAAATTCTCCAAGTGTGAGTTTTGGTTGGATGAAGTGAAATTCTTGGGCCATGTCAATTCGAAGGAAGGAATTGTTGTTGATCCTTCGAAGGTTGAAGCGGTACTACAATGGGAAAGGCCGAAAACAGTGACGGAAATCCGAAGCTTTGTTGGATTAGCAGGATACTATCAGAGGTTCATTGAAGGATTTTCTAAGATCGCCGGACCACTCACTCAACTCACCAGGAAGAATCAGGCGTTTGAATGGACAGATGCTTCTGAAGGAAGTTTCCAAGAACTAAAGAGGAGACTGACTACTTCACCCATGTTAGTTCTGCCTAATCAAAGTGAACCATTTGAGGTGTACTATGACGCTTCATATTAAGGATTGGGATGCATTCTTATGCAAGGCAGAAAAGTGGTGTATTAAGCCTCAAGACAATTATGAGTGCATGAGAAGAACTACCCAACGCATGATTTGGAGTTAGCTGCAGTGGTGTTTGCTTTAAAGATATGGAGACATTACCTGTATAGAGCAACATTTAACGTCTTCAGTGACCACAAGAGTTTGAAGTATCTGTACGATTAGAAAGAGCTGAACATGAGACAACGAAGATGGCTAGAATTCTTGAAAGACTATGATTTCCATCTTCAGTATCATCCTAGAAAGGCGAACGTTGTGGCCGATGCCTTAAGTAGGAAGACAGTTAGTGTTTCTACCATGATGATAACAGAGAAAGACTTGATAGAACAATTCAGAGACATATGGTCTTTTGTGGAGTTGACGCCGAGTAAAATCTGCATGAACATGGTCACGATTTCAAATGACTTACTAGATGACATCTGAGAAAAGCAGAAGGATGATAAGTTCTTGTAAGAGGAAAGAGAGCTGATAAAGCAGGGCGGTAACGTTAAAGGAAGAAAGTAATGGAATTTTAAGATTCCAAGGTAGAGTTTGTGTGCCTAAAGATGAGGAACTCAAGAAGTATATACTTGAACATGCTCATACTAATTCAATATACATCCTGGTATGACCAAGATGTATCAAGATTTAAAGAAGTTGTTTTGGTGGCATGGAATGAAAAGAGATATCGCTAGATGCGTATCATCTTGTTTGGTTTGTCAGAAGACAAAGATTGAACATCAAAGACCGTCAGGATTTTTGCAACCCTTGACCATTCCCGAATGGAAATGGGATAACATTGCCATGGACTTTGTTGTTGGATTGCCAAGAACAAAAAGAGGTCATGATTCAATATGGGTGATCATGGATAGACTTATGAAGTCAGCGCACTTTTTGCCGATCAACATAAGGTACCCATTGGAGAAGTTGACTAAATTGTACATCGGTGAAATTGTGAGGTTACATGGTGTACCCACGAGTATTATTTCTAACTGAGATCCAAGGTTTACATCGAAGTTTTGGCAGAGTCTTAAAGAGGCGATGGGAACGAAGTTACGATTGAGTTCTGCATACCATCCTCAGACGGACGGTCAATCAGAAAGAACAATCCAATCATTGGAGGATTTGTTGAAGGCTTGCGCTATAAAGCAAACTGGAAGTTAGGATGAAATCTTACCGTTGGTAGAATTCTTCTACAACAATAGTTATCATTCAAGTATAGGGATGGCACCCTATGAGGCTCTGTATGGATGAAGGTGTCGAACGCCTCTATGTTGGTATCAAGACGGGGAGCGACTTACAGTCAAACCTGATCTCATTCAGCAGACAACTGAGAAGGTTAAAATGATTCAGGAGAAAATGAGAATAGCTCAGAGTCAACAAAAGAGCTACGTGGACAAAAGAAGAACATCCCTTGAATTTGAAGAAGGTGAGCATGTATTTCTGAAAGTCACGCCTACGACTGGGGTCAGTTGTGTTCTCAAATCTAGAAAGCTCACTCCTAAATTCCTTGGACCTTACCAAATTCTTCGTCGGGTAGGTCCTGTTGCTTATTAGATAGCCTTATCCCCTTTCCTTTCAAATCTCCATAATGTCTTTCATGTGTCACAACTCCGAAAATACATTCCAAGTCCTGATCATGTCATTGTGTAACATCCTAATATAGATATTTAGATATATCCTAGATAGATAGAGATATATAAAGATAACCAGTACTAGAGACGTCACTTCTATACTACATACTAACATATATCTATAATCACAACTGAGTAATTATAGAAAGCCTTGAGAGAGATTGCGAAAAAACTTAGACTCATATATATATATATATATATATATATATATATATATATATAAAAACTTAGCTACATGAGGGCTTATTGTAATACATATAACATAAAACTTACAAAATAAACATAAACTTATTACATAAGTTCTATCTACTTAAAGCAATAAAAACTACTCTAGTCTTCATGCTTTATCTTCTCACCTTTAGCAGGGTTTGTACCTCTGTACCGGTGCCTTGCCTCGCATACGTGCGTACTCGTGCTCGCACCGTGTACTGCATCTATGCCTGCATCTATGCCTGCATCTATGCCTCGTATATGTGCTCGCACTCGGATTTACATGGAATAGCAAGCGGGGTGAGAATTAACATTCTCAGTAAAAGCAATTCCAATACCAGTTCTCTATAACATTGTATATAACAAATATATAACAAATGCTATAATTTCTAGCTTAGGAGCTTCCTCCTCTTTTCTCATAACTTAGGAGTTTCCTCCTCTTTTCTCATAACTTAGGAGTTTCCTCCTCTTTTCTCATAACTTAGGAGTTTCCTCCTCTTTCTCATATCTGCACACTTTCTTATAGTGTGATATCAACCGATAGCCTACACACTGTTCATATATACAATGCCCATACAACTGTCCGTGAATGCAATGATAATGATATGTAATATGAATATGCCTAGAGAAATCCTAAGAGTATGTGAATGAAATGCAAATGCAGGGTTTTATTTTGAAATACATGCAGAAGTTTATTTTGAAAATAAAGAAGTTTGCTAGGAACTAGTCAGTATATCATCCAGTGGTAATTAGAGGAAAAGCTTATCCTCATATTACACATATCCTGGCACGCTAAGAAATTCGGGCTACATCCTTGCTCAAAGAGCGTCTTTGGATTTCTCACTTATCTCCTTTGGCCTTGATAATATCGAGACATTAGGGTTATGTCCTTCTCAAAAGTCCTTCGTACACCCATCTATCTCTTTTTGCCTCTATGAATGACATCAAAGGATACTCGCCAGATCAATCCTACTTGACCAATTCATAGACTTCCATTCGTACTTATATACTTAGTTCCTTTACGATCTAAGTATATTCTCCTAGGAACTTTGGCTTCTTATGTTTACCCTTTGTAATGAGGAGAATCTGTAACCTCATACTACATGTAACCTTAGCACTTGGTTAGAAATACTTGTCCCCTTAGGAACTTCTCTGATTCCTTACCTTCTGGCTAAATGACCTCACGTCATATAACGTTACATTCTCAGGTAAACATTACCAAACTATTCCTCATACTTGTATCCAAACACCACCACATCACTCGTATCTCTTAAGTGATTTCTAACGCAACACTATGTTGCTGAGGTGTTAGATACATACCTATGGCAAACCATTTATCTTAGTTGCACTTAGGTTCTTTCTCTTCACATACATACTAGCTTAACTGACTAGTGTGTGAAAAGCTTAGTGTTATGTTTAACTCTTACATAAACACCATCTTACTCTCTTATAGACTCCACTCATCCTAGTGAAAGAGTCTGTCTTAACTAATGCCTCATCTACCCTTACTTAGGGAAATAAATGAGCATTTCTCTAAAACTTTGCATAATTAACTCAACTTTAACTAAAGAGAGTAATTCATGCATCTAACTTTCCTTTCTATCACACTTCTGGTAGTAGCTTATACTACACGTGTGTGCTAACATACGTATTCTGGTTGTATCTAGCTTTCCCTTCTATCACACTTCTGGTAGTAGCTTATACTACACTTGTGTGCTTAAGGTTCCAGATACCTCTTTAACTATTCCAAACTCATAGAATGCTTAAGAACTTAACTTCCATACTTTCGTTAGTATCTAAGGAAGTAAATTCCCTTTATCTTGCACTTCTAACTCATCTTTGCTAATACATGAGTTATTGCACATTTCTATTCTACCTTATGATTATGACATCTTCTTAGTCACAAATCATCTTATTGTGTTTTTAGCAATGCACTAAGTCTCACTTACCTAGAGACTTTGCACTAAGTCTCACTTACCTAGAGACTTAGTACCTAAACATTCCCTCTTTGGAACTAATACACAATCTTGTCTCCACTCAAGTGAATCTAATGCAAGAGTGGTTCTTACTTGCAACTCTTTGTTGCCTAAGGTTCTAGGTACCTTCCTAAGGTAATCCACTTCTCTTGGATCCCCTAAGGTTCATACCTTTCTCATTCTCTACTAGAGTGAATACTATTATTCATCCTAGTATACTTTTCTTCATTGCACTATCTCATCACATCTTGAGTAATATCTATTACAACGTCAAGTTGCCTAAGGTGCAATGTCATTATCTAAAGCAAACCTTTCCTTTAGGATGCTTAAAAGCCTATGCTTTCTCATACTTGATAGATAAATATTTTCTACTTGAAAATATCCCCATTTGTGCCTTAACACACTTTAGGAAACATATATAAATGATTCCTTTTACCTTAGAACTTCAAAACATCCAAAAATAACATTTTGGACCTTCAGGGTCTCACGCCGCGGCACGGCGTCTGCGCGCCGCGGTGCCCTGTGCTCGGGTGCTAATACTGGGATAATTTGTGGTCTCACGCCGCAGCATGCACCTCTTACGCTGCTGCACTCTAAGCAAAATAACCCTCACGCTGTGGCGTGACATCCCTACGCCGCGGCGCTGATAGCAGAAACTAGATTCTGCAGGATGCGTTTTCTGCATAATTAGTTTAAAAACCAATTTCCAATGGATTCTAAGTGATTTCTAGCATTAATCTATGCTCTTTAACTTGTTGTAACTCTTTTACAACCTATAAATTCTCGTAGGGCATAAATCTAAGTCCAGAATCATATAACACCAACTATTCTTAAAATCCATTTTCTATGGATTCTATGATTATTCTTGAGCCATAAATGGCCATTTAGCATTCTTTAGGCTTAAACTATCCTAACCTAGTCCTCAGAATCAAGAACCAAGTTAAGAACATGGATTTGGCTATCCAAACTCCTATTTCTATTCAAAACCCCAAACTATATTCAAAGAAATCAAAGAGGGAGCAATGAATAGAAATCCCCTTTACCTCTTGAAGACTCGAAGCCTAGAAGCTTGATGCTCTTCCCCTCCTTCTTCCCTTCTTCCCCTTTCTCCTTCTTCTTCTCCCCTTTTCTTTCTTTTCTTTCTCTTTCTCTGGTTTTCGGCTCTCTGCCGAGGGAGAAGGGAGAAAAAAGGGGGTGGGACGCAGAGGGAATTATGGGAAAATATTAACTTAAGTTTCTACACTGAAACTTATATCTGCTATGGACACCCGAATTATGCTAATTCGAGTTTCCCTGCTTCCAACAACTTTAGAATAAATCATAAGATTCATCTAAATTGTTGTTTCACTATTTTCCTCATTTTCTATATCTGCTGCTAGTCATTCGGTATTAAAACGCACAACCAGTATGCCTAAAAATACCAAACTGACTATGATTCTCTTGAAACTTTTACCACATCTTACTTGGCTTATTTGTGACCTAGAAATAAACTTTCTATGTTTATTTTCCTTAACTTAGCAACTTATGCTATTATCTGATTCATTTTAAGCCACTTTACAACTTCTGTGTTGCAACTAAGTGCCTAAATGAACTCAGTTTGTCACAAAACTTGACTGGCATGCTAAACAAGTCAAATGCTACCTTTGGTAACCGTTTACCAGTCTAACATGTGCTTAAGGGTATTACACATTGCACCTGATTCGGTACACTTAAAGGAGAACTTGACTTATGAAACAACTCCAGTAAGGTTGAGAATAGGAGGATAAAGCAACTCAGAGGGAAAGACATTCCGTTGGTGAAGGTAATCTAGAACGAGACGACGAGAGATGCGACTTGGGAACTAGAGGACAAAATGAAGGAGCAATACCCAAAATTATTTTAAGGTATGAAAATTTCGAGGATGAAATTCTTATTTGTTGGGAAGTGTTGTAACACCCCAAAATTTATTTCTTTTAACATAAATGTTCATTTATTTATATTTGTGATTTTCTGGAAATTTTTTGGGATTTTCTGGAAATTTTTTGGATTTTTCTGAGAACACGAAATATTTTAATATATTCTTCGTTTTGCGTGTATATTGGGCAGAGTCGGAAAAATGACTGTAACGCTATGAAAGTTAGAAATTTTATGACGAATAATCATTTTATAATATTTGTGATTTTTGAGAATTTTCTGGAATTTTTCTGGAAACGTTGAATATTTTAATATATTTCTCATTTTGCGTGCACACTAAGCAGAACCGGGGAAATGAGATATTTCCTCTGAGAACCTTGAATTGTGCAAACGTCGATGGAGGATCTTACTAAACCTGAGGCTGGACACGGTTTACGAAGTTTTACGTTTTTCGAGAAATTTTAACAGATAAAATAACTAAACACTGCATAAAAAATTTATCTATCAGATTAATTAATATTGACTTCTATCGACTGTAACTATTATCCATTGGATAATAACATGTAATAAAAATTTTATCACATTATCTAAATGCAATCTACTTTATGTCTAATCAAGTCATTTTAATTCAAAATTTACCTCCTAATTAAGAAGCTTCTTTGAGAAGGTTTGTCCTAAAGACTACAATGCCCTTAGCTTACATGAGAAGCTAGCAAATTCCCTCTTTTCTCTCTCTCAATGCTGCGGCTAACCTTGGCCCAAGGGGGGGGGAATTTTCACTCATTCACTTAACCTAAACACTCCAAACTATCTCATTTCTAACCTAATTACTTATCTCTCTATAAACATCATCTTCTTCCTTTCTCCTCCTTCTCTCTACACTCCACCAAGGCTACAGAATTTGCAACCCCTCTTCCTCCCATTTTTCTTCTCCTTTCTCTTCACTAAACACATTTCCTTACTCCTCTTCATCTTCTCTATCACTTCTCTTTAGAAAATTTCTCTAAAATCTAAACTTTTCTCCATTGTCTTCCAAGGTAAAGATTCAAGCTTTAAGGTGAAGTTTTGGTTTTTCTTCTTATTTCTCTTCATTTTCGTGATCAAGGGTCTCTTTGATGACCATGAATCCATTTTTCTTTAACCTTTGATGTTGGTTCATTTTCTTGAAAGCCCTAGGATTTTTGGAGCCCTAAAACTGAATTCTCAAGAGGCTCGGAGGAGTCATTTTCGTTTGTTCTTCCTTCGGTAAGAGGGAGATTACTCTCTTCAACCAACATTGGTGGTGAGGGAACCCTTGTATGTTTATGTGTTTTGTGATTCTTGGTTGTTTATGTGTTCTTAAATTTGTTTATGGATTGGATGGTGATCTTGTGTAAATTTGAGGAGTTGAATGTATTTGATCATGTTAGGGTTGCCAAATGGAAATTTTGGAGGTTCCTACCCTAACATGGAGGCCACAGTTTTGGTGGAAAAATTAGGTTGAAAATTGTTTTGTACACAAATAAATAAAGCTTAGGTAATTAAATGTTGAATGTTGACATTAAAGATAATGAATGGAAAAATTTTAAGGGTTTAATACCCAATGGAGAGGCCATGGTTTTGGCCTTGAAAATGGAGAGATGGATTAGCTTTGTGTGAACTAAGATCTAAGTAATTAAGTATCAAGTAATAAGAGCATAAGATGGAAAGAAATTGGGGCTTTAGTGACCATGGAGGGTCACGGATTTTAGAGACAAAATTAGGGGTAATTGATGCCTTGAACAATTTTTGGGGGCTTAAGGATTTAGAGACATGCATAAATCTTAATCAAGTGGAAGAATTAAATTGTATAATGACCCTCAGAGGGCCACGGTTTTGAAGGGGTAAATTACCTAAAATTTGTCATAATTAATCGAGCATAAGACTTTGAAAAAGTAAATTCATAATGTGGACTTGTGATAGTGGATGAACACTTGAAAAATATATTGGCATGGAGATTGATTCTATGCTATTATGGACCCCTATGTGGGCAAAACACTTGTTGATATGTACTTATGAAAATTGATAAGCCATGTATGATTATATATTGACATTGAGAAATGAATATGTATGTGTACATGTATGTTTATGTACCATTGTGATACAATTATGATGAATGCATCATTGATGATCATGTATGATTGAAATTGAGTCGTCATGTATATGTGTTGTCCGTTGGACACTGTTAGAAAGGCTATGTATGCCTAGGAGTTTGAATAACACCTATGTGCGGGTGCGAATAGACTAAGCGTAGGTGTCATATGTTGTTGACCCTAGGGGCGTCGGGGTGTGGGTGTCTCACAATAGACAGTGGTAGCTCCACTGGGGCCGTGGGATAGACCAATGCGACACACCGACGATCCTGTCTGAGATGCTATCCTATATCGCGATCAACTGTCGAGGTGCCATGCATAAGTCATTGCGCAAACATTTTTATGAGATAAAGCACACTGTATTTTTAAGGCTAACGATATATTAGCATTACTCCTTGATCATTCACTCTGAAAATGTTTATGTCTAGCACCATGGAGTAGGAATTTTTGGTACCCTTTTTGCATTGTAAATTGTCAGTCACATGGTTCATTGAACATGAGCATTTATAATTGTAAAATGTGTTTACTATTATATCTACAATAATTCTTTGATTTCTGAACTGTTGATACCATTTGTTTGTTGTTAATGATACTCATTGTTATTAATAGTTATTTTGTGCTTACTGTCAATTTGGTTCTTTGTTTGTTGTTAATGATACTCGTCCAGCGCCATTCCATTCTCTTGCTGCCAATTTGGTACTGAAAGCTAGGTGTCTCACCTCTTTTTGTATTTCCTTTATGTTTGTATTTCTGTCGGATCGAGTGCTTTTGAGAAGACATTCGTGAGGAAGACAAGGAAGCTCCTGAGTTTCTAGGCTTCTGGCCAGACTACGATTGAAGCTTATAACACCCGTTGATATAGCAACTGCAGTGCAATCGTCATTACACCACAGTTACCAAATCTTAGCATGTCACAGTCTCAATAACAGTAAACCTTCAATGTTCAAGTTATTTCCATTATGCATAATTAAAAAATAGGAGCCTCGAATGAAACATAATTAGTATTCAATCATTGTATACACCACCACTGAAATAAAATCATTTTCCATATATATATATTTTATAGTCATCCTTAATACAAATCACTGATAACATGGAACATAATAATTACAGAGTCAAATAAAATACAACAGGAACCAAAACTCTAAAGGGGAAAAGTAGTAACCCTGGGGTAGGTACTACTAGCAGACAAGGCTGCAACCCCATATACATATACGACGTTCGGAGTCCCAGTCGACAAGTCAGGCATCAATGCCTCCACGCAGCTACACTCGTACATAGCCGAAGAAATCTTGTCCAGACTTCCAAATCGAGAATAATGAATCATCCCAATCCAAACAGCAAAGGTGTGGCCCCTCGTCTTCTCCCTCAAGGTCTTTTATCAAATATATGTATATAACAGAAGTACAAGAATACAAGAAAGAGGTGAGATATCCTACTTATATTACCAATTATAGCAGCAAGAAAATTAAACGACGCAGGACGCCCAAATAACAACACAACACATACTTTTATCAACAGTAGCAATAAAAATAAGAATTTAGATAGAAACAACAATAACATCTCAGACAATGAACAATAAGGCAATTCAAATAATCATAACTTCATTTAAAGCAATAATCCAATCACAGTCATAATTAAAATTAACAGTAAAAGCAGATCAATAATAAAGAGCCATAAAAGTTATCAGTATTTCAACAATCAACAATTCAAGCAATCACATAATTATTACAGTAATAATAACAAATATTTTCCATAGTTATGGATGCTCATGCTCAATGATTTATGAGACCAACAATTCATAATGCGAATGGTACCCAATTCCTACTCTATGGAGCTAGACATAAACATTTTTGGAGTGAATGATCAAGGAGTAATGCCAGTATCTCATTAGTCTTTAAAAAAGTGTGCTTCATCTCATAAAATATTTGCACAACAATGGCTTATACATTGCACCTCAACCGTTGATCGCGATATAGGACAGCGTCTCGGTTCGGATCGTCGGTGTGTTTGCATCGGTCTACCCCACAGCACAGAGGAGCTCATAACTGTCCATGTGAGGCACCCGCACCCCGACGCCCCCAGGGTCAATAACATATGACACCTACGCTTAGTCTATTCATGTAATATCCCGAAAATTTATAATTTTAGAATAAATGATCAGTTTACAATATTTGGGATTTTTAGGAATTTTTCTGGATTTTTCGGAGAATGCAGAATATTTTAATATTATTCCTCATTTTACGTGCATATTGAACAAAGTCGAGAAAATGAAATATTTTTCCCGAGAACCTTGGACTATGGAAACGTCGACGGGGGATCTTACTAAACCCGAGGCCGGACACGGTTTACAAGGTTTCATATTTTTCGAGAAATCTTAACAAATGAGATAATAAAACACTGTGAAGAATTTATCTGTCAGATTTGTTAATGCTGACTTCTGCTAACAATAACTGTTGCCCAATAAATAATAACATGTAATAAAAATATTATCACATTATTCAAAATCTGATTTTTGTATCACATCTATTAGTTTTAATTTCAAAAGAAAGATTAAATTTCATCCAAGCTTGTTATGGGAAGCTTCCTAGCAATTTTCCTTGTAACACATTTTCTCTCTCTTCCCTCCCCACTCTTCTTACACGGCAGATCGCATTGAAAGCCCATAATCACATTTTCATTTTTATCTCTTCTTCTTCTCCTTCTCCTTCTCTTCTTCTTCTCTTCTTCTCCTTGCTTCACCACCGTACACACCCTCTCATTGGAGATCATCTCCATTGTTTGCTACAACTAAACTCATATCTAGCCTTCTTCCATCATTCCAAGACTATTCTCCTTGGTGGTTATCCTTTGGTTCTTCTTCTTCTTCTTCCTCCATTTTTCACCATTGAAGCTAAAGCTTTGAGCTTGGAGGTAAAGTCTTAACCTTTCTTTCACTTTCTTCTCATTTTCGTTTTTCTTGGTCACTTATGTGATCAAGAACTCATTTTTCCATGGTTTGAGTGAACATTATGGAAATCACTCACATTGGTGTTCTTTTTGAAGGGAAAACAAAAATCTAGGGCAAGAAGAGGTGACACATTGTGTTGTTTTCCAAATAGGTAAGAGGGAGATGATCCTCTTCATCCAACCTTGGTAGTAAGGGAATGTCTTGTATGTATGTTGTTGTTGATTTTTGAATCCATGTATAAAGTTCTCTCATTTTTATGTTGTTCTTGATGATAATGTACTTTGTTGGGTTTGTATGATTTATTGATGTCTCTTGCATGATTTGAAGGTGTATTTGAGTATCTTGTTGATTAAATATGATGAGGAATGGTTTGGTTTGAGTTAGAGGACCTGAAGAACTCTGTTTTCTGCAAATTTTACGCATGGTAATCGATTACACGGGGCTTGTAATCGATTACCAAGCTCTTAAAGATACAAAATCGTGATTCTAGAAATCTGGTAATCGATTACGTCTGGTGTGTAATCGATTACAGAGATTCTGTTTAGCTTGTAATCGATTACAAGAGGAGTGTAATCGATTACCAAGCCTCTGATGTCACGAAAGGGTGCTTCTGAAAATCACGTAATCGATTACAACTTGTGGGTAATCGATTACTGAGGTTCTGTCCAATTGGTAATCGATTACCACGGTTGTGTAATCGATTACCAGACCCTTGAAGTTACGAAACGTGGTTCTAGGAATCACGTAATCGATTACAATGAGATTGTAATCGATTACAGAGATTCTGTTTCTCTGGTAATCGATTACCAGGGTGATGTAATCGATTACCAAGACCAAAAATGATATTTTTGAGCTGGAAATGATTGAGATTATGGTTCTTTGTCCTTTGTAACTCAAACATAACCTAAAAACCCTGGATTCAAGGATTTTACTTTACGTAAATGTGATAAGAATATGTATTCATACCAATAGAGAAGAAATGATTTTGAAAATAGAATTCTTGGATCCATGACATGGAAATTGTGGTGTGTAGGAACATATATTCCTAGTGAGAATTATTGATGCAAATGTGATTCCCTATGTGGGTTATGCAGTTATTGATTCAGTATTCAATGAGATAAGAAATGATGATGTGCCATTGAGGTAATGCTTATGTTGAATGCATCATTGATGAACATATATGATTGGACATTGTGTCATCATGCATATGTATTGTCCGTGGGACATTGTTGAGAAGGCTATGTTGCCTAGGAGTTTGAATAACACCTATGTGCGAGTGCGAATAAACTAAGCGTAGGTGTCATATATTGTTGACCCTGAGGGCGTTGGGGTGTGGGTGTCTCACAATGGGCAGCGGTAGCTCCACTGGGGCCGTGGGATAAACCAATGCAACACACTGACGATCCTGACTGCGACGTTGTCCTATGTCGTGATCAACTGTTGAGGTGCCATGTGTGAGCCATTTTGCGCAAATGTTTTTATGAGATGAGCACACTATATTTTTAAGGCTAACGATACGCTGGCATTACTCCTTAATCATTCACTCCGAAAATATTTATGTCTAGCTCCATGGAGTAGGAACTTTGGTACCCTTGTTGCATTGTGAGTTGTCAGTCACATGGTCCCTTGAGCATTTATAATTGAATAATGTGTTTACTATTATGACTGTGATATTTATTTGATTCTTGGTAATGCTAATGTTGCTAGCTGGCTATAGATGAAGTTAACTACAGTTCTTTGTTGCTTTACTCTCATTAATTGCTTTCATGTATTACTGTACTTGTATGTATTAACTGTGTCTTATGTGGGTGTTCGACGCCGTTTATTTTCTTGCTGCCATGTTGGTACAGAAAGCTGAGAATCTCACCTCTTTCCCATATTTGTGCATTTCTGTTTTATATTTATATTTGATAAAAGATCGTGAGGAAGATAAAGAGAGACTATGCCTAGATTGATTGACTTGAGCATCTGGACAAGATTTCGTCGACTACGTAAGAGTGCAGCCGCGTGGTGGCATTGATGCCTGTTGTGTGAACTGGGGCGCCGTGTGTCATGTGCATATGGGGTTGCGGCCTTGTCTGCTGGTAGTACCCATCCCTAGATTACTACTCCTCCCCTTTAATTGTTTTTATTCCCGTTGTATTTCATTTGACTCTGTAATTATTATATTCTATGTTATCAGTGATTCGTGTAAATTGGCTATAAACTATATATATATAAAGACGTGATTTCATTCCAATGGTTGTATTACGGGTTGAATACATTTATATTTCATTCATGGCTCATATTTTCTACTTATGCATAAATGCGAAAAAGGGAAAAAAATTAAACTCGTAAATTTGGAAACTACTGTTATCATGACTGTGACACACCTGGATTTAGTAACTGTGGTGTAATGACGATTGCGCTGCAGTTGGTATATTTAGGTGCGTTACAATTCGCACCCGCACATAGGTGTTATTCAAACTCCTAGGCAACTTGGCCTTTCCAACAATGTGCAACGGACAACACATATGCATGACGACACAATGTCCAATCATGTAGGTTTATCAATGATGCATTCATCATAAAGTATACCACTATGGCATATATATCTATTTTCAATATTAACATATCATAATTTCATCAAGAACTTGGTCCCACATAGGAACTCACAATTGCATCAACAAACTCTCAATATCAATACATATACATGTACATCATTCTACACATACCGAAATTTCCATGTTATGGGTCCAAAATTCCATTTTCAAAATCATTTCTCCCTCGTTTCAGTGGAATAAAATCCTTGAATCTGGGGTTTAAGATTTATGTTTGAGTTACAAGGGATAAGAAACCATGTTTTCATCATTTTTAGCTCAAAAATCTCATTTTTGGGTCCTGGTAATCGATTACATGGATCTGGTAATCGATTACCAGCTTGGCAGATCCTCTGTAATCGATTACATAAGGGATGTAATCGATTACATGGCTTCCCAGAAACCCGATTGCAACTCCAGGAACCTGGTAATCGATTACACAGCTCTGGTAATCGATTACCAACTGGACAGAACCTCCGTAATCGATTACACACGGGATGTAATCGATTACCTGATTCCCAGAAACATGATTTTGTAACTCAGAAGCTCGGTAATCGATTACAGATGGTGTGTAATCGATTACCATGCACGAACTTGCATATAAACAGACTCTTCAGGTCATTTTAACTCAAACCAAACCAATCAATATCATTTTTAACATCATATTAGCTCAAACATGCATCCAAAATCACATAAAGGAAGTCAATATCTCATACAAATCCAACAAAATACACTATCATGAAAAACAACATAACAAAGAGGGAAATTCATACATGGATTCAATAATCAACAACAACCCACATAAGACATTTCCTTACTACCAAGATTGGTTGAAGAGGATCATCTCCCTCTTACCTACTGAAGACAACCACAAGGATGCTAGCTCCTTCTTATTCTTGATTTTTGTTTTCACCTTCAAGAAAACACTAATGTGAGTGACTTCCACAGTGTCCACTCAAATCATGGAAAGATGAGTTCTTGATCATATAGGTGACCAAGAAAAACGAAAATGAGAAGAAAATGGAAGAAAGGTGAAGGCTTTACCTCAAAAGCTTCAAGCTTTAGCTTCAATGGTGGAAAATGGAAGAAGAAGGAGAAGAACCAAAAGATGACCACCAAAGAGAATGGTCTTGGAATGGTGTAAGAAAGCTAGAAATGTGATTGATTTAGCAAGCCATGGAGATTGTCTCCAAGAGGTGAGTGTACGGTGGAGAAGGAAGAAGAAAGGAGGAAATGTTGGGTGTTTTTGTGTGTTGAAATGTAAGAGTGAAGTGATAAAAGTGAGAATGTGAAAAGGGGATATTTGGCTCCCAAATGGCTTCTACCGTGGAGTGAGTGGGAAGGGAAGAGAGAGAAATGTGTGATTGTAAGAAATTTCTTGGAAGCTTCCCTTTTTACAAGCTTGAATTTAATTAATCTTCCTTTTGAAAATAAAGCTAATAGATGTGACACAAAGTATATTTTAGATAATATGATAAGGTTTTTAATACATGTTATTATTTAGTAGACAATTGTTACAGTTAACCGAAGTAGTATTAATTTGTCTAACAGATAAAATTTACACAGCGATTATTATTTTATCTGTTAAAATTTTTCAAAAAACGTGAAATCTCGTAAACCGTGTCTGGTCTCGGGTTTAGTAAGATCCTGCGTCGACGTTTCCATAGCTCAAGGTTCTCGAGAAAAATATCTCATTTTCCTGGGCCCGCTCAATTTGCACGTAAAATGAAAAATAATATTAAAATATTTTACACTCTCAAAAAAATACAAAAAAATTTCTAAAAATCACAAATATTATAAAACAACTATTTATCCTAAAATTATTAATTTCTGGGATGTTACAACACTCCCCTTCAAATAGAAATTTCGTCATCGAAATTTTCATCCCTTAGAATAAACATGGATGTAATTCCTTCATCTTGCCTTCCAACTTTCACATCGCGCTTCTTGTCGCATCAATTCAGATCACCCTTACTAATATGATCTCTATATCTCTGTGTTGCTTTGTTCTTCTATCCTTGATCTTCACAAGAAGCTTCTCATATATCAGACTCTCTCTGAACTGTACCGTGTCTAGTTTGATGACAAGGATGATTCGGGGATATACTTTCGCAATCACGATATATGGAAGATTTCACAAGGATTTAGAAAGAAAGGATGACAAAAATTAGTTGTTAGGCTACCAGACCAAATTCGAAACGGAATTTTATATAGTCCGAAGAATTTTGAGGTGAGTTTATTGGTAACCCATACAAGGTGATATATGTTTAGTAATGTCTCTCTCCATTCCTTACTACGGATACTTCTACTTTAAATCCTGGTATATCTTAGTCACTTTTCTAATTCTCTTAGATTTCTCTTAACAGATCATTCAAAATAGTAACCATGTCTAGACATACTCCATCCGGTGCCATTTACAATGACAATCACATGTTCTTGAATTACTCCATTAATTCCTTCTTCTTAACCATCATAATGAGGATATTAAGTAGTTTACGGTTCAAAGCATCGGCCATGACATTTGCTTTTCCAAGATGATACTAAAGCTAGAGGTCATACTTCTTCAAAACTTCTAGTCACCTTCTCTATCTCATGTTCAGTTCCCTTTCGTCGAATAGACACTTCAAGTGCTTGTGATTGCTAATGGCGTTGAATGTTACTCCATATAGAAAGTGTCTCCATATTCTCAAAGCAATTATAACTGCGGCTAACTCCAAGCCATGAGTTGGGTAATTCTCAATGCACCCTCAACTACCTCCAGGCATAAGTCACAACTTCCTAACTTTTCATGAATACACATCCTAGACCTTGATGTGAAGCATCACAAAACACTTCAATTGTCTCATTGGAATCGGGTAGGACCAAAACTGGCGAGTCTTCGAATGTTTCCTCAATCCTGGGAAAACTCTCTTCACGTATGTTATCCCATAAAAGTTTTGATTCTCTTCTTGTAAACTACATAAGAGATCCCACTATCTGGGAGAGCTCATCGATGCTCCTTCGACATAAACCAGCTAACCCGGTGAGTTACGAGGGTATCATGGTCTCCAGTTCTTCCCGTTACAAGACTGCTTCAACTTTTGACGGACTCACAACAATCCCTTCATTTGCATTCTCATGACTTAAAACTGAACCTCCTCAAATGAGAATTTTACACTCTGATACTTTGGCATTCGCTCCTTTTCCTTCAAAGTCTGGAAAATTATACTGAGGTGTACAACGTGTCTCTCCATATGTTCGAGAATAGATCAGAATGTCATCATTAATGACAACGACAATTCTATTCTAGGTAAGGATAAAAGATTCAATTCATGCAGTCTATGAATACAACAGGAGTAACTGTCACTCTGAACGGCATTACGAGATACTCACAATGTCCAAAACGCATTCGAATTACCATTTTGGGAACATCCTCAAATTCCTACGAATTTAGAAATGACCAAAGCGTGCATCTATCTTGGAGGGAACAACGATTCCTTCATTGCTAATCCATCTAATCGTTCATCTTTCTCCGAGGACACTCATCCTTGATTGTAATCTTGTTCAATCGGCGACAGCCCTCATCTCACTGAGAAGTTCCATTATTCTCCTTAACTGACAGCATTGTAACCTCTCATGTGGAACTCTTTGACTAGAAGAGTAACATTTATATTTCCCTTGCCTTTGTCCTCCAAGGAAGATATTAGCATGTATCCTCAGGTTCCTTTCCCTCACAAAGCTCCAACCTTGTTGGCCGTTATGAATTTAAAAGTCTTGGTTTCGAAAACCACTAAGGTTTTCATCGGGACGATCTAGCCAGATACGACTAGAAAATGATCGACCAATTCCAAAAATCATAAACTCTAATAGGTATAGCTTTAGGTATGCAAGTCAGATCAACAAAAGATTCGACTTTTAGTAGAACAGGTTGAAGTAAACAAACTTGTTTGTCAACAACAAATCTTGGTAATAGAGATAAAAGTAACTGGGTCAATGTCAATGAAAATACAGATGAATCCAAATGATCCATGCAGTTACAAATTGTAAAAGGAAGGGTTACCCCCAGAATTATACAGCACGATTACGGGATCGTCAATTGAGGTACAATTTCCATTGTTTAGATCTTCAAACTTAGAGGTCTCAGCACCTCCCAGGGTGTAAATTCTAGCTTCTGCTTATGGTTCCACAACCCTTGTAGCATTGAATGAAGAACTTGTCTTCGCTTGATTGCAGTTGCGGGAAACGTGTCCAGGCTTTCCATATTTAAAGCAGATGATCCCCGTAGTTATGCAGTCCCTTGTTAGGTGCTCCTTTCTGCACTTGAGATAGAACATTCTCTCAGTGTTACATTCCTTGGTTGAGTGGTTCTTTCCACATTTCTTACATTTTGGCAAAAATATCGTGGTCTGATTGGATCTGCTACCACTAGCACTTTCCCCATGAGTTGGATGTGGCTGTCGCTCTCCTGACAATCAAGATTATGGTTTCCGCTTGAACTGATTGGCCTTTCTATTATTCCTCTTGTGGAGTCTAGGCAGTCCAAGGTTATCCCAAGTCTGACTTTCCTTCAACCGATTTGGAACTTCAACTTCCAATCCTCGTCGTTGTGCGGCCCTCTGATCTTGGTGAGTTATCGCATCAGCTCTCCCTTGCCTTTCTTCTGCAGTAGCAGTTGTAACACCCCTTTGGAGGATGTCACACATAAAAGAAAATAAAAGAAATAGAAATAAAATCTACCGAAGTTGTGAAACATTTGTTAAATATTATTCCTGGTTGTAAAATAATTCTCGATGAGCGAAATATGTAATAAAAAGATAATGCGGAAAATACGAAATAAAAAAAAAAACATCATCACTAATAATATACATATGATTAAGTTATAAAGCGTACAAATAATTTACAACTAAGACTACAACTATTTAAACAAAACAAGTAAAGAAAGCAATAAAAGAGTTAATATATACAGACATACGCTGACGCGCCCAAAAAAAACATCATGGTTATCTAATCCTCGGATGGATCACTCTCGGTCGAAAATGATCATCGGAGATAGATATCCGGATGCCTCGACACACGGCGATAACGGGATCGCGCGGTCGATACGATGCTTATCTCACTAGGCTCGGGGTTTTCAAGCACCCCAATAACGCCTAATGGATAAGGGTAACTCTAGGTGTAGAAATAACGTCGTCGTCATAATCGGATCTCCATCAAAGCGATGACGTAAAATCACGGTCATACGTCCAAAGCCATAGGTAACGAAGCACGATCTCCTCGTAAATGCCAAGCCAGATCACCTCCATGAAATACCAGCTCTATGAATCCCACAAATCCTGGCGTAGCCATCCCACACAATCAATCCAGAGGATATGGATGATCGGATGGTTCTTGATCGTAAAACTGATCGTCGGCTTGCTGACCTTCCTCTTCCTCAGGGTACACGATCTCAAGAGGTTGTTCCTCTTCTTCCTCTTCAAACTCTTTACCGTATAAAATAAATAGACAAGAGACACATACAATAAAGAGGTAAGACAACATAAAATCATCGCAACATGGCCAATAAGAAGACGACAAATAACAACTACACAGTTCATATAATACGAAAAAGCTATAACAGTAATGCATATTAGATATCCCAGTGTTTCAAAACATCATAGATATAACGCAAATAAAGAAAATCACACCGATAAATCAATCTCACAGATAAAATAAGATAAGAAATGGACAACTAACATAAGAATTATCAGATAAATATAAATAGAGAAAATGTAAAAACATCCAAGATATTACCAGATAAAGATAAATAGAGAAAAATGGAATATTATCCAAGATATAATCAAATACACCAAAACACAACCCTACTCCATGGAGCTAAACCCAAACGAGATATCGAGAGAATGACTTGCAGAATCTATTAGTACCACGGCTGCCCAACCAACTATTACGCGGTCACACGTTGCGTCAATAGCCTACGACAAGCCTTTGGGAATCCACCATCCGGCGTAGTATAGTTCACGGTCTCCGTTGTGGCACTATAGGCAATGTACTACTAGACTTTACAAACCTCGATTAAATATAGTGAATGTCGAGTACATTAGTGTGCTATCGGTTTACCACGGCCCAGCGGAGCTACCAACTGTCCACATGTGGGATCCCGTACACTAAAGTCTCCAAGTTCATTAGAACAATAAACCACACTACATTTATCGCATCGACAACACGATGTGATTCGTCTCGTCAACCAAAACACCAAAAATTGGTATAAAGACAAAACATAATTCCAAATATATGAAATTACAAAAATGTCCTCCAGATAAAAATATGCCCTCAATGGCAGAAAGCCTGTACGGGTTCACTTTTTCCCGACAGCGAAATAACCTCAAAAGCCTGTACGGGTTCACATTTTCCCGACAGCGAAAAATAAATATGGTAACGGTCAATCGCGTAGAAATTTTATCGCGTTTTTGAAATCTCGTTGTTTTTACAAACGTTTAAAAATCGGGTAAAGATATTTTTCTGTTTTTAAAATCGCGTAGCATTTTTAATACGTTTTCTCAATCGCGTAGGATTTTTAAATCATTTTCTTATTCGAATGCCTTTATAATTCTTGTTTAAGGGATAGAAATAGTACTTAGTACATTTAAACTACGTTGAATAATTTTTCATACCGCATCTTGTCATTAGGATATTTTTACTATCTTATAGGTTCATTTTTACTAAAAATTTAAACATTTTGTTTATAAACTTATAATAATGGTTTTCTAAATTTTCCATAAAATTTCTATTTACCTAATTTTTAACCATTTCATTAAATTCTTTTTGAAATCTCTAACATGCTTCAAAACCAAAAGTGAGCTATATGTTAGAAAATTTCTTAATATTCTTGTATTTCCTTCCTAATGATAAAATCACTAATTTTAATCCTTTAAACTTAATTCTACTCAATTTGTTTCTTCAAAAATCATCATAGAAAATTTCCCCTTAACTTGTATTGTCTCTTTTAATTGAAAAAGGTTTGGAATCAAGTTTTAAAAATCATAATTACCTATAGTGGCATGTTGGCCGAATTTTATAAAACTTTCTCATTTGATTTCTAAATCATGTCAAAGGTATTATCTTATCTAAGTTCATTAAATCATGTTATAAAGTAGTGATTTTAAATCAAATAAATCCTTTAGGCATGTTGGCCCAAAATTTACTAAATCTTTACCAATTGATTTCTAAATTCCTTTTCTTGGATCAAAACAATTTGAAACCTTCTTATTTCTCCTAATCAATTAAGTTGCACTTTAGGAAAAATGAAGAGAACATTTTGGTCCTCACACTTTAGCATTTCCGTGAGCTATTGGATGTGTTCTTTGGAACACTCATGCAAATTTACACATGTTATTCACATCCTAAACCTTATCATACAATTCTAACACATGCATTTATATCTCTAACACATGCAAAATATTTCTAACACATGCAAAATATTTCTAACACATAAAACCTAATTTAAAGCTTATAGACATACAATCAAAAGCTATTAGACATGCAAAATTATTACAATTACCAAATAAGAAAGCTACTAACACATAACACTTAAGCTACTAGCAACCACAAAAATTAACAAATACACATCAATAAACACACCACAACCGAATCCTTATGGATTCTACAAACAACCCATCTTCTTACCACCATCAAGGGATGATAAGAATTGTCTTCCTCTTACCTTAAATGAAGACAAAAGCTTGCTTTCACACCTCCTAGGTCACGGTTTTCACCACCAAAATACCTAGAAATCTCAAACAAAACCTACATGTTACTAACCATGAAAAAGAAGCTAAACCATGGAAAAATCATGGCTTAGAACTTTGAAAAAGAAGAGAGAAAAGAAAAGCATGAAATTTCACCTTCTAGGTAAAACTTTCAAGGTTGGTTTCAAGCCCTAGATGGAAGAATTTGAAGAAACTTCCAACTACAAAGGTTCTTAGAATGGTGTTTAGGTTAAGGAAACTTGGTTAGAAAAATTTTTGGATGGTTGGATGGTTAGGAAATAAGCTTGGCCGAATATGGTGAAGAAAATGGACAAGAATGGTGGCTAGGGTTCTTGATGAGAGAGAAGAGAGAAAAGTGATGAAGATGAAAGTGATTTTTGGTCTCCTAAGGCCTCTTGGCCGTGAACATCAAGTGGGGTGCAAGGTGGGCACCTTGCTTGGCTTCATCCAAGCCATTGGATGAATCAAAGGCCAAGATCAAGCCTTGGTGAGCAAGCTTGATTCCCATTGGTTGGTTCCCGGTGACTCACATGCTGAGTCACACAGCGTATTAAATGCTCTGCTGAGTCAGCTAGCTGAGTCAGCCTGTTCTGGAAAGTTCTACAGCTTACGGTAATTAATTAAGCTACCGATCTAACCGTTCTGCTAATTGTGGGTCCCGCAAAATATTTAGGGTCCACTGTCACTAAATTATACTGACTGATAAAATAATATTATAATAATATAAAATTATTTTATTTGTGATTAAATCCTAAAAATTAAAAGATTATTTTTAGTCTCATTCGAGAATCGGGTTAAGTAAGATCCCCAATTCTAAATAATAAAATAAGATTTTCCCAGGCCCAGGAAAATATCATTTTCTGCCTCGGAGCAAATCACACAAAAGTCCATATAAAATCACAGACGGTATTTTCGGGCATTAAATCAAGAAGAAAACAATTAAAAAGCAGACAAAAGCAGTAAAGCAAGATGCGTTCGGGACGTAACGGTCATTTTCCGTTTTTTCCCACAACGTAGGTAATCGCCCAAAACGTTCAAATAAAATATCCAAAGAGTATTATATAGCTGTATATCTTTCGAGAAAAATTAATACAAGCTCGAGAAAAATTTTTATTTTCTTGTCTCGAAACAAATTACGTAACGATCAAATAAAATTTGAAAGTATTATCGTAATTGTTTTCATACAAAAATCGAGAACAGAAAAACAGGGACACAACGGTCATTCATACAAAAGCATGAAAAATAGAAAACAGTACATTCAGAATATTTTCTAAAAATTGGGGCGTTACAGCAGTGGTACTTCCATCAGCTCGTACTGAGCTCATATAAGTACGTCTACCACGAGCCATTGTCCTCGTATATCTACCGCAAGTCATTGACTTTCTCTAAAAACGAACATAACACAACAAACAACATAATTATTTCAAATAATATTGTCTTCTTTCGGAAACCAAACACAAGGAATCGTACATTTCAAACAAGATAATTCCAATCTACGAATCCTAATGGTCTCCAACTCAAGCTTCTTCATTCTGCCTCCTATGGTGTAACCTCTTGCAAGTCATCAATGTAACGCCCCTTTTTCTCCCTTCAGTCATAATGGGTGAGAAGAAGGAACGTCGCACTATAGTGAAACGACACAAAAATGATTACGTAAAATTTAAACATTTTTTTATTTTTATTTTTCTTTTAACATAATTCCGGTTAAAACTTCCATTTAATGTACATATACACCTGTTTGTAAATATATCGCGTGATTGATTTAAAATTAAAAGTTCCTCTTTCATATAAAACTTCTATAAAAAATGTCAAAGAGAAATCAATATGGAATGAAACATACGACCATACACAATATGGATAATTACATACTTTGTACCAGAAATACAAGCCTGTTTAAATTACATTTCCAAAAAAAGATATACAAAAAGCAAAATGTGTACCTACCCCAAGAGATACAAACATATACCCACTAATCCAGTAGTACGTCAGGCTCCCTCAAAATAAACGGACAGCCATCAGTAGCCATCAATTTAAAACCAAACCTAAGACTGCCTGGAACGAGAAGGAACCGTAGATGGATCCTCCTCAGGGTCCTCGTCGTCCAACGAGACATCCATTGGGACGACAGAACAGCGGGCAGGAGCCCGGGCAGTAGAAAAAAAGGAATCCTCACGAGGGGTAAAATACATTTCACCCCACATGTCCCTCACGGGCATATAGAACTCCAGCCATACAAAAGCATGCAAATCTATAATAGGAGGGTCATAACGTCTCCACGCTAAGGACACCATCACATCGCCGTGGTATACACATCGATCAGTCTGCACGTTGATATGCCAACAGTGCGGACCTCCAAGAAAGTTGATCCGCACGTAGCCAAAAAGTCCACGGAGTCGAAATGACATCCTCAACAACTTCTATCTCAGTCGAGATAAGGCCAGAAACCTTGAAACTCAGTGGTTTCCTTATCCTCCTCACGAACGTCTTCTTGAGAGCGTACGATCCAATCCAAAATGCAAAATAAAGAAAATTACCGAAAGAGGTGAGATTCTCAGCTTTCAGTACTAACAAGGTAGCAAGAAAATAAACGGCGTCGAACGCCCACATAAGACACAGTTAATACATACAAGTACAGTAATACATGAAAGCAATTAATGAGAGTAAAGCAACAAAGAACAGTAGTTAACTTTATCCATAGCTAGCTAGCAACATTAGCATTACCAAGAATCAAATAAATATCACTGTCATAATAGTAAACACATTATCCAATAATGAATGCTCAATGGACCATGTGACTGATAACTCACAATGCAACAAGGGTACCAAAGTTCCTACTCCATGGAGATAGACATAAACATTTTCGGAGTGAATGATCAAGGAGTCATGCTAGTGTATCGTTAGCCTTAAAATAGTGTGCTCATCACATAAAAACATTTGCGCAAAATAGCTCACACATAGCACCTCAATAGTTGATCGCGACATAGGACAGCGTCACAGTCAGGATCGTCGGTGTGTTGCATTGGTTTATCCCACGGCCCCAGTGGAGCTACCACTGCCCATTGTGAGACACCCACACCCCGACGCCCTCAGCGTCAACAACATATGACACCTATGCTTAGTCTATTCGCACTCGCACATAGGTGTTATTCAAACTCCTAGGCAACATAGCCTTCTCAACAATGTCCCACGGACAATACGCATGCATGATGACACAATGTCCAATCATGTATGTTCATCAATGATGCATTCAGCATAAGCCTTTCCTCAATGGCACATAAGCATTATTCAATGTCCAACATGACATATCAACCATGCATTTATTAAAACATTGCCTCAATGGCACATCATCATTCTTATCTCATTGAGTACTACATCAATAATCCTCATTACACACATACCACAATTTCCATGTCATGGATCCAAGAATTCCATATTCAAAATCATTTCTTCTCTATTGGTATGAATACACATTCCTATCACAATTAAGTAAAGTAAAATCCTTGAATCCAGGGTTTTAGGTTATGTTTGAGTTACAAAGGACAAAGAACCATAATCTCAATCATTTCCAGCTCAAAAATCTCATTTTTTGTCTTGGTAATCGATTACATCACCCTTGTAATCGATTACCCGAGAAACAGAATCTCTGTAATTGATTACAATCTCATTGTAATCGATTACGTGATTCCCAGAATCACGTTTCGTAACTTCAAGGCCCTGGTAATCGATTACACAACTGTGGTAATCGATTACCAATTAAACAGAACCTCCGTAATCGATTACCCACAAGTTGTAATCGATTACGTGATTCCCAACAACACCATTTTGTGACATCAGAGGCTTGGTAATCGATTACACTCCTCTTGTAATCGATTACAAGCTAAATAGAATCTTTTTAATCGATTACACACCAGACGTAATCGATTACCAGATTTCCAGAATCACGATTTTGTATCTTTAAGAGCTTGGTAATCGATTACAAGCCCCGTGTAATCGATTACCACGCGTAAACTTGCACAAAATAGAGTTCTCCAGGTCCTCTAACTCAAACCAAACCAATCATTATCATATTTAATCATCAAGATACTCAAATATACCTTCAAATCATGCAAGAGGCATCAATAAATCATACAAACCCAACAAAATGCACTATCATCAAGAACAACATAAAAATGAGAAAACTTTATACATGGATTCAAGAATCAATAACAATACACATACAAGACATTCCCTTACTACCAAGATTGGTTGAAGAGTATCATCTCCCTCTTACCTATTTGGAAAACAACACAATGTGCCACTCCTTCTTGCCCTAGATTTTTGTTTTCCCCCTTCAAGAAAACTCCAATGTGAGTGATCACTATAATGTCCACTCAAACCATGAAAAATAGGTTCTTGGTCACCAAGGTGGCCAAGAGAAACGAAAATAGAAGAAAATGGAAGAAAGTTGAAGGCTTTACCTTAAAGCTCCAAGTTTTAGCTTTAATGGTGGAAGAGAAATGGAAGAAGAAGAAGAAGAACCAAAAGATGGCAGCAGAAGAGAACTTGGAATGGTGTAAGGAAGTAAGAATCTTTGATGATGAAACAAGCAAGGAATGGCAACCTCTAGGAGTGGTTGCACGGTGGAGAAGAAAAGGAGAAGAGAGGAAATGGATATTTGGGGTTTAGAAAAGTGAGAGTGTGATATTAGGAACAGAAGAAATATTACTTAGGCTTTCCTATAGCCTCTGCCGTAGAAGAGTGGAGAAGGGAGAGAGAAAAATGTGTCAAATAGGAAGCTTCTTGGAAACTTCCTACAAGGATTTTAATTAACTAATTTCTCTTTTTCTTCCTTCTTAAAAATAAGGCTAAAAGGGTTTGACACAAGGAAATTTTTGAATAATGCGATAAGATTTTTATTACGTGTTATTATTTATTGGATGTGATTATAGTTGGCAGAAGTCAGCATTAACAAATCTGACAGATAAATTCTTCACAGTGTTTTATTATCTCATCTGTTAAGATTTCTCGAAAAAAACGTGAAATCTTGTAAACTGTGTCCGGCCTCGGGTTTAGTAAGATCCCCCGTCGACATTTCCATAGTTCAAGGTTCTCGGAGAAAATGTCTCATTTCTCTGGTTCCGCTCAATACACACGTAAAACGAGAAATATATTAAAATATTCCGCGTTCTTAGAAAATTCCAAGAAAATTCCAGAAAATCACAAATATTTTTAGAATGAATCCTGAGAGTAGAAAAGTAAATTTTTGGGGTGTTACAGTCAACCCCCAACAGCTTCTCAAATCAAACTTACACGAGTTATTTCTTTCTCCAGAAGATCGGTTTTCCAAAACCTTTTGATCTCTTTCTTACAAAAGAATTCCTATTCTCCTAGTATAATACGCCTAGGTGAAGTCATAGTTTCTTGTACACACAGAACATTACATATTGAGTAGGCCAATCCTCAATATCATGCAACTGTATAACAGTAACTACTAACATTCAACCAACGGCAAGCCATGCATTCCTTTCTCATCATCTCAATCAAGAGACAAGGAAATGCACAACATACAACAGTTCTAATATGCCTAAGCATAGCAAATCCATATCCCGGCTCAACAGGATGAACTGCTCTAATACCACCTAAGTGTAACACCCCTTGATATAGCAACTGCAGTGCAATCGTCATTACACCACAGTTACTAAATCCCGGCGTGTCACAGTCTCAATAATAGTGAAACTTCAATGTTCAAGTTATTTCCATTATGCATAATTAGAAAATAGGAGCCTCGAATGAAACATAATTAGTACTCAATCATTGCATACACCACCACTGAAATAAAACCATTTTCCATATATATATTTTATAGTCATCCTTAACACAAATCACTGATAACATGGAACATAATAATTACAGAGTCAAATAAAATACAGCGGGAACTAAAACTCTAAAGGGAAAAAGTAGTAACCCTGGGGTAGGTACTACTAGCAGACAAGGCCACAACCCCATATACATATACGACGTTCAGAGTCCCAGTCGACAAGCCAGGCATCAGTGCCTCCACGTAGCTACATTCGTACATAGCTGAAGAAATCTTGTCCAGACTTCCAAATCGAGAATAACGAATTGTCCCAATCCAAACAGCAAAGGTATGGCCCCTTATCTTCTCCCTCACGGTCTTTTATCAAATATATGTATATAACAGAAGTACAAGAATATAAGAAAAAGGTGAGATATCCTACTTACATTACCAATTATGGTAGCAAGAAAATTAAACGGCGCAGGACACCAAATAACAACACAACATATACTTTTATCAACAGTAGCAGTAAAAATAAGAATTTAGATAGAAACAACAATAACATCTCAGACAATGAACAATAAGGCAATTCAAATAATCATAACTTCATTTAAAGCAATAATCCAATCACAGTAATAATTAAAATTAACAGTAAAAGCAGATCAATAATAAAGAGCCATAAAAGTTATCAGTATTTCAACAATCAACAGTTCAAACAATCACATAATTATTACGGTAATAATAAAAGATATTTTCTATAGTTATGGATGCTCATGCTCAATGATTTATGAGACCAACAATTCATAATGCGAATGGTACCCAATTCCTACTCCATGGAGCTAGACATAAATATTTTCGGAGTGAATGATCAAGGAGTAATGTCAGTATCTCGTTAGTCTTTAAAAACAGTGTGCTTCATCTCATAAAATATTTGTGCAACAATGGCTTATACATGGCACCTCAACCATTGATCGCGATATAGGACAGCGTCTCGGCCCGGATCGTCGGTGTGTCTGCATCGGTCTACCCCACGGCACAGAGGAGCTCAAAACTGTCCATGTGAGGCATCCGTACCCCGACGCCCCCAGGGTCAACAACATATGACACCTATGCTTAGTCTATTCGCACCCGCACATAGGTGTTATTCAAACTCCTAGGCAACTTGGCCTTTCCAACAATGTCCAACGGATAACACATATGTATAACGACACAATGTCCAATCATGCATGTTTATCAATGATGCATTCATCATAAAGTATACCACCATGGCATATATATCTATTTTCAATATTAACATATCATAATTTCATCAAGAACTTGGTCCCACATAAGAACTCATAATTGCATCAACCAACTCTCAATATCAATACATATACATGTACATCATTCTACACATACCGAAATTTCCATGTTATGGGTCCAAAATTCCATTTTCAAAATCATTTCTCCCTCGTTGGTTTGGATATACAATCCTGTCACATTTCAGTGGAATAAAATCCTTGAATCTGAGGTTTAAGATTTATGTTTGAGTTACAAGGGATAAGAAACCATGTTTTCATCATTTTTAGCTCAAAAATCTCATTGTTAGGTCCTGGTAATCGATTACACGGATCTGGTAATCGATTACCAGCTTGGCAGATCCTCTGTAATCGATTACATAAGGGATGTAATCGATTACATGGCTTCCCAGAAACCCGATTGCAACTCCAGGAACTTGGTAATCGATTACACAGCTCTGGTAATCGATTACCAACTGGACAGAACCTCCGTAATCGATTACACACAGGATGTAATCGATTACCTGATTCCCAAAAACATGATTTTGTAACTCAGAAGCTCGGTAATCGATTAAAGATGGTGTGTAATCGATTACCATACATGAACTTGCATATAAACAGAATCTTTAGGTCATTTTAACTCAAACCAAACTAATCAATATCATTTTTAATATCATATTAGCTCAAACATGCATCCAAAATCACATAAAGGAAGTCAATAACTCATACAAATCTAACAAAACACACTATCATGAAAAACAACATACCAAAGAGGGAAATCCATACATGGATTCAACAATCAACAACAACCTACACAAGACATTTCCTTACTACCAAGATTGGTTGAAGAGGATCATCTCCCTCTTACCTACTGAAGACAACCACAAGGATGCTAGCTCCTTCTTGTTCTTGATTTTTGTTTTCACCTTCAAGAAAACACTAATGTGAGTGACTTCCACAATGTCCACTCAAATCATGGAAAGATGAGTTCTTGATCACATAGGTGACCAAGAAAAACGAAAATGAGAAGAAAATGGAAGAAAGATGAAGGCTTTACCTCAAAAGCTTCAAGCTTTAGCTTCAATGGTGGAAAATGGAAAAAGAAGAAAAAGAACCAAAAGATGACCACCAAAGAGAATGGTCTTGGAATGGTGTAAGAAAGCTAGAAATGTGATTGATTTAGCAAGCCATGGAGATTGTCTCCAAGAGGTGAGTGTACGGTGGAGAAGGAAGAAGAAAGGAGGAAATGTTGGGTGTTTTTGTGTGTTGAAATGTGAGAGTAAAGTGATAAAAGTGAGAATGTGAAAAGGGGATATTTGGCTCCCAAATGGCTTCTGTCGTGGAGTGAGTGGGAAGGGAAGAGAGAGAAATGTGTGATTGTAGGAAATTTCTTGGAAGCTTCCCTTTTTACAAGCTTGAATTTAATTAATCTTCCTTTTGAAAATAAAGCTAATGGATGTGACACAAAGTAGATTTTAGATAATGTGATAAGGTTTTTAATACATGTTATTATTTAGTAGACAATTATTACAGTTGACCGAAGTCAGTATTAATTTATCTGATTGATAAAATTTACACAGCGATTATTATTTTATCTGTTAAAATTTCTCAAAAAATATGAAACCTCATAAACTGTGTTTGGCCTCGGGTTTGGTAAGATCTCCCATCGACATTTCCACAGCTCAAGGTTCTCGGGAAAAATATCTCATTTTCCCGGGCCCGCTCAGTTTGCATGCAAAACAAGGAATAATATTAAAATATTCCGTGCTCTTAGAAAAATACAAAAAAATTTCCACAAATCACAAATATTATAAAACAACTATTTATCCTAAAATTATTAATTTTCGGGATGTTACAAAGCTGATTGAGGATGTCATCATGCCCTCGTGGATTCTTCGGCTATGTACGGATCACATTTCACGGAGGTCTTGATTGCTGGCACATCAATGTGCAGATCGACCGTTGCGTGTACCATGGCAAGCTGACTGTGTCCTTGGCGTGGGGCCATTACGATGCCTTTATTTTTTTTTTTCATGCTTTTGTGTGGCTGGAGTTTTACATGCCCGTTAGGGACATGTGGGCTGATATGTATTACACTCCACGTGATGACTCCTTTTTGTCCACTGCGCGAGCTCCCGCCCGTTGTTCGGTCACTCTGATGGATGTATCATCCGACGAAGAGGACCCCGAGGAGGACCCTTCTATGGTTCCTTCTCGTTAGTCTTAGAGACTGACTCTGTCGGTGGCTACTGATGGCTATCCGTTATCTTTTTGGGGGAGCCTGACATATTTGCTAGATTGATGGGTGTATATTTGTATCTCTTTGGGTGGGTACATATTTTGCTTTTTATATATTTTGGGGATGTAATTAAACATGCTTATAAATATATATATATATATATATATATATATATATATATATATATATTGTATGGTTTATATTACGTTGTAAATTTCATTCGTTGCGATCATTTTAATTATTACTTTTATATGTGGTGAATTTTTAAATGGACCTTTTTGACTCTACTTGGCAATGACAATAATTTATTATATTAACAAAAAAAATATAGTGAAAATTTTAAAGGAACTTAATTAACCATAAAACGAATCGAGACTATAAGTTTAAAAACAATTACCATTTTTCGCAATAAAATTTATTTCGTTCTATGTTTCAAAGTAATCATAATAGTGTGATGTTCCTTCTTTGCGGCTACTTATAGAAAAAGGGGCGTTACAAAAGTCACCAAAATTCCAATTTTTCTTCATATTATGCATTAGATACTTGATCCCTAATCACTCAAAATTTATCTCACACAAAATCACTCTAAACCCCTAAAATCCAAGCCAAAACCGTGACCTCACTTTAGTGTTGGGAACCCTCAAATTTTTCCATTCATTACTTCTAACATTTCAAGTATTCCAACAACACCAATACAATCAAAATCATTATTCAATCATCAACATCAATTTAGAACATATACACATGCAAAATGATCAAACAAAGTAAGCATAGAAATATGGATTTCTCCATCAAACAAACACCCAAAGTCTCCACACTACCAATAATGCTAGAAGTGAGTAAATCTCCCTCTTACCTAAAGGAAGAACACGAAAATGGTCTCCTATTGGCTCCTTGGTGGTTTCGATTTTGAGCTTCCAAAATCCTAGAAATTTTCATCATCAAGAATCAACATCAAGCATGGTAAAAGATGGATATTTGGTCTCCACTGAAACCATAGATCATGAAAATGAAGAGAAATGATGAAGAAAATGGAAACTTTACCTCAAAGTTAGAAGCTTTGTCTTGAAAGACAATGGAGGTGATGGTGGATTTTGAAGAAACTTTCTAAATAGGAAATGTAGAGGAGGTTGAGGTGAGTGTAGAAATTGTGTTAATGAAGAGAAAAGATGAAAAATGGTGGTCACAATGGGGGCTGCAAAAGCATGTGGAGAGGGGAGAAGAAGAGAGAAGGTGGAGAGAAAAATGAAGAAGAAGAACTAGAGAGAGAAAGTGTTGTAGGAAAAATGATATTTTTAATGTATATTGATTAAGGGAGAGAAGCAAAATTGCTTCCCCTTGGGCTATGTGAGCCGCAGAAAAGGAGAAAGAGAAGGGGGGTGGAGAGGCTTCTACAACAAGCTAAGGGCATTCTTTACCTTTGGTGGTCAAAGCTTCTCAAAGAAGCTTTGATTAAAATATAATAAATTTGAATTAAAGTGAGTTTAATTAGACTTAAAGTAGATTACATTAGGAAAATGTGATAGGATTTTTAATACATGTTATTATCTAATGGACAATTGTTACAGTTGACAGAAGTCAGTATTAATTGTCCGGCGGATAAAATTTACACAACGATTATTATTTTATCTGATAAAATTTCTCAAAAAACGTGAAATCTCATAAACCGTGTCCAGTCTCGGGTTTAGTAAGATCCCCCGTCGATGTTTCCACAGATCAAGGTTCTCGGAAAAAATATCTCATTTTTCTGGCTCCGCTCAGTTTACACGCAAAACGAAAAATAATATTAAAATATTCTACATTCTCAGAAAAATCCAGAAAAATTCCCAAAAATCACAAATGTTATAAAATGGATATTTATAAAGAAACAATTAAATTTTGGGGTGATACATGTGTTTTTTAGAGTTACACCCATGACTGGTGTCAGAAGGGTTATTAAATCCAAAAAACTCACTCCTAAATTCATCAGACCCTATTAAATTCTTCGTCAGATAGGTCCAGTAGCCTACCATATAGCTTTACCACCTTTTCTTTCCAATCTTCATAATGTCTTCCATGTGTCACTATTTAGACCTTTCATGTACTGCAAGTGCACGGGTCGTTCAAGTAATAAAAATGATGAGTAAGATATCGTTCCCACGAGGATAAGTTTATTTCCAATGCTAAGTATTAACCAATAGTTTAAGTAATTGTAACATCCCAAAAATTAATAATTTCATGATAAATAGTCGTTTTATAATATTTGTAATTTTTATGAATTTTTTTGAGAGCGTGAAATATTTTAATATTATTTCTCATTTTACGTACACGATGAGTGGAGCTAGAGAAATGAGATATTTTTTCCGAAAACCTTAAACTATGAAAACGTCGATGAGTGATCTTACTAAACCCGATGCCAGACACGATTTACGAAGTTTTATATTTTTCGAGATTTTTATCAGATAAAAATAAAAATTACTGTACGTTTTATTATCCGTTGATCAATTAATACTGACTTTGCTATCTATAACAATTGTCCATTAGGTAATAGCTTGTAGTAGAAATTCTATCATCTTATCTAAAGGAAATCCACTTTATGTCACATCACTTTGACTATTCAAAAAGGTGAAAGCTTAGCTTGTTGGAGAAGCTTGGAGGAAGCTTCCTAGCACCTTCCTTTTGGCTTGTTGGAGAAGCCAATCCCTCTCTCCTCCCTTTTTGTGTGGCTATGGTTGGAGGAAGGAGAAGATGACCATTTGTCATCTTTTCTCTCAACCACACATCACATTTTCATTTCACTCAAAAGTTTCAATCACTTTCTCTCTCTACCATTTCTCTCCTCTCACTTTTTCTCTCAACCATTTTCTCCTCTTTCTCTCTTCTTCTTCCACGGCAATCACCACCATGGGAGGCCATCTTCATTAGCTTGCTAAACTTATCTTGATCCTTGAATCTACACTTCTATTGAGGATCTTCCTTTCTTGTTGAAATCACCTATAAGGAACTCACTTTTCTTCTCCATTCTCTCACCATTTGCACTGCCTCACCCCTCTAAACCACTCATCCTTATTCTTTAATTCCAACCAACTCTTGATCTTGAATCTAGACACCATTCTAGGCAACTTTCATGTTGTGACCATCACCAAAATTCACCATTTTTGTTTTGTTCCATGAAGCTTCAAAGTTGGAGACTTTAAGGTAAAGTTCATAGTTTTATCACCTTTCCTTCTCATTTTCATGATTCTTGATCTCTTAGGTGATCAAGGCTTCCTTTTTGAAGCTTTGATGATGATTTTAGTGAGTTTTGATGCCCTTAGGGTTTTCTTGAAGGTGTAAGATGAAAATCTCCACAAGGGACCAAAAGGCCTGCTTTCTTGTGTTGTCTTCAATAGGTAAGAGGGAGATAATCCTCTTCAGCCTATCTTGGTGGTGAGGAAATGTTTTTTGTGTTGTTGATGAGGAATCCATGTGTGGATTGCTCTCTTTGTTGTGTTGTTTTTCATGATTGTGTATTTATTTGGACTTGTATGAGTTATTGGTTGCCTTTGCATGTCTTGATGGTTATGGATTGTATATATATCTTGTTTGGATTAATATATGGAAAATGTAGGGTTTTCCTACCATTTTGGGGGTCACGGCCATAGCGCCAATTTTTAGGAATTCAAGTGTGATTTTGGAGACATTGGAACTTAGGTGACTAGGTGTTAAAGAATTGATGATTGTAATGGAAAAATTTTGGGACTTCTCACTCGGGAGGCTTACGGCCTCTAGGATATTTATTGGTTTAAGTTGTGATCTTTGTGCAACCTTGGGTCTTAAGTGATTAAATGATAGGTGATCAATATTGTGGTGAAGGAAAAAGGGCTAGACTTTGTTATAATGAGGCTCACAGATTCCTAAGGCAAAATGCCACAAAATGTAGTGCTAAAGTGGAGACGTAGATGATTAGAGAATTCTAGATTCGTTAAGAATTCATAAAATGGAAAGAACAAAGAATAAGACTTTATATTATGACTTAGAATGACTTTGGACATACGGGAAGAACAAAAGAGTTTGTGAGACTTGCAAAAACCTTAGAGTAATTTTAAGTGAGCATAACTGATTAGATTGAAAAACATGATCTATCTAAAGGAATGAAGGTTGAATAAGGACTTCAAGAGAATCCCTCTAGAAAATAAATTCATAAGGGATGTTAATCAAACTAAAACCTCATAATGACTTCATAAGAGACATTAATTAAAGTGAAACTTTGTGAAGGTTTCATAAGAATTGTTAGGTTAAAGAAAAACCCTGAAATAAAACTATAAAAGTGTGTTATCACTCTTGAGAAATTAATACTATACTATTGTGGGTCCGTGGTTAGGACTACAATTCTATTGATGCTTAAATTGGCTAAATTATGGCATATGATGGAAAATTGTTATTGTGAAATATACATGATTGTGCATGGAGTTAACATGCATTGAACATTTGTTTAGTCGATGACTATTAAAAGGCTGGATGAGCTTATGATTATGCATTGAGTCAACATGCATTGAATATTTGCTCAGTTGATGACTGTTAAAAGGCTGGATGAGCCTATGATTATGCATTGAGTCAACATACATTGAATATTTGCTCAGTCGATGATTGTTAAAAAGTTGTATGAGCCTATGAATACGAACTGAATAGTGTGATCTGTGATGGATCTGAGGGGGGCATAAGGCATGATATGTAACGCTCCTTTTTCTTAATACTGCGAAGAAGGAACGTCACATTATAATACTAAGAACATGAAATAAATTTGCGAAAAATAATAATTACAACCATTTATTGAAATCTGGTTCATTATTAACATAAAATTAAATAGTTTATATTCGTGGATGATAAAATAATCAAGTACTGAAATATCTGCATACATTTTTTTTGTAAAAGAAATAAATATGATGAAATGATAATAATTACAGATGCGATAAAATCGACACAAAATTGAAATTCATACATCCACAATATATATATATTATATGCATCAGCCTGTTTTAGTTACATCACAAAATGTACAAAAGTAAAGGCTTTACCCACCCAAGGTAGTTACAATTTATACCTATGAACTAGCAAAACATCAGGCTTCGCCAAAAAGATAACAGTTAGCCATCAGTAGCCACCTATGGTATCAACCCCTAAGACTGAGGAGAAGGGACCGTAGTCGGGTCCTCCTCAGGGTCCTCATCCTCCGATGAAATAGCCATCGGGGCGACCGAGCTCCGAGCAGAAGCCCGAGTAGTGGAGAGGAAAGAATCCTCTTGAGGGGTGTAGAACATATCTGTCCACATGTCCTTCACAGGTAGGTAAAACTCCAAAATAACAAAAGCTAAAAAATCAAAGATAGGGGCATCATATCGACCCCAAGATAAAGACACCGTCAGCTCCCCGCGGTAGACACATCAGTCTGTCTCCACATGCAAGTGCTAACAATCGGGTCCTCCATGAAAGGTTAACTTCACGTACCCCAAAAAGACGCGTGGACGTGACGACATCCTCAATAGCTCTAGTCATAATGCGATCAGAAACCTAAAAACTCAGTTGTTTCCTTCTCTTCCTCACGAACGTCTTCTCAGAAGTACACAGTCCGATAGAAATATAAAAAATACAAAAAACATAGAAAGCATAGAAAGAGGTGAGACACCCAGCTTTCAGTACCAACATGGCACTAAGAAAACAGAACGGTGGTGGACGCCCACATATCAACACAGTTCATACAATAATTAGAATTGACAGTAAAGTAGATCAACAATAAACAGTAGCAACAACCATCAATACTAAGCAGATAATAGCAAGGTTCCAAAAAGTCAACAATTCAACACTAGATAAGCATTACGGTAATGATAACAAATACTTCCACAGTTATAAATGCTCATGTTTAATGCATTATGAGACTAATGGTTCACAATGCAAAAAGTACCAAAATTCCTACTCCATGGAGCTAGACATAAATATTTTCGGAGTGAATGATCAAGGAGTTATACCAGTATATCATCAGCCTTTAAAAACAATGTGCTCATCTCATAAAAACATTTGCGCAATTGGCTTATACGTGGCACCTTAACAGTTGACCATGATATAGGACAGCGTCTTAGTCCCGATCGTCGATGTGTTTGCATCGGTCTATTCCATGGCCCTAGTGGAGCTACCACTGCCCGTTGTGAGACACCTGCACCCCGACGCCCCCAGGGCCAACCACTATGACCCTACGCTTAGTCTATTCGCACCCGCACATAGGTGTTATTCAAACTCCTAGGCATATATAGCCTTTCCAACAATGTCCAATGGACAACACATATGCATGACGACATAATGTACATCATGTATGTTTATCAATGATGCATTCATCATAAGCATGCCATAATGACATATACTTTCATTTCTCAAGTACATAATCAACAAGTACTTAACCTACATAGGGACTCATAACAACATAGAATCAATTCTCAATATCAATATGTATTCATACATAGCTCATCAATCTTCACAAGTTCATATCTTGGATTTACATTTTCAAGGTCTTAAACTTTGGTCAATTATGAAATTTCTTTAGGGTAAATTACCCTTTAAAACCATGGCCTTCTCAAGTCCCATTATTCACTTTAATTCTTCCACTTTGTTATAGAGTATGCATATCTCTAAATTCTAAATTTCCATAGATGTACCAAGGCATCATTTAAACTTTAAACTTTCTCTCTAAAACCGTGGCCTCCCTAGGTTTTCAAAGTCTCAATTTCTCTCCATTTTATGTATTAGTTTCTTGATATCAATTCACTTAAATTTTGATTCACTAAAATCAATTCAATCCCACATGGTTCCAAGCCAATATTAATTCCAATATCATCATTCAACATTCATCACATAAGCTTCATTTTATTGTGTACAAAAACCAATTTACACCCCTAATTTCTAGTCAAAACCATGGCACCATGTTTGGGTAGGAAACTCCAAATTTTTCATTTAACAACCCTAACATGATCAGGTATATTTAACACATCCAATATATCCAAGATCACTAATCAAGCATTAATCCAATTCAAGAACTTATAAACATGCAAAATCACTAAATAAAGTGAGCATACAAGATAGATCTCTCCATCAACAAGCACACAAGGCTCCCTCACCACCAAAAATGGTTGAAGTGAGTAATCTCCCTCTTACCTAAGGAAGAATCACGAAAATGATCTCCTGCTTGCTCCTTGAAGATTCGGTTTTGAGTTTTCCAAAACCCTAGGGTTTTCAATCATCAAGAACCAACATTAAACATGGCAAAGAGTGAATCTTTGGCCTCCAAGGAGATCCTAGAGTACGAAAATGAAGAGAAAGAAGAAGAGAAATGGAAGCTTTACCTCAAAGTTGAAAGCTTTGTCTTGGAAGGCAATGGAGGAAAGGTTGGATTTTGGAGAAATTTCCTAAATGAAAGATGTAAAGAAGGTTGATGTGAGCATGGAAATGTTCTTGATGAAGAGAAAAGATGAAAAATTGTGGTTACAAAAGGGGGCTGCAATTTCGGATGGAGAGGAAGAAGAAGAGAAATGGAAGAGAGAAAATGAAGAAGGTGAAGTTAGTGAGAGAAAGTGTGATAGGAAAAATGTATTATTTTTAGTGTGTATTGATTAAAGGAAGGAAGCATAATTGCTTCCCCTTGGGCAAACCAATGCCGCGGCAATGGGAGAGAGAAGGAGGGGGGAAATTGGTTTCCCCAACAAACCAAGGGTAGCTTGGTCAATTAGTGTCAAAGCTTCTCAAAGAAGCTTTGATTAAAATACATTAAATTTGAATTAAAGTAGATTTGATTAGACTTAAAGTAGATTACATTAGGATAATGTGATAGAATTTTTAATACTTGTTATTATCTAATGAATAATTACTACAGTTGACAAATAAAATTTACACAGCGTTTTATTATTTTATCTTTTAAAATTTCTCAAAAAATGTGAAACCTCGTAAACTGTGTCCAACCTCGGGATTAGTAAGATCCCCCGTTGACATTTCCACAGATCAAGGTTCTCGGGAAAAATATTATATTTTCCTGGCTCCGCTCAGTTTGTACGCAAAACGAGGAATAATATTAACATATTCCACATTCTCAGAAAAATTTAGAAAAATTTCCAAAAAATCATAAATATTAGAAAATAAATATTTATCATAAAATAAATAAAATTTGGAGTGTTACACGGTAAAATCTGATTTCACGCATTACGAGCCCAACAAATCACTATTCTTTTTGTGGTGAATGAACGAGAATTGGATAGTGTGATCCCTGATGGATCTATGGGGGGCATAAGGCGCAGTTGTTCATTTCGTAATGATGTTATCACTTTATATACCTCTGGCCATGATAAACTGATTACAACGCATTATGGGTCCGACAAAGCACTATTCTCTTCATGGTCCGGCGTAGACTGTCATTGAGGGAGGGCAGATCATCTGGAACGTTCATCTTTGAAATGGAATAGAAAATCTTGGTACCAAGTGCACATGCATTATGAGTCGGCATTGTGAGTTGGCATTGCATGGGGGCATTGGTTTAAGTTGTGATCTTTGTGCAACCTTAGGTCTTAAGTGATTAAATGATAAGTGATCAACATTGTGGTGAAGGAAAAAGGGTTGGACTTTGTTATAATGAGGCTTACAGATTCCTAAGGCAAAATGCCACAAAATGTAGTGCTAAAGTAGAGACGTAGATGATTAGAGAATTGTAGATTCATTAAGAATTCATAAAATGGAAAGAACAAAAAATAAGACTTTATATTATGACTTAGAATGACTTTGGACATACGAGAAGAACAAAAGAGTTTGTGAGACTTGCAAAAACCTTAGAGTAATTTTAAGTGAGCATAATTTATTAGATTAAGGAACTTGATCAATCTAAAGGAATGAAGGTTGAATAAGGACTTCAAGAGAATCCCTCTAGAAAATAAATTCATAAGGGATGTTAATTAAACTAAAACCTCATAATGACTTCACAAGAGACGTTAATCAAAGTGAAACTTAGTGAAAGTTTCATAAGAATTGTTAGGTTAAAGAGAAACCCTGAAATAAAACTATAAAAGTGTGTTATCACTCTTGAGAAATTAATACTATACTATTGTGGGTCCGTGGTTGGGACTACAATTCTGTTAATGCTTAAATTGGCTAAATTGTGGCATATGATGGAAAAGTGTTATTATGAAATATACATGATTGTGCATAGAGTCAACATGTATTAAACATTTGCTCAGTCGATGACTGTTAAAAGGTTGGATGAGCCTATGATTATGCATTGAGTCAACATGCATTGAATATTTGCTTAGTTGATGACTGTTAAAAGGCTGGATGAGCCTATGATTATGCATTGAGTCAACATGCATTGAATATTTACTCAGTCAATGACTGTTAAATGGTTGTATGAGCCTATGAATCAAACTGAATAATGTGATCTGTGATGGGTCTGAAGGGGGCATATGGCATGGTGAAAGCTGATTTCACGCATGACGGGCCCGACAAATCACTATTCTTTTTGTGGTGAATGAACGAGAATTAGATAGTGTGATCCCGGATGGATCTATGGGGGGGCGTAAGGTGCAGTGGTTCATTTCATGATGATGTTATCACTTTATATACCCCTGGCCATGATAAACCGATTACAACGCATTACGGGCCCGACAAACCACTATTCTTTTCGTGGTCTGGCATAGACTGTCATTGAGGGGGACATATGTAACACCCTTGTGGGGATGTCACATTTATGATGACGTAAAATAAAATAAATAAAATATTACCCAAGTTATAAAACATTTGATAAATAATTAATATGAGTTATAAAATTTTTCTTTTTATACATAATAACCTTAAATAAAATAACACAGAACATGAAATAAAACAAATTGTTATCGCACACATAATATACATATGATTTTGTTTTGAGTTATGCAAATAATTTACAACTACAAAATATTTAAATAAAGCAGTAAAGAGTTGTTATACAATACAACATCATAAAGTGCCCAAGTGCACATTATAGATCCCTAACCCTCTGAAGGATCACTCTCAGATGAAACTTCAGGTGACGGGAATCCAGGATGTCTCATAGCTTATAGACAGGGGTCCGCGCTGTTGATACTATGCTAATCTCACTGGCAACACGAAAGAGTCCTCCCTAGTGACGCCTCAGATCCAATGGCAGCTCCAGATGTAGATATAAAGTCGTAGTGAAGACAGGCTCAACGTCAAACTTTCATCATAGGGACAAAGTCAAATGTCCCAAATAGATCACCGATCCTCGATCCTCGCGTAATCGCCAAGCCTCTGAACCTCCATTAAACTCCAGCCTCACGAAACCAAGAAATCTCGGCAATGCCATACTCACAAGTCAGTCTAAAGGATATGGGTGATCGGAAGGTTCATACTCGTCAAACTAATCCCCCATCTGCTGCTCCATCTCCTCCTCAGAATACACACAATCTAGAGGTTGTTCCTCTTCCTCAAACTCTTTTATAACATAATTAATAATACAGAAAAACAATACATATAGAGAGGTGAGATAATCATACATCAATACCAGCATGGCAAATAAGAAAATGACAGTACAACAGATATCACAGTTTAATACAATAAAGCATAACGTAACATCATAAATAATAATATAATTTAATACGAAAATTTTAATATCACAGTATCATACAATATCACAATTAATAATGTTATGATGCATGACACAAATGTAAATGCAATTCGAATCGTTCCTACTCCATGGTGCTAGACACAGACATCAGAGAGAATGACCCGTAAAGATCTATCAGTACTTCAGGCTGCCCAACCAAACTATTCCACTGTCTAACGTCGTGTCTATTGTAACACCCCAAAATTTACTTTTCTACTATCAGAATTCATTCTAAAAATATTTATGATTTTCTGGAATTTTCTGAGAACGCAGAATATTTTAATATATTTCTCGTTTTACGTGTGTACTGAGCGGAACCGGAGAAATGAGACATTTTCTCCAAGAACCTTGAACTATGGAAACGTCGACGGGGGATCTTACTAAACCCGAGGTCGGACACAGTTCACAAGGTTCCACATTTTTCGAGAAATCTTAACAGATGAGATAATAAAACACTGTGAGGAATTTATCTGTCAAATTTGTTAATACTGACTTCTACCAACTATAACTATTTTCCAATAAATAATAACATGTATTAAAAATATTATCACATTATTCAAAATCTAATTTTTTGTATCACATCTATTAGTTTTAATTTCAAAAGAAAGATTAAATTTAATCCAAGCTTGTTATGGGAAGCTTCCTAGCAATTTCCCTTGCAACACATTTTTCTCTCTCCCTTTTTCCACTCTTCTACGGCAGAAGCTACAAGGGGGGAAGCCTAAATATTTCCCTTCCATTGTCTTCATATTTCACTCTCATTTCTCTAAACCTAAATACCCACTTCTCTTTTTCTCTCTTCTTCTTCCTCTCCACCGTACACACACACACACCATCACATTGGAGACCAACTTCCTTATTTGCCCAACAAATCACATTTTCTTGTTCTTTCCTCCATTCCAAGACTATTCTCATTGGTGGTTATCTTTTGGTTCCTCTTCTTCTTCTTCTTCCATTTCTCTTCCACCATTAAAGCTGAAGCTTGGAGCTTCAAGGTAAAGTCTTCAACTTTCTTCCATTTCCTTGCTATTTTCGTTTTCTCTTGGCCACCTTGGTGACCAAGAACCTATTTTTCATGGTTTGAGTGAACATTGTGGTGATCACTCACATTGGAGTTTTTCTTGAAGGAGGGAAAACGAAAATCTAGGACAAGAAGGAGTGGCACATTGTGTTGTTTTCTAAATAGGTAAGAGGGAGATGATCCTCTTCAACTAATCTTGGTAGTAAGGGAATGTCTTATGTGTGTATTGTTGTTGATTTTTGAATCCATGTATAAAGTTCTCTCATTTTTATGTTGATTTTGATGATAGTGTATTTTGTTGGATTTGTATGATTCATTGATGCCTCTTGCATGATTTGAAGGTATATTTGAGTATTTTGTTGATTTAATATGATGAGGAATGGTTTAGTTTGAGTTAGAGAACCTGAGAACTTACACTCCTCTTGTAATCGATTACCAAGCTCTTAAAGATACAAAATCATGATTCCGAAAATCTGGTAATCGATTACATCTGGTGTGTAATCGATTACAGAGATTCTGTTTAGCTTGTAATCGATTACAAGAGGAGTGTAATCGATTACCAAGCCTCTGATGTCACGAAATGGTGCTGCTGGGAATCACGTAATCGATTACAACTTGTGGGTAATCGATTACGGAGGTTCTGACTAATTGGTAATCGATTACCACAGTTGTGTAATCGATTACCAGAGCCTTGAAGTTAAGAAACGTGATTCTGGAAATCACGTAATTGATTATAATGAGATTATAATCGATTACAGAGGTTCTGTTTCTCAGGTAATCAATTACAAGGGTGCTGTAATCGATTACCAAGGCCAAAAATGAGATTTTTGAGCTGAAAATGATTGAGATTATGGTTCTTTATCCTTTGTAATTCAAACATAACCTAAAAACCCTGGATTCAAGGATTTTACTTTACTAAATTGTGATAGAAATGTGCATTCACCCCAATAGGGAAGAAATGATTTTGAATATGGAATCCTTGGATCCATGATTATGGAAATTGTGGTATGTGTGTAATGAGGAATGCATGTTAGTGCTGAGAATTATTGATGTAGTACTCAATGAGATAAGGATGATGATGTGCCATTGAGGCAATGTTTTAAATAAATGTATTATTGATATGTCATGTTGGACATTGAATAATGCTTATGTGCCATTGAGGAAAGGCTTATGCTGAATGCATCATTGATGAACATACATGATTAGACATTATGTCGTCATGCATGCGTATTGTCCGTGGGACATTGTTGAGAAGACTATGTTGCCTAGGAGTTTGAATAACACCTATGTGCAGGTGCGAATAGACTAAGCGTAGGTGTCATATGTTGTTGACCCTGAGGGCGTCGGGGTATGGGTGTCTCACAATGGGCAGTGGTAGCTCCACCGGGGCCGTGGGATAAACCAATGCAACACACTGACGATCCTGACTGTGATACTGTCCTATGTCGCGATCAACTGTTGAGGTGCCATGTGTGAGCCATTTTGCGCAAATGTTTTTATGTGATGAGCACACTATATTTTTAAGGCTAACAGTACACTAGCATTACTCCTTGATCATTCACTCTGAAAATGTTTATGTCTAGCTCCATAGAGTAGGAACTTTGGTACCCTTGTTGCATTGTGAGTTGTCAGTCACATGGTCCATTGAGCATTCATGATTGGATAATGTGTTTACCATTATGACTGTGATATTTATTTGATTCTTGGTAATGCTAAGGTTGCTAGTTGGCTATGGATGATGTTAATTACTGCTCCTTGCTGTTTTACTCCTATTAATTACTTTCATGCGTTACTATACCTGTATGTGTTAACTGTGTCTTATGTGGGCGTATGACGCCGTTTATTCTCTTGTTGCCTTGTTGGTACTGAAAGCTGGGAATCTCACCTCTTTTGGTACTTTTCTTTATTTTGCATTTCGGTTGAATCGTATGCTCTCTAGAAGACACTCGTCAAGAGAACAAGGAAGCTACTGAGTTTCAAGGTTTCTGGCCTTATCTCGATTAAGACCGAAGTTGCTGAAAATGTCTTTTCGCCCCCGTGGATTTTTTGGTTACGTGCGGATCAACTTTTATGGTGGTCCGGATTGCTGGCATATCAATGTGCAGACGGATCGATGTGTGTACCACGGCGAATTGACGGTGTCTTTAGCATGGGGACGCTACACTACTTCTATTTTTGATTTTCATGCTTTTGTGTGGTTGGAATTTTATATGCCTGTAAGAGATATGTGGGCGGATATGTACTATACCCCGCGTGACGACTCTTTCTTGTCTACTGCCCGGGCTCCTGCCCGCTGTTCTGTCGTCCCGATGGATGTCTTGTGAGACGACGAGGACCCTGAGGAGGATCCATCTACGGTTCCTTCTCACTCTAGGCAGTCTTAGGGCTGGTTGTAAATTGATGGCTACTGATGGCTATCCGTTTATTTTGAGGGAGCCTGACGTACTACTGGATTAGTGGGTAGATATATTTGTATCTCTTGGGGTAGGTACACATTTTGCTTTTTGTATATCTTTTTTTGGAAATGTAAATTAAACAGGCTCATGCTTCTGGTATAAAACATGTAATTATCCATATTGTGTATGGTTGTATGTTTCATTCCCTGTTGATTTCTCTTTAACGTTTTTGATAAGAAGTTTTATGTGAAAGAGGAACTTTTAAATTTTAAATCAATCACGCGATATATTTACAAACAGGTGTATCTGTATATTCAATGGAAGTTTTAACCGGAATTATGTTAAAAAAAATGCTCAAATTTTTCGTAGTCATTTTTGTGTTGTTTCGCTATAGTGCGACGTTCCTTCTTCTCACCCGTTATGATACAAGGGAGAAAAAGGGGCGTTACACTATCTTGGTATCAGAGCTCCCGGTTATGTTTCTTTGGGTTGTGTGGTTTTGGACTGTCTTGTTTGTGTTGTGTCATTCTCTGTGATTTTACTGTTTGGTATTCAAATGAATACATCTGAGTTTCTCTGTGTTTTGCGTGGTCTAATATGAGAAGGAACAATGGCTCGTCGGGGTGATATGGCTGCTGCCATAGAGGCAATACAGAAGATGGCCGAGGCAATGTTGCCACAGAACCAGCAGACGGCTCAACAACAGGCTAGGGCTGCACAACAGCTAGAGGCTACAGTGGATGTTCAGAACTTGGAAGGATTTCGTCGCGCTAATCCTCCACAGTTTAAAGGGGAGTTTGACCTAGAGAAAGCTACATTGTGGATTCATGAGTTGGAGAAAATATTTACGGGGATGAATTGTGTGATGATAGGAAGGTGACCTATGCTGCATACATGCTGATGGGAGATGCTGAACATTGGTGGACGGGAGAACAAAGGCTATTGCAAGCCGCGAACAGAGTGATAACCTGGGAAGTGTTCAAAGAAAGGTTCTTTAGCAAATATTTTCCTGAAAGTGCCAGGCACGCAAAAGAAATGGATTTTTTGAGGTTACGACAGGGAGGCATGACTGTGAGTGAATACGCCGCCAAGTTTGAGAACTTGTCCAGATTTTCAGCCTATTTTCAACTTCAACCCAATGAAACTTGGAAGTGTCGGAAGTTTGAGGAAGGCCTGAGGCATGATGTGAAGAAAATCGTGATAGCTTTGAAGATCACTCAGTTTTCTGAGCTACTCGACACTTGCTGCCGATTGGAAAGTGTGGAACAAGAACGCGAGGCAAGAAACAGAAACTTTGAACCCATTCGGTCCCAAAGAGGAGGTGGTGGTAACGCAAGTCGTTATCAAAAGAAGCCTTATTCCAGACCCTCTGGAAGCCAACAACCCCAAAAATTTCAAGGAGGAAGCCCAACTGGAAGCCCTGTAAGGATGGGTCAGAATGCTACAACTACTCCGAGATGCATGAAGTGTGGGAAGGAGCATTTCACAAGGGACTGCACAATCAAAGGATTTGTTTGCTTTCGGTGCGAGAAACCTGGTCATGATTTTCGAGACTGTAACCAGACCAAGGCAGAACCATCCGTCAATGCTACTAAGACTTCCAAACCACAAGTTGGAGGCAGAGTCTACACCCTGAGTGGTGCTAAGGCCTCTGAATCCGAGGATCTGATACAAGGAGAAGATATCATTGAAGGTAATCTTTTAATTGTACTGTATGACTCTGGTGCTACTCATTCTTTCATTTCACATGATTGTGTGAAAAGACTTGGATTGCCTGTGTCTTCTTTACCTTTCGATTTGACTGTTTCGACTCCTACTGCAAAACCTGTAGTCACTACTAAGGTGTGTCTAGGTTGTCCTTTAATAGTGGAAGGTCGAGTCTTTTCTGTCGACTTGATCTGTTTACCATTATCCCAACTAGGCGTGATATTAGGAATGGACTGGCTATCTGCCAACCATGTTTTGTTAGACTGTTCTCGAAAAATAATAGTTTTCCCTTTGGATGAGGATTCTAGATTTTTGACCGCCAACCAAGTGAAAGCTTTTCTGAAAGAAGGAGCTCGAGGATACATATTGTTATCTTCTTTGAAACTTGAGAGTGAAGTTGATGTGGACGCAATCTCTGTTGTTCGAGATTTTCCTGAGGTTTTCCCTGACGATGTACCTGGTTTGCCACCGGAACGTGAGGTCGAGTTTGCTATCGACTTGGTACCTGGAGCTGGCCCTATTTCTATAATGCCTTATCGTATGGCACCAGCAGAACTCGTGGAACTTAAGAAGCAGTTGGAAGAGCTCCTAGAGAAGCGATTCGTGAGACCCAATGTGTCACCTTGGGGAGCACCTGTATTGTTGGCCAAGAAGAAATATGGTACTTCAAGATTATGCATGGACTACCGTCAGTTAAACAAGGTTACGATCAAGAACAAGTATCCATTGCCGAGGATAGACGACTTGATGGACCAATTGAAGGGAGCAACTGTGTTTTCTAAGATTGATCTACGATCGGGATATCACCAAATCAGAGTGAAAGTGGAAGATATTCCTAAGACGACTTTTCGTACTCGTTATGGTCATTACGAGTACCTGGTGATGCCTTTTGGTGTGACAAATGCACCTGCAATATTTATGGACTACATGAATAAGATCTTTCGTCCTTACTTGGACAAATTCGTTGTTGTCTTCATCGACGATATTTTGATCTATTCACAAAGTCGTGAGGACCATGCTGAGCACCTCAGCATAGTTCTCCAGATCTTGAAGGAAAAAAAGCTATATGCGAAACTATCCAAGTGCGAGTTTTGGCTAGAAGAAGTGAAGTTCTTAGGTCATGTGATCACAAAGGAAGGAATTGCAGTGGATCCTTCAAAGGTAGAAGCTGTACTACAGTGGGAAAGGCCAACTACAGTGACAGAAATCCGAAGCTTCATTGGATTAGCCGGATACTACCGGAGGTTTATTGAGGGATTTTCCAAAATCGCTGGACCGCTCACTCAACTTACCAAGAAAGACCAAGCTTTTGAATGGACAGATTCCTGTGAAGGAAGTTTCCAAGAGTTAAAAAGGAAGCTGACTACGTCACCAGTGCTAGTCTTACCGAATCCTAATGAACCATTTGAAGTGTACTGTGACGCTTCGTATCAAGGTTTGGGGTGCATTCTCATGCAAAACGGAGGAGTGGTGGCTTACGCCTCAAGACAATTACGAATGCACGAGAAGAACTACCCAACACATGATCTAGAATTAGTTGCAGTGGTGTTTGCATTGAATATATGGAGACATTATTTGTATGGAGCCACATTCAACGTCTTCAGTGATCACAAAAGTCTGAAGTACCTGTACGATCAGAAAGAGCTGAACATGAGGCAGCGAAGATGGTTAGAATTTTTGAAAGATTACGATTTCCAACTTCAGTATCATCCTGGAAAGGCGAACGTGGTGGCTGATGCTTTGAGTAGAAAGACGATTAGTGTTGCTACTATGATGATTAGAGAAAAGGACTTGATAGAGCAATTCAGAGATGTATGGTCATTTGTAAAGTTAACACCGGGTAAAATCTGCATGAATAGGATCACCATCTCGAATGACCTGATGGATGATATTCGAGAGAAACAAAAGGTCAATAAATTCCTGCAAGAAGAAAGAGAATTGATAAAGCAAGGTGGTGTATCAACATTGAAGGAAGGAAGTGATGGGATTTTGAGATTCCAAGGAAGGGTCTGTGTGCCTAAAGATGAAGAACTCAGAAAGTACATACTTGAACATGCTCATTCTAGTCAGTTGAGTATGCATCCTAGAATGACCAAGATGTATCAAGACTTAAGGAAGTTATTTTGGTGGCATGGGAAGAAAAGAGATATCACTAGATGCGTGTCATCTTGTTTGGTTTGCCAGAAAACGAAGATTGAGCACCAAAGACCAGCTGGATTACTACAACCCTTGGCTATTCCTGAATGGAAATGGGATAGCATCGCCATGGACTTTGCTGTCGGGTTACCAAGAACTAGGAAAGGATATGACTCAATATGGGTAATAGTGGATCGACTTATGAAGTCAGCTCACTTTCTGCCAATCAACATAAGATATCCGTTGGAGAAGTTGACTCAGATTTACATTGGTGAAATTGTTAGACTTCACGGGATACCCACGAGTATTGTTTCCGATAGAGACTCGCGGTTTACCTCAAAGTTTTGGCAAAGTCTTCAAGAGGCTATGGGAACAAGGTTGCAGTTAAGTTCTGCCTACCATCCACAAACTGATGGTCAATCAAAAAGAACAATTCAGTCGTTAGAAGATTTGTTGAGAGCTTCTGCAATAGAGCAAACTGGAGGTTGGGATGAAATCTTGCCATTGGTGGAATTCACCTATAACAACAGTTACCATTCAAGTATAGGGATGGCACCCTATGAGGCTTTATATGGGCGGAGGTGTCAGACGCCTCTGTGCTGGTATCAAGATGGTGAACGGCTTACCGTTGGACCTGAACTCATTCAGCAGACAACTGAGAAGGTTAAAATGATTCAGGAGAAAATGAAAACAGCTCAGAGTTAGCAGAAGAGTTATGCAGACAAAAGAAGGAAACCTCTTGAGTTCGAAGAAGGAGAGCATGTTTTCTTGAAAGTCACGCCTATGACTGGGGTCGGTCGTGTCCTCAAATCTAGAAAACTTACTCCAAAATTCCTTGGACCCTACCAAATTCTTCATCGGATAGGTCCTGTTGCTTACCAAATAGCTTTACCTCATTTTCTTTCAAATCTTCATAATGTCTTTCATGTGTCACAACTCAGAAAGTATATCCCAAATCCTAATCATGTCATAGCACCTGACTCTGTACAATTGAAGGAAAACTTGACATATGAGACAACTCCTGTAAGGATTGAGGATAGGAGGACAAAGCAACTCAGAGGAAAGGACATTGCACTAGTGAAGGTAATCTGGAATGAAGCAACTGGAGATGTGACGTGGGAGCTGGAGGACAAGATGAAGGAGCAATATCCCGAATTGTTTTAAGGTATGGAAAATTTCGAGGACGAAATTCCTATTTGTTGGGGAGAGTTGTAACACCCCAAAATTTACTTTTCTACTATCAGAATTCATTCTAAAAATATTTATGATTTTCTGAAATTTTTTTGGAATTTTCTGAAAACGCAGAATATTTTAATATATTTCTCGTTTTACGTGTGTACTGAGCGGAACCGGAGAAATGAGACATTTTCTCCGAGAACCTTGAACTATGGAAACGTCGACGGGGGATCTTACTAAACCCGAGGCCGGACACAGTTTACAAGGTTTCATATTTTTCGAGAAATCTTAACAGATGAGATAATAAAACACTGTGAGGAATTTATCTGTCAGATTTGTTAATACTGACTTCTACCAACTATAACTATTGTCCAATAAATAATAACATGTATTAAAAATATTATCACATTATTCAAAATCTAATTTTTTGTATCACATCTATTAGTTTTAATTTCAAAAGAAAGATTAAATTTAATCCAAGCTTGTTATGGGAAGCTTCCTAGCAATTTCCCTTGCAACACATTTTTCTCTCTCCCTTTTTCCACTCTTCTACGGCAGAAGCTACAAGGGGGGAAGCCTAAATATTTCCCTTCCATTGTCTTCATATTTCACTCTCATTTCTCTAAACCTAAATACCCACTTCTCTTTTTCTCTCTTCTTCTTCCTCTCCACCGTACACACACACACACCATCACATTGGAGACCAACATCCTTATTTGCCCAACAAATCACATTTTCTTGTTCTTTCCTCCATTCCAAGACTATTCTCATTGGTGGTTATCTTTTGGTTCCTCTTCTTCTTCTTCTTCCATTTCGCTTCCACCATTAAAGCTAAAGCTTGGAGCTTCAAGGTAAAGTCTTCAACTTTCTTCCATTTCCTTGCTATTTTCGTTTTCTCTTGGCCACCTTGGTGACCAAGAACCTATTTTTCATGGTTTGAGTGAACATTGTGGTGATCACTCACATTGGAGTTTTTCTTGAAGGAGGGAAAACGAAAATCTAGGACTAGAAGGAGTGGCACATTGTGTTGTTTTCTAAATAGGTAAGAGGGAGATGATCCTCTTCAACCAATCTTGGTAGTAAGGGAATGTCTTATATGTGTATTGTTGTTGATTTTTGAATCCATGTATAAAGTTCTCTCATTTTTATGTTGATTTTGATGATAGTGTATTTTGTTGGGTTTGTATGATTCATTGATGCCTCTTGCATGATTTGAAGGTATATTTGAGTATTTTGTTGATTTAATATGATGAGGAATGGTTTAGTTTGAGTTAGAGAACCTGAGAACTCTATTTTTCTGCAAACTTACGTGTGGTAATCGATTACACGAGGCTTGTAATCGATTACCAAGCTCTTAAAGATACAAAATCGTGATTCCGAAAATCTGGTAATCGATTCCATCTGGTGTGTAATCGATTACAGAGATTCTGTTTAGCTTGTAATCGATTACAAGAGGAGTGTAATCGATTACCAAGCCTCTGATGTCACGAAATGGTGCTGCTGGGAATCACGTAATCGATTACAACTTGTGGGTAATCGATTACGGAGATTCTAACCAATTGGTAATCGATTACCACGGTTATGTAATCGATTACCAGAGCCTTGAAGTTTCGAAACGTGATTCTGGGAATCACGTAATTGATTATAATGAGATGGTAATCGATTACAGAGGTTCTGTTTCTCAAGTAATCGATTACAAGGGTGCTGTAATCGATTACCAAGGCCAAAAATGAGATTTTTGAGCTGAAAATGATTGAGATTATGGTTCTTTATCCTTTGTAATTCAAACATAACCTAAAAACCCTGGATTCAAGGATTTTACTTTACTAAATTATGACAGAAATGTGCATTCACCCCAATAGGGAAGAAATGATTTTGAATATGGAATCCTTGGATCCATGATTATGGAAATTGTGGTATGTGTGTAATGAGGAATGCATGTTGATGCTGAGAATTATTGATGTAGTACTCAATGAGATAAGGATGATGATGTGCCATTGAGGCAATGTTTTAAATAAATGTATTGTTGATATGTCATGTTGGACATTGAATAATGCTTATGTGCCATTGAGGAAAGGCTTATGCTGAATGCATCATTGATGAACATACATGATTGGACATTGTGTCGTCATGCATGCGTATTATCCGTGGGACATTGTTGAGAAGGCTATGTTGCCTAGGAGTTTGAATAACACCTATGTGCGGGTGCGAATAGACTAAGCGTAGGTGTCATATGTTGTTGACCCTGAGGGCGTCGGGGTGTGGGTGTCTCACAATGGGCAGTGGTAGCTCCACCGGGGCCGTGGGATAAACCAGTGCAACACACTGACGATCCTGACTGTGATATTTATTTGATTCTTGGTAATGCTAAGGTTGCTAGTTGGCTATGGATGATGTTAATTACTGCTCCTTGCTGTTTTACTCCTATTAATTACTTTCATGTGTTACTATACCTGTATGTGTTAACTGTGTCTTATGTGAGCGTATGACGCCATTTATTCTCTTGTTGCCTTGTTGGTACTGAAAGCTGGGAATCTCACCTCTTTCGGTACTTTTCTTTATTTTGAATTTCAGTTGAATCGTATGCTCTCTAGAAGACACTCGTCAGGAGAACAAGGAAGCTACTGAGTTTCAAGGTTTCTGGCCTTATCTCGATTAAGACCGAAGTTGTTGAGAATGTCTTTTCGCCCCCGTGGATTTTTTGGTTACGTGCGGATCAATATTCATGGTGGTCCGGATTGCTGGCATATCAACGTGCAGATGGATCGATGTGTGTACCACGGCGAATTGACGGTGTCTTTAGCATGGGGACGCTACACTGCTTCTATTTTTTATTTTCATGCTTTTGTGTGGTTAGAATTTTATATGCCTGTAAGAGATATGTGGGTGGATATGTACTATACCCCGCGTGACGACTCTTTCTTGTCTACTGCCCAGGCTCCTGCCCGCTGTTCTGTCGTCCCGATGGATGTCTCGTCGAACGACGAGGACCCTGAGGAGGATCCATCTACGGTTCCTTCTCACTCCAGGCAGTCTTAAGGCTGGTTGTAAATTGATGGCTACTGATGGCTATCTGTTTATTTTGAGGGAGCCTGACGTATTACTGGATGAGTGGGTAGATATATTTGTATCTCTTCGGGTAGGTACACATTTTGCTTTTTGTATATCTTTTTTTGGAAATGTAAATTAAACAGGCTCGTGCTTCTGGTATAAATTATGTAATTATCCATATTGTGTATGGTTGTATGTTTCATTCCTTGTTGATTTCTCTTTAACGTTTTTGATAAGAAGTTTTATGTGAAAGAGGAACTTTTAAATTTTAAATCAATCACGCGATATATTTACAAACAGGTGTATCTGTATATTCAATGGAAGTTTTAACCAGAATTATGTTAAAAAAAAAATGCTCAAATTTTCCGTAGTTATTTTTGTGTTGTTTCGCTATAGTGCGACGTTCCTTCTTCTCACCCGTTATGATACAAGGGAGAAAAAGGGGCGTTACATCTATAGCCCATAGTCTAATGTCGTGTAGTAGTACACAGTCCAATCGTCGTGTACTACAGGCATTGTACTAAACAGTCTTTACAAGATCTTGATTAAGTATAGTGCATGTCAAGATCATTAATATATTGCCAGTAACCACGACCCAGAGGAGCGATCAACCGTCCACATGTGGAATACTCCGCACACTAATGCCTCCAAGTCCACACAAGATGAATCACATTACGCTTATCACACCGTCAACACGGTGTAATTCGCCTCATCAATCAATCGCCAATATCAACCAAATTGGCACAACTCAATGCATGAATAAAACAATAATTACCAAATTACCTTTACTTAAAAAATATTATCATATTTACAAAAATACCCTTAACCTCAAAATTCCAATGTATAGTACGTCACCACTTGATAGTACCATACCTCCATATGTCTGGGTCCACCACTTTGGCCCGATAGCAAAACTTACTATTCCAATTAATTGCGTAGAAATTTTATCACGTTTTCACCATTTCGTCATTTTTTTACAAACGTTTTTAAATTGCATAAATATATTTTGCTGTTTTTAAAATCGTGTAGTATTTTTAAATCGTTTTCTCAATTGCACAAGATTATTAAATCGTTTTCTTGATCGAAAAGCTTTAAAATCTCTATTTTAAAATTACGTCAGCTATTTCTTATACTTTAAAACTACGTAGAATATTTTCCTTACGTTATAAATATTTTATAAAACGTTCTCTTTTATTTATCCGTTTTTAATAAAGTTTGACAGTATTTTGTCTATAACATCTATTAAAAATGAGTTTTCTACGTTTTTCCTCTAAAAATTCTTTTGTTTAGTTTATTACTACTAAATACACTTTGAAAATTTAAGTTATACTTTAAAACTCAAAGGTAAGCATTTTTCAAGAGTCTTGTTTATTTTTCTTCTATACTATATTTCAAATAAAATTAGTTTGCTTCTTTAATTCTTGAAAATTCATTACAAATGCATTCTTTTTAGGTAAAACATCAAATCTACACTTTAGAAAAATAAGTTTTGGATTGATTATGCATTTACAAGGCATGTTGGCTGAAATTAGTAAAACCTTGGCATTTGATCTTTGGATCATTTTCTACTTTCTAAATCATTTTAGATTTCATTAATTTATCTAATTCCATTAAATCTTTCCTTTAGAAAATTGTTAAGAACATTTTGGTTCTCTTTTCTTTGTTGAAGCTGAAAGCTCCATAGGTGTGTTCTTTGGAACACTCATGCAAACCTTACATGTTATTCATATCCTAATTAATAATCATGCATATATCACGCATGTAATATATTTTAAAGCTTATAGACATGCATACAAACAATATCAAACACAAATAGTAAAACATTTAAACAATCAAAACAAGTGAATCCTTATGGATTCTTCACACACATATAATCCATTTTCTAATCACCACACATGGTTGATGAGATTAAATCTCCCTCTTACCTTTAAGGAAGATAAAATCTTTTTTTTTCTCTCCTTCCTAGATGATTTCGTGATCTCCAAAGAAACCTAACATGCTCAAATAAATTTTTACAAGTTATAACCATAGGAGAAAAACATAAACCATGGATCAATCATGGCTTAGAACCTTGGAAATGAAGTTAGAAATGAAAAACAAGGATCTTCACCTTTTAGGAAAAACCTCCAAAGCAATTTTCCAAGCTTAAGAAGAAAAATTTTGGAAGAACTCTCAACTAGAGATGTTCTTAGAATGGTGTTTAGAGTTGAGAAATAAGGTTAGATAAAAATTTAGATGGGTGGATGGTAGTGTATGGTGCTTGGCCGAATGGTTCAAGGAAGAACAACAATGATGAGTTCTTGTTCTTGAAGAGAGAGAAGAGAGATTTAGTGTTAGCAAAGATGATGAATGAAGTGAAATGGCCTCCTAATGTGTGCATGGTCGTGGGGTTCATCCAAGAGGAGGTGGCCACTTTGTTTGACCTTCCAAGACTCCATCCTAGCCTTAGCTTGCATCAAGGGTTCACATGCAAAGGCTTCTCTCCCAAGCTTGCTTCTAATTGGCTCATTCAAGCCTTAGTCACATGTTCTTAAAAGTTCTACCCTAATGGTGATCATAGGTTATTAATCAAGTTACTAATCCTATTAAATTTCTATGCACACTTAATCTAACTTAATTAGGAAAATTAGTTACATTACTAACTACATAATTTTCTATGCTTGAATCAAATATTCTTGATTACTCTACACCCCACCAAAATCGTATGGCATTTAGAAAATTAACTAGGTTTATTTCCATTTAATTACTGCCTACACTTCCTAGAATAACCAAATTAGATTTAGGCTAATTAAATAAATTTTCTACTTACATTACTAATTAATTAGCATTCTTGTAACTAACCTTCAAGAGCCATTGATTAAATCAATGGTTGATATTAGGTAGAAGCTTCCAAATGATATGATCAAATCTAAGCCATTAGATCTCTTCTCCATGAAATCCTAGCCATTAGATGCATCTTCAAAAATAAAGGGTCAAGATCTTCTCTACATTCCTCCCATCCAATGGTCACAAATGATTCTAGCCATTTTGTGAGACCAATCTCCACCGTACATTAAATCAATGGTGGATATCCAAAGCCTTCCTTATTAAGCTTATCTTTACAACCATTGATTAGATCAACGGTTGATATTCAAAACTAAACCTTCTCATCCAACGGTGCAAATCAAGTCAAGCCCTCTTTGTTGACTAATTCCTATTGGCTTAAAAATAAATCAAGCCATCAACGTTGACTACATTTTCTAAACGTGGGTCCCGTAAACCAATTGTGAGTCCTACAGACTTTTTCGGGTCCATAGTCGTTTTATTTGTACTGACTAATAAAATAATATTATAAAAATATAAAATTATTTTATTGTACAGATAAATTCTAAAAATTAAAAGATTGATACACATATCATTCGGAATTGGGTTTAGTAAGATCCCCCAGCTCCGAATAATTAAAATAAGATTTCCCCGGCCTGAAAATTATTATTTTCTTGACTCGGAGTAAATCACACAAAACACTCGAATATGAACACGAAACAGTCAAATAAATTTTATAACACAGAAAAACATAAAACAATACAATCAGGACAAAACTATCATTTACCCAAAAGTTGGGATGTTACAGCAGATCTTCTAGAACGTTCATCTTTGAAATGGAATAGAAAATCTTGGTATCAAGTGCACATGCATTGTGAGTCGGCATTGTGAGTCGGCTTTGTGAGTCGGCATTATGAGTCTGCATATCATATGGCACTCATTTATATGATGATTATACGATTGTTTTATTGATGTCATGATTATCCGAAATGTTTTAATTGATCATTATCTGAGACTCTGTTACTATTTCTTTTACCGTATGTGACTATTACTGTTTGATGTTGTTGCTCTGCTATGTGGGCGTTGATGGGATATAATTATATTTAAAAGTTTCAAACCCAAGTGTAGGTTGTCTCAAGTAATTAATTCTCAGGAGTCCGAGATCGATCCACAGGGAATTGATGAAAGAAAACTAATTAATTAAGGTAAGGAGCAGATTTGTCACAAAATTAAAGATGATATAAGTTGTTCACAAATGAAAAGGATTTGTTTAGGTTAGGAGATCCACTCTTGGTAATAAATTAAAAATAAGATTATTTCGTTTTATAACTCAATTGAAATCATGCAAAATGAAGATTCCAATCGGAAGATTTTACATTCAAAGTTCAATCATGTAATCATATTATGGTTCCAATAATTATCAACTAATACTTGTAAATCGTCAAAAGCATCCATTGTGCCAATCTTATTGTCTACAATGGATCAAGATATTCATTATACAAGAAGAGTTTCTAAATTAATTAGAAACAACATACAACACATATTATATCTGCTTCATAATATATCATTTAAGTACAAGAAAGAAATTTATCTAACCTTAACTTATTACCAAGTGTTTCACCTTTTTACCCAAGCAAGATGAAGATTAATTAGACATGAGAAAGAAGAAAAGAAAAAGAAAAGAAAAAGGAAAATAATGAAGAGAGAGAGAGTTTTCGTAACTCTCTCTTCTGGAAAGAAAACTAAAAACCAGAGAACCCCCCCTTTTCCTCTGCTGAACGCTCCTCCTGAATGTCCAATTTATAGAAAATTTTAGCATCTACAGTAACTTGATGATATCATGCTAACATTATGCTATAGTATTTTATAGTATTTTGATGAAGTCGTAGTCACGCCACGGTGTGAGGAAACACATGTATGTCATCTTAGCTTGTTTTCATCCAAATGTATTAAATTCCTTGATGATATCATTGCAGAAAATGAAGTTAATTCACTCGAATTTGATTGTATTTGAGCATGCTATCCCTAAGTTTTCAAGGTCCTAAGTTCAATATTTGCATGACTTTGGTGAATTAAGCTTGTTGATTCAAATGATTTATAATTGAATCTTTGAAGATCTTGTTGATCGAAGTTGGATGAATTGTGATTTGATGGACTTTATCATTGTTTTGATATAGGTATTCAAGATGAGAAAGGCCTTGGAAGGGATGAGGAAAGTGAAGAGAGGCCCAAAGTGTGAAGAAATCATCAAGGGAAGGTGCTTCCAACCCACGCCTAGGCGTGACAAATCCAAGCCTAGGCGTGGCCCTTGCAGTTTCTCAGGGATTAGAAGCAGAGACACCCACGCCTAGGCGTGGTTAACTCACGCCTAGGCGTAACAAACTCAGTTTTCAGGGAGATTCAGACAGAGACCTCCACGCCTAGGCGTGGTGAAGTCAAGCCTAGGCGTGGCAAGCCGAGGAGGCACGTGATTCATAACCACGCCTAGGCGTGGTAAATCCACGCCTAGGCGTGAGTAAAATCCTGGCACACGAATTTTACCCTTATATTCTGATTTTTGGGAGGATAAAGGGGATCTTCAGTTCTAACCTAACCACAAATTCCAGAGAGCAAGAGAGAGGAAGAGGAATACACTTGGATTGAAGGTGACTAAAGGAAGAATCAAGAAGAAGGAGGAAGATCAAGCTTGGAATCTCTCCAATTTTTGTTCATTCTTTCCCCTTTCTCCTTGATTTGTAACATGATGAATCATTTGATTACATTTGTTTTCTTCTCCTTGATAATGTGTAACTAAACTCTAATCTAGGGGCTCTATAGAATCTTGCTATGAATTTGATTAATTTGTAATTAGTTGAGTATCCTTTCAATGAAATTGGTTTTGTTCATCCATATCTATGCTTAGTGCTTGTTATTGATTGGCCATCAATTGCATGATTTTTAATATTCCAATTGAACTAGAAATAGGGTGTTGTGAATATGGATATGGTATGGTTGATGTATGTTTAACTAAGGGGATGGACACATACCCTTTGGTCATGCATGGCAAGTGTTTGATAATTGGCCTCAATGAGTGAATCTTATGTTGCTTCACATGGACACATAGTGGAATAGCTAGGGTTCACATGGGTAATTGTCCTAGACATAGGCTCTTATCTATTAATGATTATTAGCCAACATATATCAATTCATTGATAGGTGCTTGTTAATTGCAATTAATCATTGAAATAGCAAGTGAATAGGGACCCCTAGGTTTTAATCATTCTCATCTTCTCTTGTGGAATTAGTGTTTGGTGTTTTCTTATTTTGTTTCCTTTAAGTTGTTACTTAAATTGCAACCCACTCTCTTTCGTTTGCTTGGATAAAAATTTGTGAATATTAGTTAAGTTTAACATTCTTCTAAATTATTCAATCCTTTGGGACACGATACTCTAACTCTCCTTTATATTACTTGTCGACCCGTGCGCTTGCGGATTTACGGTCACAACAAGTTTTTGGCGCCGTTGCCGGGGATTGAGTTTAGATTTTGTGTTATTTCTTACATCTATTCACAATTCTTATTTCAAGTTTCGTTTGTTTTGTTTTGCATTTTTTTGATTTTCAGGTACTTGGCTCTTGTATGCGAAGAACTCAAGGAGTGTCTCGATTTCCTTACGATCCTGAGATTGAAAGGACATTTCGTAGATTGCTAAGAGAACAACAAGTACAAGAACAAGCACTAAATTTGGTTAGTGAATCTGAGATGGCGAAGGAGGCAAATACTGGAAGACCATTGAGGGAATATGCCACCCCAAGTGCTAGAGAAATCCGATCTAGCATTAGAAGGCCAGCTGTCCAAGCACAGACCTTTGAGATCAAGCCTGCTATTATTCAGATGGTTCAACAAAATGTGCAGTTTGGAGATTTACCCCATGAAGATCCTAATGCTCATCTAGCCAATTTCCTGGAGATATGTGATACTTTCAAGCATCATGGGATGACTGACGATGCAGCTCGCTTAAGGCTCTTCTCTTTTTCATTGAGGGATAGGGCCAAGGCATGGCTTCATTCTTTACCAGAACATTCTATCACTACCTGGGAAGAGCTGGCTCAGAAGTTCTTGGACCGATTCTTTCCTCCCATGAAGGCAATGAAGTACAGAAATGACATCTTGTCCTTCAGGCAATTTGAAGGAGAAACTTTATATGAAGCATGGGAGCGATTTAAAGATTTGCTAAGGAAGTGCCCCCACCATGGCATAGCAAAATGGATGTTGGTTCATACTTTCTACAATAGCTTGACAACCTCCATTCGTTCCATAATTGATGCAGCAGCTGGAGGGGCACTTATGAGCAAGACTGTGGATGCAGCCTATGACTTGTTGGAAGAAATGGCTAACAATAATTATCAGTGGCCAGCAGAGAGAGTTACTCCTAGGAGAGCGGCAGCCGGGATACATGAAGTTGATGCTATCACATCACTTTCCGCTCAAGTGGCAGCACTCTCTAAGAAGTTGGACACTATGACAGTCAACTCAGTTGCAAGCGGAGCTAATATCACAGCTGAGATTTGTGATCATTGTGGGGATCATCACTCCACTGCTAATTGTACGGCTAGCTTGGAAAGTGTACAATATGCTAGTCAATTCCGTCAACCAGGTCACAACACTGCGTTTGGAAATACTTATAACTCCAGTTGGCAAAACCATCCTAATCTCTCATGGGGTGAAAATGTTCAAGGCTCTTCCTCGTCTCATCAGCATAATCAAGCACCTCGTGCTCCTCCAGGCTTTCAACAACAGAGCCCCCTTCAAGCCCAAACTTCAACATCGACTTCAACTTCTAATTTGGAGAAGATGTTTGCTCAGTTTATGACCAGTCAACAAGATTACATGACTAAGACTGATTCAAGGCTAGCATCCCACGATGCTTTAATGCAAAGTCAAGCAGCTTCTTTGAGGAATCTTGAGACTCAAGTGGGTCAACTTGCCCAAGCTCTAAATAACAGACCCCAAGGGAATTTTCCAAGTGACACCATCAACAATCCCAAGGGTGCATCTAATGAGCATTGCAAGGTTATCTCATTGAGGAGTGGGAAGGAGATAGAAGGTAATCCAATGACCAAACAACTTGAAGAAGAAATTGAGGTGGCTCAAGATGAAAAGGTTGTGAGCAAAGAGGTTGAGAAAAATGAGAAAATGGCTAGGGAAAGGGTTGAAGACAAGAAGAAGGAGGACAAGCCCTTAACATCACCTCCACATTTTCCTAACCGGCTAGCAAAGCAGAAGCTTGATGCTCAGTTCCAAAAATTCTTGGAAATTTTCAAGAAGCTTCACATCAACATTCCATTTGCTGAGGCGTTAGAACAAATGCCGAGTTATGTGAAGTTCATGAAAGACATCTTGTCCAAGAAGAGGAAATTGGGGGATTATGAGACCGTAGCTCTCACAGAGGAGTGTAGTGCAATCTTGCAGAATAAGCTACCTCCCAAATTGAAAGACCCCGGGAGCTTCACCATTCCATGTACAATCGGGAGTCAATTCTTTGGAAAAGCCTTGTGTGATCTAGGGGCAAGCATAAACTTGATGCCCTTATCCATCTTTCAAAGGCTAGGTTTGGGGGAGGCGAAGCCGACTTCAGTTACCTTGCAGCTGGCTGACCGTTCTCTCACATACCCTAAAGGGGTCATAGAAGATGTATTGGTCAAGGTGGACAAGTTCATCTTTCTAGCGGATTTCATCATTCTAGACATGGAAGAGGACCGCAATGTGCCTTTGATTCTTGGGAGACCCTTCCTGGCTACGGGTAAGACTATGATCGATGTCCAAAAAGGTGAGCTTACAATGCAGGTCAATGAGGATAAGGTAACTTTTAACATTTACAAATCCATGAAATTTCCCAATGACCATGAAGAATGTTCTTACCTGGGTATGATTGATCAAGTAGTTAATACTGCATTCCATACTAATTTCATTGATGATCCCTTGCTTTATCATTAACATCCATACATGAGCATGTAGATAGGGATGATGTGATGGAATGTATTAAACTGCTTGACGTGTCTGCTAAGTTTTACAGAAGACCAGGTTTTGAACCATTGAACATACCCTCTGATAAGCTCAGTCTCCAACCCTCTGTAATAGTTCCACCCAAGCTAAAACTCAAGCCACTGCCTGATCATTTGAGGTATTCATACCTGGGGGAGGAGTCCACATTGCCAGTTATCATCTCCTCATCCTTGTCAGAAGAGCAAGAATCCAAGTTGCTCAGAGTGCTTAGAGAATACAAACAGGCCTTGGGGTGGTCCATTGCAGATATCAGGGGTATTAGCCCCACCATTTGCATGCACAAAATATTGTTGGAAGCTGACCATAAGCCAACCATTGAACATCAGAGGCGCCTAAATCCCATCATGAAGGAGGTTGTCAAAAAGGAGATTATCAAGTGGCTGGATGCGGGTATCATATACCCTATTTCTGATAGCAAATGGGTGAGCCCAGTTCAGTGTGTGCCCAAGAAAGGTGGAATGACAGTTGTAGCAAATGAGAATAATGATTTGATTCCCACCAGGACTGTCACTGGATGGCGCATATGCATGGATTACAGGAAGCTTAACACTGCAACCAGAAAGGATCATTTTCCATTGCCATTTATTGATCAGATGCTGGATAGGTTAGCAGGTCATGAATTTTACTGTTTCTTGGATGGGTACTCGGGCTACAATCAGATAGCGATTGCCCCGGATGATCAAGAGAAAACAACATTCACCTGCCCTTATGGTACTTATGCTTTCAGAAGAATGCCCTTCGGGTTGTGCAACGCTCCTGCTACTTTTCAGAGGTGTATGATGGCCATTTTCACTGATATGGTAGAGAATTGCTTGGAGATATTCATGGACGATTTCTCTGTTTTTGGTGATTCCTTTGATGGTTGTCTTCAGAACTTGGCCCTAGTGTTGCAAAGGTGCGAGGAAACCAATTTGGTGCTCAATTGGGAGAAGTGCCATTTTATGGTCCAAGAGGGAATAGTACTTGGTCATAGAGTGTCATCTAAAGGAATGGAAGTGGACCGAGCTAAATTGAAGTGATTGAGAAACTTCCTCCACCAATTTCAGTGAAGGGAGTTAGGAGCTTCCTTGGTCATGCTGGATTCTATCGACGGTTCATCAAAGACTTCTCTAAGCTTGCTAAATCGTTGTGTAACTTGCTGGAAAAAGATGTGGTTTTCAAGTTTGATGAAGCTTGTATGGAAGCCTTTGTGGAATTGAAGAAGAGGCTTATCTCTGCACCCATTATCACTACTCCAGATTGGACCTTACCATTTGAGCTTATGTGTGACGCTAGTGGCTATGCAATTGGAGCAGTGTTGGGCCAAAGGAAGAACAAAATCTTTCATTCCATCTATTATGCAAGCCAGACACTCAATGATGCTCAGTTGAACTACACCACCATTGAGAAGGAACTCCTTGCTGTAGTGTTTGCTTTTGACAAGTTCAGAGCATATTTGGTTGGCACCAAAGTCATTGTCTTCACAGATCACTCTGCTATCAAGTATCTAATAAGCAAAAAGGATGCCAAGCCAAGGTTGATTCGTTGGGTATTATTATTACAAGAGTTTGATCTTGAGATCAGAGATCGAAAGGGTGCTGAAAATCAGGTGGCTGATCATCTTTCCAGGTTAGAGAATGAGAAGTATCAGCAAGACCCAGCCTTGATTGGTGAGTCATTTCCAGATGAACAGTTATTTGCAGTGTTTGCTAGTTCAGATCCATGGTATGCTGATTTTGCTAACTACATAGTGAGTGGATTGGTGCCATCTGAATTGTCTTATCATCAGAAAAAGAAGTTTCTTCATGATGTCAGAAATTTTATTTGGGAAGAGCCATTTCTCTTTAAGCAGTGTGCTGATCAAGTGCTTAGAAGATGCATTCCTATGGAGGAGACTAGTGCGATACTTGAGCAATGTCATGCTTCACCATATGGAGGTCACTATGGGGGTGAAAGAACAGCGGCTAAGGTGTTGCAATCAGGCTTCTATTGGCCTTCTCTATTTCGAGATTCTTACTCCTTTGCAGCTAATTGTGACCGTTGTTAACGGACTGGAAATATCTCAAAGAGGAATGAGATGCCCTTGAACTCCATTTTGGAAGTGGAACTCTTTGATGTGTGGGGCATAGACTTTATGGGGCCCTTTGTATCATCTTTTGGCAACCATTATATTCTTGTAGCGGTGGATTATGTGTCGAAGTGGGTGGAAGCCTGTGCCTTACCCACTAGTGACTCTAAGGTGGTCCTGGTTTTTCTGAAAAAGAACATTTTCTCAAGGTTTGGCACCCCTCGTGCTATTATTAGTGATGGAGGATCTCATTTCTGCAACAAGTACTTTGCTGCATTGCTCGCCAAATATGGGGTGACACATAGGGTAGCCACAGCCTACCATCCACAATCAAGTGGACAAGCAGAGGTTTCTAATAGGGAGTTGAAGCGGATTCTGGAGAAAACTGTGAGTCCTTCTAGGAAGGATTAGTCAAAGAAGCTGGATAACGCTCTTTGGGCATATCGCACTGCTTACAAAACCCCTCTTGGCATGTCCCCCTATCAACTAGTTTTTGGCAAGGCATGTCACCTTCCTGTTGAGCTTGAGCATCATGCTTATTGGGCCATCAAGAGATTGAATTGGGATTCTGAAGCCTGTGGAGAGAAACGATTGTTGCAACTCAATGCACTTGAGGAATTTCGTCTCCAAGCATATGAAAATGCCAAGTTATACAAGGACAAGGTGAAGAAGTGGCATGACAATCGTATTATCCCAAGAAACTTTGCATCGGGGCAGAAGGTTCTCCTGTTCAACTCAAGGCTTAAACTATTTCCTGGCAAGCTCAAATCTAGATGGTCAGGTCCATTTTTGGTTGTGGAAGTTTTTCCTCATGGTGCCGTAACCTTGGAAGACCCAGTTTCAAAGTCAACCTTCAAGGTCAATGGTCAGCGGCTCAAGCCCTACTTAGGTGGTGAGGTGGAGAGGCACAAAACCTCACTTACCCTTGCTCCTCCATCCTGAGTGTCTGCAAAGTCCAGCCAGGACTATAAATAAGGCGTTTTTTGGGAGGCAACCCAATTTCTTAACCCTATCTCTTAGCTTAGGACATTTTTATGCATGAATTTTCATTTTGTCATCTTGCTTTGTTTTTGTTTTATTGTTTTATAGTGTTTGTTTTTCAATTTGGTGCTTTGATTGCTCTTGTCATTCCTATCTTTGTTCTTAGATGTTTGAGAATAAGGAGGGTGTGTTTGATGCATGGATGTGGGGTATCTCGGTGTTCTTTGTTCAGATTTGAGATCCTGAGTCCCACGCCTAGGCGTGGTTTTTACACGCCTAAGTGTGATGGTCTCAGCTGCTTTTGGGGAAATTTTCCAGAGAGATCCACGCCTAGGCGTGGATTATACACGCTTAGGCGTGGTACTCTCTACGTTTTCAGTCAGTTTAGCCCGCAAGCATCACGCCTAGGCGTGTGTTTTCCATGCCTAGGCTTAGTATGGCTAAAATTTAAAAAAAAAATTAAAAAAAATATTAAAAATTAAAAATTAAAAATAAAAAAAATTAAAATTAATTAAAAAATTAAACCACGCCTAGGCGTGGTAATGCCAAGCCAGGCGTGGTAATGCCAAGCCTAGGCGTGGTAATGCCAAGTAGGCGTGGTGTGCATTCTTGCCGCACAAAACGCAGATTTTGTCTTTTCCTTCCTATTCCCCCTCTCAAATCCCTAACCCCTTTTTTTCGATTTCTTCCCACCCTCCACCAAAACACCATCACCGTAACCCCTTCCAATCTTCTCACCCTCCTTCACCTAAACCATCATAGCTTCTTTCCTCCTTCTTCTTTCCTCCTCTCCACCCACATTTCCCCCACCCAATAGCCACCGTAAACCCCTCTTCTCAGCCATCACCGTATCTCCACCCACATTTCCCCCACCCAACAGCCACCGTACCCTTCCTTCACCATATCCAAATCTTCACCTTTTCTCCGCCCTCTTCTCCATCCACATTTCCCCCACCCAACAACCACCGTACCTGCCCTATCGTAAACCCCTCTTGTTGATTTTGGTATTGGGTTTGATTTTGTCTTCTCTGTTACGTGGTTTTTGGGTACTGCGTGACATTGGTGCTTCATTCACGGTGAGTTCCACATTTTTGACTTCCGAGTTGTCTAACTATTGTGGCTGTTCCCATTTGTGATTAAATTGTTCACCATATGAGGTAGTTGAATATGTTGTGATCACTGTGATTCTGAGATGCTCTGTTTCCACGATTAACATGTTGAATATTTTTGAAATGTGTAGCATTGTCCTATCTTCTGCTATGCTCTGTTTCCACATGGCTATTTTTTTTGGGTTGATATATTGCTCATCAAGGGTCACACTGTGTTAACGTGGTTGAATATTTCTGGTAGTGTGAATTCTGCATTTTTATTCAGCACTCTGGAATTCTTGATTTTTTTTAATGGTATGGCTGCTGATATACTTATTTTTGCTCAATGACTCTAGTAATTTCGGAGTTGTTAATCGTGTGACTATTGCGATTTTTAGGGTGGGGCTAGGATTTGGTTACACTATGTTAATTGGTTGGGTTGAGTGTGAATTGCTTGGGTTGTGAATCATCTGTGATTAGCTCTGTTGTGCTTTGGTAGTGCTATGACCTGGCTTTATTTTGTTATGTTGAATGCTAGGATTTAATGCATCTAAGTTGTGATTGTTGCTTGGGCTATTATTTGGTTAACCTTGTGGTTTGGTTGGATAGTGACTAGGTTTGACTAGGAGTTAACTAAACTATGGATTTACATTGATTGATTTAGAATTGTGCCCTTTGCATATCTGGGTTGTGCATGATTGATGTCTTTGATCTTTGTTATGTGATTGGAGGATGTTAATTTATATGGTCATCATGCTTGAGCTCGAGTTATCATTTTGAGTTGTCTCGAAAGATCTTCTCGTCACTTTTGGGGTTGAATTGTTGATTTGGGCGAGCTTTGGGCTACATGGTTGCATGAGTGACATTTGTGAATGATTGGGCTTATTGTTTGCATTGCCAACTGTTCTAATTGGATATGACTGCTTACATTGAGTGCTTGATTCTTGTTCAATGGTCATAACAGGGATTAAATTCTTTTCAGGTATCCTCTAACCATGTCAAAGCGTCCAAGGAAAACTGTTGAGGCCGGACCAAGCCAGGCTGAGGATGGTGATGAAATTCCAGTTTTTGACCCAGCCTACTTTACAACGCAGGATGCTTTTGACTATTTCTGGCAGCATTTGCGCAAGATTAACATCATACCAGAGAGGGGCTTCCATGGTATTAATGTGGCACGCTATCCTGCCATTTCCGATGCCACTGAAGCACTCCACTGGATGACCTTTGCTGAGCATCCCTCTGAGGAACCTGTGGCGGCTATAGTAAAGGAATTCTACGCCAATGCGCATGCTGAGAAGCGCTCCATTTCCACTACCAGAGTCAGAAGGAAGGTAGTTGATTACTCTGTGGATCGCATTCGGCAGATTATGGACCTTGGCCCTCCTCCTCTTCAGTGTGCTTACAGGACTTTACAGTTACCTGAAGAGGAGGGAGGAACACCATTCAGCACTGTCATGACCAGTATCTGTGATCCGGCCTTCCCGATTCAGGTTCAGCGGAACTCAGACCGCTCCATCAGATTCATCAAACAGGAGAGTTTGCGCCGTGAGCTGCGCCCTTGGAATCATTTTGTGTGCTCCTGCTTGCTCCCCACTGAGCACCGGTCAGAGATTTATCCAGAGCGGGCGTACATGTTGTATGCGATCCACAGTCTGCAGCAGGTGGACACTGCTCAGATACTTTACGATCAGATCAGACTGTGCATCACCTCCCGGCTCAAATCGCTTTTCTTCCCCTTCCTCATTTGTCAGCTTTGTGAGAGAGCTCACGTCAGATGGAAGGATACTGAGGTGCGCGTCAAGCTGAAGACTCCGATGACGGAGAGGGCAGTTCAGACGATCATGACTGCCCAGGAGAAGCGCAGGCAAGCCCCTGCTCAGCCCCTAGCTGCAGAGCCCGAGCCTGCTCCTATATCAGCTCCACAGCCTGCCCCACACCTGTCCCACAGCCCTAATGCAGTCTTTGACGCTGCTTGGGCTGCCTCTGTTGATCAGCGCCTGGATAGGCAGCAGGAGATGCTGACTAGGCAGCAGGAGATGCTGACTACGTAGCAAGAGATGCTGGCTGCGATGTACCAGGGCATTCATTGGATAGCTTTGGGTCAGGGGCGCCCAATGGATGATTTTCTAGCATTTCCTCCTTTTGCAGCCCCACCAGTGGCAGCTTCACCTCCTCCTCCTCCTCCTTCACCAGCTGATGATGCGGATATGGGCGCGGAGGGCGATGACCTATTTGATGAGGAGGACTTGTTTTGAGGCGCCAGGGCCCTTGTTTTCTTGCTCTTTCTGCTTTATTTTTTTCTGTTTTTCATTTCAGTCCATTGTACATACTTTATTGAAAAAACTTGATTTCTTTTGGATACAGTGGGACACTGCTTATCTTAGGTTTGGGGGGGGATTGGATTGATGATCTTCTTGTGACTGCTTGTTAAATCATTGTTTGGACATATATATATATATATATATGTATTGATTCCCTTCTCTTCGGATCTGAGTGAGCATGATTTTGCCTTGAGGGTTGCGTGAATTAGGAATTGAATGGATGAGTGTGTGTTGAGGTAGGTTGAACTTGTGCATGCTTGATTTCTGATTAGAATATCTAATGATTCTATGGATCATATATACACCTCACTGCTTGGGAACTCATTTGTAAAAATCCAAGATTGTGTGCTTGCACTTATTGCCATAATTGCGTGTGAGAGAAAATCCCGGTTGCATGTGTGGTGGATTCTAAAATATGAATGAAATGCATGGTTGGATAAATTTATGAGTGGCATGTGTGAAGTCTATTTGCATCTTAGAAGCTTGTCTAATTCCCTTTTGAGGCGAAATCCTAGGCAATGCGTTTTCAAGCCAACCTTGAGTGAATGAGTTCCCTAGTACCCCCTTTTGAAGCCTAATGTACGTGTGTGTGGCCTAATTTTCATTTCTTTAACCTTAATCTCTACCCTCTTAACCCATGCTTGTGAAAGAAAGATCTCTCCCCCTCAATACAGGTCCCTTGTTGAGCACATGATTGAGCAGTTCTGTTGTTTTGAGCCATAGTGTTTTGCATGATGCTAAGAATCCAGGAATTTGTGTTTACTAGCTTTCATTCAAAAATGGTATATATTTATATAAAAAAAATAGAGAAAAAGAAAAAGAAGAAAGAAAATAAATAAGTGGGCTGTTGTGTGAATTGAAGCCCTTTTTGCAATGAAAATAAGGTTGTATGTATGATCTTAGAAATATATAAAAAAAAAATTGAAATGATGAGAAAAATGGAATAAAGAAAGTTGATTCTTCAATTTGGATTCTGTTTGTGTATCTACATGCTTGGCTTGGTTCAATAGAAGTGGTTGATTATGTGCTTGATATTTGAATTCAAATCCTTTCCCTTCTTTCTTAGCCACTACCCCTAGCCCTTCATTACAAGCTTAAAAGACCCTCATGATCTTTGATTCTGTCTTGCCTACATTAGTGGAGAAAGGGATGCAGAACATTCTTTTGAGAGTGCATGTGCATTTTATAAATTCATCCATCTTGCTCTTCATGATTAGGAAAGGGTCTTAAATACATGGGCTTAGGAAATCTTTCATGCACAAAAAATGGCATTCAAGGGTGATCACAATAGTTGGGAATTTCTTGCATGTGTGGACCTTGTTGGGAGGTTGTGAAGTGATTTCTGAGGGTATAAATGATAATTGGAAGCTGGGTTTGCTCTAGTTCAAATTGCCTCATGTTTCTTGTCCTTTGAATTGGATTGTAATTCCTTTTCCTGCTTGGATTAGTTTGCTCGAGGACTAGCAAAACTTTAGGTTTGGGGGTGTGATAACTTCAGAAAATGAAGTTAATTCACTTGAAATTGATTGTATTTGAGCATGCTATCCCTAAGTTTTCAAGGTCCTAAGTTCAATATTTGCATGACTTTGGTGAATTAAGCTTGTTGATTCAAATGATTTATAATTGAATCTTTGAAGATCTTGTTGATCGAAGTTGGATGAATTGTGATTTGATGGACTTTATCATTGTTTTGATATAGGTATTCAAGATGAGAAAGGCCTTGGAAGGGATGAGGAAAGTGAAGAGAGGCCCAAAGTGTGAAGAAATCATCAAGGGAAGGTGCTTCCAACCCACGCCTAGGCGTGACAAATCCAAGCCTAGGCGTGGCCCTTGCAGTTTCTCAGGGATTAGAAGCAGAGACACCCACGCCTAGGCGTGGTTAACTCACGCCTAGGCGTAACAAACTCAGTTTTCAGGGAGATTCAGACAGAGACCTCCACGCCTAGGCGTGGTGAAGTCAAGCCTAGGCGTGGCAAGCTGAGGACAGGCACGTGATTCATAACCACGCCTAGGCGTGGTAAATCCACGCCTAGGCGTGAGTAAAATCCTGGCACACGAATTTTACCCTTATATTCTGATTTTTGGGAGGATTAAGGGGATCTTCAGTTCTAACCTAACCACGAATTCCAGAGAGCAAGAGAGAGGAAGAGGAATACACTTGGATTGAAGGTGACTAAAGGAAGAATCAAGAAGAAGGAGGAAGATCAAGCTTGGAATCTCTCCAATTTTTGTTCATTCTTTCCCCTTTCTCCTTGATTTGTAACATGATGAATCATTTGATTACATTTGTTTTCTTCTCCTTGATAATGTGTAACTAAACTCTAATCTAGGGGCTCTCTAGAATCTTGCTATGAATTTGATTAATTTGTAATTAGTTGAGTATCCTTTCAATGAAATTGGTTTTGTTCATCCATATCTATGCTTAGTGCTTGTTATTGATTGGCCATCAATTGCATGATTTTTAATATTCCAATTGAACTAGAAATAAGGTGTTGTGAATATGGATATGGTATGGTTGATGTATGTTTAACTAAGGGGATGGACACATACCCTTTGGTCATGCATGGCAAGTGTTTGATAATTGGCCTCAATGAGTGAATCTTATGTTGCTTCACATGGACACATAGTGGAATAGCTAGGGTTCACATGGGTAATTGTCCTAGACATAGGCTCTTATCTATTGATGATTATTAGCCAACATATATCAATTCATTGATAGGTGCTTGTTAATTGCAATTAATCATTGAAATAGCAAGTGAATAGGGACCCCTAGGTTTTAATCATTCTCATCTTCTCTTGTGGAATTAGTGTTTGGTGTTTTCTTATTTTGTTTCATTTAAGTTGTTACTTAAATTGCAACCCACTCTCTTTCGTTTGCTTGGATAAAAATTTGTGAATATTAGTTAAGTTTAACATTCTTCTAAATTATTCAATCCTTTGGGACACGATATTCTAACTCTCCTTTATATTACATGTCGACCCGTGCGCTTGCGGATTTACGGTCACAACAAAGATATTAGTGAAGATTCATTTAACATTCACTCTTAAATACAGGCAGTTAAATAATAAAAAGTCATAAAAATCAACTCCAATCACACCCCCACACTTGAGCTTTTGCTGCAACGCACCTAGATATAACAACCGCGGCACAATCGTCATTACACCACAGTTACTAAATCCAAGTGTGTCACAGTCATGATAACAGTCATTCAAATTCTTAGGAGTCTATATATATGTATATTTTTGACAATATGCATAAGTAGAAAATACGAGCCTCGAATGAAATATAAATATATTTGACCCATAATACAACCACAAAATAGAATCATTTCTTTTTTTATATTTTATAGTCAATTTACACAAAGCACTGATAACATAGGATGTAATAATTACAGAATCAAATAAAATACAGCTGGAATAAAACACGTAAAAGGGGAGAAGTAATAACCCAGGGATGGGTACTACCAGCAGACAAGCCGCAACCCCATATGCATATGACACTCGGCGTCCCAGTTGACACAACAGGCATCAATGCCTCCACGCAGCTGCACTCCTACGAAATCGAAGAAATCTTGCCAGGTTCCTAACCCCATCGGCAAGGAGTGGTTCCTCATCATCTTCTTCACGATCTTTTATCAAATATGAATATAAAACAGCAATACAGAAATATAGGAAAGAGGTGAGACACCCGTCTTTCATTACCACTATTGGCAGCAAGAAAATAGCACAGCGCAAAGCGCCCACCGATTCAATACAGTTCATATATTTATCAATAACAACAGCGGAAATTATAACAAAAGCAATTCAATTCTAAGCAATAATCAGAGTCAATAACAACAGTGATATTTATAGTAAGGGTAGAATAACAGTAAGCAATAGCAGGCAGATTACAATAGTATTTCTAGAAATCAACACAACAATCAGATAATCATTCACAGGTATTCATGCTCAACAGTTTATAAGACCAGTAATGAACGATGCATAATGCATGCTTTCCCAATTCTTACTCCGTGGAGCTAGACTCAAACAAGCGGAGAGAAAGATCAGGAGACATGTCTGTAACTCGGCTGCCGAGGCCAGTGCTATCAATAAATTTTCTCGTGCGCAATCATGGCATTGTACAGATATTCTCACTAGATCACGATGTAGGATAGTGTCAAGTCCGGATCGTTGGTGTATTTGCATCGGTTTGCCCCACGGCATAGAGGAGCTCTAAACTGTCCATGTGAGGGACCCGCACCCCGACGCTCCCGAGGTCATAACACGACCCACACTTGTCTACTCGCACCCGCACTAAGGTGTGTTCAATCTCCTAGGCAACTTGGCCTTACAACAGTCCACAAGACATTCATAATGCATAAGACTCTATGCATGAACATGTATGATCATCAATGATGCATTCAACATAAGCATTGCCTCAATGGCACATCATCATTTCTTATCTTATTGAATACTGAATCAATAACTGCATAACCCACATAGGGAATCACACTTGCATCAATAATTCTCACTAGGAATATATGTTCCTACATACCATAATTTCCATGTCATGGATCCAAGAATTCCATTTTCAAAATCGTTTCTTCTCTATTGGTATGAATACATATTCTTATCGCATTTAAGCAAAGTCAAATCCTTAAATCCAGGGTTTTTAGGTTATGTTTGAGTTACAAAGGACAAAGAACCATAATCTCAATCATTTCCAGCTCAAAAATCTCATTTTTGGGTCTTGGTAATCGATTACATCACCCTGGTAATCGATTGCCAATGAAACAGAATCTCTATAATCGATTACAATCTCATTGTAATCGATTACATGATTCCCAGAACCACAAGTCATAACTTCAAGGCTCTGGTAATCGATTACACAGACGTGGTAATCGATTACCAATTGGACGAACCTCCGTAATCGATTACCCACAAGTTGTAATCGATTACGTGATTGCCAGAAGCACCATTTCATAACATCATAGGCTTGGTAATCGATTACACCATTCTTGTAATCAATTACAAGCTAGACAAAATCTCTGTAATTGATTACACACAAGATGTAATCGATTACCAAATTTCCAGAATCATAATTTCGTACCCTTAAGAGCTTGGTAATCGATTACAAGCCCCGTGTAATCGATTACCACGCGTAAACTTGCAGAAAACATAGTTCTCAGGTCCTTTAACTCAAACCAAACGAATCCTTATCATATTTAATTATCAAGATACTCAAATATACCTTCAAATCATGCAAGAGGCATCAATAAATCATACAAATTCAACAAAATGCAATATCATCAAGAACAACATAAAAATGAGAGAACTTTATGCATGGATTCAGAAATTAATAACAACACACATACAAGACATTCCCTTACTACTAAGATTGGTTGAAGAGAATCATCTCCCTTTTACCTATTTGGAAGACAACACAAGGTGTTACCTCTTCTTGCCCTAGATTTCGTTTTCCCTTCAAGAAGAACACCAATGTGAGTGATTTCCATAATGTTCACTTAAACCATGAAAAAAATGAGTTCTTGATCACATAAGTGACTAAGAAAAACGAAAATGAGAAGAAAGTGAAAGAAAGGTTAAGACTTTACCTCCAAGTTCAAAACTTTAGCTTCAATGGTGAAAAATGGAGGAAGAGGAAAAAGAAGAAGAACCAAGGATAACCACCAAGGAAAATGGTCTTATAATGATGGAAGAAAGCTAGATATGGAAGTGAGGAAGAAAAGAAATGAAGATGGTGAATGGTGAAGGTGTATGGTGGTGAAGCAAGGAGAAGAAGAGAAGAGAAGAAGAAGACGAAGAAGAAGAGAATGAGAATGAGAATGAGAATGAGAAGAGAGGAAATATTAGGAAGATGAAGTGAATATTGGGTTCCAATATCACCTCCGCCGTGGAGAAGAGTGAGGAGGGAAGAGAGAGAAAATGTGTTACAAGGGAAATTGCTAGGAAGCTTCCCTTAACAAGCTTGGATTAAATTTAATCTTTCTTTTGAAATTAAAACTAATAGATGTGATACAAAAATCAGATTTTGAATAATGTGATAATATTTTTAATACATGTTATTATTTATTAGACAATAGTTACAGTTGACCGAAGTTAGTATTAATTTATCTGACAGATAAAATTTATACAGTGTTTTATTATTTCATCTGTTGAATCTTCTCAAAAAATGTAAAACCTTGTAAACTGTGTCCGGCCTCGGGTTTAGTAAGATCCCCCGTCGACGTTTCCATAGTTCAAGGTTCTCGGGAAAAATATTTCATTTCCCGGGTTCGGCTCAGTGTGCACATAAAACGATGAATATATTTAAATATTTGTCGTTTTCGAAAAATTCTGAAAGAATTCACATAAATCACAAATATTAGAAAATGACTATTCGTAATAAAATTTTCTAACTTTGGGAGCGTTACAGTCGTTCTGCCAATTCTGCTCAACGTGCGCGTAAAATGAGGAATAATCTTAAAATATTCTGCGTTCTCCGAAAAATCCAGAAAAATTCCTAAAAAATTCCAAATATTGTAAAACGATCATTTATTCTGAAATTATAAATTTTCGGGATGTTACAACACTCCCCTTCAAATAGAAATTTCATCCTCGAAATTTTCATTCCTTAGGATACATATCAACGTTGTTTCTTCACCTTATCTTCTAACCTCCATGTCGCGCTTCTAATCACGTCAATTCTAATCACTCTTACTAATGTGATCTCCCTGCCTCCATGTTACTTTGCTATTTTATTCTCGATCTTACAGGAAGCATCCCATGGGTCAAACTCTCTTTCAATCGTACTGTGTCCTGTTCGATAACATGGCTGGGTCCAAGGATATACTTTCGTGATCATGACATACAGAAGATATCATGAAGATTTAAAAAGAAAGGATAGTAAAGATTAGTTATGGATACCGAACCAGTCCGAAAAAGGATTTAGGATAGTTCGTAGAATTTATTAGTGAGTTTGCCGGCAACTTAAATAAGATTACACACATTTAGCAACGCCTTTCTTCATCCCTTGTTACCATTACTTCTGTTTTAGATTTTGATATACCTTGATCGCTCCGGTGTGTAAGCTCGGTTTACTCTCGTGAGTTTCATTGGGAATAAACTCCTTAAGTTCTGAATCATTTGGTATGCAACCATCACTTGTGAACATTAAGATTCCAGTGAGTTCCTCCCTCATATTCTGACACCATGCCTTGGCTTAATAGCTCTTTCTTGTCTTGTAGAAATTGGTCACTGTTTCCACTTCTCTCGAATTCTTCCTAATAGATCATTCGAAATAACGATTATATCTAGACATACCTCATCCGGTGTCATTTCCATTGACAGCCACCTGTCCTCGAATTACTCTACTAATTCCTTCTTCTCGACCATCATAATGAAGGCATTAGGCAGTTTCTGATTCCAAAGCGTCCGCCATGGCGTTTTCTTTTCCAAGATGAATCTAAAGTTAGAGATCATGTTCCTTCAAAATCTTTAGTCACTTTCTCTGCCTCATATTTGGTTCCTTCTCATCGAATAAATACTTCAGGTTCTTGTGACAGCAAAGGCATTGAATATTACTCCATATAGAAAGTGTCTCTATATTCTTAGAGTCGATATAACCGCGGCTAACACTAGTTTGTGAGTCGGTAATTCCCAATGCACCTTCACAACCTTGAGGCTTAAGCCACAACTTCCCAGCCTTGCATGAGCACACATCCTAAACCTTGATGCGAAGTATTACCAGGTATTTCAAACGGTTTCTCGAGATTAGGTAGAATCAAAACTGATGAGCATCTGAATATATCCTTAAACAGGAATTCGTACTCTGTTACCTTAGCAATTACTTTCTCTCCTTTAATATCGGGAAAACTATACCGAGATGTCCAACGTGTCTCTTCATATCTTCGAGAATAGATCAAAATGTCATCATTAATGATAATGACAATTCTGTTCTAGGTAAGGATAGAAAATACAATTCATGTTGTCCATGAATACAATAGGAGCGTTTGTTACTCCGATTGACATCACGGAATACCCATAAGGTCGAAAGCACGCCCGAAAAATCATTTTGGGAACATTCTCTATTTCCACGAACCCCTCGATGACCAGGACATACATCTATCTTGGAAGGAACAACGACTCTTTCCTCACCAGGCCATTAAATCGCTCATCTTTCTCCGAGGACGCTCATCCTTGATCAAAGCCTTGTTTATTTCGTGACGGTCCTCGTCTCACCGAGAAATTTCATTCTTCTCCTTAACTAACAGCATTGTAGCTTGACATGTGACTTCCTTCGACTACAAGAGCGGCATCTATATTCCCTTTACTCTTGATCCTCTACGGAGAACATTACATGTACCCTCAGGCTCCTTTCTTTTATGAGGCTTAGACTTTGTTGGCCGTTACTAATTCAAAAGTCTTGGTTTCAAAAAAAATCACTAAGGTGTTGATCGAAACGCTCTAGCAAGTAATAATCGGGAAACGACCAATCAATTTCTAGAATCATGGGCTCAAATAGATATGATTTTAGGTAAGCAAGATTGATCAACGGAAGATTCAGTCTTTAGTAGAAATAGAATAGATTACATAATCTTAGGTGTCAACGACAAGTCTTAGTAACAGAAATGGAAATAGTTTAAGTTGAAGATAAGAAAGATACAAATGAATCCCAATGATCCATAAAGTTACAAATTGTAAAAGGAAGGGTTACCCCCAGAGTTGTACAGCACGATTACAGGATCGTCATTTGAGGCGTAACTTCCCTTGTTTAGATTTCCAATTGTCAAGGTCTCAACACCACCCAAGGTATAAGTTCTGGCTTCTGCTTGTGGTTTCACAGCCCTTGCAGCATTGATTGAAGACTTTGCCTTTGTTAGGTTGCAGTTACGGGAAACGTGTCCAGGCTTTCCACATTTAAAACAGATTATCCCTTTGATCTTACACCCCTCGTGAAGTGTTCCTTTCCGCATTTCATACATCTTGGCAAAGATGTCGGGATCTGACTGGATACACCACCACTAGTACTTTGTCCAGGAATTAGTTGTTGTTGTTGTTTCCCTGATACCCGTGCGCATGGTTTCTGCTTAAACTGGTTAACTTTTCTATTATTCCTCCTTTGGAATCTAGGTAGTCCACGTTTGCCCCAAAGTCGACTTCCCTCCAACAGATTCTGGACCTCAACTTCCAATTCTCGTTGTTGCGTGATCCTCTGATCCTGGTAAGTTGTCATCTCAGCTATCATTTGCCTTTCTTCTGCAGTTGCAGCCATACTCCTATTGTCTTGTCCTGCGCCCACATGTATACGTCTGTCACGAGCCATTGACTTTCTTCGAAGACGGACAAAACATGACACAACGAAACAAACATAATTATTTCAATCAACATTGTCTCCTCTCGGAAACTAAACACACAAAATCACACAATTCAAACAAGACAAGTCAATCCATGAATCCTAACGATCTCTAGCTCGAACTTCTTCGTTATACTTCCACAGCATAATCCCTCATAAGTCGTCAACTTCCAAACTGCTTCTCGAACCTAGTTTACACCAACTATTTCTTTCTCCAGAAGATCGATTTTCCAAAACCTTTTGATCTCCTCACAAAAGAATTCCTATTTTCCTAACACAGTACGCCTAGGTGAAGTCATAGTTTCCTGTACATACAGAACATTACATATTGAGTAGGCCAGACCTCAATATCATGCAATCGTATAACAGTAGCCATCAACATTCAACCTACGGCACGCCATGCATTCCTTTCCCATCATCTCAATCAAGAGACAAGGAAGTGCACAACAGACCAAATTCTAATATGCCTAAACATAGCAAGTCCATACCCCGGCTCAACAGGATGAACTGCTCTGATACCACCTAATGTAACACACCTAGATATAACAACCGCGGCACAATCGTCATTACACCACAGTTACTAAATCCAAGTGTGTCACAGTCATTCAAATTCTTAGGAGTCTATATATATATATATTTTTGACAATATGCATAAGTAGAAAATACGAGCCTCGAATGAAATATAAATATATTTGACCCATAATACAACCACAAAATAGAATCATTTCTTTTTTATATTTTATAGTCAATTTACACAAAGCACTGATAACATAGGATGTAATAATTACAGAGTCAAATAAAATACAGCGGGAATAAAACACGTAAAAGGGGAGAAGTAATAACCCAGGGATGGGTACTACCAGCAGAGAAGCCGCAACCCCATATGCATATGACACTCGGTGTCCCAGTTGACACAACAGGCATCAATGCCTCCACGCAGTTGCACTCCTACGAAATCGAAGAAATCTTGCCAGGTTCCTAACCCCATCGGCAAGGAGTGGTTCCTCATCATCTTCTTCACGATCTTTTATCAAATATGAATATAAAACAGCAATACAGAAATATAGGAAAGAGGTGAGACACCCGTCTTTCATTACCACTATTGGCAGCAAGAAAATAGCATGGCGCAAAGCACCCACCGATTCAATACAGTTTATATATTTATCAATAACAACAGCAGAAATTATAACGAAAGCAATTCAATTCTAAGCAATAATCAGAGTCAATAACAACAGTGATATTTATAGTAAGGGTAGAACAACAGTAAGCAATAGCAGGCAGATTACAATAGTATTTCTAGAAATCAGCACAACAATCAGATAATCATTCACAGGTATTCATGCTCAACAGTTTATAAGACCAGTAATGAACGATGCATAATGCATGCTTTCCCAATTCTTACTCCGTAGAGCTAGACTCAAACAAGCGGAGAGAAAGATCAGGAGACATGTCTGTAACTCGGCTGCCGAGGCCAGTGCTATCAATAAATTTTCTCGTGCGCAATCATGGCATTGTACAGATATTCTACACTAGATCACGATGTAGGACAGTGTCAAGTCCGGATCGTCGGTGTATTTGCATCGGTTTGCCCCACGGCATAGAGGAGCTCTAAACTGTCCATGTGAGGGACCTGCACCCCGACGCTCCCGAGGTCATAACACGACCCACACTTGTCTACTCGCACCCGCACTAAGGTGTGTTCAATCTCCTAGGCAACTTGGCCTTACAACAGTCCACAAGACATTCATAATGCATAAGACTCTATGCATGAACATGTATGATCATCAATGATGCATTCAACATAAGCATTGCCTCAATGGCACATCATCATTTCTTATCTCATTGAATACTGAATCAATAACTGCATAACCCACATAGGGAATCACACTTGCATCAATAATTCTCACTAGGAATATATGTTCCTACATACCATAATTTCCATGTCATGGATCCAAGAATTCCATTTTCAAAATTGTTTCTTCTCTATTGGTATGAATACATATTCTTATCACATTTAAGCAAAGTCAAATCCTTAAATCCAGGGTTTTTAGGTTATGTTTGAGTTACAAAGGACAAAGAACCATAATCTCAATCATTTCCAGCTCAAAAATCTCATTTTTGGGTCTTGGTAATCGATTACATCACCCTGGTAATCGATTACTAATGAAACAGAATCTCTGTAATCGATTACAATCTCATTGTAATCGATTACATGATTCCCAGAACCACGAGTTTTAATTTCAAGGCTTTGGTAATCGATTACACAGACGTGGTAATCGATTACCAATTGGACAGAACCTCCGTAATCGATTACCCACAAGTTGTAATCGATTACGTGATTGCCAGAAGCACCATTTCGTAACATCATAGGCTTGGTAATCGATTACACCATTCTTGTAATCGATTACAAGCTAGACAATCTCTCAATCGATTATACACAAGATGTAATCGATTACAGATTTCCGAATCACGATTTCGTACCCTTAAGAGCTTGGTAATCGATTACAAGCCCGTGTAATCGATGACCACGCGTAAACTTGCAGAAAACATAGTTCTCAGGTCCTTTAACTCAAACCAAACCAATCCTTATCATATTTAATCATCAAGATACTCAAATATACCTTCAAATCATGCAAGAGGCATTAATAAATCATACAAATCCAACAAAATGCACTATCATCAAGAACAACAAAAAAATGAGAGAACTTTATATATGGATTCAGAAATCAATAACAACACATAAACAAGACATTCCCTTACTACCAAGATTGGTTGAAGAGAATCATCTCCCTTTTACCTATTTGGAAGACAACACAAGGTGTTACCTCTTCTTGCCCTAGATTTCGTTTTCCCTTCAAGAAGAACACCAATGTGAGTGATTTCCATAATGTTCACTCAAACCATGAAAAAAATGAGTTCTTGATCACATAAGTGACCAAGAAAAACGAAAATGAGAAGAAAGTGAAAGAAAGGTTAAGACTTTACCTCCAAGTTCAAAGCTTTAGCTTCAATGGTGAAAAATGGAGGAAGAGGAAGAAGAAGAAGAACCAAGGATAACCACCAAGGAAAATGGTCTTACAATGATGGAAGAAAGCTAGATATGGAAGTGGGGAACAAAAGAAATGAAGATGGTGAATGGTGAGGGTGTATGGTGGTGAAGTAAGGAGAAGCAGAGAAGAGAAGAAGAAGACGAAGGAGAAGAGAATGAGAATGAGAATGAGATAAGAGAAAATATTAGGAAGATGAAGTGAATATTGGGTCCCAATATCACCTCTGCCGTGGAGAAGAGTGAGGAGGGAAGAGAGAGAAAATGTGTTACAAGGGAAATTGCTAGGAAGCTTCCCCTAACAAGCTTGGATTAAATTTAATCTTTCTTTTGAAATTAAAACTAATATATGTGATACAAAAATCAGATTTTGAATAATGTGATAATATTTTTAATACATGTTATTATTTATTGGACAATAGTTACAGTTGACCGAAGTCAGTATTAATTTATCTGACAGATAAAATTTATACAGCGTTTTATTATTTTGCCTGTTGAATCTTCTCGAAAAATGTAAAACCTTGTAAACTGTGTCCGGCCTCGGGTTTAGTAAGATCCCCCGTCGACGTTTCCATAGTTCAAGGTTCTCAGAAAAAATATTTCATTTCCCGGGTTCGGCTTAGTGTGCACGCAAAATAATGATTATATTAAAATATTCGTCGTTTCCGAAAAATTCTGAAAGAATTCACATAAATCACAAATATTAGAAAACGACTATTCGTAATAAAATTTTCCAACTTTGGGAGCGTTACAGTCGTTCTGCCAATTCTGCTCAACGTGCGCATAAAACGAGGAATAATCTTAAAATATTCCGCGTTCTCCGAAAAATCCAAAAAAATTCTTAAAAAATTTCAAATATTGTAAAACGATCATTTATTCTGAAATTATAAATTTTTGAGATGTTACATTTGCACTCCTGGGCAAAATATATAAAACCAAAGTTAGGAAATGACACTGACTCAAAAACTAAAATATCTAAAAGACTTGATGAAGCTAGAAGAACAATCAGTCATTCAATGGATCAACGCAATAGTGAGGTAACATTTCTTCACATCTCTAACCATCAAGCAAGGAGACTTTAGTTAAAAAGAATGAATCAAGAATGCTAGATCCTCACAAAATTCACTCTCAAACTCTCAAGTGTTTAAAAGGTAAGTGCCTCACTCTATTCAACCCATGAATAATTGTACTACCATAAGCTTGCTTATCTTCTACTTCTCCACAACTCAGAACACATGCACACAAAAATCAAGAGGACTTTATTCAAGGTTGTAACAGGGTCATGGTAAAGGAAAATGAATAATATGAACATGAGAAGATAAATACCAAAGAGAATAAAAGAGCATTAGGATAAAGTTAGAGTGGAAAAGATATTTGAGAACATTCATCATAAAGGATAATGACCAATATTTGACTAATGTTTTATTGAAGATCAATCCCAAATTATTGAGTTGAATTCATTGTTAGGCATAAACCTTCTCCTTCTTTTTCTGTTGTTTCCAAGCATCCATCTTTATTCTAGATATGAATATGTCACATAGTGTATCAGATGGTCAACTCTTTCTTTCTTTTCTTTTCTTTTTTTTTCTTTTTCCATTTTTTTTACACACACACCCCCACACTTGTTTAAGAACAAAGTCAATGCTCTCTTATTCCCTAAGGTCAGGTAAAAACATGTTCCTTTTTTTTTTAAAAGGCACGTAATAAGCTAAAAACAAGAACTGACCAAATAAGCTCAAAGGGGTTACACAAGGGAAAATATACAAGGATGGCTATTTGGTCAAAGTAGCTATTTTAAAATGCCTCAATCATATTTAAGTATGCATGTGAAAATGTACCCTTAAAAAGAATCAAAGCAAGTTCTAGAGTAACCATTTCATGAGTGAAAATCACACAAGAAAGAAGAGAATGGTACAAATGTTCAATCCATTCATCAATAGGCTCAAAATCTCACAAGGCATATTTCTATCATTCTCAATCCATCAATTCAACATTCATATCCAAGCATATGATTTTTAAGAAAGAAGAAAATTTATGTTATCATGATATGATCCCTGAATTTCAATTGCTTAAAAGGATATGAAAGTGCATTCACTTGATTTTTTTTCAAAGGAATTTAAAAGATAAAAACTTTGTTACTTCCACAAATCAACACTAATTAAATACTAACTAAAAACTCCTTACTCTGCCACCAATTAAGATGCGTCTCAAGAATAAAATTACCGCAAGGGCAAAACTACTCCTTACTCTACCACCCTTCATTAGTTTAGTAAGTTACTGACAATCATATCAAACATTCCACAGCTGCAAAAAAATTTTTTTTCATTTATATTTTTTTTGTTGTTTTTTTTTATATCAACTATTCTTTCCCTCAACTAGATCACAACATTGTCCGCAATGTTAAAATATAGATGAGTAAAGGATAGAAGATAATACCTATTGGAAAAATCTGACACAAATTTAAACAGAAATAAAGTACGATAAATAAAATCAAAGGTAAAGAAAAGTTAAAGATGAAATGTCAGATCTGGCTTTCTTTGCATGCTGCTTCCCTCGCTGCTTCCTGATGACCAATCTATTTGAGCTAGGACTTTATCAAGTTCATAAACAAAAGCTTCTAATTTATCAATCAGCTCATCAATAGTGGAGGCAATCATAAGAAGTTTTCTTGCCAAAGGAGTGATAAATTTTTGTTCCACAGCTTTATTAAGAAAAAATAACAAAAGATCAAAGAAATTATTAACATTCAACAAACCAATGGGTTTATGGTGGATGTTCAGTTAGGCCCAAGAGATAATTAGAAAAATTTCTTCCAAAGTACCAAAACCACCTGGTAAGGCAATGAATGCATCAGAGTTGTCAAGCATTGTTTTCATTCGTCCATGGATAGATGTTACCTGAATTTCTTCTCCAACTGTCTTTCCTATAATGTTATTTTGAGGTAAAAGTTTAGGAATGACACCTAAAACCTGACTGCCTCCTATAAAAGCAGCAAATGATATAGCCCCCATTAACCCACTACAACCTCCCCCATATACAACATGAATATTTCTTGCAACAAGTGTCCGACCAAGAATGGTAGCTGCATTTACAAACTCTAAACCCTTCCCATAACTTGACCCATAAAAAACACACACATTTTTAAGGTTATGAACAGAAGGCCCCATTTCTATACTCTTCCTCCCTTTGAATGTTTCTGAGTTAGAGGAAACTGGAGAAAATGAAGTGTTTAAATAAGGAAAAGAATGGAGAGAGAAATGATAACACCTATAAGGGTAGGTTGACTGTTGTCAGAAAAGTTTGAAATTAAGAAACACAGAATCTCTTTTTCTTTTTTTTTTAACTTCAAAAAAACCATCAGGATAAAGAAGTCTAGAAACCCCTGAAGGACCCTACTCATAGGATCGTCTGTCCAAAAATCAAAATACAACAAAATCATACAAAAATAAAAGAAATATAATAATAAACGAAGACATACCTATATGTACAGTTTTCATGGTGTATCTTTATACTGCATGTCATGAATGCAGTAGTGGCATATATTTGAGTTGCGTGTCACCAGTGCAACATATGAATTCCACAAGGATTGCTGAACCGACAACAAGAACCTTTGAATCCTTTCCGTCCTGCTTATGGAAGAACAACCCTCTATCTTCCTGCAAACGTAATTAAAGGCCTGTATTCTAAGAAGATGGTACCTGACCCCAGCCAGTCAAAACTCGCTATAGAGACCTACTAATTAAAGTAAGTATACAACTCAGCTAATAGTTTTCATTCACTGTAAAGACGAGACACTTCTTTCTGTCCATTAGCACTACAGAGCCTTGGTTCCAAGAACTGGGAATATAGCACGCAGCTCTCTACAGAGCATGACACATGAACTTTATTTATATACTAGCGTGTGAAGGTCTTCTCCTAAGTCTATGACAGGGCGAACATCTACCCGGGGCTCCTAATCTAATTAAAGACTAAGTACAACTGTAGTTTCACCCTCTATTTTTTTTTTGGCCAACACTATTTACATCCCCATACAAAAGCTCTGAAATTTGGGAGGCACTTAAGCCGACTCAATAAAAATACAAACGAAATACTAAAAACTTACCTTAGCTTTGGTAGACAGGATCTTCTACCAAAGTCTCAACTATATCTGTATCCTTCATCTCAAGTTATGGCTTCAACTGCTGACCATTTACCTTCCTCCAATTTAATTTCATGAGAACAGACCAGGGGACGACCACATTTTTTATCAGGAAAACTCCAACCTTTATTAAGCAACTCCTTAAACTTTGGACTCCATCCCTGAGTGTCATGATTCTGAGTTAAATAAAAGTTAGTACAATTATCAAATACATTATATGGATTACTGATAAAATTAAACTCAGAATTAACAAGAAGATTCTCAAGGGGATCAAAATCAAAGGTTGTAGAAAGTCCCTTCTCCATGATTGAGTCAATCATGTATGTTTGGTGACCCTTGTCTTTATTTTCTAGCTTAACAGGATTCTTTGTCACCTCAGGTTCCTTGGGTAACTCGACATCACTACTATCTTGATTCTTTTTCACATCTTCTAGCTTATTCACACTCAAGGAGTTCATCATTCTAGATACTTGGCTCTTTATCTCTGTACTTTCTTCAACAACCTTTCCATTCCTAAGAGTTATTACCAAATTGACTTAATCTATTTATTTGCTTTCAGAACAACCCTCATTTAGACAGTATTGACCTTTGGGATTCGGTTGAGGTTGAGAAGAAAGTTTTTCTTTCTCGTGAATGGTGAGTGCAGAAGCAAGTTTAGCAAGAGTGTCTTTTATGTCAATTATGGTTTAAGTGTTTTGTTTATTGATGGCCTCTTACTTTTCTATGAATGCACTCAATGTTCCTTCAAGGTTTTTCCTATATGGTGGGACATAAGGTGCATATCCTTGAGAATTTTGAGAATCCTGTTGTTCTTGAGGAGGTGGTGGTAGCATAAATTGTGCTTGATTATTATTCCTCCAACTGAAGTTCGGGTGATTTCTCCATCCTGGATTATAAGAATTTGAAAAAGAAGAGGTGAATGGCTTTTTAAAATTGTTCATTGCATTTACTTGCTCATGCACAACTTCTTTAAAAATAGGAATATTATGACATTCATTTGTCGAGTGTCCTAATTCATCACAAATGCAACAAATTTCTTCATTTTGCACAGATTTGACTTCTTTTACTTTCCCTAATTCCATGGATTCAACCTTTCTAGCCAAACTAGCATACCTTGCACTTAGATATTCTTTCTGACTAAGATGGTATTTTCCTTTTCCTGCATTTGCAAGGTTATATCTAATGGATTTTTCAGAAGGATTAGTACCATGCCAAGATTGAGAATTTTCAGCCAAATGGTTTAAATAATCTAAAGCTTCTTCGGGTTCTTTATCAAGAAACTCTCCATTACACATCGTTTCCACAAATTGTTTAGTTTCAGGTGTTAAACCTTCATAAAAGAAGCTTATAGTCTGCCATTTTTCAAAACCATGATGTGGGCAAGAATTTAATAAATCTTTAAAATGTTCTCAACTTTGAAAATACGGATCATTTGAATTTTGGGAAAAATTTTGGATTTGTCTTTTCAAAGCATTGGTTTTATGTGTTAGAAAAAATTTCTTTAAAAAATCACCTTGCATTTCTTGCCATGTACCAATTGATCTTGGTTTCAAAGCATTAAGCCAAGTTTTTGCTTTATCTTTCAAAGAAAAAGGAAACAATTTAAGCTTAATAATTTTTTCAGTGCAATTTTGATCATCAAAAGCAATACAGACTTCTTCAAATTCTTTTAGATGTAAATATGGGCTTTCATTTTCTAAACCATGAAAATTAGGAAGTAAGCACAACAATCGAATAATCATTTACAGAAGTAAAACAGTTACTTTCACAGTCACATATGTTCATGCTCAACAATTTATGAGATCGACAACGAACGATGCACAATGTATTATGGTACCAAAATTCCTACTCCATGGAGCTAGACATTAACCTTTCGGAGTGAATGATCAAGGAGTAATGCCAGTATATCGTTAGCCTTTAAAAATAGTGTGCTTCATCTCATAAAAATATTTGCGCATCAATGCCTTATACGTGGCACCTCAATAGTTAATCGCGAGATAGGATAGCATCTCGATCCAGATCGTCGATGTGTTTGCATCAATCTATCCCACGGCACAGAGGAGCTCTTAACTGTCAATGTGAGGAACCCGCACCCTGACGCCCCCAGGGTCAACAACATTTGACACCTAAGCTTAGTCTATTCACACCCTTACACAGGTGTTATTCAACTCTTAGGCTTACATATGCATGACGATACAATATCCAATCATGTATGTTTATCAGTGATGCATTCATCATAAGCAATACCACAACGGTATATAATTCATTATGAAATTGCATATACATGACAACACAATGTCCAATCATGTATGTTTATCAATGATGCATTCATCATAAGCAATACCACAACGGTATATAATTCATGCTCAATACATTAAAATTTCCTCAAAAAATCCATCAACAAATACTCAGCCCCACATAGGGTTTTACAACAATATAGAATTACTTCTCAACATCAAATTATTTTCATGGTCCATCAATTATCACCACTTCCCCATTAAGGCTTAACATTTCCAAGAACTTAAGTCTTGATCAATTATGCAAATCCTTAGGTTAACTAACCCTTAAAACCGTAGCCTCACAAGCCTTCGAGGTTTTAACTTTCTTTCCATATTATGCACTAGTCTCTTGATACCTAATTGCTTAGTTTTTATTCCACACGGAATCAATTCAATTCTTCAACAACTATATATATTATAGTTTATCATTTATCACCATTTCATATTATGGAGTTCAACTTTTACAACGTTATATGTCTTAATCAATTATCACGATGTCCATGTTATGGATTCTCATTTTTAAAGTCTCAAGTCTTTGGATAATTATGAAAATATTAAGGTAAATAACCCTTTAAAACTGTGGTCTTCTCAAATGCCATTATTCAATTTAATTCTTCCACTTATTAAAGATTATGCATGTCTCTAAGTTTTCAATCTCCAATGATGCACCAAAGCATCACTTGAACCCAATCTTTCTCTCTAAAACCGTGGTCATCATAAGCCTTCAAGGTCCAATTGTTTCTTTCCATTTTATTTATCAACTTCTTAACATCAACTTACTTGAATTTTAGTTCACCAAGTTCATTCCAATTCCTTATAGTTTTAAGCCAAAACTGTGGCTACCTCTTTAGATATTTAACCCTTAAAACTTTCCATTTAGTAATCTCAAGGATATCATCCAACAATTAATTCCCCAAGCTTTATTCATTTGTTCACAAAAACAATTTACAACCCAAAATTCCCTTCAAAACCATGGCACCATATTAGGGTAGGAAACTCCAAATTTTCTATTTAACAACCCTAATATGATCAAGCATAATCAACTTCCCATTACATCCAAAATCACCACCAAAACCGTGGCCATCATGTTAGGGTAGGAAACTCTAAATTTTCCATTTAGCAACCCTAACATGATCAAACACATTTAACACTTCCAACACATTCAAAATCACATTCAAGTATTAATCAAATTCAAGAGCATACAAGCATGCAAAAATCATAATTCAAAGCAAGCACACAAAAGTTCCCTCACCACCAATAATGGTTGAAGTGAGTAATCTCCTTCTTACCTTAAGGAAGAACACAAAAACAAATCCCTACTTGTTCCTTGAAGATTCAGTTTTGAGCCTTCCAAAACCCTAGGATTTCAATCATTAAGAACCAACATTAATGATTGAAAAGAATGGATCTTTGGTCTCCATTGAGACCCTTGAGCATGAAAATGAAGAGAAAAAGGAAGAAAAATGAGAACTTTACATTCAAGCTTAAAGCTTTGCCTTGGATGACAATGGTGGAAAAGTGGGTTTTTGAAAAAAATCCTTCAAATAGAAGTTGCAGAGGAGGTTGAGAGAAGTGTAGAAATGGTGTTTATGAAGAGAAAAGTGAAGAGAAAAGTCTCCAATGGTGGCTGGAATTTTCGGATTGAGAAGAGGAAGAAGAGAGAAGGAAGAGAGAAAATGAAGGTGAAGGTGGATAATGGAGAAACTTTCTAAAGGAATGAGGTAGAGGAAGTAAAGGTGAGTATAGAAATAAGCTTGGTGAAGAGAAAAGATGAATAAAAATGGTGAGGGAGGGGGCTGCAATTTCGTGGTTGAGGAGGAGGTGTAGAGAGAAGGTGGAGAAACTTGAAGAAGATGAAGTTAGAGAGAGAAGTGAATAGGTTTGAAATGAGATATTTTGGGTGTGTTTGGTTAAGTGTGGGAAGCAAAATTGCTTCCCCATTAAGCCCATGGGTCCATGACAATGAGAGAGTGAGGGAGGGGGAGAGGCTTCTCCAACAAGCCAAGGGTGTCTTGGTCATTTGGTAGTCAAAGCTTCTCAAAGAAGCTTTGGCCAAAGTACACAAAATTTGAATTAAAGTGGATTTGATTTGACATAAAGTATATTATATTTGGATAATGTGATAGGATTTTTGACACATGTTATTATCCACTGGATAATTACTACAGTCATCAGAAGTCAATATTAATCTATCTGACAGATAAAATTTACACAACGATTTATTATTTTGTCTGTTAAATTTTCTCAAAAAATGTAAAACCTCGTAAACCGTATCTGGCCTCGGGTTTAGTAAGATCCCCCATCGATATTTTCACAAATCAAGGTTCTCGGGAAAAATATCTCATTTTCTCGGGCCCGCTCAGTTTGCACGTAAAATGAAAAATAATATTAAAATATTCTACATTATCAGAAAAATCAAAAAAAAATCACAAAAATCCCAGATATTATAAAATGATCATTTATCATGAAATTATTAATTTTCAGAATGCTGCCTCGGCTCCGCTCAGTGCGCATGCAAAACAAGAAATAATATTAAAATATTCCGCATTCTAAAAAAAATACAAAAAAATTCTAAAAAATCACAAATATTATAAAACAACTATTTATCCTAAAATTATTAATTTCTGGGATGTTACAACACTCCCCTTCAAATTGAAATTTCATCCTCGGAATTTTCATCCCTTAGAATAAACATGGATGTAGCTCCTTTATCTTGCCTGTAATTGGCTAGCTGCCATGGAAATAGTTTTGATGATAACAAACATGATGAAGATGATGTATAGTTCAAGTACCAAGAGTGAGCATTGCAACAAGAAAGCAAAGATCTCATTTATGCTCAACTCAAGGAGAAGAAGGTTTTGATAACAACAAAATCATGTCAAAGACCAAGTCCAAAGGAAGATTAAATGGTATAGCTTATAGGACTTAGAGTCTTTTTGTAAGAAGCCTTCTAGATATCTCAAATATGTTTTCAAATATTTAAAAATGGTTTTCACATATTAAAATACCCAACAAACAAGTTTTGAAGGTTTAATTATGATGGTAGTTCAAATTTATAAAAAATAGCCAAGTTTGAGTTTTGAAAATCTGACCTTTGAAACGGATAAGAAATGAAGAAGTTATGACCTTTTAAAGTTATATTTCAAAATCAGAGTGGTGTATTCGAATACACCACATAGGTATTCGAATACCACACCTCAGAAAAGTTTCCAGAACGTGTTTTTAAGGATCTATTCGAATACCTAAAGGGGTATTCGAATACCTCAACATAGAAAACGTTCCAGAACACGTTATTGAAGGATCTATTCGAATAACAAATATGGTATTCGAATACCACGACCCAGAAATCACGTAACGGCTATTTTCTAGAGCTTTTAATGAGTGAAATTAATACCCAACGACTCTTTTTCTTGGAACACTATAAATACATGGTTTTGGTAATCTTTTACACCATGCCCAATGATCTGAATCATTCTTTGCTTGTGCTAAAATGTGGTTTTCAATTTTATATATTTTATGTGCTCTTTTTGCCAAAAACCTTGAGATATCATAAGAGAGCTTCCTAGTGCTTCAATTTGTAACATTTGCTCTAAGTGAGAGATTCTCTTCATCTATTTTCTGCTTCTGTAAAAAGGGTGAGGTATCCCTTAGTGAAATTGTGAGGGTGATCCCTCTAGTAAAAGGGTGAGGTATCCCTTATTGTGAAGAAGGTGAGGTATCCTTCAAAGGGGGTGAGGTATCCCTCTAGTAAATAGGGTGAGGTATCCCTGTTATGTAAAGGTTGCAAGCACCTGTTTTAAGCTTGTGTTGAATAGTGAAAAATCTTGAACTGTGTTTCGGAGACTGGACGTAGGCCACAAGTGGTTGGTAGTCGAACCAGGATAAATATTGTGCCTGCTCTTCTATCCTTTATCTCTTTATTTATTGTAATTTATTTATCATTGTATAATTGTTTATTTTCTGTTCTTAAGGCATTTTATCATCTTTACACATATTAATTATATTGCTTCAAGAAATTTGTATTAAAAAGGGTTTGCAAAAAAATTTTAATTACTCAATTCACCCCCCTCTTGAGTATTGAAGCCACTTGGGTAACATTGCCTCCTAACTTTCACATCGTGCTTTTAGTCTCGTCAATTTAGATCACCCTTACCAACGCGATCTCTATATCTCTGTGTTGCTTTGTTCTCCTATCCTCGATCTTCATAAGAAGCTTCTCATAGATCAGACTCTCTCTGAACCGTTCCGTGTTCAGTTTGATGACATGGCTAGATCGGGGATATACTTTTGCAATCATGATATATGGAATAAATCATGAAGATTTAGAAAGAAAGGATGATAGAATTTGTTGATAAGCTACCGGACTAAATCCGAAGTGGAATTTGATATAGTCCAAAGAATATCTCATTTTCTCAGGCCCGTCAACGTTTCCACAGATCAAGGTTCTCGGAAAAAATATCTCATTTTCTCGGGCCCACTCAGTTTGCACGTAAAATGAAGAATAATATTAAAATGTTCCGCATTTTTAGAAAAATCCAGAAAAATTCACAAAAATACCAGATATTATAAAATGATTATTTATCATGAAATTATTAATTTTTGGGATGCTACCTCGGCTCCGCTCAATGTGCACGTAAAATGAGGAATAATATTAAAATATTTTGCGTTCTCAAAAAAATACAAAAAAATTCTCAAAAATCATAAATATTATAAAACAATTATTTATCCTAAAATTATTAATTTCTGGGATGTTACAACACTCCCTTTCAAATAGAAATTTCGTCCTCGAAATTTTCATCCCTTAGAATAAACATGGATGTAGCTCCTTTATCTTGCCTCCTAACTTTCACATCGTGCTTTTAGTCTCGTCAATTTAGATCACCCTTACCAACGTGATCTCTATATCTCCGTGTTGCTTTGTTCTCCTATCCTCGATCTTCATAAGAAGCTTCTCATAGATCAGACTCTCTCTGAACCGTTCCGTGTTCAGTTTGATGATATGGCTGGATCGGGAATATACTTTCGCAATCATGATATATGGAACAAATCATGAAGATTTAGAAAGAAAGGATGATAGAATTTGTTGATAAGCTACCGGACTAAATCTGAAGTGGAATTTGATATAGTCCGAAGAATTTAGGAATGAGTTTGTTGGCAACTTAGACAAGATGACATACATTTAGTAATGTCTCTCTTCATTCCTTACTATTGATACTTTTGCTTTAGATCTTGATATATCTTGGTCATTCTTCTACTCCTCTTGAATTTCTTCCAACAGATAATTTGAAATAGGAACCATACCCAAACATACTTCATCTGGTGTCATTTCCAATGTCAACCACACATCCTTGAATCACTCTATTAGTTTCTTCTTCTAGACTACTAAAATGAAGATATTAGGCAACTTCTAGTTCGAAAAGTCTGCTACAACGTTTGCCCTTCTAAAATAACACTAAAGTTAAAGGCCATATGCCCACAAAACCTTAGTCACCTTCTTCGTCTCATGTCCCATTCTTTTTCATCAAGTGAATATTTCAGGCTCTTAAGATTGCTAAAGGTATTGGGTGTCGCTCCATACAGCAATTGTCTTTGTATCCTCAAAACAATACAACTGAGGTCAATCTCAAACCATAAGTTGGGTAACTTCTTATTGTACTCTCAACTATCTCAAGGCATAAATTACAACTTCCAGACCTTGCATGAGCACACATCCTAGATGTAAATGTGTAGCACCATAAAACACCTTATGCATTTCATTGGATTTGGGCGGAATCAAAACCGGAATATTCGCTCGACCCTTGAAAACTTTCTCCGTATGAGCAGGTCCATGAAAAAAAAATTTTCTCGTAAATTGAGTAAAAGATTCCGCTATCTTGGAGATTTCATCGATGCTTCCTTGATAGAAACCAACTAACTTTGCAAGTTATTAGGGTGTCATGGTTTCCAGTCCTTCCCATTGCAAAACTGTTTCAACTTTTGATGGAGTCACAACAATCCCTTCATTTAAATTCTCATGACTCAAAACTAAACCTCCTGAATAGAGAATTTCATACTCTGATATTTTGGCATTCACTTCTTCTTCTTTATGGTCTGAAAAATTGGATCGAGGCATCCAACATGCCTATTCATACCTACGAGAATAGATCAGAATGTCATCATTAATGACAACGATGATTCTATTCTAGGTAGGGACGAAAGATTTGATTCATGTTATTTGACGAGCGCCGAACTCAGTCAAAATTATAACCGAAGTTATTACCTAAGCTTGTAGCACAGTGACAACACCGGATCGTCTCCTCAAGGATCGTAGATGCAATTTAATCAAATCAAGTGAAAGTTAGCAAAGGGGGGGTTTGATGGTTCAAGGATCGCACTTAACAAAATTAAAAGGGAGAAATAACAATTAAAGAGCAGTCAATTTAGAAACCTATCCAAGATTGGGTGGATTCAATCATAGACCCTTCATAAAACACTTGAAGTGCAATTGAATTGTTAATTTGGATCTAACCGAGATCTCTGCATCAAATCCAGAATTCATACTAGACGATCGTCTAGAATTCAATTAACAAGTGATAAACACAAATCCGCAATCGCATCATTCATGAAAATCTATGTTAATTTCAAGTACCGAATTCAATTAACTTAGGCACAAATCAAGAACCTAACCTCTTCAATTTCGTGATTAATTTAGATCAATCAGTTCTAAGTTTCATCACAAATCTCAATCTTCATTTATGTGATTAGTTTAGATCAATCAGTTCTAAGTTTCATCACAAATCTCAATCTTAAACCAAGATCAATCAGATCAACATAAATAGAATCACCATTCATGCATTCAAGATCAAGAAGAAGAAAAAGAAGAAAGAAGAAGAAAAGAGGAATTCAATTACAAATCAAATACAATACATAACCAAGGTCTCAAGAATCCAAACCACAATCTCTTCAAGAGTTCTAAATTGACCGAAAGTAGCTTAGCCCTCCATCACCATGAAGGGGAGCATCAAAATATACAAAACTATGAGAAACTATGAAGAAGCAAGAAGAAACTTAGAGAGAAATGAAGGAGAATTACATGTTGCTCATGATAAATGGTGCCTTTTATAGAAGTCTAAGGTAACAAAATGACAAAGGGAAGTGGGTGGATGAGTGGATGAGTGAGTGGAGTGTTTGAGTGGATGGATTAGTGGGTTGGTTTAGTGGATGAGTGAGTGGAATGGTTGAGTGGTTGAATTAGTGAAAAATGCCAAAGGACTTTTGGTGAGTGGGAAATTATGGACATGAATGGGTGAGTGGATGGATTAGTGGATGAGTGGTTGGAGTGGTTAAGTGGTTGGATTAGTGTATGAGTGGATGAGTGGGTGAGTTAGTGGATGAGTGGATGAGTGGATGAGTGGATTAGTGGATGGATGAGTGGATGGTTGAGGACGAAAATTTCGTGTCTGACTTGGAAGCCAAAAACGACCCACTATACTTCAGAACCACGAAAAGTGTTCTTCATGAAAGTTGTAGATCCTTGTCTTGGCTATAAAATGGATAGCTGGTTCGTCCAATTTGGCTTCCTTAAGCCCAAGATATGTCCCAAATACCGTAGGTTGCTCAAACCCAACTTCAGCACCTCTGTTCCGACTTGCAAGCTCAAAATGACCTACTAGACTTCTTTTTCTCAAAATGTGTTCTTCATGAAAGTTGTTTATTTGGATCTTGAATATCCACTGTCAAAATTTCAGCCCATCGCCATTATTACATCTTGAGATATGATTTTTTGAGTGCACACTGTTCGGATTCTACTGACAGAACCCGTATTCTGACTTCCATGTCAACTTAGGTCCCTTAGACATCTGAATCAGACTTCGAGCTCTTCATCAAAGTTGTAGAGCTTCCTCTTAGCTTTCCTACAAGGTAAAATTCATGTTCATCAGATATTAGGAACTCAAGGTATGACTAAAATACAGAAACAGTGTCAAATCTCAATAATGCTGGAAATATTCAATTAGGACCAATTTGAGCTCAAACTCACAAAATCATACCAAACTCAATCAATTAAGAATATGGAGAGTGTAAATGACTAAACATAAGGGTTTCTTAATGAATAAAATATGTGATTATCAAATTCCCCCACACTTAGCTTTTTGCACTCCTGGGCAAAACTCAAGACCAAAATTTTACAATCAAGAAGAACAACCAAAGGTTCAAGGATCAAAACATTCATGAGTTAACAATTCTCCACATCTCAAACCAACAAGCAAGGTATCTTCAACATGAATCGAGAATGATAGATCTTCACAAGATTCCCTCTCAATCTCTCAAGTGTTTAAAGGGTAGGTATTTCACTCAATTCAACCCATGAAACTTGCACTACCATAAGCTTGCTTATCTTCTACTTCTCCACTACTCAAAACACATGCACACACAAATCATGAGGACTTTATTCAAGGTTGTAGTGAGGTCAAGGTAACAGGAGAGGATAAAATGGATATGAGAAGATAAATACTAAAGAGAATAAAAGCAAATGAGAGCTGAGTTCAAATAACAAGCATAAAAGTTCATCCCAACTCTAGTGTATATCCCTTTACATATTCATTTCCCAATCCTTTTTTTTTTTTTTAAACACTTGGTTTTTTTTTTCCTCTTTTTTTTTTTCTTGTTTTTTTCTTTTTCTTTTATATATATGAACATAACTATATACATACTTTTTTTTTTTCTTTTTCGGCACTCTTTTCTTTTTCAACAACCATTTTGTACACACACCCCACACTTGTTCAAAAACTCATCCATTAACCAAGCTAATGTTCTTTTATTCCCTAAGGTAAAGTAAGAACACGATTTCTCATTTAAGGCACATAATGAGCTAGAAATAAGGAATGGTCAAATAAGCTCAAAGGGGTTAAGCAAAGGAAAATATACAAGGTTGGCAAGAATCGAGAATTTTCAAGAAGTCAAAAGAGTGCTTGATATCATATTGAAAACAAGGTTGGCTATTTAGTTAAACTAGCTAATTAAGAAAGAGGGCCTCAATCATGTTTATGCATGCAAGTGAAATGTAGCCTCAAAAAGAATCAAAGCAAGTTCTAGAGTGGTCATTAACATGAGTGAAAATCACACAAGAAAGAGGAGAATGGCACAAATGTTGAATCCATCCATTAGGCTCAAAATCTCACAAGGTATGCATCCATCAAACTCAATTCATCAGTTCAATCATCCATCTCCAAGCATATCAGTTCAAGAAGGGAGAAAAGTTATTCAATCATGCAATGAAGCCTTTTTTTTATTTTTTTTAACAAAAAAGAAACATGCTAATATCTCTCCCCCACACTTAATATAGACATTGTCCTCAATGTGAAAGTGATAAATAAAACGGAAAGAAAAGAGCAACACAACCTGATGATGGGCGAGATAATGGCAAGCAGAAAAGATGCGTAAGAATCAAAGCGCAATGTAACTCGCCATTGGTAATGAAGTATATGTGCATCTTCTCGGTTTACGAAAACCATTCCCAAAGATCTTGAAAACAAATCTAGTTGGGTTGCCTCCCAATAAGCGCTTGTTTAACGTCGTTAGCTCGACGTTGGGACACTTCTTAGTGATCTTTATAATGTGGATGGTAAAAGCCCATCACTTTCACTTCCACATTTTCCACTTGAGATGGTGTCCATTGGTCTTATTAATTGAGGTTGGTGAAAAGACTCCACCAGATCCCATTGGTTGAAACGTGATGACCAAGTTACGGTTGACACAACATGATAGCTTTCACTAGGGTCCCATTGGTTGAAGTGAAATGACCAAGTTAAGCTTGAAGTATGAGGGCTCCCATTGGAGTCCCATTGGTCTTTCTTAATATCCTTGACTTCACCAATGGCATGCAACACGTGTAATTTTGCAATCCCGCTTTCATTGATAATGCTTGGACCATGGCTTAAAAACAAAATCCACTTCAAGTAGTTACTAGCATCCGCCGACTTTCCTCCTTCTTTGAAAATTCCTCAATGGCCTTCAACTCCACCTCCCTATGTGTTTGGATTCCGCATTGCATTGTTGATAGACCCTTCAATATCATTAGATCTTTGCGTAAACAGAATCATCGGCTTTCAAATATGCAGAAATCTCAAAGCACACATAACACATTTTATATCACCGTCAAAATCAATACATGAGTTGCAATTGATAGAATCATCAAAACCAATTAAATCAGAAATTCAGGACACAACTCATCATGAGTTTCCTCAACTAAATCTGCAGTAAATCAATATGACAATTAGAATGCAGTGGAGTTGGGAATTGTTTGGGAAGAGAGCTGGTCTCGACTCTTGACTTCTCGTTCATTAATAGTGGTTGTCATCTCGCTCAATTTGGGTTGTTAAATCCTCGAATAGTGGCAAGTGAAACTCTCTTTGGAACTCAATTTGGGTTTTCATCAAGTCCTCCCATGAAGGCTCAAGTTTTGTGGTTGATGGACTTGTTATCATTTGGAATGGTGCTTATATTGAAATGATTGTTGCTTTGTAGTGATGCCGTATTGCCATATCCCAGATCCGGATAGTATTCCCACTAGGGTTGTATGTGTTGAAGAAGGGGTCATAACTCGTTCTTGCTTCGCCACTGGAACTGTGGTTCATCGGAAAATAACCACCGCTTTGCAACAAATTGATCTGGAAAAATAGAACTACTATATCGAAGTGTAGGGCATGCATATGTGGGGTGAGATGAACAAAAACAAATGTTACATACAAGTGTAGCTTCCTCGCAGTGTAATTGTTGTCTCACTACTATATGTCTTACCAAAGAAGTCAATTCCTCAAGTTTTGACTCCATTATGCATGGTCCATTGTTAGAAAAGTTAATAAAAAAAAAAAAAGGTTAGTAAAAACACTTAAAATGAAAAGATTACACTTACTAATCCCAACAACGGCGCCAAAATTTCGACGAGCGCCGAACTCGGTCAAAATTATAACCGAAGTTATTACCTAAGCTTGTAGCACGGTGACAACACCGGATCGTCTCCTCAAGGATCGTAGATGCAATTTAATCAAATCAAGTGAAAGTTAGCAAAGGGGGGTTTGATGGTTCAAGGATCGCACTTAACAAAATTAAAAGGGAGAAATAACAATTAAAGAGCAAATCAATTTAGAAACCTATCCAAGATTGGGTGGATTCAATCATAGACCCTTCATAAAACACTTGAAGTGCAATTGAATTGTTAATTTGGATCTAACCGAGATCTCTCGCATCAAATCCAGAATTCATACTAGACGATCGTCTAGAATTCAATTAACAAGTGATAAACACAAATCCGCAATCGCATCATTCATGAAAATCTATGTTAATTTCAAGTACCGAATTCAATTAACTTAGGCACAAATCAAGTAACCTAACCTCTTCAATTCTCGTGATTAATTTAGATCAATCAGTTCTAAGTTTCATCACAAATCTCAATCTTCATTTATGTGATTAGTTTAGATCAATCAGTTCTAAGTTTCATCACAAATCTCAATCTTAAACCAAGATCAATCAGATCAACATAAATAGAATCACCATTCATGCATTCAAGATCAAGAAGAAGAAAAAGAAGAAAGAAGAAGAAAAGAGGAATTCAATTACAAATCAAATACAATACATAACCAAGGTCTCAAGAATCCAAACCACAATCTCTTCAAGAGTTCTAAATTGACCGAAAGTAGCTTAGCCCTCCATCACCATGAAGGGGAGCATCAAAATATACAAAACTATGAGAAACTATGAAGAAGCAAGAAGAAACTTAGAGAGAAATGAAGGAGAATTACATGTTGCTCATGATAAATGGTGCCTTTTATAGAAGTCTAAGGTAACAAAATGACAAAGGGAAGTGGGTGGATGAGTGGATGAGTGAGTGGAGTGTTTGAGTGGATGGATTAGTGGGTTGGTTTAGTGGATGAGTGAGTGGAATGGTTGAGTGGTTGAATTAGTGAAAAATGCCAAAGGACTTTTGGTGAGTGGGAAATTATGGACATGAATGGGTGAGTGGATGGATTAGTGGATGAGTGGTTGGAGTGGTTAAGTGGTTGGATTAGTGTATGAGTGGATGAGTGGGTGAGTTAGTGGATGAGTGGATGAGTGGATGAGTGGATTAGTGGATGGATGAGTGGATGGTTGAGGACGAAAATTTCGTGTCTGACTTGGAAGCCAAAAACGACCCACTATACTTCAGAACCACGAAAAGTGTTCTTCATGAAAGTTGTAGATCCTTGTCTTGGCTATAAAATGGATAGCTGGTTCGTCCAATTTGGCTTCCTTAAGCCCAAGATATGTCCCAAATACCGTAGGTTGCTCAAACCCAACTTCAGCACCTCTGTTCCGACTTGCAAGCTCAAAATGACCTACTAGACTTCTTTTTCTCAAAATGTGTTCTTCATGAAAGTTGTTTATTTGGATCTTGAATATCCACTGTCAAAATTTCAGCCCATCGCCATTATTACATCTTGAGATATGATTTTTTGAGTGCACACTGTTCGGATTCTACTGACAGAACCCGTATTCTGACTTCCATGTCAACTTAGGTCCCTTAGACATCTGAATCAGACTTCGAGCTCTTCATCAAAGTTGTAGAGCTTCCTCTTAGCTTTCCTACAAGGTAAAATTCATGTTCATCAGATATTAGGAACTCAAGGTATGACTAAAATACAGAAACAGTGTCAAATCTCAATAATGCTGGAAATATTCAATTAGGACCAATTTGAGCTCAAACTCACAAAATCATACCAAACTCAATCAATTAAGAATATGGAGAGTGTAAATGACTAAACATAAGGGTTTCTTAATGAATAAAATATGTGATTATCATTATTCATGAACACGACAAGAACATTTGTTACTCCGAACGGTATCACGAGATATCCACAATGTCCAAAGCGCGTTCGGGAAAATCGTTTTGGGAACATTTCCAATTTCCCATGAACTTAATGATGCTAAGAATGTACATCTATCTTGGAGAGAATAATGACTTCTTTCCCTCACAAAGTTTCGACCTTTAGTAGAAATAGAGTAGATTAAATAAACTTGAATGTCAATGACAAGTCTTGGCAATAGAAATAAAAGTAACTGGTTCAAAGCAAATGAAAACATAGATGAATCCAAATGATCCATACAGTTACAAATTATAAAAGGAAGGGTTATCCCCAGAATTATACAGCACGATTACGGGATCGTCATTAGGGGCATAACTTCCATTGTTTGGATCTTCAAACTGAGAGGTTTCAGCACCTCCTAGGGTATAAGTTCTGGCTTTTGCTTGTGGTTTCGCAGCCCTTGTAACATTGACTGAGGACTATGCCTTTGCTTGTTTGCACTTGCGAGAAATGTGTCCAGGTTTTCCACATTTAAAGCAGATGATTCCTGCAATTGTGCAATCCCTCGTTAGGTGTTCCTCTCCGCACTTACGACAGAACACTTTCTTGGTCTTACATTCCTTTGTTGAGTAATTCTTTCTGCATTTCTTGCGTTTTAGTAAAAATGTCGAGGTCTGACTAGTTCTACTACCACTAGCACTTTCTCCATGAGTCGAATGTGGCTGTCGCTTTCTTGATAATCGAGAGTATGGTTTCCACTTGAACTGATTAGCCTTTCTATTATTCCTCTTATGGAGTCTAGGCAGTCCATGATTATCCCAAGTCTAACTTTCCTTCAACAGATTCGGGATCTTAATCTCCAATTCTCGTTGTAGTGCAGTCCTCTGGTCTTGGTGAGTTATCGCATCAACTCTCCCTTACCTTTCTTCTGCAGTTGCAGTTGTACTTCCATCAACTAGTTCTGTGCTCACATGAGTACGTCCACCCCGAGCCATTGTTCTCGTATATCTACAGTGAGTCATTGACTTTCTCTGAAGACGAACATAACAAGACACGACAAAACAAACACGATAATTTCAAATAGTATTATCTTCCTTCGGAAACCAATACAAAGGGTCACATAATTCACACAACTCAAACAAGACAAGTTCAATTCCACACATCCTAAGAATCTCCAACTCGAACTTCTTCATTTTGCCTCATATGGCGTAACTTTTACAAGTCGTCAACTTCCAAACAGCTTCTCGGACCCAACTAACACCAGTTATTCCTTTCTCCAGAAGATCGATTTTCCAAAACCTTTTGATCTCCTTACCAAAAGAATTCCTATTTCCCTAGTATAGTACGCTTAGGTGAAGTCGTAGTTTTCTGTACACACAGAACATTACATATTGAGTAGGTCAGTCCTCAAGATCATATAACTATATAACAGTAGCTACTGACATTCAACCTACAGCAAGTCATGCATTCCTTTCCCATCATCTCAATCAAGAGACAAGGAAGTGCACAACATACACAAACTCTAACATGCCTAAACATAGCAAGTTCATACCCCGGTTCATACCCCGGCTCAACATGATGAATTGCTCTGATACCACCTAATGTAATGCACCTAAATCTAACAACCGCGGCACAATCGTCATTGCACCACAGTTACTAAATCCAGGCGTGTTACAGTGTCAACAAAACCTTAATTTCAAATTTTAAAAGTTTGTTTCCATATTCATGCATAAGCAGAAAATACGAGCCTCAAAATGAAACATGTTTAGTAATCAGCCATTAAAATACAATCACTGAAAGGAAAACATATTTAATATATATAATGTATTTGTTCTTAACACAAGGCACTGATACCACAAAATATAATACTTACATATTCAAATAAAACACAGCAGGGACAAAACACTAAAGGGGAAAAGTAGTAATCCTTGGGATAGGCACTACTAGCAGATAAAGCCGCAACCCCATATACATATACGATGATCGGAGTCCCAGTTGACAAGTAAGGCATCAATGCCCTCACGCAGCTGCACTCGTACGTAATCGAAGAAATCTTGTCCAGACGTCCAATCCCATCGGCAAAAGTGTGGTCCCTCTTCATCTCCTTCACGATCTTTTATCAAACATAAATATAAAACAGAAATACAGAAATATAGGAAAGAGGTGAGACACCCTTCTTTCATTGCCATTACGGCAGTAAGAAAACAATGTGGCGCAGAGTGCCCACAAAGTGATACAGTTCATATGTTTATTAACAGCAACAACAATATTTATAGTAAAAGCAGAACGACAGTAAGGAATAGCAAGAATCAACAATATTAGGCAAATCACAACAATATTTCCAGTAATCAACACAACAATCGGATAATCATTTACAGAAGTAAAACAATTACTTTCACAGTCACATATGTTCATGCTCAACAATTTATGAGACCGACAATGAACGATGCACAATGTATTATGGTACCAAAATTCCTACTCCATGGAGCTAGACATTAACCTTTCGGAGTGAATGATCAAGGAGTAATGCCAGTATATCGTTAGCCTTTAAAAATAGTGTGCTTCATCTCATAAAATATTTATGCATCAACGGCTTATACGTGGCACCTCAACAGTTGATCGCGAGATAGAACAGCGTCCTGGTCTAGATCGTCGGTGTGTTTGCATCGGTCTACCCCATGGCACAGAGGAGCTCTTAACTGTCCATGTGAGGAACCCGCACCCCGACGCCCCAAGGGTCAACAACATTTGACACCTACGCTTAGTCTATTTGCACCCGCACATAGGTGTTATTCAACTATTAGGCTTACATATGCATGACGATACAATGTCCAATCATGTATGTTTATTAGTGATGCATTCATCATAAGCAATACCACAACGGTATATAATTCATTATGAAATTACATATGCATGATGACACAATGTCCAATCATGTATGTTTATCAATGATGCATTCATCATAAGCAATACCACAACGGTATATAATTCATGCTCAATACATTAAAATTTCCTCAAGAAATCCATCAACAAATACTTAGCCCCACATAGGGTTTTACAACAATATAGAATTACTTCTCAACATCAAATTATGTTCATGGTCCATCAATTATCACCACTTCCCCATTAAGGCTTAACATTTCCAAGAACTTAAGTCTTGATCAATTATGCAAATCCTTAGGTTAACTAACCCTTAAAACTGTAGCCTCACAAGCCTTCGAGGTTTTAACTTTCTTTCCATATTATGCACTAGTCTCTTGATACCTAATTGCTTAGTTTTTATTCCACACGGAATCAATTCAATTCTTCAACAACTATATATATTATAGTTTATCATTTATCACCATTTCATATTATGGAGTTCAACTTTTACAACGTTATATGTCTTAATCAATTATCACGACGTCCATGTTATGGATTCTCATTTTTAAAGTCTCAAGTCTTTGGATAATTATGAAAATATTAAGGTAAATAACCCTTTAAAACTGTGGTCTTCTCAAATGCCATTATTCAATTTAATTCTTCCACTTATTAAAGATTATGCATGTCTCTAAGTTTTCAATCTCCAATGATGCACCAAAGCATCACTTGAACCCAATCTTTCTCTCTAAAACCGTGGTCATCATAAGCCTTCAAGGTCCAATTGTTTCTTTCCATTTTATTTATCAACTTCTTAACATCAACTTACTTGAATTTTAGTTCACCAAGTTCATTCCAATTCCTTGTAGTTTTAAGCCAAAACCATGGCTACCTCTTTAGATATTTAACCCTTAAAACTTTCCATTTAGTAATCTCAAGGATATCATCCAACAATTAATTCCCTAAGCTTTATTCATTTGTTCACAAAAACAATTTACAACCTAAAATTCCCTTCAAAAATCGTGGCACCATATTAGGGTAGGAAACTCTAAATTTTCCATTTAACAACCTAATATGATCAAGCGTAATCAACATTCCCATTACATCCAAAATCACCACCAAAACCATGGCCATCATGTTAGGGTAGGAAACTCCAAATTTTCCATTTAGCAACCCTAACATGATCAAACACATTTAACACTTCCAACACATTCAGAATCACAATCACGTATTAATCAAATTCAAGAGCATACAAGCATGCAACAATCACAATTCAAAGCAAGCACACAAAAGTTCCCTCACCACCAATAATGGTTGAAGTGAGTAATCTTCTTCTTACCTTAAGGAAGAACACAAAAACAAATCCCTACTTGTTCCTTAAAGATTCGATTTTGAGCCTTCCAAAACCCTAGGATTTCAATCATCAAGAACCAACATTAATGATTGAAAAGAATGGATCTTTGGTCTCCATTGAGACCCTTGAGCACGAAAATGAAGAGAAAAAGGAAGAAAAATGAGAACTTTACCTTCAAGCTTAAAGCTTTGCCTTGGATGACAATGGTGGAAAAGTGGGTTTTTGAAGAAAACCCTTCAAATAGAAGTTGAAGAGGAGGTTGAGAGGAGTGTAGAAATAGTGTTTATGAAGAGAAAAGTGAAGAGAAAAGTCTCCAATGGTGGCTGGAATTTTCAGATTGAGAAGAGGAAGAAGAGAGAAGGAAGAGAGAAAATGAAGGTGAAGGTGGATAATGGAGAAACTTTCTAAAGGAAGGAGGTAAAGAAAGTAAAGGTGAGTATAGAAATAAGCTTGGTGAAGAGAAAAGATGAAGAAAAATGATGAGGGAGGGGGCTGCAATTTCGTGGTTGAGGAGGAGGTGTAGAGAGAAGGAGGAGAAACTTGAAGAAGATGAAGTTAGAGAGAGAAGTGAATAGGTTTGAAATGAGATATTTTGGGTGTGTTTGGTTAAGTGTGGGAAGCAAAATTGCTTCCCCATTAAGCCCATGGGTCCACGGCAATGAGAGAGTGCAGGAGGGGGAGAGGCTTCTCCAACAAGCCAAGGGTGTCTTGGTCATTTAGTAGTCAAAGCTTCTCAAAGAAGCTTTGGCCAAAGTACACAAAATTTGAATTAAAGTGGATTTGATTTGACATAAAGTGGATTGCATTTAGATAATGTGATAGGGTTTTTGACACTTGTTTTTATCTAATGGATAATTACTACAGTCATCAGAAGTCAGTATTAATCTATCTGACAGATAAAATTTACGCAGCGTTTTATTATTTTGTTTGTTAAATTTTTTTGAAAAACATAAAATCTCATAAACCGTGTATGACCTCGGGATTAGTAAGATCCCCCGTCGACGTTTCTACAGATCAAGGTTCTCAGGAAAAATGTCTCATTTTCTCGGGTCTGCTCAATTTACACGTAAAATGAGGAATAATATTAAAATATTCTGCATCATCAAAAAAATCCAAAAAAATTCATAAAAATCCCAGATATTATAAAATGATCATTTATCCTAAAATTATTAATTTTCGGTATGCTACCTCGGCTCTGCTCAGTGCGCATACTAAATGAGGAATAATATTAAAATATTTCGTGTTCTCAGAAAATTACAAAAAAATTCTCAAAAATCACAAATATTATAAAACAACTATTTATCCTAAAATTATTAATTTTCGGGATGTTACACTTGTTAAAAGAGATTTTCTTGAATAAGTATTTTCCTGAAAGTGCTAGGCACGCTAAGGAAATAGAATTTCTGAGTTTACGACAAGGCAATATGACCGTGGGCGAATATGCTGCTAAGTTCGAGAGATTGTCGAGGTTCTCAACTTACTTCTAACATCAACCCAATGAAGCTTGGAAGTGTCAAAAATTTGAAGAGGGACTAAGACATGACGTGAAAAGAGCCGTCATAAACCTGAAGATCACTCAATTTTCTGAGTTGCTCAATACATGCTATAGGGTGGAAAGCTTGGACCAGGCGCGTGAGGCGAGAAACAGAAACTTTGGGCTAATTCGGTCCCAAAGAGGAGAAAGCAGTGGTGCTGGTCGCTATCAGAAGAAGCCCTATTCCAGACCATCTGGAAGTCAACCACAAAGACCACAAGGTGGAAGTCCTAGTGGAAGCCCGGGGAGGACAGGTCAGAATGCGGCATCTACGCCAAGGTGCATGAAGTGCGAAAAGGAGCACTACACCAGAGACTGCACTATTAAGGGGATCATTTGCTTTAGGTGCGGGAAACCAGGACATGTTTCCCATGACTGTAATCAAGCCAAGGCGGAACCTTCCGTCAATGCTGCGAGAACCACCAAACTGCAGGCTGGAGGTCAGGTTTACACCCTGAGTGGTGTCGAACCCTTCGAATCCAAAGATCTTATACAAGGAGAAGGTCTCATTGAAGGTAATCTTTTAATTGTACTATATGATTCTAGTGCAACTCATTCTTTCATCTCATATGATTGTGTGAAAAGACTTAGTTTGCATGTGTCTTCATTGCCATTTGATTTGACTGTTTCAATTCCAACTGCTAAACTTGTTATCACTGCCAAAGTTTGTTTAAATTGCCCATTGATTGTTGAAGGTCGAATCTTTCTATCGATTTGATCTGTTTGCCCTTATCTCAATTAGATGTGATCTTGGGAATGGATTGGTTATCTGCTAACCATATCCTACTAGATTGTTCTAGAAAAATCATAGTTTTTCCTTTGGATGAAAATTCTAGATTTTTGACTGCCAACCAAGTGGAAGCTTTCTTGAAAGAAAGAGCTCGGGGATACATGCTGTTATCTTCTTTGAAGGTCGAGAATGAAGTGGATGTGGACGCGATCTCTGTAGTTCGAGAATTTCCTGAAGTCTTCCCTGAAGATATACCTGGTTTGCCACCGGAGCGGGAAATTGAGTTTACTATTGACCTTGTACTTGGAGCTAACCCTATTTCTATAGCGCCTTACCGAATGTCGCTAGCAAAACTTGTGGAGCGCAAGAAGCAACTGGAAGAGCTTTTGGAGAAGCAATTCGTAAGGCCCAATGTATCACCTTGGAGAGCACCAGTGTTATTGATCAAGAAGAAGGACAGTAATTCGAGATTATGTGTGGATTATCGTCAGTTGAATAAAGTCACAATTAAGAACAAGTATCCATTGCCGAGGATAGATGACCTGATGGACCAACTGAAAGGAGCTGCTATATTTTCCAAGATCGATTTGCGATCGGGCTACCACTAGATCAGAGTAAAAGTGGAAGATATTCCTAAAATGGCTTTTCGTACTCGTTATGGATATTATGAGTATTTGGTAATGCCTTTTGGAGTAACTAATGCACCTGCTGTCTTCATGGACTATATGAATAGGATCTTTCGTCCTTATCTGGATAGATTCGTCGTTGTTTTCATCGACGACATTTTGATCTATTCACAAAATCAGGAGGATCATGCTGAACACCTCAGTATAGTTCTCCAGATTCTGAAGGAGAAAGAGATGTATGCCAAATTGTCCAAGTGTGAGTTTTGGTTAGATGAAGTGAAATTCTTGGGTCATGTCATTTCAAAGGAAGGAATTGTTGTAGATCCTTCGAAGGTAGAAGCTGTTCTACAATAGGAAAGGCCAAAGACGAAGACGAAAATCTGAAGCTTTGTTGGATTAGCCAGATACTACCAGAAGTTCATTGAAGGATTTTCTAAGATCGCTGGACCACTCACTCAACTCACCAGAAAGAATCAAGCTTTTGAATGGACGGATGCTTGCGAAGGAAGTTTCCAAGAGCTGAAAAGGAGACTAACTACTTCACCTGTGCTAGTTCTACCTAATCCAAACGAACCGTTTGAGGTGTACTGTGACGCTTCATATCAAGGATTGGGATGCGTTCTTATGCAAGGCAGAAAAGTGGTGGCTTATGCCTCAAGACAATTACGAGTGCATGAGAAAAACTACCCAACGCATGATTTGGAGTTAGCTGCAATGGTGTTTGCTTTGAAGATATAGAGACATCATCTGTATGGAGCAACATTCAATGTCTTCAGTGACCACAAGAGCTTAAAATACTTGTATGACCAGAAGGAGCTGAATATGAGACAACGAAGATGGCTAGAATTCCTGAAAGACTACGACTTCCAACTTTAGTATCATCCTAGAAAGGCGAATGTGGTGGCCGATGCTTTAAGCAGGAAGACGATAAGTGTTTTTATCATGATGATCAGAGAGAAAGACTTGATAGAACAATTTAGAGACGTATGGTCGTTTGTGGAGTTGACGCCGGGTAAAATCTGCATGAACATGGTCACGATTTCGAATGACTTAATGGATGACATCCGAGAAAAGCAGAAGGTTGACAAATTCTTGCAGGAGGAAAGAGAGCTGATAAAGCAAGGCGGTGTCTCAACATTAGAAGAAGGAAATGATGGAATTTTAAGATTCCAATGTAGAGTATATGTACCAAAAGATCAAGAACTGAGGAAGTACATTCTTGAACATGCTCATACAAGCAAGTTGAGTATGCACCCTGGTATGACTCAAATGTACCAAGATTTAAAGAAGTTATTTTGGTGGCATGGAATGAAAAGAGATATCGCTAGATGCATATCATCTTGTTTGGTTTGTCAGAAGACAAAGATTGAACATCAAAGACCGTTAGGATTTTTACAACCTTTTACTATTCCTGAATGGAAATAGGATAGTATTGCCATGGACTTTGTTGTTGAATTGCCAAGAACGAAAAGAGGTCATGATTCAATATGGGTGATCATGGATAGACTTACAAAGTCAGCGCACTTTTTGTCGATTAACATCAAATATCCATTGGAGAAGTTGACTCAGTTGTACATCGGTGAAATTGTCAGACTTCACGGTGTACCTACAAGTATCATTTCTGACCGAGATCCGAGGTTTATGTCGAAGTTTTGGCAGAGTCGTCAAGAAGCAATGGGGACAAAGCTACGATTGAGTTCTGCACACCACCCTCAGACGGATGGACAATCGGAAAGAACAATCCAATCATTAGAGGATCTGCTAAGAGCTTGTGCTATAGAGCAAACTGGATGTTAGGATGAAATCTTACCGTTAGTAGAATTCACCTACAACAACAGTTATCATTCAAGTATAGGGATGGCACCCTATGAAGCTTTGTATGGACAAAGGTGTCAAACACCTCTATGCTGGTATCAAGATGGGGAGCGACTTACAGTCGGACCTGATCTCATTCAACAGACAACCGAGAAAGTCAAAATGATTCAGGAGAAAATGAGAACAGCCTAGAGTCGACAAAAGAGCTACGCGGATAAAAGAAGAAAACCTCTTGAATTTGAAGAAGGTGAGCATGTATTTCTGAAAGTCACGCCTACGACTGGGGTCGGTCGGGTTCTCAAATCTAGAAAACTCACTCCAAAATTCCTTGGACCATATCAAATTCTTCAGCGGACACTACAACAAAAATGGCCTAGGGTAACCCTTCAAAAGTGTACTCTAATATACACTAAAGTGTTGCCTTTGATAAAGGCTACGCTTTTTGGCCCTAAGGCAACACTTTTAGAGTGGTGGCCTATTCGAGCGTGGCCTATTATCTAAAGCTACGTTTTTTCTACATCAAAGGCACAATGCTTAAAAGTGTAGCCTTTGATGAGTACAAAGGCAACGCTTTTCTTCTCTATCTATGGGTACGCTTATAAAGTGTTGCTCATTTGGCAACATTTAAAAAACGTTCCTTTATGTCAACCCCTATGACTACACTTGTAAAGCGTTCCCGTAAGTCGAACTATATGGGTACACTTGTAAAGTGTTCCTTTATGTTATTACCCTATGGGTACACTTATAAGGCGTTTCTTTATGTCAAACCCTATGGGTACACTTGTTAAATGTTCCCTTATGTCAAACTTTAAGGGTACACTTGTTAAATGTTCCCTTATGTCAAACTTTATAGATACACTTGTGAAGTGTTACCTTCTCTGTTACTAATTTTTTTTAACATCCTATAATAATTATTACAATTTTAACAATTGTAAAATTACCATTTGTTGTTATTTTTACACAACACGCTTTCTAGTTAAATTTGGTTAAACAATTAAAAATACTTGTTTTTTTAAAATATTATTAATGCCATTTATTTTATTTATTATTTTATAGAATTTTAATTTTAGAATATATATATACACTATTCATTTATATATAGTATAAAATTTCAAGCAATAATATAAAACAATTTTAATATTTAACACATTGTTCAAAGTAATAACCAAATATAACATTGATTAAAATATTAATCAAGTAATCCAAAGTACAAAAATAGTCATCATCCTCATAATCCGAACACTTAATCAAAATAGAGATATATATAGTTCACAATATATGAGAAAATCATCTTCATCATGTTCTCTTCATGAATATCAAATCTATTAAATAGATCTATTGCCATCTCCAAATGAAGCACCAGCATTGTCCTACAAATTTAGATTGAACAAAAGAATTAGTAGTATATATGATATATGTTAGGAAAGTTAACAACTCATGTATGACTTTTGGAACCAGTAATATGTAGTAAGGTTTTTGTTTCAAAATTCATTACTATCGTGAGTAGATTCACATCACACAATATAATTAAAATAATTTAATAATATAATTAAAACTTTGATTAATCCTATTCATAAAACTTATTGGAATTATATAATTTGATTGGACTTGATTAAAGTTAAGACTTTGTACTTTTCAAACTTTAGAATTTTATATTTTCCAAAATTAATATGATATAGCATCTCCCAAATAGAAAATAGTCAAATATAACCCAAAATGAATAGCTGCCATATAAGCAAGTATTATCATACCCAATGTAGTATTTATGCATCATCAAAGGAACAAATAAATCATCCCTACACTGCACATCTATACTTATTCATAGACAAGATAATAAAGTTATTGAGAAACTCAAATCAAAACTAATAAACCAAACAAGGCTACATAGTATATGCATATGCAGATTACGAGTCTAGTTCCTGAGCTCCTTGTGGTTCCAAATTTGGCATTAGTTCAGCATTTGAGCATATACCACGAGGAGCTTACAGATATGCTCGTAGAAGAAGCACAATAGACCACAATGGAATAGGAGCCAAAGAAATGGAAAAGGGTTTGTTACAAAAGATAGGCAGGACAATCAAATTAGTTTCTACCTTTTATTGCACAATATAAAAGTTTATCACAGACACTAATCCATGATAAATAACTAAGAAGAACATAAGAACCAATAAGCAAGTTAAGAATAAACAGGAAGGAAGAAGAACAATAGCCAAGTCAAGACTCCAAAAGTAAACCAATGGAGAAAACATAAGGTCAAAACAAATTTAAGATATATAAATTAATCAAAACTTCTTCAAGAAAAGTCAGGCCAAGAAACATTCATAGTTTAAAACAAATTCAACATTAACAGAAGTATAACTTAAACTAGAATCTAAACTATTTGAAACAAGACATGATGAAGAAAATATACCATTTCATGGTTCGGAACATGAGTTGATCCAGAGGAACGTGGAAGATAGCGGGCTGCGACACCTTGTGCACTATTTGCATCTGGTGGAGAGTGTTGGGTAAATTGCAATAATGCTTCAACTTCTTCTGCGCTCATTCCAGGGTTGTTTTGTTGCAACAAAACTTTTACAAGATGTCGTAATCCTTTAACCTCTCCCTTCAAATCTCCGACTTCACTTTGCAAGGATTCGACTTTCTCATTGTGTTGTTGTTTGATTTTGTTGATTTCTGCATCTTTTTTTAAGTAAGTCGCTGTAACTGATCTACCATAGCATCGAACCCGACCAGGCTGCTCCTTCCCAAACACTGCTTCAAATGCATCCTCATCAGTTTCTCCAGCATCTTGGCGATTTTGAAGTTGTGACTGTTTATAAGGAACATTAATAATGACATGAATACTAACATTAATAATATCATTAACAATAATACACTTCATTTACTTACAATTGCATCTTTTGTTTCTGAATCAACTTCCTTCCCTTTGCTACTTGTGCGGGTTGCAACAAACATTTCAGATTTTGTAGGATCTTCATTGTTCTCTTTAGTTGAGCGCTACAAGAATGAAAAGAAAAGTACAATAAGTCAAGACTATACTAGTAAGGTATAAGAAGAAAGGAAAATCATGTTACCAACCCAAGAGTAAGATTAATACCAGTCTCATACGCACTATTCCAAAATTTACAGGCCCCATTCGATGCCCAAACTTCTGCTTCTTTCTATTTTCAGAATTCATACGACACATAGACTACATTCCAATAAAAAGTGAAATATTTATATATATTTATATATAAATATAACTAGATCAGTAATTTGACTAAGGTTAGAAAAGATTATTCTATCTTACTTGGACAATGGGAAGACTCCAATAGTTAATCAATTTGTTAAAAGTTACTTCTGGTATATCAGCAGGACGATTTTTCAACATATCTTCAATGGTCTCATACTTATCAAAATGCTTTTTCTTAATCTTTCCCTTGTGTCGCTTCCAAGCATCGCGAATAGTAGCCATCACCCATTTCTTTGCATCATTTAGAATGATGAACTTGGACTATGAACAACACAACATATATGTTAATTTCATTTAGTAAGAAAAACTAAATAAAAACGAAAATAAGATAAATTCATCATTCTTACATTAACATACTTCCACATGCGTTTTTTGTTATCTTTTGGCACAGCTGTCCAATTAGTGTATAGCAATGTGATAAATCTTGGATTCCTAGCAATTGTGCCTAGAAAATTGCTTAAATCAGACACTCTTTTGTTAGTTGGTCCTACTGCTTGTCCCTTATCAAATGTCACCTCCTCTCGTTCTTCCATAGTCCTTGAATGAATTGATTTGCAAGTTGTTTTTCCTTGAGTTTTTTTCTTTTCCATTGTACCTAGTTCAAAGTAATAGGCAAAACATAAAAAAAGTTATAATAGGTGAACGATGAACATGCAATATTTTCATATAATGGGCATAACATATACAAGTAATTAAAAAAGTAAGTTTAAAATATACCACCTTCAACATGATCAATGTCCATAACTTGATCTCCAGCAAATTCATTGTCACTAATTTCATGATCACCAATATCATCGTCATCGGATGCCATAATATTTCCTCCAAGATCATCCATTGGTTGAATATTGAGTTGTTTTTCTTCCTCCACATGTATCCCTTGTTTTTCAAGAAATTGATCAAGACTCATTGCTGGACGGATTGGGTTCCTTTTAGCCTTTTTAAGCTTGTATTGCTCTTCAATAGCAGGCTGGTCATCTACTTCAACTTGTGAGATGGTTCCAGTTATAGGTAAATTGTTAAGGTATTCCCTTTGAGAAGATTGGATCATGATTTTGCGCATAGGTAACCTATTATGTCCTTGCTTTTGAGTGCACTTACCTTGAATTGAATTCAGCCTGCTTTGTCCTTCACTTGCATCCAATGTTGTAGGCGTAGGATTCTTCCTTTTATGAGTTTCTGGTGCCTGATCTTGCATAGTTTTATTATGCCCTTGCTTTTGACTGCACTTAGCTTGAATTAAATTAAGCCTACTTTGTCCTTCACTTGCATCCAATGTTGTAGGCATAGGATTCTTCCTTTTATAAGTTACTGGTGCTTGAGCTTGCATAGTTAAATTCTTTCGTTCATTTGCAATTTGTTCTCTCTTAATTTCAAATTGCCTAAGCAATTCAGTACTTGATCGTGCCTGTAATTCAAAATCAAAGCCTTTATTATTTATAGGACTTTGACCCTTGTTTAGGGTCAATACCTTCTTCTTAAGAGCTCCTCCTTTGTACATTCTTTATACTGAAAAAAATAAAAGCATCGATCTAGTAAATAAAACAAATTTATAGTTTGTCTAGAAACAAATACAAATCAATAAGAATAGATTATTGCAATTACAATTGACAAGAAAACATAATATGACTCATCTAAGGTAAGAAAACATAACATGCGAATTGAAGAATTCCAAGTATAACATTACCACTGAGCAGATTCAAAAGGTTTGCTTTTTACTATTTTAATCCCAATGTTCTCTTCTTATTAATAGTCAATGAAGATCTCTTGGCCTGCATGAACATGATAACATAAGTCAAAACAAGAAGAAAATATAATTCTAAAAAATGCAAATCTGATCACAAATTATACATGCATCAATCATGTAAGTCACATTTAAATTAACCTAAAAAGTGATGTCTCATGATGCATCCTCAAAACTAGTCTCTTCTCCCGATTCTAATTCATGATCTTGGCCAAGAAACACTTGTGGAGCTGCATCAATAATGGTCGGTGGTACATCATTCCTCTCTAAAACAACTTCACCATCATCAATGGGTATAGAAAGACCCATTGAATGTTCAAATGGCTCATTTTTATAAATATCGTAGGTTTCAGACTCAAGTTGGTCACTTATGTTAAACAAGTCTCTTGGAATTGTCTTCATGACATAATGTTTGTTTTGATCAAATGGGTCTTGAACATAAAAGCATTGGTGTGCTTGAGATGCTAGCACAAAAGGCTCCTCTTGGTAGCATTTCTTGTTGAAGTGAACATATGTAAGGCCATAAATATCTTCTCCAACCTCATACCAATCACACCTAAATAAGACAACCTTAAAATGGCCATAATAATCTAACTCAACTATATCAATTATTCTACCATAATAAGTCAGAATTGCATCAACTGGGTTTTGATCCTTTGAGCTTGCAAAGGTTGTAGTTAATGCAACTAATGTGACACCACTATTTTGCGTTTTTCGTCTTGCATCACGCCGCCTAGTATGAAATCTATATCCATTGATCAAATACCCAGAATATCTTCTTGCGATTGAATTTGGTCCCCTAGACAGTTCTTTTATCCAATCTGGAACATCCTCATGCATAGCACGAGTTTCAAACCACTGAGAGAAGTTTTCACTATGGTTTTTGGCTTTCCTCCATTTTGATCCTCGTCATTGATTATTAACTTCATGCTCATGCTCTCTAAAATTGACAAATATTATTATATGTTAGCAAAATAATAATAATTTAGTGAGTAATAGAAAATATTACAGGTGAGTCAAAGTACCTAACATATTCTTGAACTTCATCACAATTGTTCAGTATGTATGCATGGACTTGGCTATGTGACTTGTCATCCAGAATAAATGGAGCACCCTTTTTCCCTCCTAAAGGACACCCTTTGTTTGGGAACAAATTTGAAGATTCCATTTCATTTAAACTACATTCATCATTGTTTCGGGGTCTTCTATTAAATCTGGTCTGCACACCTTCATGTAAATATCTTGAGCAAAAGGTCAAACACTCGTCAACCAAATATGCCTCCACAATAGATCCTTCTGGATGACTTTTATTGCGAACATACGACTTTAATGTACACATATATCTTTCTGCAGGATACATCCATCGAAACTGAACTGGGCCACCTAATCTCACCTCATTCGCTAAATGAATAGGCAGATGAACCATTATATCAAAAAAACTAGGAGGAAAAATCCTCTCAAGCTGACACAGTGTTTCTACAATCTCTTTTTCCAAACAATCTATCTCTTCTAGTGTGATAACTTTTTGACACAAACGATGAAAAAAGGAACTTAGACGGATCAAAGGGATAGCAACATGATCAGGAAGTATGCTTTTGATTGATATTTGCAACAAGTAATGTAACATGAAATGGGCATCATGGGTCTTATAACCAGATATTTTTCTTTCAGCTAGTTGCACACATCGTGAAATGTTGGAAGCACTACCATCAGGTAATTTTGCTGTCTTCAAAACACTACAAAAAATCGACTTCTCTCCAGCAGTCATTGAGAAGCATGCTTTTGCTAATTTTGTTCTTTTGCCATCCTTTGTATCTTTTGGTTGAAGGTTTTTTCTAATGCCCATCTCTTTTAGATCATATCGAGCATTTGCATGGTCCTTTGTCTTACCCGGAATATCCAAAAGAGTTCCAATTATGTTATCAACTATGTTCTTCTCTATATGCATGACATCAAGGTTGTGGCGGAACGTGTTATGTTGCCAATAAGGTAATTCAAAAAAAATTGACCGTTTCTTCCATGGGCCATCATTTGATTTTTTTTGCTTCTTCCCAAATATATTGTCAAAATTTTGTAAGCTCTCAAACACATTTGTACCCTTTAAGAAAGGTGGGGAAGGCCTAGATTCTGTTTTTCCATTGAAAGACCTTTTATTAGATCTCCATTGATGATCCATGGGTAGAAAAACACGATGGTCCATATAACACATCTTCCGACTATGTTTCAGATAGGTAGAAGAAGTCTCATAATTACAGCAAGGGCAAGCCAACTTTCCTTTTGTACTCCAACCGGACAACATAGCATATGCGGGGAAGTCGCTAATTGTCCACAACAAAGCTGCCCGCATTTGAAAGGTTTCATTCATTGAAGCATCATATGTTTCTACCCCTGTCTCCCATAACACCTTCAAGTCTTCTATCAATGGTTGTAGATAAATGTCAATGTCATTTCCAGGTGATCGCAGCCCAGGAATAAGCAATGAAAGCATACAATACTCTAGTTTCATGCATAACCAAGGAGGCATATTATATGCCACCAATACAACTGGCCATGTGCTATGAGATATGCTCATAGTCCGAAATGGATTGAACCCGTCACTTGCCAAGCCAAGTCTCAAATTGCGAGAATCTTTAGCAAATTCTGGATGAAGGCTATCAAAGTCTTTCCATGATTAGCCATCGGCAGGATGCCTTAACTTCCCATCTTTAGAACGCTCTTCATCATGCCACCTCAATGTATCCGCTGTCCTTGAGCACATAAATAGCCTTTGAAGTCTAGGAATTAAGGGAAAGTATCTTAAAGTCTTAGCAGGAATAGGGCGAGATTTTTTGGAAGGCTCAAGCTCACTATCAACTTCAGGATATTCAATATATCGAGAAGCTCCACAAACATGGCAATAACTGTCATGCTTATGGTCATTCCTATATAGCATGCAGTCATTTGGACATGCATCAATCTTTACATAGTCAAGACCTAAGTCCTTCACCATAGCCTTCGTTTTATTGAAAGATAAAGGAATGTTCAAGTCAGGCATCGCCTCCTTCAATAACTCTAAGAGGGAAGTGAAGGATGCATTGCTCCATCCATGTAGACACTTCAACAAGTATAGACGGATGGTGAAAGATAAGGTAGAGAATTTTTTACAACCCGGATACAGTTCTTGGCTTGCCTCATTAACTAAGTTATAAAATTTCCTTGCATCTTCATTTGGGCCTTCATAAAATCCTTCAGCTTGTGCCACATATCTAAATGTATCATTCAACAAACCATCAATGTCGTCATTTGAATTAACTTCATCATCTGTGTCACCATCGACATCCATTTGGATTTCCTGTTCCCCATGATTAAACCAGACTGTATAACCTTCAACAAATCCGTAGCATATTAGATGATCATATACTATGTTCCTCCGATACCAATAGATATTACAACACTTCGCACATGGACATTGAATTTCTTCGCCTTCGGGATTTCCAACAGAGTAAGCAAAGTCCAAGAAACATTGAACACCATCACAATACTCTTTGCTATACCTCGGTAAATCCATCCAATGCTTGGACACATCTTGAGAAAACCTAATTAATCGAATTTTGATATTAAGGCTTCAAATATATATTCATTCATGCATTAACTAGACTTTACAAGCATACCAATAATGTGTGTTAAATCAATGCCTTGTTAAATTCACACTTGGGAATCAAAACCAAGAGAAAGAAAAAAAATAAAAAAAATGTTGTATAAATAATAACAACATAAGAAAATAAAGAGGATAAGAGTTTCTTACTTAGTCATGACACTGATTGTAATTCAAAATTTAACTTCAAGCCTACTATAGATCTTCCCAAGTCTCGATTAATCTCCCTTGAACAAAGAATAATCAATTGCATGTCATGTATAAAAATTATAGGTATGGCATAGTTATAAGGAATATTTGGCAATTAAAATAGTGAAAAGGAATTGAAATAAAAAATTAAAGACCATTATTTACTCTAAAAGATATATCATGTATATACTTTTGAAGATGCCATGCAAAGAAAGCAAATTTGATTTTAACAATAATAATTATAAATATTTATCATTAATTTGAAAACAAATAAATAAAAACAATAAATTGATTAGTTATTATTAATTTTAACATTAATAATTATAATTGATACAAATTAATTAAATTTGATTTTAATCAAATGAAGAGTAATGCTTGTTATCACAATTGATAATAACTAATCAATTAACTTTGTCTACTTTATTTTTTTGGTTAGGTGATAGATCAAACAATAAAGGATATATCAATTATAAGCCATAAATATATGCTATTACGTGTCTCCTTTTATAATAGAAAAATTATAAAGAGTGTAACTTTTTCAAGTCCCTTCACAAATGCTAATGGATGACCATTTGAATGACAACACAAAATACTCACCAGCCCACTTTTTTGATGTATAAAGTAGTTTTTCTTTTCTTTTTAAGAAAAAAAAATAATTCACTGTCTTGGTGGAGGTCCAATTGCCTTGACAAATTTCAATTAAATACGCACAAACTCTTTCAATTTAAAATCAAAATCAGTAAGCACATCCCTATCCACTTTAGATTTGATAAATTTAATCACCAAAATCACGTTGCTTCCCCTCATCACCAAAAATAAAATACAAATAAAATCACAAATTTTAATATAATAAAAAATAAATAAATGCATGTACCAAAATAATAATAATAAATAAATAAAATGCATACAAGCCGACACAAAGCAACAAAAAAATTGATACTTCTATTAATAGTATAAGTGATAATATCCCCTCACAAGTTTTAGGAGCCACTTAACAAGTCCTACTATATTGCAGACATGCACGTTTAGTTGTGGAGAATAACTTTCAAGGTGATTCTAGTGTACTTTCATCAAGTTCATGGGATCATACATCCAGATTGACTCAATCTTTATAGATCTTGCCAATTCAATGGATAACATTGATACAGAAAATGTGAACATTACTCATTACAGTAAGCTTTATGCTGCATATTCCTACTAGTTTTGTCGAGATCATATTATAGTTTCTTAGACTACATAGCTTTATCTGATTGTGTCTCATTTTTTTTTAACATTTTGTTGGTGTTGGGGGAGCAGAGCAGAGTCATCGTGAGTTATACAGTTTATATTTTCCTTCACTTAGTTTATGACATCTTGTTGTTGATGTTTGCGGTTGATTTACATTATTCTTATAAGAGATGCTGATGTAATTTTTTTTCATTATAGGAAATTTAAAGATTTACAAATACTAGCATTTTATAGTTAGGGAGCCAATTAATTTATACGTGGCAGTATAGGACTATAAAAAAGAATCAAGTGGTCAAGTGATGCCTAAACAAAGAAGTTCTAGATATTACAGAATTATGTGTGAAAGAGTTCAGTTTGATAAAGGTTGTCTGTAATTGGGAATATCTTTGTGTATAATTTTCAAACCTTCCATTGTGCTATACTATACTCACAAATTCTTCTAGTTCGACTTTGAATTAATTGTTAACCTTGCTTTGGTGTTTAGTGGTGTGACCTTTAATGTAGGAGTTATACAAATTGGGTGCAAGGATGATTATTGTGTTTGAAATTGGTCCTATTGGATGTTATCCTGTGATGGTTGGCAGAGATAAACCAAAAAGGTGGGGTGTGAATGAACTAAATGACATGATTTCCCTATTCAATGGCAAACTCTATTACAGGTTGACAAAATTGTTATCTACACACTGAAAACCAGAAAAACTCAAACACCAAGATGACAATATTAGCCATATCATGTCTTAAAGGGTAAGGTTAAACTTCTTTCATAGTTGCCACTTTCTATTCTCTACCAAGATTTCTAATAGCAAAAATTAACTGATTATCTTACAATAACATACATCAAATAGGTGTGGAAAATGATCCAGAGAAAGCTAGAATGTGTTGAAGTAATAGTCTTGAAGGAACCAATTCATCAATTACATGCACATGACAAAACAATTTTTGCAATTACCGAAAGCCAGAGAATAAAGGTGATGCTTCAAAACTTGCCATGATTTTTTAAATGTAGCACTGTAACTTCAAAGCAAAATCACACATATATATCACCACATCCTCTCTATAATCCAGCTATCCGAGAAGGTAATCAGAGTTTTGATTACCTTCAGGCTTTGGCCAACAAAAAGTGGGTCAATTACTCCAATAGAATTTTTTTCCTTTTTTCATTTGCAGCTAGTTAATGAATCAAGAGTAATCAGAGATATTTTCAAAGGTAAACATGTAAAGTGCATGGCAGGAGATCGGGAAAGTTGTACATTGGCTGCACTTGATTCAAGCATACAGGTTAGTTTTTTGTTGTTTGACATACATTCATTGCCAATAAAATACAAGCATGACATGATGCTTTATTTTAGGAGTATTCCACAAGATACAATCGGGAACTAGAAATCAAACCACCTACAAGGAGTTGGAGGAAGCAAAATAGGCCCATCTATTCAATTGTAGCATATAGAGACTGGTTCTATAGTGCAAGTAGGCATGTTGAAGGCGCAACATTCAAGGTGAGAATTGTAACTTTGAGCTTAAAAAGTCCTGCTTTGTCCTGACATGACATGGATGAATTACATAGGAATGGAAAAGAACTGGGAAACCCAAATTTTCAATCCTTACTGACAAAGGAGATAACGCGGTGGCCATGGAAGTGGTAGAAGACTTCTTATACCTGATATCTAGCTCATCACTAAATAACATTCAGGTAATTAAACTTATTTCATGAGAAATTATCAATTTAAGCACTGGATGTGCTTAAACAAAAAGACCTGATAGGCTCCTCTAGATTACTTATAACTATTGTCAAATCATGTACAAATATATATTTTGGACCATTTGCACTGATATAAAGAAATGGAGAATATATTAAATTTTGATAGACAATTTACATTAAGTAAAATCTTTACATCAATCAAAGTTAACCAAAAGACAACAAATCAATTGCTTAACTTGAAACCAACTTCCCAAACCAGATTTGGTTCAGAGGGCACCAAAAAAATTGGGGAGAATTTCAGCAGGAAGCAGGATAACAAGCCTCCTCGCCGCCAATGACATTATTCTTTGTGGTACTGAGATGGGATTAATCAAAGTACGTGCAACTCTTCTAACCCTTTTTTTTATTTATTTCCCTTTTAAAAAAAAATTATAGATATGACATTGCCCTCACGCTAGTTCCTCAATTTTATAATCAACAGGGCTAGATTCCTCTGTAGGAAGAGCTTCAACCTAGTGTATATATATATATATATATATATATATATATATATATATATATATATATATATATATATATATATATATATATCTATAAAACGAAATGGGCAAAATAGAGACACCGTAGAACAGCGACGTCTACGGTGTATATATATATATATCTACAAAATGAGCAATAATGAATGAAATAAAATTCACAAAATGCACAAAATGCACAATGTACCTGTATTTGGCAACAGAGCAACAAAACGTAGCAATGTAGTGCAACTACTAATACTTAGCCATAAACATTGCAATGGCAATACAGTCACCAGCACCACAAAGACATAATTTTATTAATCTTCTTTGTAAAGTACTACTACTAATACTGCTACAACTACAACTAATAATAATAATAACACCATTAACTATAAACATAAACATGGGTAGAAGCAAAACTGAATTTATGTAGACACAGTTTTGGCATAAAACAATTTACAAAACAATTTAAAATGGCTAGTAAATATCTATGTTATAATGTCAAAATTTGTTTTTAATGTTTGGTCTCCCCCCCACCAAGTAAACTTTATTCGAAAGATAGAAGCTATCATCTAAATACAAAATGAAGCTAAGCCTGAAGGCATTCAATAAAGAAAAGCGAAGGCATTCAACAAGGTCACAGAAACAGAATAAGAGCAGAGTGACAGACCTGCGTGTGAGAAGCAGAGGCAGTGGTCGTCTCTAGGGTTTGGGTCTTAGTCTCTTATACACATGAACACGATATCTATGAAACGAAATGGGCAAAACAGGGTGAATATCAATATTGGGTGAATATCTAAAACAGGGATGCCGTATAACAGTGACTACGAATGGTGGTGAAGGCACAAAATAAAATGAAATAAAATGCACAAAATGCACAATGTACCTGTATTTGGCAACAGAGCAACGGAACACAACAATGGAGCAACGGATTAGAATAGAGCAACGTAGCAAACCTTAACGGAGAGAACGCAGCAATGGAGCAACAGATTAGAAACGAAGGACAGGAAGTGACGAAGGAGTGGTGTAGGGAGTCGTTAACGGAGTGGTAAGGGAAATATTCTGATGAAGAAAGTGGTATTCTGAAGAAGAAAGGATTTTCCAAATATTCTAAGTGAAAAAATTGTGGGAAAGGTTTGGCGCGTATTAAATATAGATTAGAGAACAATTTTGACAGGGTTGCATTTGATTGTGAAATGAGTAACGCTTTTTAAGTGTGGTATTTAATAGTTAAATAGGCAACACTTGTTAAATGTATTATTTGATTAGAATAAGTGTGTCCAAATATAGTATGATATAGTAACGTTTAAAAAGTGTACCCTTAACACTTTAAGGGTACATTTTTCAAGTGTTGCAAAAAAAAATGTTGCCAAAACCTCTCAGAAAAGCTACCTTTACAAAAATGTTCCCTAATATGACTTAAGAGTACATTTTTCAAATGTACTCTAAAAAAATGTGGCCATAGGCTAATTTTGTTGTAGTGGGATAGGTCCTGTTGCTTACCAAATAGCCTTACCTCCTTTCCTTTCAAATCTTCATAATGTCTTTCATGTGTCACAACTCCGAAAATACATTCCAAGTCTTAATCATGTCATTACACCTGATTCGGTACAATTAAAGGAGAATTTGACTTATAAAACAACTCCTGCAAGGATTGAGGATAGGAGAGTGAAGCAACTCAGGGGAAAAGATGTTTCATTGGTGAAGGTAATCTGGAACGAGACGACCGGAGATGCGACTTGGGAACTAGAAGACAAAATGAAGGAGCAATACCCAGAATTATTTTAAGGTATGAAAATTTTGAGGACGAAATTCTTATTTGTTGGGGAGTGTTGTAACACCCCAAAATTTATTTGTTTTATTTTAAATATTCATTTTATAATATCTGTGATTTTCTAGATTTTGTTTGGATTTTCTGAGGACGTAGAATATTTTAATATATTCATCATTTTGCGTGCACATTGGGCAGAGTCAGGAAAATAACTGTAACATTCCGAAAGTTGGAAAATTTTATGACGAATATTCATTTTATAATATTTGTGATTTTTGGGAATTTTCTGGAATTTTTCCGAAAATGTCGAATATTCTAATATATTCTTCGTTTTATGTGCGCACTGAGCGGAGCTGACTTGTGAAAACGTCAATAGTGGATCTTACTAAACCCGAGGCTAGACATGATTTATGAGATTTCATATTTTTCAAGAAAATTTGACAGATAAATTAATAAATTTCATTCGTCAGATAAATTAATACTGAATTCTGTCGACTGTAACTATTATCCATTGGATAATAGCATGTATTAAAAATCCTATCACATTATCCTAATGCAATCTACTTTATGTCATATCAAATCTACTTTAATTCAAATATAATGTTATTGTAATCAAGCTTCTAGAAACTTTGACCTCAAATGACCTAATTACCCACTCTAATTGCATGGAAAAGCTAAAATACTCCCTCTCACTGTCACTTGGGGCTTCAGTTGGCAGCCCATTTTGGGGGCCTAAGAGACTCAATTTTTGCTACTCATTTGTACACATCAACTCTAATTCATTTTACAACTTCATCTCTCTCTCTTCACTTTCTTCTTCTTCATTTTCTCTCAACCCCTTTCTCTTCCTCTCTTCCCCTCCATTTCGGCAGCCCCTCCCCTACTCACCATTTTTGTTTTCTTGCTTCACCATTTCTATTTCTAGCTTGTCTTCATCATTCTAAAGCTTTTCCTTTTCATACTCCACTTCAAAATCCTTCACTTTCACCATTCTTCCTCAAGAGCAAAGCTTGAAACTTCAAGGTAAAGGTCACTACTTTCTTCCCTCCTCTTCTTCTTTTCGTGTTCCAAGACCATTTCCATGGTCAAGGATGCTTTCTTTTCCAAGCTTTGGTATTGATTCTTAGAGATTGATTTTCTAGGGTTTTGAAGAGCCAAAACCGAAATCACAAGGAGCTTCTTGGGAGACTATTTCGTGTTCACCTCTTTGATATGAGGGAGACCACTCTATTCAACCTAAAATGGTGGTTGGAAACTTGTTCGTTTGAGGATTTGTGAGAAACCCTAACATGGGTTACTCTTTGATTTTATTTTTCTTAATATTGATTCTTTAAACTTTCATCACTTTATTGATTTGTTGGATGAAATTGGTTTTTAATGATATTGTAATAATTTTAATGGATTGGAATTGGTGAAATTGAGACAAAAGCCCCTTGCTTTGTGCAAGGTGGCTCACGGCCAACACCCTCTTGGTGGGGTGTTGTTGCTTAAAATTCTTATAATCAAATGGAATGATGTTAATTGAATGGATAAGGACTAATGGAGAAGTGAAAATGTAGACCCCTAATTCTATGAAAATTTGTGACTTGGATGAAGGATTGGTGAATTGTACATTGGAAGGTAATGAGGGATCCATAATGTGCAAGGATAATTAATCAAAGTCTTAACTTGGTAACTTAGAGAATTCTAATCAAGAGAAAGAACATAAGTGGGTGAGTTTGGAGGAATTTGAGATAAACAACTAGTAATAAGAAATTAATGCCTAAAAGTGGAAATAAACGTTGGACTTGAAGACCTAATGATGGCCACGGTTTTAGCTTGAATAATGAGGGAATGAATTGACTTTGATGAACTAAAAAATTTAGTGGATTGATGATAAGGAACTAATGCATAATGTGGCAAAAGAATTGGACTTTGAAAACCCTTGAAGGCCACAGTTTTGAAGGATTAAAGTAACCCAAAATTGTCACATTTAATCAAAAGCTTAAAACTTTGAAAAAGTGGAATCCATAATGTGGACCATGACAGTGAACGAACACTAGAAATTTGTATTGACATAGAAATAGATTCTATGCTATTGTGGACCCCTATGTGGGCTAAACACTTGTTGGTTATGTACTGTGAAAATATCCCGAGGTGATGATATCAAGAAATGAATATGTATGCGTATATATGTAAATATACCATTGTGATATACTATGATGAATGCATCATTGATGAACATACATGATTTGACATTATGTCATCATGCATATGTGTTGTCTGTTGGACGTTGTTAGAAAGGCTATGTATGCCTAGGAGTTTGAATAACACCTATGTGTAGGTGCGAATAGACTAAGCGTAGGTGTCATATGTTGTTGACCCTGGGGGCGTCGAGGTGTGGGTGTCTCACAATAGACAGTGGTAGCTCCACTGGGGCCGTGGGATAGACCAATGCGACGCACCGCCGATCCTATCTGAGACGTTGTCCTATATCACGATCAACTGTTGAGGTGCCACGTAGAAGCCATTGCGCAAACATTTTTATGAGATAAAGCACATGTATTTTTAAGGCTAACAATATACTGACATTACTCCTTGATCATTCACTCCGAAAATGTTTATGTCTAGCTCCATGGAGTAGAAATTTTGACACACTTTTGCATTGTGAATTGTCAGTCACATAACTCATTGAGCATAAGCATTTATAATTGTGGAATAAGTTTACCATTATTTCTGAAATAATTGTTGAATGCTTGAACTGTTGACTGCTGGTAATATTACTGTTATTTATCTGTCGCTCATGATCTTACTACCAGTTGTTGTTATTCTACTTTTACTGTGAATTTAATATTACTGAGATTAAATGTATAAACTGCGTTATATAAGGGAGTCCAACTCCGTTTAGTTTCTTATTGCCACACTGGGTAATGAATAATGAGTGTCTCACCTCTTTCTGTATTCTCTCTATTTCTTTGCATTCTATTGGATTGTGTACTTTTGAGAAGACGTTCGTGAGGAAGACAAGGAAACTCTTGAGTTTCCAGTCTTCTGGCTAGATTACGACTGAAGCTGACTGAGGATGTCATCGCGCCCCTGGGGTTTCTTTGGCTACGTGCCGATTAACTTTCACGGAGGTCCTGATTGTTGGCACATTAACGTGCAGACGGACCGCTGTGTATATCATAGGGAGCTGACGGTGTCCCTAGCATGGGGTCGTTACGACGCCTCCATTTTTTATTTTCATACTTTTGTCTGGTTGGAGTTTTACATGCCCGTTAGGGACATGTGGGCTGATATGTACTACACCCCACGTGAGGACTCCTTTTTGTCCACTACTCGGGCTCCCGCCCGTTGCTCTGTTGTTCCGATGGAAGTTTCCTCGGATGACGAGGACCCTGAGGAGGACCCGACTATGGTCCCTTCTCGTCAGTCATAGGAGCTGATACTATTGGTAGCTACTGATGGCTAACTGTCTATCTTTTTGGGAAGCATGATGTTTTGTTGTACATGCTGGGGTATATTTGTATATCTTTGGGTGGGTACATATTTTTCTTTTTCTATATTTTGGAAATGTAATTAAATAGGCTATTTCATATATATATTGTGTATGATTTTTCTTACGTTGCTAGACTTTACTTATTGCAACTGCCTTATTTATGATCTCTATACGTGATGGATTTTACTTAACTCTTTCAACGCCACTTGGTAATGATTTACAATAAAAATAAAAAAATATAGTGACATTTGTAAAGGAACTTAAGTAGCCATAAAATGAATTGGGACTATGAGTTTAAAAACAATTACTATTTTTCGCATTTCAAATTTCATTTATTTCGCTTCATGTTTTATTTTACTATAGTGCGACGTCCCTTCTTCGCCAGTATTTAGAAAAAAGGGCGTTACAAATTGGACCTATCTGACGAAGAATTTGGTAAGGCCTAAGGAATTTTGAAGTAAGCTTTCTGGACTTAAGAACTCGGCCGACCCCATTCGTAGGCGTGCCTTTCAAAAACACATGCTTTCCTTCTTCAAATTCAAGAGGTTTTCTCCTTTTGTCCGCATAGCTCTTTTGTCGACTTTGAGCCATCCTCATCTTCTCCTGAATCATCTTGACTTTCTCAATTGTTTGTTATATGAGATCAGGTCCAATAGTAAGTCGCTCTCCATCCTGATACCAACATAAAGGTGTTCTGCACCTTCGCCCATACAAAGCCTCATAGGGTGCCTTCCCTATACTCGAATGATAACTGTTATTGTAGGTGAACTGACTGCGGGATTTAAAGGATGCAAACCCAAGTGCAGGTTGTCTCAAGTAATAAATTTCTCAGGAGTCCGAGGTCGATCCACAGGGAATTGATGAAGAAAAATTAATTGAGGTAAGAAAAGGATTTGTCACCACACCAAAAGTAATAAAAGATGTTCACAAATGAATTTAAGAACTTGCTTGGGTTAGGAGATCCACTCTTGGTAATAAATTAAAGGTAAGATTATTTCTTTTTATAACTCAATTGAAATTCACACACAACGGAGGTTCTAATCGAAAAATATAACATTCAAAGTTCAATTATATATGCAATTATATTATGATTCCTTTAATTATCTACCAACATTTGTAAATAAGTTCAAGCATTCACTGTGTCAATCTTATTGTCTACAATAAATCAAGATCTCCATTATACAAAGAAGGTTTCTAAATTGATTGGAAACAAAATACAACACATATAATGTCCATTTGATAATATATCATTTAAGCACAAGAAATAGAATAATCTAACCTTATTTCATTATCAAGAGCTTCACTCTTTCACCTAAGCAAGATAAAGATTTAGTTACTCATAGATAAGAAGAAAGAAAGAGAAAAGAAGAGAAAGATTAACATAGCTTCAATTTAGAACAAGAGAAAATTACAACAAAGGAAAACAATAAACAAGCATAATCATAACTTGTAAAAACTAAGCCTAACACCAAGAGCACCAAATGATAAGCCAATGGTGCTTTTTATAGAGGATTAGGGATACAAAATGACAAGGGGGCTGATTAAGAGTAGGTGGATGAGTGGATGGAGTGGTTGGATGATTGGTTGAGTGGTTGGATTATTGAATTAGTGGTTAGATTATTGAGATTCTTTGTCTCTGAAATCATTCATTGCTGATCTCATGGATGCCATCAGAATGAAGCAATGTGGTCTTCATGAAAGTTGTAGCAATTTGTCTCAGCTTTCTAATGGCACCAAAATCATCCAAAAATTCATCCTGCAGCCCAAGATATGACCCAGTTACTACAGACTATTTAGGTCCAGTTTCAGCACCTCTGTTTTGACTTCTAGACCCAATATCACCTCCAAGCTGTCTGAATGAGCTCTTATGTTCTTCATGAAAGTTGTAGATATGGGTCTTAACTTTCAACTCTCTAAATTTCAGCCTAAGAAAGTCCTATAGCTCAAGTTATGCTCTGATTACTGTACACTATTCAGGTTCCAGTCACAAAACTCGTGTTCTGACTTCCAAGCCCAATTAGCTCCACTAGATGTCTGAATGAGACTTTGAGCTCTCATCAAAGTTGTAGAGCTTTCTCTCAGCTTTCCTACAAGGTAAAATTCATAATTTCTAGACATCTAGAATTCAAGATATGACCAAAATACAGAAATAATGTAAGACCCAAATAATACTGAAAAAAAATAATTAAGTCCAATTTGAGTGCAATCTTACAAAACATAATCAGGCTTAATCAATTAAGTACATGAAGAGTGTAAATGACTAAAAATGAGGGTTTATTAATTTATAAAATATGTGATCATCAAATTCTCCCACACTTAGCTTTTTGCACTCCTGGGCAAAACACATAAGACCAAAGCTAAGAAACAAAGAAAAATGACACAGACTCAAAAGTTAAACCTCTAAACAACTCAATGAAGTAAGAAGAACAACCTGAAATTCAAGGGATCAAAGCATTAATAAGGTAACATTTCTTCACATCTCAAACCAACAAGCAAAGAAACTTCAGTTGAAAAGAATGAATCAAGAATGATAGATCCTCACAGAATTCACTCTCAATCTCTCAAGTGTTTAAAAGGTAAGTATTTCACTCTATTCAACCCATGAACAATTGCACTACCATAAGCTTGCTTATCTTCTACTTCTCCGTACTCAAAACACATGCATACAAAAATCAAGAGGACTTTATTCAAGGTTGTAATGGGGTCATGGTAAAGGAGAGGGGATAATATGGATATGAAAAGATAAATACCAAAGAGAATAAAAGAGCATTATGGTATAATTAGAGTGGAGAAAATGTTTGTGGACATTCATCATAAAGGACAATCACCAATATTTGACTAATGTTTTGTTGAAGATCAATCCCAAATTGGTGAATTGAATTCATTGTTAGACTTGAACATTCTCCTTTTCTTCCTGTTGTTTCTAAGCATCCACCTTTTTTCTAGACTCTGATAATCCTTTGATTGCAACGGTGGTCATTTTTTTTTGAAAGATCATTTTGCACACACACCCCCACACTTGTTCAAGAACAAGGTCAATGCTCTTTTATTCCCTAAGGATGGGTAAAAACATATGTTTTTTTTTTAAGGTACGAAATGAGCTAAAAACAAGGAATGGTCAAATAAGTTCAAAGGGATTACACAATGGAAAATTTACAAGGATGGCTATTTGGTCAAAGTAGCTATTTCAAAATGCCTCAATCATATTAATGTATGCATGTGAAAATGTAGCCTCAAAAAGAATCAAAGCAAGTTCTAGAGTAACAATTCTATGAGTGAAAATCACAGGAAAGAAGAGAATGATACAGATGCTAAAATCTGAGACCCATAATGTCCAAAATCCAAAACATCCCATCTCAAGACGCTGAGAGCCCCTTCTAATAAAAGAGAGGATCAAGCTCAGATGCCTCATACGCTTTGGCAGCCGCGGGTTACTTCTCACTAATAACCAGAGTGGGACGCTTCTGCCTGTCCATCAACTCCACAGTGCCTAGATGGTAAACATTGGGTTATGGAGTGCAGCTCTCTACAGAGCATGGTACATGAACTTTTTTAAGGACCAGTGTGCAAAGGTCCACCCGAGTCAATGACGGGTCAGCCAAAGGCTGGGGCTCCACAACTAATTAAAGTTATGGTACTCCTTCCAGATCGCCCTTGTTCAAACATTTTTTTTTCTTTTTTTCTTTTTTTTTAAATTTTTTTTTAATTTTTTTTAATTTTTTTGAAAGATGACATGAAGAAGAAGAGGATGATATATACAGATTGTTTGTGGATATGGCTCATATCTGCCTCTAGTTTAACATCCAATAACGGCTTAAACGCCTTCTATGAGTTGAGGATAAGTTTTCCATCTAATTTTCTTATAAATTGGCAAACAGGGTCTTGTAGAGTCTGATTCCCAAGACTGTACAATTTTTCTTCATCATGATTGCAGGATTCAGAGGCACCATGTTTTTTTTTAAATTGAGCCCATCTTTTGACAATTTTCACAACTTTTGTAAAAAGTATAGCAGTCCTTAAATAAAATGGGCCAATAAAATCCACACTGCAAGACTTTAGCAGTTGTTTTCTTTGAAGAAAAGTGACCTCCACATGCTTTTGAGTGACAAAATTTAATGACACTACCTACCTCACTGTCGGGCACACATCTCCGAAAGTGTTGGTCAGGACAATATTTGAACAAGTATGGGTCATCCCAACAAAAATTTTTCACCTCTGTTAAAAATTTCTTCCTATCTTGGTGCGTCCATTGAGGCAACATCTTTCCTTCTTGTTCTCCAGTAAGAGTTGAGGAAATTACTACTGGAAAGTTTTGCTCTTCTCCAAAAAATGTGTACTTCAACCCAATAGGTAATGGCTTTAGTTCTGGTGTAGGTACTTCTTTATGAGCATTATCATTCATGGGTTTTAGCTCTTTGAATCTCGCCTTCCATCCTTTGTATTTTATTTTCTCTGTACAATCAAGCAAATCAAATGAATTAATTAAACAAACTTCTAATGGGTCAGAAGAATTCCCTTTTTGAAGATGACTATCTATAATGGCTTCAATTCCTTCAACTTCCTCCTTTTCATCAAGGACTTCTTGTGGTTGCTTGCACATGTTAAAAACATTGAGATCCAGTGTCATGTTTCCAAATGTTAGCTTCACCACTCTATTTCTGTAATTTATCAAAGCATTTGATGTTACTAAAAATGGACGACCTAAAATAACAAGAATTGACTTGCAACTATTAACCATAGGTTTAGTATCCAAGACAATAAAATCCACAGGATATATGAATTTATCAACTTGAACCAACACATCTTCTACTATTCCTCTTGGAATTTTAATTGATCTATCGGCAAGTAGAAGAGTTACAGAAGTTGATTTTAACTCACCTAAGTTGAGTTGCTGATAAACTGAATATGGAAGCAAATTGACACTAGCACCAAGATCAAGTAAAGCTTTTTCAATTTTATGTTCTCCAATAATGCATGAAACTGTAGGACAACCAGGGTCTTTAAATTTCAAAGGATTATTATTATGAAGAATGGACCTTACTTGTTCAGCCAAAAATGCTTTCTTTTTCACATTTAATTTTCTTTTAACAGTGCATAAGTCCTTCAAATATTTAGCATAATAAGGAATCTATTTGATAACATTTAACAGAGAAATATTGACCTTCACTTGTTCCAAAATTTTAAAAATTCCATTGTTATGGTCCAATTTCTTTAGATTATTCAATGCTTGAGGAAATGGGGGTGAAGGCGAGAGTTTGGTCTCTTTTTGGTCAATTGCTTCATTTTCTTGGGGAATTGGTTCATCTTCTTTCTCATAAGGTTCAGGAATTTATTTTTCAACAGCCTTTCCACTCCTAAGAGTTATCACTGACTTGACTTGGTCCTTTTGTTGGTTTTCTGAACTCCCCTCATTTAGACTGTATTGACCTTTGGGATTTGGTTGAGGTTGAGAAGGAAATTTTCCTTTCTCATGAATGGTGAGTTCAAAAGAAAGTTTAGTAAGAGTGTCTTTTATGTCATTCATGGTTTGATTGTTTTGTGTATTAATGGCCTCTTGCTTTTCTATGAATGTATGCAATGTTTCTTCAAGGTTTTTCCTATATGGTGGGACATAAGGTGCATATCGTTGAGAATTTTGAGAGTCCTGTTGTGCCTGAGGAGGTGGTGGTTGCACGAATTGTGACTAATTATTATTTTTCTAGCTGAAGTTCGGGTGATTTCTCCATCCCGGATTGTATATATCTGAAAAAGAAGAAGTAAATAGTTTTTTAAAATTATTCATTGCATTTACTTGCTCATGTACAACTTCTTTAAAAACAGGAATGTTAGGACATTCGTGTGTTCAGTGTCCTAAGTCATCACAAATGCCACAAATTTCTTTATTTTGCATAGATTTGATTTCTTTTGCTTTTCTTAATTCCATGGCTTCAACCTTTCTAGCCAAACTGACAAACCTAGCATTTAGATCTTCCTCTTGACTAAGGTGATATTTTCTTTTATTAGCACTTGCAAGGTTAAATCTAATTGAATTTTCAGAAGGGTTAGTACTATGCCAAGATTGAGAATTTTCAGCCAGCTGGTTTAAATAGTCTAAAGCTTCATCAGGTTCTTTATCAAGAAACTCACCATTGCACATTGTTTCCATAAATTGTTTAGTTTCAGGTGTTAAACCTTCATAAAAGAAGCTTATAGTGTGCTATTTTTCAAAACCATGATGTGGGCAAGAATTTAACAAATCTTTAAATCGTTCCCAACATTGAAAATATGCTTGATTTGAATTTTGGAAAAAATTTTGGATTTGTCTTTTCATAGCATTGGTTTTATGTGTTGGAAAAAATTTATTCAAGAACTCACCTTGCATTTCTTGCCATGTGCCAATTGATCTTAGTTTCAAAGTGTTAAGCCAAGATTTTGCTTTATCTTTTAAAGAAAAAGGAAACAATTTAAGCTTAACAATCTCTTCCGTGCAATTTTGGTCATTGAAAGTAATACATACTTCCTCAAATTCTTGCAGATGTAAATATGGACTTTCAGATTCTAAACCATGAAAATTAGGAAGTAAAGAAATCATACCTGACTTAAATCTAAAATTGTTGGTATTGAGTGGAAAGATAAAACATGATGGACTAGAATTTCAAGGTGGTTGCAAATATTCACGTATGGTTCGCAACAGTTGATTTTCATGTTCATCATGTACACTTTCATTGTCAGCCATTGTGTCAATTATGTGTGATTGTGATTCAAACAAATCAATATATAAAGTACCAGGATTAATTTTAACTAAACGACTAGAATTTAAATCACGATACCAATTAAGCATAAATACATAAATAACTTAAAATAAATAAAGAAAATAATGTACAAGCTGGCGGTATAACCCGCCATTAAATATTAACTAGGATGTGGTATAAACCAACCACCCAATAAATATTAACAAGTAAAAAGTTAAAAATAAAATACAGAAAATAAAGTGTGAAAAGTAAATTGCAAAAAATAAATTTAAAATATGAAAACCTAGGAAGAGGCAGAGCCCCACAGAGCCGGCGAAAGAGAAGAGAAGAAGAAAGATTATTTCGTTATGTTAGAAAGCAATAATAAATAACAAAAATTAAAAAGTTAGAGAGCAGAAATTAAATGACATAAATTAAAAAGTTAGAGTAAAGAAATTTAAAAGTTAGTAAGCGAGAAAATAAATGACATAAAATAAAAGTTAGTAGGTAGAAAATAAATGACAGAAATATAGAAGTTAGTAAGTTAGTATGTTAGAAAGTTAGTATGTTAGTAAGTTAGATAGTTAGAAAGTTAGAGAGTTAGTAAAGAAACAGAAGGATCGGTAAGCCGATCTTTTGCTCCGGTGAGGGGGAAGAGAGAATAGATTTTATTAAAGTATGAGAACCTCAATAAATTAAAACTTCAAATCAAGTCCCCAGCAACGGCGCCAAAAACATGACTGCAGGATTTAAAGGATGCAAACCCAAGTGCAGGTTGTCTCAAGTAATAAATTTCTCAGGAGTTCAAGTTCAATCCACAGGGAATTAATGAAGAAAAATTAATTGAGGTAAGAAAAGGATTTGTCACCACACCAAAAGTAATAAAAGATGTTCACAAATGAATTTAAGAACTTGCTTGGGTTAGGAGATCCACTCTTGGTAATAAATTAAAGGTAAGATTATTTCTCTTTATAACTCAATTGAAATCCACACATAACGGAGGTTCCAATCGAAAAATATAACATTCAAAGTTCAATTATATATGCAATTATATTATGATTCCTTTAATTATCTACCAACATTTGTAAATGAGTTCAAGCATTCACTGTGCCAATCTTATTGTTTACAATAAATCAAGATCTCCATTATACAAAGAAGGTTTCTAAATTGATTGGAAACAAAATACAACACATATAATGTCCATTTGATAATATATCATTTAAGCACAAGAAATAGAATAATCTAACCTTATTTCATTACCAAGAGCTTCACTCTTTCATCCAAACAAGATGAAGATTTAGTTACTCATAGATAAGAAGAAAAAAAGAGAGAAGAAGAGAAAGATGAACATAGCTTCAATTTAGAACAAGAGAAAATTACAACAAAGGAAAACAATAAACAAGCATAACCATAACTTGTAAAAACTAAGCCTAACACCAAGAGCACCAAATGATCAGCCAATGGTGCCTTTTATAGAGGATTAGGGATACAAAATGACAAGGGGGCTGATTAAGAGTAGGTGGATGAGTGGGTGGAGTGGTTGGATGATTGGTTGAGTGGTTGGCTTATTGAATTAGTGGTTGGATTATTGAGATTCTTTGTCTCTGAAATCATTCATTGCTGATCTTATGGATGCCATCAGAATGAAGCAATGTGTTCTTCATGAAAGTTGTAGCATTTTGTCTCAGCTTTCCAATGGCACTGAAATCATCCAAAATTCATCCTACAGCCCAAGATATGACCCAATTACTGCAGACTATTCAGGCCCAGTTTCAGCACCTCTGTTTTGACTTCTAGACCCAATATCACCTCCAAGCTGTCTGAATGAGCTCTTATGTTCTTCATGAAAGTTGTAGATATGGGTCTTAACTTTCAAATCTCCAAATTTCAGCCCAAGAAAGTTCTTACAGCTCGAGTTATGCTCTGATTACTGTACATTATTCAGGTTCCAGTTACAAAACTCGTGTTCTGACTTCTAAGCCCAATTAGCTCCACTAGATGTCTGAATGAGACTTTGAGCTCTTCATCAAAGTTGTAGAGCTTTCTCTCAGCTTTCCTACAAGGTAAAATTCATAATTTCTAGACATCTAGAACTCAAGATATGACCAAAATATAGAAATAGTGTAAGACACAAATAATGCTGAAAAAAATCAATTAAGTCCAATTTGAGTCTAATCTTACAAAACATAACCAGGCTTAATCAATTAAGTACATGAAGAGTGTAAATGACTAAAAATGAGGGTTTATTAATGTATAAAATATGTGATCATCATGAACTCTACCAATGGTAAAACTTCAGCCCAACTTCCAATTTGCTCCAAAGCACAAGCTCTAAGCAAATCTTCCAATGATTGAATTGTCCTATCTGATTAACCGTCAGTTTGAGGATGATATGCAGAACTTAAACGTAGCTTCATTCCCATTGCCTCTTGTAGACTTTGCTAAAATTTTGATGTAAACCTTGGGTCTCTATAAGAAATGATACTAGTAGGCACACCATGTAGTCTGACAATCTCACCAATGTACAGCTAGGTTAACTTCTCCAAGGAATACCTTATGTGGATTGGTAAGAAATGGGTTGACTTTGTGAGTCGATCCACAATTACCCATATTGAATCATGACATTTTCTAGTCTTTGGTAATCCAACCATAAAATCCATTGCAATACCATCCCACTTTCATTCGGGGATAGCTAAGGGTTATAACATTCCTGAGGGTCTTTGATGTTCAATCTTTACTTTCTGACAAACCAAACAGGAAGACACACATCTGGCAATATCTCCTTTCATTCCGTGCCACCAAAATAACTTCTTCAAATCTTGGTACATCTTAGTGATTCCTGGGTGCATACTCAACTGACTCGTGTGAGCATGTTCGAGTATGTACTTCCTGAGCTCTTGATCTTTAGGTATACAGACTCTGCCTCTGAATCTTAAAATTTCATCGTTTCCTTCCTCTAGTGCTATTGCACCGCCTTGCTTCATTAGTTCCCTTTCTTCTTGTAAGAACTTGTCAACTTTATATTTCTCTCGAATATCTTCCATTATGTCATTTGAGATTGTGACCATGTTCATGCAAATTTTTCCAAGTGTCAATTCCACAAAAGACCATACATCTCTGAATTGTTCTATCAAATCTCTTTCTCTGATCATCATAGTAGAAACGCTGATCGTTTTCCTACTTAAGGCATCGGCCACAACGTTTTCCTTCCCAGGTTGGTATTGAAGTTGAAAATCATAATCTTTTAGGAATTCCAACCACTGTCACTGCCTCATATTCAACTCTTTCTGATCATACAAATATTTCAAGCTTTTGTGGTCACTAAAGACATTGAACATCGCTCCATAAAGGTAATGTCTCCATATCTTCAAAGCAAAGACAACATCAGCTAATTCTAAGTCATGTGTTGGGTAGTTTTTCTCATGTACACGTAACTGCCTCGAAGCATAAGCTACCACTTTTTCGCTCTGCATTAGGACACACCCCAATCCTTGATATGAAGCATCACAATATGTAACACCCTAAAATTTATTTATTTTATTATAAATAGTCATTTTCTAATATTTGTGAATTTTGTGAATTTTTCTGGATTTTTTTGAGAACGCTGAATATTTTAATATTATTCCTCATTTTGCATGCAAATTGAACGGAGTTAGGGAAATGCAATATTTTTCCTGAGAATCTTGATCTACGGAACCCGAGGTCGAGACATGATTTACGAGGTTTCACATTTTTTGAGAATTTTATCAGATAAAATAATAATCATTGTGTAAAGTTTATCCGTTGAACAATTAATACTGACTTCTGTCAACTGTAACAATTGTCCATTGGATAATAACATGTGTTAGAAATCCTATCATATTATGCTAACGTAATCCACTTTATGTCTAATCAAATCCACTTTTATTCAAAAATATAATATTTTACTCAAGCTTCTCATGGAAGCTTTGACCACCAAATAACCAAAGTACCCTAAGCTTGTTGGAGAAGTCATTCTCCCCCTCTCTCTCTCTTCTTTGCCACGGCAATGATGCCCTTGGGGAAGCAAAATTTAGCTTCCCACACTTATCACATTTCACCAAAATATCACTCATTCTACTATCACTTTCTCTCTCTTCATCTTTCATCTCCATTTTTCTCTAATTTCTTTCTTCTTCTTCTTCTTCTTCTTCTTCTTCTTCTTCTTCTTCTTCTTCTTCTTCTTCTTCTTCTTCTTCTTCTTCTTCTTCACTCCTCATGGTTTTGCAGCCCTTGAGTGGCCATTTTCATTTTCTCACTTCACTATCACCATTGCTACACACTCTTTCTCATTCTCAACATTTCTTCTTTGAAGACCTTCTTCAAAATCCATAATCTTCTTCACTTTTTCTCAAGAACAAAGTTTAAGACTTTGAAGGTAAATCTTTGATTCTTCACTTTCTCTTCCTATTTTTCATTTCTATGGTCATATTTGTGACCGTGGATCTCTTCTTTTTCAACCATTGGTGTTGATTCTTTAAGCTTGATTTTTAGGGTTTTTGGAGAGCCAAAACCGAACCACCAAGAAGCCATCTAGGAGGCTATTTTCATGTTCTTCCTTTAGGTAAGAGGGAGATTTACTCACTTCAACCATTATTGGTGGTGAGAAGACCTTTGTATGGTTGTTGATGGAGAAATCCATAATGGATGCTTACTTTGTTTGTTGGTTTTTCATGTTTTGTGTGTTCTTGATTGAGGTTAATAATGATTGGTTGTTTTGAATGCATTAAAGATATTGGATTTGATAAATGGAAAATTTAAGGGTCTACCACCCTATTGAGAGGCCACAGTTTTGGCCCAAAATCTTAAGAGTTTGAATTGATTTTTGTGTAAAATGAAATCTATGTAATTAGTTATTAAATGATGGATGGAAGGAATGGAAAAATTAGAACCTTGATGCCTTAGGGAGGCCACGGCCTTTAAAGGAAATTTTGAGTCCAAATGATGCTTTTGTGCATATTTGGGAATTAATGATTTAGAGATATGTAATTCATAATGAGGTGGAAGAAATTAATTGAGTGATGAACATTTAGAGGGACCACGGTTTTTCAAGGGTTCTTTAGCCCAAAATTGTCATAATTGATTAAGACTTAGGAAACTAAGGATGTTGGATTCATAATATCGAATTATGATATATGTTGAACCATGTATATGAAATTGTTGATATTGAGAATGGATCATATGATATTGTGAGTCCATGTGTGGGACTAAGTACTTGTTGATGTGTGTTTGATTAAATTAAGGCAGGATGTTATTGATGATTGACTATATGCCCTTGTGACACGTTCTATGAGAAAATATATTGTTGATGAATATGCATGATATACATTGCGTTATGAGGAACATGCAATTGATACACATACATGTATAAATTGAGTCATCATGCATATGTGATGTCCGTTGGACTTTGTTGGAAAGGCGATGTGTGCTTAGGAGATTGAATTACACCTTTTGTACGGGTGCGGGTAGACTAAGCGTAGGGTCATAGTGGTTGACCTTGGGGGCGTCGGGGTGCGGGTGTCTCACAATAGACAGTGGTAGCTCCACTGGGGCCATAGGATAGACCGATGCAAACACACCAACAATCCGGATCGAGACGCTATCCTATATCGCGATCAACTGTTGAGGTGCCATGTATAAGCCATATTGTGCAAATATTTTTTATGAGATGAAGCACTTTATTTTTAAGGCTAACGAGATACTGGCATGACTCCTTGATCATTCTCTCCGAAATGTTGATGTCTAGCTCGATGGAGTAGGATTTTTAGTACCATGTGCATTGTACATTGTCAGTCTCATATTTCATTGAGCATGAGTACCTATGACTGTTCAACTATCTGTTTTGATATTATAATGATTATCTGATTGATAAACTATTTACTGCTTGAGATTCTGTTAGTAATCCTATTTTATTGCTTACTAGATTATTACTATTAATTTTATTATTACAGTTGATGAATATATATGTTGTAATGCTATGTGGGCGCCCAGTGTTGCTCTGTTTTCTTACTGCCATTTTGGTATTGAATGTTGGGTGTCTCACCTCTTTTTTATATATCTGTACTTCTGTTTTAAATTATGTATTTCCGAGAAGACGCTCGCGAGGAAGAAAAGGAGGCACCTGATTTTTCGAGCTTCTGGCCCGATTACGACTAGTGTTGATTGAAGATGTCTTTGTGTCCGCACCGATTTTTGGGTTATGCAAGGACGACTTTTCATGGTGGTCTAGACTGCTGGCATATAAACTTGAGCACGGATCGTTGCATCTATCACGGGGAGTTGACTGTGTCTTTAGCTTGGGGTCGCCATGACTCGCCTGTTTTTGACTTCACTGTTTTTGTCCATTTAGAATTTTATCTGCCTATTAGAGATTTGTGGGATGACCTTTATTATACCCCACGAGATGATTCATTTCTCTCCACTGCTCGGGTTTCTGCCCGAAATTCGGTCACTTCGATGATGATCTCATTGGATGAGGAAGACCCTACTATGGTTCCTTCTCGTCAGCCTTAGGGAATGATACTGTAACTTCCCAAAAATTAATAATTTCATGATAAATAGTCGTTTTATAATATTTGTAATTTTTGTGAATTTTTCTAAATTTTTCTGAGAGCGTGGCATATTTTAATATTATTCATCATTTTACGTGCGCACTGAGTGGAGTCGGGAAAATGAGATATTTTTTCCAAAAACCATGAACTGTGGAAATATCGACGGGGGATCTTACTAAACTCGAGGCCAGACATGATTTACGAGATTTCACATTTTTTGAGATTTTTATCAGATAAAGATAAAAGTCGTTGTACATTTTATTATCCGTTGGATAATTTTTACTGGCTTTGCTATCTATAACAATTGTCCATTGGGTAAAAGCCTGTAGTAAAAATCCTATCACCTTATCCAAAGGAAATCTACTTTATGTCACATCACTTTGACTTTTCAAAAAGGTAAAAGCTTAGCTTGTTGGAGAAGCTTGGAGAAAGCTTCCTAACACCTTCCTTTTGGCTTGTTGTGTAACACCCCTACATCTAATAACTACGGCACAATCGTCATTACACCACAATCACTAAATCCAGGCGTGTCACAGTCCTGACAATAATCTTTTCAAAAATATAATTTCAATTATATATAAATAGAAAATATGAGCCTCGAATGAAGCATACTTAGTACCCAACCTTAATTATGCAACCACTGAAGGAAAACATATTTCATATATAGTTTATTCGTCCTTAACACAAAGCACTGATAACACAAAACATAGTACTTACATATTCAAATAAAAGGTAACGTGTACAAAAGCACTAAAGGGGGGAAGTAGTAACCCTGGGATAAGTACTACCAGTAGACAAAGCTACAACCCCATATATATGTGACACTCAGGTCTTAGTCAACAAGCCAAGCATCAATGCTCCCATGAAGTAACACCCGTACGTAACTGAAAACCTCATGCAAACACCATATCAGAAATAATGAATCGACTCAGTCCAATAAGCAATGGTGTGCTCTCTTTTCATCTTCCTCACGATCTTTTATAAATCAAAAATATAAAATAGAAATACAGGGGTACAAGAAAGAGATGAGCCACCCAGTAGTCAATACTAATACAACAGCAAGAAAACAGAACGGCGTAGAACCCCCACATAGCAAGGCAACAATATTAAAAAGGAATAGTGACATACAATAAAAGAAACAGTCCAAGAGTCTCAAATAATAAACAACAAGACAGTTCAAATAATCATAACCTCATTTAAAGCAATAGTCCAATCGTCATATAAATGAACAACAGTTTCATCATCATGAAAATGGGTAAATGTGTAAAAGCCAGATGATATGCTGACTCACTATGCACGTGCACATGTTACAAAAATCCTACTCCATGGAGCTAGACATAAACATTTCGGAGAGAATGATCAAGGAGTAATGCCAGTATCTCGTTAGCTGTAAAAATAAAATACTTCATCTCATAAAAATATTTGCGCAATATGGCTTACACATGGCACCTCAATAGTTAATTGCGATATAGGACAACGTCTCGGTCCAGATCGTTGGTGTGTTTGTATCGGTTTATCCCAACTCCCGCACCCCGACGCCCCTAAGGTCAACCACTATTACCTACGCTTAGTCTATTCGCACCCGTACTAAGGTGTTATTCAATCTCCTAGGCACACATTGCCTTTCCAACAAAGTCCAACGGACATCACATATGCATAATGACTCAATTTACATCATGTATGTGTATCAATTGCATGTTCCTCATAACACAATGCATCTCAAACATATTCATTAACAATGTATATATTTCTCATGGAACATATCACAATAGCATATAGTCAATCCTCAACAACATCATGCCTCAATATAATCAAGTACACATCAACAAGTACTTAGTCCCACACATGGACTCATAATATCATACAATCCATTCTCAATATCAACAACTTGATATACATGGTTCAACACATATCATAATTCTATATTATGAATTCAACATTATAAATTTCCTAAGTCTTGATTTATTTCACAAATTTTTGGGTTAGGGAAACCCTTCAAAACTATGGCCCCTCAAGGACCATTACTAACTCAATTTCGTCCATTTCAAGCATCAATACTTTATTACCAAATTGCATAAGTTTCATTTTACACAAAATCAATCCAAACTCTTAAAATTCATGGCCAAAACCATGGCCTCTCAATAGGGTAGTAAACCCTCAAATTTTTCATTTAGTAAATCCTACATTATCAAAGCATTCCAACATCCTTAATGCATTCAAAACAACCAATCATTATTAATCTCGAGAACACAAACATGAAAAACAATCAAATAAAGTAAGCAATCCAATATGGATTTTTTCCATCAACAACCACACAAAAGTCTTCTCACCACCAATAATGGTTGAAGTTAGTAAATCTCCCTCTTACCTCTTGAAGAGAATACAAGAAAGTAACCTCCTTTGTTCTTGATTTTCATTTTCCACCTTCAAGAAAACCCTAAGGACATCAAAACTCACCAAAATCATCATCAAAGCTTAGAAAAGGAACCCTCGATCACCTAAGAGATCAAGAATCACAAAAATAGAGAGGAAATGTGAAAAAGCTATGAACTTTACCTTAAAGTCTCCAACTTTGAAGCTTGATGGAATAAAATAAAAATGGTAGATTTTGGTGATGGTCACAACATGAAAGTTGCTTATAATGGTGTCAAGATTCAAGATCAAGAGTTGGTTAGAATTAAAGAATATGGATGAGTGGATTTGAGAGGTGAGGCCGTGAGCTTCATAATGAGAAAGGTGAGAGCTTTTTGCTTTGTCTCTTTGATAGGGATCATGAGATGAACAAATGAGTAGTTGAATGAAGTGAGGTGAAGGATTTGGCCTCCTTCAAGCCACCATGGCCATGGGGTTAGAGAGGGAAGAGAAGAGGAGAAAGTTGAGAGAAGAAGATGGAGAGAGAAATAATGGAGAAAGAAAGTAGTAACTTTTTGTGTGTTTTGAAATTAGAATAAAGATGGTAAAATGAGAAGCACAAATTTTGGCTCTCAAAATGGATATTGTCGTGGAGTTAGAGAGAAGGAGGAGAAAATGGTTGAGAGAAAAAGTGTAGAGAGAGAAAGTGATAGTAAAATTTGAAACGGAATGAAATGTGTAATTAGATATATTTTGTGTAATTGTATGGAATTAAAATGAGTGGCCACAAAGAGCCCCCAAAATTGTGTGGTGGAGAGGAGGAGAAGAGGAAATGTGGCTTCTTGAAGAAGCCAATAGAAAAGTGCAAGGAAGCTTCCTCCAAGCTTCTCCAACAAGCGAAAGTTCACCTTTTGAAAAGTCAAAGTGATGTCATGGTGATGATGTCACCATTGTGATGTCATTAAAGTGTTCTCTAAAATCTGACTAACACTGTATCAAATTTATTATCAGTGGACAGAAGTTACAGTTAACAAAAATTGGTATTTGTTATCCAACGGATAATAAAATTATTCTGTGATTTTTATTTATCAGATAAAAATCTCAAAAAATGTAAAATCTCGTAAACCGTGTCTGGCCTCGGGTTTAGTAAGATCCCCTGTCGATGTTTCCACAGCTCAAGGTTCTCGAGAAAAGCATCTCATATTCTCGACTCCGCTCAGTGTGCACGCAAAATGAAGAATAATATTAAAATATTCAACGTCTTTAGAAATATTCATAAAATCACAAATATTATGAAATGACTGTTTATCACAAAATTATCAATTTTTGATATGTTACAACTCTCCCATTCAAATAAAAATTTTGTCCTTGAAATTTTCATTCCTTATAATAAATATGGGTGTAGTTTCTTCATCTTATCTTCTAACTTTCACGTCACGTTTCTAGTCACGTCAATTCAGATCACCCTTACCAATATGATCTTTCTGCCTCCATGTTGCTTTGCTCTCCTAACCTTGACCTTTACAAGAAGTATTCCATAGATCAAACCTTCTTTTAATTGTACTATGCTTAGTTCGATAACATGGCTGGATCGGGGACACACTTTCACAATTATGACATATGGAAGATATTATGAAGATTTAGAAAGAAAGGGTGACAAAATCAGTTGATAGGCTACTAGACCAATCCGGAGAGGAATTTGACATAGTCTGAAGAATTAAGGAGTGAGTTTGTTGGTCACTTAGATAAGATGACACACATTTAGCAACGTCTCTCTTCATCCCGTGCTACCAATACTTTTATTTTAATCTTGATATATCTTGGTCGCTCCAGTGTGTATACTCAACTTACTCGTGCGAGCTATATTGAAAATTAACTCCTTAAGTTTTGACACATTGGGTATAAAAACCTTACTCATGAACATCAAGATTCCGTCGAATTCCTTCATCGCTAGCTGATGTCATGCTTTGTTTTAATAGCTCCTTCTTGTCTTGTAGAAATTGGCCATTTTTCAACTTCTCCCAAATTCCTCCCAACAGATCATTCGAAATAGTAACCATATTCAGACATACCTTATCCGGTGTCATTTCCACTGACAATCACTTGTCCTTGAATTACTCTATTAATTCTTTCTTCTTGACCATCGTAATGAAGGTATTAAGTAGTTTCCGATTCAAAGCGTCTGCTATGACATTTGCCTTTCGAGGATGATACTAAAGCTAGAAGTCATACTCCTTTAAAATTTCTAGTCACCTTCTCAGTCTCATGTTTGGTTCCTTCTCGTCGAATAGATACTTCAAGCTCTTATAAGTGCTAAAGGCGTTGAATGTTGCTCCATACAGAAAGAGTCTCCATATCCTCAGAGCAAATACAACAACGGTTATCTCCAAGTCACGAGTTGGGTAATTCTCCTAATGCACCCTTAACTATCTCGAGGCGTAAGTTAAAACTTCCTAACTTTGTATGATCACACATCCTAGACCTTGATTGTGAAGTATCACAAAACACTTCAAACGGTTCCCTGGGATCAAGTAGAACCAAAACTGGCGAGTATTCGTGTATCTCCTTAATCCCTTGAAAACTTTCTTCACATGTGTTGGTCCATAAAAAGTTTGATTCTCTTCTTATAGGCTGAGTAAGAGATTCTGCTATCTTGGAGAATCCATCGATGCTTCTCTGATAGAAACCAACTAACTTTGCCTACTACTAGGGTATTATAGTCTTCAGTCTTTCCCATTGTAAAACTGCTTCAACTTTTGACGGACTCACAGCAATTCCTTTTCTTCGTAATTTCATGACCCAAAGTTTAACCTCCTCAACTAACATTTGTACTTTGATAGTTTGGCATACACTTCTTTTCCTTTAAAGTCTAGAAAACTATATCTAGATGTTCAACGTGTCCCTCCATATCTTCGAGAATAGATCATAATGTCATCATTAATGACAACGACAATTCTGTTCTAGGTAAGGATGAAAAAATCCAATTCATGTAATCCATGAATACGACAAGAGTGTTTGTCATTCCGAACGACATCACGAGATACCCATAATGTCCAAAGCTCGTTCGAAAAATCGCTTCGAGAACATCATCAAATTTGCATGAATTTAACGATGACCATAACGTACATCTATCTTGGAGAAAACAATGACTCCCTTCTCACTGATCCATCGAATCGTTCATCTTCTTCTGAGGATACTCATCCTTGATCGTAATCTCGTTCAATTGGTGACAGTCCTCATCTCACCAAGAAGTTCCATTCTTCTCCTTAACTGGCAGCACTGTAGCTCATCATGAGAAACTCATTGACTACAATAGTGACATTCATATTCCTTTTATTTGTGTCCTTTATAAAAGGTAACATGTATCCTTGGATTCCTTTTCCTCACAAATCTTTAGCTTTGTCGGCCGTAACGAATTCAAAAGTCTTAGTTTCAGGAACACTAAGGTCTTCATTGGGATGATCTAGCAGGATATAGATAGGAAAATAATCAATCTATTCCTAAAATCATGAACTCTAATAGGTGTGATTTTAAGTATGCAGTCAAATCAACAAAAAATTCGATCTTTAATAGAAATAGGATAGTTTAAACAAATCTAAATATCAACAACAAGTCTTAGTAACAAAAGTAGGAACAACTAGATCAAAGATAATTGAAGACATAGATGACTCCAAATGATCCACACGGTCATACGCTATAAAGAAATGGGTTGCCCCCAGAATTATACAACACAGTTATGGGATCATCTTCTGGGGCACAATCTCCATTGTTTAGATCTTCATATTTTGAGGCCTCAGCTCCACTCAGGGTATAAACTCTGCCTCTTTCCTACAGTTTCTCAGCTCTTGAAGCATTGACTGAAGGCTCTTCCTTGGCTTGATTGCAGTCGCCGGAAACATGCCCTGGCTTTCCACACCTAAAGCAAATGATTCCTTCAATTGTGCAATCCCTCGTTGAGTGGTTCTTTCCATATTTCTTATATCTTGGTGAAGATGTCATAATCCGGTTGGAACTACGGTCGCTAATGCTTTCTCCATAAGTTGGATATCGTTGTTGCTTCCTTGATAATCGTGAATACGATTTTCACTTAAACTAATTAACCTTTCTATTATTCCTCCTTTGGAATCTAGGCAGTCCAAGGTCACCCCAAAGCTGACTTTCCTCCAACAAATTCTGAACTTCAACTTCCAATTCTCGCTATTGTGTGGCCCTCTGATCCTGGTGAGTTGTTACCTCAGCTATCCCTTACATTTCTTTTGCAGTCGCAGTCATACTTCCATCATCTCGTCCTGCACTTACATGTGTACGTCCACCACGAGCCATTGCCCTTGCATATCTACTGCGAGCCTTTGACTGTCTTCAAAGGCGGATAAAACATGACATAACAAAAGCAAACGTAATCATTTCAAATAGTATTGTCTCTTTTGGGAAACCAACCACAAAGAATCACACAATCCAAACAAGATAGGTTCAATCCATGAATCCTAACAGTCTCTAACTCGAGCTTCTTCATTCTGCCTTCTATGGCGTAACCTCTTGCAAGTCTTCAACTCTCAAACAGCTTCTCAAACCAAACTTACACCAGTTATTCCTTTCCCCAGAAAATCGGCTTTCTAAAACCTCTTGATCTTCTTACCAAAAGAATTCCTATTCTCCTAATACGCCTAGGTGAAGTTATAGTTTCCTGTCCACACAAACATTATATATTGAGTAGGCCAGTCCTCAATATCATGCAAATGTATAACAGTAGCTACTAACATTCAACCTATGGTAAGCCATGCATTCCTTTCCCATCATCTCAATCAAGAGACAAAGACGTGTACAACATACAAAAGTTTTAATATGCCTAAACATAGCAAGTCCATACCCCAGCTCAACCGGATGAACTGCTCTGATACCACCTAGTGTAACACCCCTAGATCTAATAACTATGGCATAATCGTCATTAAACTACAGTCACTAAATCCAGGCGTGTCACAGTCCTGACAATAATCTTTTCAAAAATTTAATTTCAATTATACATAAATAGAAAATATGAGCCTCAAATGAAGCATACTTAGTACCCAACCATAATTATGCAACCACTGAAGGAAAACATATTTCATATATAGTATATTCGTCCTTAACACAAAGCACTGATAACACAAAACATAGTACTTACGTATTCAAATAAAAGGTAACGTGTACAAAAGCACTAAAGGGGGGAAATAGTAACCCTAGGATAGGTACTACTAGCATACAAAGCTACAACCCATATATATGTGACACTCAGGTCTTAGTCGACTTGCTAGACATCAATGCCCCCATGAAGTTGCACCCGTACGTAACTGAAAACCTCATCCAAACACCATATCAGAAATATTGAATCGACCCAGTGCAATCAGCAAGTGTGTGGTCTCTTTTCATCTTCCTCACGATTTTTATAAATCATAAATATAAAATAGAAATACAGAGGTACAGGAAAGAGGTGAGACACCCAACATTCAAAACAAATACGGCAGTAAGAAAATAAAATGGCATAGAGCGCCCACATAGCAAGGCAACAATATTAAATAGGAATAGTGACATACAATAAAAGAAACAGTCCCAGAGTCTCAGATAATAAACAACAAGACAGTTCACATAATCATAACCTCATTTAAAGCAATAGTCCAATCATCATAAAAATGAACAACAATTTCATCATCATGGAAATGGATAAATGCGTAAATGCCAGATGACATGCTGACTCACTATGCACGTGCACATGATACCAAAATCCTGCTCCATGGAGCTAGACATAAACATTTTGGAGAGAATAATCAAGGAGTAATACCAGTATCTCGTTAGCCGTAAAAATAAAGTGCTTCATCTCATAAAAATATTTGCGCGATATGGCTTATACATGGCACCTCAACAGTTAATCGCAATATAGGACAGCGTCTCGGTCCAGATTGTCGGTGTGTTTGCATCGATTTATCCCACGGCACAGAGAAGCTCATAACTGTCCATGTGGAACACCAGCACCTCGACGCCCCCAAGGTCAACCACTATGACCTACGCTTAGTCTAATTGCACCCGTACTAAGGTGTTATTCAATCTCCTAGGCACACATTGCCTTTCCAACAAAGTCCAATGGACATCACATATGCATGACGACTCAATTTGCATCATGTATGTGTATCAACTGCATGTTCCTCATAACACAATGTATGTCAAGCATATTTATTAACAATGTATATATTTTTCATGGAACATATCATAACGGCATATAGTCAATCCCCAACAACATCATGCCTCAATATAATCAAGTACACATCAACAAGCTTAGTCCCACACATGAACTCACAATATCATACAATCCATTCTCAATATCAATAACTTAATATACATGGTTCAACATATATCATAATTCCATATTATGAATTCGACATTATCAATTTCATAAGTCTTGATTTAGTTCGCAAATTTTTAGGTAAAGGAAACCTTTCAAAATCGTGGCCCCTCAAGGACCATTACTAACTGAATTTCGTCCATTTCAAGCATCAATACTTTATTACTAAATTGCATAAGTTTCATTTTACACAAAATCAATCCAAACTCTTAAAATTCATCACCAAAATCGTGGCCTCTCAATAGGGTAGTAAACCCTCAAATTTTCCATTTATTAAATCCTACATTATCAAAGCATTCTAACATCCTTAATGCATTCAAAACAGCCAATCATTATTAATCTCAATTGAGAACACACAAACATGAAAAACAATCAAATAAATTAAGCAATCCAATATGGATTTCTCCATCAACAACCACACAAAAGTCTTCTCACCACCAATAATGATTGAAGTGAGTAAATCTCTCTCTTACCTCTTGAAGACAATACGAGAAAGTAAGCTCCTTTGTTCTTGATTTTCGTTTCCCACCTTCAAGAAAACCCTAAGGACATCAAAACTAACCAAAATCATCATCAAAGCTTAGAAAAGGAACCCTTGATCACCTAAGAGATCAAGAATCACGAAAATGGGGAGGAAAGGTGAAAAAGCTATAAACTTTACCATAAAGTCTCCAACTTTGAAGCATGATGGAATAAAATGAAAATGGTAGTTTTTGGTGATGGTCACAACATGAAAGTTGCTTAGAATGGTGTCTAGATTCAAGGTCAAGAGTTGGTTGGAATTAAAGTAGATGGATGAGTGGATTTGAGGGGTGAGGCCGTGAGCTTCATAATGAGAAAGGTGAGAGCTTTTTTGCTTTGTATTTTTTATAGGGATGATGAGATGAACAAATGAGTAGTTGAATGAAGTGAGGTGAAGGGTTTGGCCTTCTTCAAGCCACCATGGTCGTGGGGTTGGAGAGGGAAGAGAAGAAGAGAAAGTTGAGAGAAGAAGATGGAGAAAGAAATAGTAGAGAAAGAAAGTACTAACTTTTTGTGTGTTTTGAAATTAGAATGAAGATGGTAAAATGAGAAGCATCAATTTTAGCTCTCAAAATAGGTATTGCCATGGATTAAGAGAGAAGGAGGAGAAAATGGTCGAGAGAAAAAGTGTAGAGAGAGAAAGTGATAGTAAAATTTAAAATGGAATAAAATGTGTAATTAGGTGTATTTTGTGTAAGTGTATCGAATTAAAATGAGTGGCCACAAAGAGCCCCCAAAATTGTGTGGTGGAGAGGAGGAGAAAAGAAAATGTGGCTTCTTGAAGAAGCCAATAGGAAAGTGCAAGGAAGCTTCCTCCAAGCTTCTCTGACAAGCCAAAGTTCACCTTTTGAAAAGTCAAAGTGATGTCATGGTGATGATGTCACCATTGTGATATCATTAAAGTGTTCTCTAAAATATGACTAACACTATATCAGATTTATTATCAGTGGACAGAAGTTACAGTTAACAAAAATTGGTATTTATTGTCCAACGGATAATAGAATTATTCTGCGATTTTTATTTATCAGCTAAAAGTTTTGAAAAACTTGAAACCTCGTAAATCGTGTCCGACCTCGGGTTTAGTAAGACCCCCGTCAACGTTTCCACAACTCAAGGTTCTCAGAAAAAATATCTTATATTCTCAGCTCCGCTCAATGTGCACGTAAAACGAAGAATAATATTAAAATATTCCACGCCTCCGGAAATATTCACAAAAATCACAAATATTATGAAACGACTATTTATCACAAAATTATCAATTTTTGGGATGTTACTACTCTCCCATTCAAATAGAAATTTTGTCCTTGAAATTTTCATTCCTTATAATAAACATGGGTGTAGTTTCTTCATCTTATCTTCTAACTTTCACGTCACGTTTCTAGTCACGTCAATTCAGATCACCCTTACCAATATGATCTCTCTGCCTCCATGTTGCTTTGCTCTCCTAACCTTGACCTTTACAAGAAGTATTCCATAGATCAAACCTTCTTTTAATTGTACTATGCCTAGTTCGATATCGTGGCTGGATCGGGGACACACTTTCACAATTATGACATATGGAAGATATTATGAAGATTTAGAAAGAAAGGGTGACAAAATCAGTAGATAGGCTACCGGACCAATCCAGAGAGGAATTTGATATAGCCCGAAGAATTTATGAGTGAGTTTGTTAGTCACTTAGACAAGATGACACACATATAGCAATGTCTCTCTTCATCTTGTGCTACCAATACTTCTGTTTTAAATTTTGATATATCTTGGTCGCTCCGGTGTGTATACTCAACTTACTTGTGCGAGCTTTATTGAAAATTAACTTCTTAAGTTCTGACCCATTGGGTATAAAAACCTTACTCGTGAACATCAGGTTTCCATCAAATTCCTTCATCGCAAGCTGACGTCATGCCTTGTTTTAATAGCTCCTTCTTGTCTTGTAGAAATTGGTCACTTTTCTACTTCTCCTGAATTCCTCCCAACAGATCATTCAAAATAGTAACCATATTCAGACATACTTCATCTGATATCATTTCCACTGACAATCACCAAGCCTTGAATTACTCTATTAAATCTTTCTTCTTGACCATTGTAATGATGGTATTAAGTAGTTTTCGGTTCAAAGCATCTGCTATGACATTTGCCTTTCAAGGATGATACTAAAGCTAGAAGTGATACTCCTTAAAAATTTCTAGTCACCTTCTCAGTCTCATGTTCGGTTCCTTCTCGTCGAATAGATACTTCAAGCTCGTGTAAGTGCTAAAGGCGTTGAATGCTGCTCCATACAGAAAGAGTCTCCATATCCTCAGATCAAATATAACTACGGTTATCTCTAAGTCACAAGTTGGGTAATTCTCCTAATGCACCCTCAACTATCTCGAGGCGTAAGTTACAACTTCCTAACTTTGCATGATCACACATCCTAGACCTTGATTATGAAGCATCACAAAACACTTCAAACGGTTCCCTAGGATTAGGTAGAACCAAAACTGGCGAGTATTCGTGAATCTCCTCAATCCCTTGAAAACTTTCTTCACATGTGTTGCTCTATAAAAAGTTTGATTCTCTTCTTATAGGCTGAGTAAGAGATTCTGCTATCTTGGAGAATCCATCGATGCTTCTCTGATAGAAACTAACTAACTTTGCACGCTACTAGGGTATTACAGTCTTCAGTCTTTCCTATTGTAAAACTGCTTCAACTTTTGATGAGCTCACAGTAATTCACTTATTTTGTAATTTCATGACCCAAAGTTTAACCTCCTCAACTAGCATTTGTACTTTGATAGTTTGGTGTACACTTCTTTTCCTTTAAAGTCTGAAAAACTATATCTAGATGTTCAACGTGTCCCTCCATATCTTTGAGAATAGATCAAAATGTCATCACTAATGACAACGACAATTCTGTTCAAGGTAAGGACGAAAAAATCCAATTCATGTGATCCATGAATACGACAAGAGCGTTTGTCATTCAGAACGGCATCCCGAGATACCCATAATATCCAAAGCGCAATCGAAAAATCGTTTTGAGAACATCCTCAAATTCCCACGAATTTAACGATGACCATAACATACATCTATCTTGGAGAAAACCTGATCCATCGAATCATTCATCTTCTTCTGAGGATACTCATCCTTGATCGTAATCTTGTTCAATTGGCGACAGTCCTTATCTCACCGAGAAGTTCCATTCTTCTCCTTAATTGATGGCACTGTAGCTCATCATGAGAAACTCATTGACTACAATAGTGACATTCATATTCCTTTTATTTTTGTCCTTTACAAAAGATGACATGTATCCTTGGATTCTTTTTCCTCACAAATCTTTAGCTTTGTCGGCCATAACGAATTCAAAAGTCTTAGTTTCAGGAACACTAAGGTCTTCATTGGGAAGATCTAGTAGGATATAGATAGGAAAATAACCAATCTATTCCTAAAATCATGAACTCTAATAGGTGTGATTTTAAGTATGCAGTCAAATTAACAAAAGATTCGATCTTTAATAGAAATAGGATAGTTTAAACAAATCTAAATATCAATGACAAGTCTTAGTAACAAAAGTAGGAACAACTAGATCAAAGATAATTGAAGACACAGATGAATCCAAATGATCCACACGGTCATACGCTATAAAGAAATGGGTTACCCCCAGAATTATACAACACAGTTATGGGATCATCTTTTGGGGCACAATCTCCATTGTTTAGATCTTCATATTTTGAGGCCTCAGCTCTACTCAAGGTATAAACTCTGCCTCTTTCCTGCAGTTTCTCAGCTCTTGCAGCATTGACTGAAGGCTCTGTCTTGGCTTGATTATAGTCGCGGGAAACATGTCCTGGCTTCCCACACCTAAAGCAAATGATTCCTTTAATTGTGCAATCTCTCGTTAAGTGGTTCTTTACACATTTATTACATCTTGGTAAAGATGTTACAGTCCGATTGGAACTACAGTTGCTAATGCTTTCTCCATAAGTTGGATATCGCTGTTGCTTCCTTGATAATCATGAATACGGTTTTTGCTTAAACTGATTAACCTTTCTATTATTCCTCCTTTGGAATCTAGGTGGTCCAAGATCACCCCAAAGCCGACTTTCCTTCAACCGATTCTGAACTTTAACTTCTAATTCTCGATGTTGTGCGGCCCTCTGATCCTGGTGAGTTGTCACCTCAGCTATTCCTTGCATTTCTTTTGCAATCGCAGCCATACTTCCATCATCTCGTCCTGCACTTACATGCGTACGTCAACCACGAGCCATTGACTTTCTTCAAAGGTGGACAAAACATGACACAACAAAAGAAAACGTAATCATTTCAAATAGTATTGTCTTTTTTCAGAAACCAACCACAAAGAATCACACAATCCAAACAAGATATGTTCAATCCATGAATCCTAACAGTCTCCAACTCAAGCTTCTTCATTCTGCCTTCTATGGTGTAACCTCTTACAAGTCTTCAACTCTCAAATAGCTTCTCAAACCAAACTTACATCAGTTATTCCTTTCCCCAATAGATTGGCTTTCTAAAACCTCTTGATCTTCTTATCGAAAGAATTCCCATTCTCCTAATACGCCTAGGTGAAGTCATAGTTTCCTGTCCACACAAACATTACATATTGAGTAGGCCAGTCCTCAATATCATTGAAATGTATAACAGTAGCTACTAACATTCGACCTACGGTAAGCCATGCATTCCTTTCCCATAATCTCAAACGAGAGACAAGGATGTGCACAGCATACAAAAGTTCTAATATGCCTAAACATAGCAAGTCCATACCCCAGCTCAACATGATGAACTGTTCTGATACCACCTAGTGTAACACCCCTAGATCTAATAACTATGGCATAATCGTCATTACACCATAGTCACTAAATCCAGGCATGTCACAGTCATGACAACAATCTTTTCAAAAATTTAATTTCAATTAGACACAAATAGAAAATATGAGCCTTAAATGAAGCATACATAGTACCCAACCATAATTATGCAACCATTGAAGGAAAACATATTTCATATATAGTATATTCGTCATCAACACAAAGCACTGATAACACAAAACATAGTACTTACATATCCAAATAAAAGGTCACGTGTACAAAAGCACGAAAAAGGGAAGTAGTAACCCTGGGATAGGTACTACTAGCAGACAAAGCTGCAACCCCATATATATGTGACACTCAGGTCTTAGTCGACAAGTCAGGCATCAATGCCCCCATGAAGAACACCCGTACATAACCGAAAACCTCGTCCAAACACCATATCAGAAATAATGAATCGACCCAGTCCAATAAGCAAGGGTGTGGTCTCTTTTCATCTTCCTCATGATTTTTATAAATCATAAATATAAAATAGAAATACAGGGGCACTGGAAAGAGGTGAGACACCCAGCATTCAATACCAATACGGCAGTAAGAAAATAGAATGGCACAGAACGCCCACACAACAAGGCAATAATATTAAATAGGAATAGTGACATACAATAAAAGAAACAGTCCCAGAATCTCAGATAATAAACAACAAGACAGTTCACATAATCACAACCTCATTTAAAGCAATAGTCCAATCATCATATAAATGAACAACAGTTTTATCATCATGAAAATGGGTAAATGTGTAAATGCCAGATGATATCCTGACTCACTATGCACGTGCACATGGTGCCAAAATCCTACTCCATGGAGCTAGACATAAACATTTCGGAGAGAATGATCAAGGTGTAATGCTAGTATCTCGTTAGCCGAAAAAATAAAGTGCTTTATGTCATAAAAATATTTGTGCAATATGGCTTATACATGGCACCTCAATAGTTAATCGCGATATAGGATAACGTCTCGGTCCCAATCGTCAGTGTGTTTGCATCAGTTTATCCCATGGCACAGAGGAGCTCATAACTGTCCATGTGGAACACCAGCACCCCGACACCCCCAAGGTCAGCCACTATGACCTACGCTTAGTCTATTCGCACCCGTACTAAGGTGTTATTCAATCTCCTAGGCACATATTGCCTTTCCAACAAAGTCCAACTGACATCAAATATGCATGAGGACTCAATTTATATCATGTATATGTATCAATTGCATGTTCCTCATCGCACAATGTATGTCAAGCATATTCATTAACAATGTATATATTTCTCATGGAACATATCACAATGGCATATAGTCAATCCTCAACAACATCATGCCTCAATATAATCAAGTACACATCAACAAGTACTTAGTCCCACACATGAACTCACAAAATCATACAATCCATTCTCAATATCAATAACTTGATATACATGGTTCAACACATATCATAATTCCATATTATGAATTTGAAATTATCAATTTCCTAAGTCTTGATTTATTTTACAAATTTTTTGGTCAAGGAAACCCTTCAAAACTATGGCCCCTCAAGGACCATTACTAACTCAATTTCGTCCATTTCAAGCATCAATACTTTATTACCAAATTGCATAAGTTTCATTTTACACAAAATCAATCCAAACTCTTAAAATTCATGGCCAAAACCGTAGCCTCTCAATAAGGTAGTAAACCCTCAAATTTTCCATTTATTAAATCCTACATTATCAAAGCATTCCAACATCCTTAATGCATTCAAAACAACCAATCATTACTAATCTCAATCGAGAACACACAAACAAGAAAAACAATCAATAAAGTAAGCAATCCAATATGGATTTCTCCATCAACAACCACACAAAAGTCTTCTCACCACCAATAATAGTTGAAGTGAGTAAATCTCCCTCTTACCTCTTGAAGACAATACAAGAAAGTAAGCTTCTTTGTTCTTGATTTTCGTTTTCCACCTTCAAGAAAACCCTAAGGACATCAAAACTTACCAAAATCATCATCAAAGCTTAGAAAAGGAACCCTTGATCACCTAAGAGATCAAGAATCACGAAAATGGGGAGGAAAGGTGAAAAAGCAATGAACTGTACCTTAAAGTCTCCAACTTTGAAGCTTGATGGAACAAAATGAAAATGGTAGATTTTGGTGATGGTCACAACATGAAAGTTGCTTAGAATGGTGTTTAGATTCAAGATCAAGAGTTGGTTGGAATTAAAGAAGATGAATGAGTGGATTTGAGGGGTGAGGTCGTGAGCTTTATAATGAGAAAGGTGAGAGCTTTTTTCTTTGTCTCTTTGATAGGGATGATTAGATGAACAAATGAGTAGTTGAATGAAGTGAGGTAAAGGGTTTGGCCTCCTTCAAGCCACCATGGCTGTGGGGTTGGAGAGGGAAGAGAAGAAGAGAAAGTTGAGAGAAGAAGATAGAGAGAGAAATAGTGGAGAAAGAAAGTAGTAGTTTTTTGTGTGTTTTGAAATTAAAATAAAGATGGTAAAATGAGAAGCACAAATTTTGGCTCTCAAAATGGGTATTGTCGTGGATTTAGAGAGAAGGAGGAGAAAATGGTTGAGAGAAAAAGTGTAGAGAGAGAAAGTGATAGTAAAATTTGAAATGGAATGAAATGTGTAATTAGGTGTATTTTGTGTAAGTGTATGGAATTAAAATGAGTGGCCACAAAGAGCCCCCAAAATTGTGTGGTGGAGAGGAGGAGAAGAGGAAATGTGGCTTCTTGAAGAAGTCAATAGGAAAGTCCAAGGAAGCTTCCTCCAAGCTTCTCCAACAAGCCAAAGTTCACCTTTTGAAATGTCAAAGTGATGTCATGGTGATGATGTCACAATTGTGATGTCATTAAAGTATTCTCTAAAATATGACTAACACTGTATCAGATTTATTATTAGTGGACAAAAGTTACAGTTAATGAAAATTGGTATTTATTATCTAACGGATAATAAAATTATTCTGTAATTTTTATTTATCTGATAAAAATTTGAAATACGTGAAATCTCGTAAATCATGTCCGGCCTCGAGTTCAGTAAGATCCCCCATCAACATTTCCATAGCTCAAGGTTCTCGGGAAAAATATCTCATTTTCTTGGCTCTGCTCAATGTACACGTAAAACGAAGAATAATATTTAAATATTCCACGTCTCTGGAAAAATTTACAAAAATCACAAATATTATGAAACAACTGTTTATCACAAAATTATCAATTTTTGGGATGTTACATGTTGCAGAAGACAATCTCTCTCTCCTCCCCCTTTTGTGTGGCTACGGTTGGAGGAAGGAGAAGATGACCATTTGTCATCTTTTCTCTCAACCACACATCACATTTTCATTTGACTCAAAAGTTTCTATCACTTTCTCTCTCTACCATTTCTCTCCTCTCACTTTTTCTCTCAACTATTTTCTCCTCTTTCTCTCTTCTTCTTCCACGACAATCACCACCATGGGAGGCCATCTTCATTAGCTTGCTAAACTCATCTTGATCCTTGAATCTACACTTCCATTGAGGATCTTCCTTTCTTGTTGAAATCACCTACAAGGAACTTACTTTTCTTCTTCATTCTCTCACCATCTCCACGGCCTCACCCCTCTAAACGACTCATCCATCTTCTTTAATTCCAACCAACACTTAATCTTGAATCTAGACACCATTCTAGGAAACTTTCATGTTGTGACCATCACCAAAATCCACCATTTTTATTTTGTTCCATCAAGCTTCAAAGTTGGAGACTTTAAGGTAAAGTTCATAGCTTTATCACCTTTCCTCCTCATTTTCATGATTCTTGATCTCTTAGGTGATCAAGGGTTCCTTTTCTAAGCTTTGATGATGACTTTGGTGAGTTTTGATGTCCTTAGGGTTTTCTTGAAGATGTAGGATGAAAATCTCCATAAGGGACCAAGAGGCTTGCTTTCTTGTGTTGTCTTCAATAGGTAAGAGGGAGATAATCCTCTTCAACCTATCCTGGTGGCGAGGAAACATTTTTGGTGTTGTTGTTGAGGAATCCATGTGTGGATTGCTCTCTTTGTTGTGTTGTTTCTCATGATTGTGTATTTATTTGGACTTGTATGAGTTATTGGTTGTCTTTACATGTCTTGATGGTTATGGATTGTATATATATCTTTTTTGGATTAATATATGGAAAATGTAGGGTTTTTCTACCATTTTGGAGGTCACGGCCTTAGGGCCAATTTTTTGGAATTCAAGTGTGATTTTGGAGACATTGGAACTTAGGTGATTAGCCGTTAAAGAATTGATGATTGTAATGGAAAAATTTTGGGACTTCTCACGTAGGAGGCTCACGGCCTCTAAGAGATTTATTAGTTTAAGTTGTAATCGTTGTGCAACCTTGGGTCTTAAGTGATTAAATGATAAGTGATCAACATTGTCGTGAAGGAAAAAGGGTTAGACTTTGTTATAATGAGGCTCATAGATTCTTAAGGCTAAATGCTACAAAATGTAGTGCTAAAATAGAGACGTAGATGATTAGAGAATTCTAGATTCGTTAAGAATTCATAAAATGGAAAGAACAAAGAATAAAACTTTATATTATGACTTAGAATGATTTTGGACATACGAGAAGAACAAAAGAGTTTGTGAGACTTGCAAAAACCTTAGAATAATTTTAAGTGAGCATAATTGATTAGATTAAGGAACTTGATCAATCTAAAGGAATGAAGGTTGAATAAGGACTTCAAGAGAATCCCTCTAGAAAATAAATTCATAAGGCATGTTAATTAAAGTGAAACCTCATAATGACTTCATAAGAGACGTTAATCAAAGTGAAACTTTGTGAAGGTTTCATAAGAATTGTTAGGTTAAAGAGAAACCCTGAAATAAAACTATAAAAGTATGCTATCACTCTTGAGAAATTAATACTATACTATTGTGGGTCCGTGGTTGGGACTAGAATTCTGTTGATGCTTAAATTGGCTAAATTGAGGCATATGATGGAAAAGTGTTATTGTGAAATATACATGATTGTGCATAGAGTCAACATGTATTGAACATTTACTCAGTCGATGACTGTTGAAAGGCTGGATGAGCCTATGAATATGCATTGAGTCAATATCCATTGAATATTTGCTCAGTCGATAACTGTTAAAAGGTTGTATGAGCCTATGAATGCGAACTGAATAGTGTGATATGTGATGGATCTGAGGGGGGCATAAGGCGTGGTGAAAGCCGATTGCACGCCTTACGGGCCTAACAAATCATTATTCTTTACGCGGTGAATTAATGAGACTTGAATAGTGTGATCTGTGATGGATCTGAGGGGGGGCGTAAGGCGCGGTGAAAGCCAATTGCACGCATTATGTAACGCCCATTTTTCTAAATACCCGCGAAGAAGGGACGTCGCACTATAGTAGAATAAAACATAAAGCGAAATAAACTAAATTTGAAATGTGGAAAATAATAATTGTTTTCATGTTCATAAACCCGGTTCTTTACATGGTTATTTAATTTCCTTTGCAATTGTCACTTATTTTTTTTTCTAAATTATCATTATAAATTATTGTCATTACTAAGTAGAGTCAAAAAGACTTATTTAAAATCCATGACGTATAGAGATAATTGGTCGTAATAAACAGAGTTTTAACAACGTAAGTTAAACCATGCACAACACACACACACACACACACACACACACACACACACACACACACACACACACACACACACATACACACACACATATATATATATACACACACACAAAAGGAACAAGCCTGTTTAGTTACATTCCAAAATGTACAAAAAGCAAAATATGTACCCACCCAAAGTTATACAAATATACCCCAGCATGTACAACAAAACTTCAGGCTTCCCAAAAAGATAGACGATTAGCCATCAGTAGCTACCAATAGTATCAACTCCTAAGACTGACGAGAAGGGACCGTAGCCGGGTCCTCCTCAGGGTCCTCTTCGTCCGAGGAAACATCCATCGGAGCGACAGAGCAACGGGCAGGAGCTCGAGCAGTGGACAAAAAGGAGTTATCACGCGGGGTGTAGTACATATCAGCCCACATGTCCCTAACGGGCATGTAAAACTCCAGCCAGACAAAAGCATGAAAATCTAAAACAATGGCGTCATAACGACCCCGTGCTAAGGACACCGTCAGCTCCCATGGTACACGCATCGGTCCGTCTACACATTAATGTGCCAGCAGTCAGGTCCTCCATGAAAAATGATCTGAGTGTAGCCCAAAAATTCACGGGGCTGCGACGTCATCCTCAATCACTTCAATCGTAGTCTGGCCAGAAGCCTGAAAACTCAGGAGCTTCCTTGTCTTCCTCACGAATGTCTTCTCGGAAGTATACAAGTAAACAGAAAATATAGAAATATAGAAAAAGGTGAGACACCTAGCTTTCAGTACCAAATTAGCAGTAAGAAAACAAAACGGCACTGGACGCCCACATATAACACAGTTCATACATTTAATCACAGCAGTATTAAAATCAACAGTAAAGGCAGATCAATAATAATTAGGTGTAATAATTGCAATAACAAGCAATAGCAGTAATATTTCTAGCAGACAATAGTTTAGAAAATCAGATAATTATTACAGTAATAATAACAGTATGTTTACAGTTATAAATGTTCATGCTCAATGAGTTATGTGACTGACAAATTCACAATGCAAAAAGGGTACCAAAATTCCTACTCCATGGAGCTAGACATAGATATTTTCGGAGTGAATAATCAAGGAGTAATGTCAGTATATCGTCAGCCTTAAAATATAGTATGCTTTATCTCATAAAAATGTTTGCGCAATTGGCTTATACATGGCACCTCGACAGTTGATCGTGATATAGGACGGCATCCCAGTCAGGATCTTCAGTGTGTCGCATTGGTCTATCCCATAGCCCAGTAGAGTTGCCATTGTCTATTGTGAGACACACACACCCTGACGCCCACAGGGTCAACAACATATGACCCTACGCTTAGTCTACTCGTACCCGCACAAGGGTGTTATTCAAACTCCTAGGCACACATAGCCTTTCTAACAATGACCAACGGACAACACATATGCATGATGACTCAATTTCAATCATGCATGTTCATCAATGATGCATTCATCATAAGTATATCACAATGGTGTATAACATATATACACATATACATATTCATTTCCCAACATCATCACATCATGACAATCTCAAGTACATAATTAACAAGTATTTAACCCACATAGGGGTTCATAACAACTTATAACTGATTCTCAATATCAATATGTAATAATATATAGCAAATCAATTTTCACAAGTACATGTCTTGGATTCACATTTTTAAAGTCTTAAACTTTAGTCAATTATGGAAATTGTAGGGTGAATTACCTTCAAAACCGTGGCCTTCTAAAAGTTATTGTCCACTTTAATTCTTCCACTTGATTAAGAGTTAAGCATGTCTCTAAATTCTTAAGTCTCCAAGGATTGATCAAGGCATCAATTACCCCTAATTTGGTCTCTAAAAACCATGGCCCTCCATGGTCACTAATATTCCAATTTCTTTCCATTTTATGCACTTGTTACTTGATACCTAATTACTTAGATTTTAATTTACACAAAACCAATCCAATCTCTTAATTTTCAAGGCCAAAACCGTGGCCTCTTCCTATAGTATTTAATCCTCAAAATTTTTCTTTAACTTCAATGTTAACATTCAACATTTAATTACATAAGCTTTATTATTTGTGTACAAAGACAATTTTCAAGGCAAAGTTTTCCACCAAAACCTTGGCCTTCATGTTAGGGTAAGAACCTCTAAAATTTCCATTTAGCAACCCTAACATGATCAAGCTCATTTAACACTTCCAATGCACTCAAAATCACCAATCATAATTTAATCCAAACCAAGAACACATAATCAAGCAAAAACCACAAATTACATGAACATACAAGGGTTCCCTCACCACCAATATTAGGTGAAGTGAGTAGTATCCCTCTTACCTAATGGAGAATCACGAAAATGATCTCCCCTAAGCCTCTTGATAATTCGGTTTCAAGGCTCCACAAACCCTAGGATTTTCAACCATCAAGAATCAACCATTAGACATGAAAAAGAATGGATCCGTGGTCATCAAAGAGACCAAGGAGCATGAAAATGAAGAGAAAAGGGAAGAAAGGTTGGAGCTTGACCTCAAAGTTAGAATCTTTACCTTAGAAGACAATGGAGGAAAGGTTGGATTTTGGAGAAACTTTGTGAATGAAGGTTGTAGAGGAGATGAAGGTGAGTGTAGAAATGTGTTTAGTGAAGTGAAAAGGTGAAGAAAATGGTGGAGGAAGGGGGACTGTAAACCGTAGCTATGGAGGGGTTTTAGAGAGAAGGAAGAGCAAAAGAAGAAGAAGGAGTTTAGAGAGATAAGTGAATTGGTAAGTAATGAGATATTTTGGAATGTTTAGGTTAAGTGAATGAAGTCATATTTTCCCTCCTTTGGGCTTGGTTAGCCACGGCAATGAGGGGAGAAGAGGGGAAAATTTTTAGCTTCCCATGCAAGCCAAGGGCAAGGTAGTCTTTTGGGCAAAGCTTCTTGAAGAAGCTTCTTAATTAGGATACAAAATTTGAATTAAAGTAAATTTAATTAGACGTAAAGTAGATTGCATTAGGATAATGTGATAGGATTTTTATCACATGTTATTATCCAATGGACAATAGTTACAGTCGACAGAAGTCAGTATTAATTAATCTGATGGATGAAATTTACATAACGTTTTATTATTTTATCTGTTAAAATTTCTCCAAAAACGTGAAACCTCGTAAACCGTATCCAGCCTTGGGTTTAGTAAGATCCCCCATTGACATTTCCGCAGATCAAGGTTCTCGGGAAAAATATTTCATTTTCCCAGCTCTGCTCAATTTGCACGTAAAATGAAGAATAATATTAAAATATTTCACATTCTCAAAAAAATTTAGAAAAATTCAAAAAATCACAAATATTATAAAATGAATATTTATAATAAAATAAATAAATTTTGGGGTGTTACACATTATAGGCCTGACAAATTACTATTCTTTTTATGGTGAATGAACGAGAATTGGATAGTGTGATCTTTGATGGATCTATGGGGGGCGTAAGGCGCGGTGGTTTATTACATGATGATGTTATCACTTTATGTATCCCTGGCCATGATAAACTGATTGCAACGCATTACGGGCCCGCCAAAGCACTATTCTCTTCGTGGTCCAGCATAGACTGTCATTGAGGGGGGCAGATCTTCTGGAACATTTATCTTTGAAATGGAATAGAAAATCTTGGTACCAAGTGCACAGGCATTGTGAGTTGGCATTGTGAGTCGACATTGTGAGTCCACATATCATATGACACTCATTTATATCATATCATTTGGCACTCATTTATATGATGATTATACTATTGTTTTATTGATGTCATGATTATTCGAAATGTTTTAATTGTTCATTATCTGAGACTCTATTACTATTTCTTTTACCGTATGTGACTATTACTACTTGATGTTGTTGTTCTACTATGTGGGCGTCCTGCACCATTCTGTTTCTTTACTGCCACAATTGGTAATGTAAGTAGGATGTCTCACCTTTTTCCTGTATCATTGTATTTCTATTTTATATATATATATATATTTGATAAAAGATCGTGAGGAAGAAGATAAGGGACCACACCCTTACTAATCGGATTAGGCTGATTCATTATTTTTTATATGGCGTCTGGACAAGATTTCTTCGATTATGCACGGGTGCAACTTCATGGGAGCATTGATGCCTGACGTGTCAACTGGGACACCGAGCGTCACATATATTTGGGGTTGCGACTTTGTCTGCTAGTAGTACCTATCCAGGGTTACTACTTTCCCTTTTTGTGCTTTTGTACCTATCATCTTTTATTTGAATATGTAAGTACTATTTGTGTTAAGGATGAATATATTATATATGAAATATGTTTTTCCTCAGGTGGTTGTATTCCGAATGGTTGGGTACTAAATATATTTTCATTCAGGGCTCATATTTTCTATTTATGTATAATGGAAATAAATTTTTGAAAATACAGCTTTTGAGACTGTGACATGCCTGGATTTTAGTGACTGTGGTGTAATGACGATTGTGTCGTAGTTCTTAGATCTAGGGGTGTTACAGATACTGTCGGTGGCTACTGATGGCTATCCGTATATTTATTTTTTTTGGGAAAGCCTGACGTTTTGTTAATTTGATGGGATATAAATTTGTAATCATCTTGGGTGGGAAAGCCTTTACTTTTTGTAAATTTGATGATGTAACTAAAAGGCTCGATGTATATATATATATATATATATATATATATATAATGGATGATTGGTTTCATTTCTTGTCGATTTATTTTATAGTATCTGTATTTATCATTATCTCTTCAAAAAGAAAAAAAATGTGTACTCATATTTTGATACTCATTTATTACGCTATTAAGATGGAAATTGTTTATTCAGATAACAAATATGAACCGGATCTTAATCAATCAATGAATTTGTATTTTTCGCATTTTTGTTTCATTTACGTTTTACTTTACTATGGTGTGATGTTCCTTCTTCTAGCAAAAAAAAAGAGGCGTTACATTGTCTTGGTATCAAAGCCCCGGTTTAAGTTTTCTTTTGGGTCTTGTGGTTTTGGACTATCTTGTTTGTGCTGTGTGATTCTCTGTGTTTGGTATTCCGAAAGGATACATCTGATTTTTTCCTATGTTTTATAAAGTTTGACTTGAAAGAGAATTATGGCTCATAGAGGAGACATGACTGCAGTGATTGAGACAATTCAGAAGATGGCTGAGGCTATGCTACAACAAAACCAGCAGACTACCCAACAGCAAGAGAGGACTGCACAACATCTAGAAGCCACTGCTGATGTTCAAAACTTGGCAGAATTTTGTCACACTAATCTTTCATAATTTAAAGGAGAATTTGATCCTGAGAAGGCTACTCTATAGATCAAGGGGCTGGAGAAGATATTCACAGGTATGAACTGTGCTAATGATAAGAAGGTGACCTATGCTGCGTTCATGTTGGTCCGGGACGCAGAAGATTGGTGGACATGAGCCCAGAGATTGCTGGAGACTGAGGGATGAGCAATTACTTGGGAGGTATTCAAGGAGAAATTCTTGAATAAATATTTCCCGGAAAGTTCCAAACATGCTAAGGAGATAGAGTTTCTTGGTCTGCGACAAGGGAATATGACTGTAAGTGAGTATGCTGCAAAATTTAAAAGCTTGTTGAGATTCTCAACTTACTTTCAACACCAGCCGAACGAGGCATGGACATGTCAGAAGTTTGAGGAAGGTTTAAGGCATGATGTGAAAAGAGCTGTTATAACATTGAAGATCAACTAGTTTTCGAAATTGCTTGACACGTGTCACTGGGTGGAAGACTTAGACCAAGCACGGGACACGAGGAACCGCAACTTTGGACCTTTTCAGTCCCAAAGAGGAGGAAGCAGTAATGCCAATCGTTACTAGAAAAAGCATTATTCGAGACCACAAGGAAATCAACAACAACAACCACAAGGTGGAAGTCCTGGTAGGATTGGTCAAACTACAGCTTTTACGCCAAGGTACATGAAGTGCGGGAAAGAGCATTACACGAGAGATTACACAATCAAAGGGATCATTTGTTTCAGATGCGGGAAGGCTGGACATATTTCTCGTGACTACAATCAGACTAAGGCAGAGCCTTCGGTTAACGGTGCAAGAACTGCAAAACCACAGGCAGGAGGTAGAGTTTACACCCTGAGCGGTGTTGAAGCCTCTAAATCTGAAGATCTTATACAAGGAGAAGGTCTCATAGAGGGTAATCTTTTAATTGTACTGTATGACTCTAGGACAACCCATTCTTTTATTTCCTATGACTGTGTGAAAAGATTTGGTTTGCTTGTGTCTTCTTTGCCTTTTGACTTGACTATCTCAACTCCTACTGCTAAACTTGTTGTTACCACCAAAGTCTGTTTGAATTGTCCATTGGTTGTTGAAGGTCGAGTCTTTTATGTTGATTTGATTACCTCTTTCCCTGTTAGACATAATCTTAGGAATGGATTGGTTGTCTTCTAACCATGTCCTATTAGATTATTCCAGTAAAACCATAGTTTTCCCTTTGGATGAGAATTCTAGATTTTTGACGGCCAACCAAGTGAAATCTTTCTTGAAAGAAGGAGCTCAAGGATACATGTTGTTGTCTTCTTTAAAAGTCGAGAATGAAGCAGATGTGGACTCAATTCCAGTGGTTAGAGGATTTCCCGAAGTCTTTCCTGAAGATGTACCTAGTTTACCACCGGAGCATGAGATCGAGTTCGCCATTGACCTAGTGCCTGGAGTTGGTCCTATTTCTATAGCACCATATAGAATGTCACCAGTAGAGCTAGTTGAACTCAAGAAGCAATTGGAAGAACTCTTGGAGAAGCAATTTGTTAGACCCGGTGTGTCGCCATGGGGAGCGCCTGTACTGCTAGTCAAGAAGAAGGATGGTACTTCGCGATTGTGTGTGGACTACCATCAGTTAAATAAAGCCGCAATCAAGAATAAGTATCCACTTCTAAGGATAGATGACTTGATGGATTAATTGAAGAGAGCAGCTGTGTCTTCTATGATCAATCTGCGATTGAGTTATCATCAAATTCGAGTGAAGATGGAAGACATTCCCAAAATAGCTTTTCGTACTTGTTATGGACACTACGAGTACCTGGTGATGCCTTTTGGTATGACGAATGCACCTGCTATATTCATGGACTATATGAACATGATCTTTCGTCCTTATTTGGAAAGATTCGTTGTTGTCTTCATTGATAACATTCTAATCTATTCTCAAAATCAGGAGGATCATGTTGAACACCTCAGCATAGTTCTCCAGATTCTGAAGGAGAAAAAGTTGTATGCCAAGCTATCTAAGTGTGAATTATGGCTGGATAAAGTTAAGTTCTTAGGCCATGTGATCACAAAGGAAGGAATTGTTGTAGACCCATCAAAAGTGGAAGTTGTTCTGCAATGGGAAAGGCCGAAGACGGTGACGAAAATTCGAAGCTTTGTTAGATTTGCTGTGTAACATCCTGATTTTCATTTTTTTCTACATAAATAATAATTTTATAATTTTTGTGATTTTTAATAATTTTTCTGGATTTTTCTGAGATTAAAAATATTTTAGTAATATTTTGGGCCTTCTGTGGGCCCACTATGGGCCCGGAAACACTAAAAATTTTTATTGGCTAGAAAATTTTGTACTATTGATGCGGGGTCGGGGAATCTTACTAAATCGGAAACCGGATACAGTATCAAAAATTTTCTTATACTGTGAATTTATTATTCGCTGTACAATAATTACTAGTTTGTGATCAGTAATTTTTATTCTGTGAGTAATAATTTCTTGTAGCTATAGCTAGGTGATAGCCATGTGCTACTAGTATGAAGAAGTCAAAATTAGTGGCAAGGACCATTTATGACCGTTGGATGTGGATTTAATCAACGATGGAGATTTGGTCTTATAAAATGGCTAGGACCATTTATGACCCTTGGATGTAAAGTATGAAGGAGTGATCTTGACCCTTCATTTTGAAGATACATTTAATGGTTAGGATTTCAAGGAGGAAAGATCTAATGGCCTAGATTAAGTCTTTTATCTAGAGGCTATAATTAGAATCTATATTAATCCTAACCATTGATCTAATCAATGGCTAAGAATGCCCAAAATGGTGGCTAGTGAGATTGGTCACATTTTGAGAATGCAAGAAGGGGGGGACGGTTTTGTGAAGGCTTGGGAGCTTAGCAAAGTTTGAAGACACCAATTATTAGTCATCTTGATCATTCTTGATCATTTCCTAAAGCAAAGCTCTTCAAACTTTTCTCTCCATTTCTCTCCAAGCAAGCTCATGGCCAAGCACCCAAAGACAACCATCCAAGCTTCTAAAATTTCATCTAACCTTATTTTCTACACCTAAACATCATTCTAAGACACTTCTATGTTGAAGACTTAAGTAAAATCCTTCATCTTCTACCATTTCTACAAGTTAGGGTTCTTGAAATTTCAAGGTAAAAGTTCTTCTTCTTTGTTTCTAAGTTAGTTTTTGAGTTTCTAAACCATGACTGTTCCATGGTTTCTCTTCTTCAAGCTTTCTTTGTGACTTTGGTTGGTTTAAGTTTGTTAGGGTTTTCATTTGGAGCCACACGAAATCCATAGAAGACCAAGCAAGAAGGAGTTTTGTCTTCCTTAAGGTAAGAGGGAGATTACCCTCATCAACCATATGTTGGTAGTGAGGAGATGACCTTGTTTGTGGTGAAAAATCCATAAGGATTTATTCACTTGTATGGTTTAAGCTTACTTTATTTATGGTTGGTTTATTTTTAAGCTTTGATTATATGCTTGTTTAGTAGATTATATGTTTATATGCTTGTTTATATGCTTATGGTAGCATGATGAATATTGTGTAAAGTAGAATATGAATTGTATGATGAGGAAAATTGCATGAAGGTTCCAAAGAACCTAGGGGAGGCTCACGGTTTTGACTACTACAAAGGGAACAAGATGATTCAAATTAATTCCTAAGTTATGGATTAATGATCTTAAGGATAAAAATTGGATTAAAGGTTTTGGTAAAGGATTTTGATGATTGGAAAATGGTTTTGTAAAGGATTTTAGTAATGAAAAATGATTAAATATGAATAGAAACCCTAAACCTAATTTTCAGCCAACACACCAAAGTGTGTTATTTTAAACCCTAAATTATTTTACCTAGTGTGGACTTTGATAATTAGTTACAAGAATTGGAATTAAGGAATTTTAGTAGGAAAAGGAAAAATGGATTTAAGGGTAGGAATTAAATTAGATGTAATCTATATTATTTAAGTAAATCAAAGAAATCAAATTTTTGGAAAGAACCATAGAGAATAATATGTAAAGAATTTTTAGAAAAAAAATATTTTCGGGAAGGCCAAAATATATATATATATATATATAAAATATATATATATATATATATATATATTATATAAGGATTTTATAAAATAAATTTAGAAAGTTGAGAAAAATATTTTACATAAGTGAAAAATGCTAGAAAACCATTATGCGATTTCTATTTTTAAGCTACATGATTGATTTTTATGTTACGCGATTGAGAAAACGTTTAAAAAACTCTACGCAATTTTAAAATGTTTGAAAATATTTATGCGATTTAGGAAACATTTGAAATTATTTATGTGATTTAGAAAACATTTAAAAATATTTATGTAATTTAAAAACGTTGGAAATTAATTACGCGTTTGTGAAAATGTTGAAAAATATTACGTAATTTGAAAATGTAAGAAAAACGCCACGTTGTTTCAAAAATGCGGTAAAATGTTTACGCGGTTGGAAATTACAGCAGTTGGCTGTCGGGCTATCGTGGTGGACCCCGTTATGTTGAAAAGTGATACTGTCGAGAAATGATGCGTATTTCTGAAATACTGTAAAATAATGGTTGTATGTATTTTTGAATCATACATCATGCATGAAAAAGCATGTCAAGTAAGACAATTGGCCTATGAGATGGAAATTACACCTTTGTGTGGGTGAGAATTGCGTAGTTACAATCTTCAGTGATCTTGGAGACGTCGGGGTGTGGAATGTCACATGTGGCCAGTAGGTAGCACCACTGCGTCGTGGTATCCTTTGCAAACACACCGACGATCTTGACGAAGTTACAACTCTTTTCGTGATATGGTTGAGAGTGTCTTGTATTAGCCATGTTGCGCACCATGATATGATAAACAACACATAATTTAAGGCTAACGGTATACAGACAAGTACTCCCTATCATTCTCTCCGAAATTGTGTTTAGCTCCATGGAGTAAGAAATGGGTCATTGTACACATGCATAATGAGTTAGCATATTGGTGCGACAATTGTGCTTATTTATATGTTTTCTATGATATGATATGATATGACTATATATGATATATATTATACCGGTATCTTTTACTGTCATTTTCTATACTGCCTCAATGGTATTGATAAAAGGGGATCTCACCTCTTTATTATATTGTATTTGTGTATTGTATGTATTTGATGAAGACCGAGGAGGCAAGGAGGCAAGGAGGCTAATAAGTCATTTTACTATCAGTAGTTGTTTTTTTGTATTTATCTAATATAGGGGCGAGGCGCCAAGTTTTAGGGTTTGTCACTGTTCGATTCCATGGTGGGATTGATGCGTGGCGGGTTAACTTAGATAGGGAAAGGTTTGTGTATACCGGAGATCTGACTCTGACTTTAAGTGGTACTATGGATGGTACTCCTGTCATGACACAACATGTGTCTGTTCGTTTAGAGTTCTATATGCCTATACGTGAGCTGTGGAGTAGGAACACCTACACTCCATATGAGGACTCCTTGATGTCTACTACCAGGACACCAACTAGGCGTATATTGTATCCGCCAGGTTTCTTTGATGACAACACTGAGGAGGAGGAGGAGGATCCCAATGAAAGCCTGAACTTGTAGTTTGTTGGGGTTTTAGTTTAGTATTTTTATTTTGGTGTGTACTGTATATATAACTTTTGGGGGTAAAATTATGTAAATTATTTGTGAACAAGGTTTGTAATATGTAAAACATGGTGTGTTAGTTTTAATTACGTTTCACGTTTAATGTTTTTATTTATTATTAGTTATTCCGCAAACGAAATTTTAAAATCAGTGTTTTTACAAGATTAATTCTTTTACAACTCGGGTAAGTTATATTAGAATTAGTATTAAATGTGACACCCTACGGTGGGTGTTATAAGCTGGCTATTACTGGAGATTCATTGAAGGATTCTCTAAGATAGCTGGACCTCTCACTCAACTCACAAGGAAGAATCAAGCTTTTGAGTGGATGGATGCTTGCGAAGAGAGTTTTCGTGAGCTGAAAAAGGAGACTAACTACTTCATCAGTGTTAGTTCTGCCTGACCTAAATGAACCTTTCGAAGTGTACATGCTTCATACCAAGGACTAGGGTGTGTCCTTATGCAAGGTGGAAAAGTGGTGGCTTATGCTTCGAGACAATTGCGAGTGCAAGAGAAGAACTACCTAACTCACGATTTGGAACTAGCTGTTGTTGTATTTGCTTTGAAGATATGGAGACATTTTCTTTATGGAGCAACATTCAATGTCTTCAGCGATCACAAAAGCTTGAAATATTTGAATGATAAAAAAGAGTTGAACATTTGATAGGGAAGGTGGTTGGAATTCCTAAAGGACTATGATTTTCAACTTCAATATCATCCTGGGAAGGCAAATGTGGTGCCCGATGCCTTAAGTAGGAAGATGATCAGTGTTTCTGCTACGATGATCAGAGAAAAGGATTTGATAAAACAATTCAGAGATGTATTGTCTTTTGTGGAATTGAAGCCTAGAAAAATTTGTATGAACATGGTCACAATCTCGAACGACTTAATGGAAGATATTAAAAAAAAATAGAAAGTTGACAAGTTCTTACCAGAAGAAAGGGAATTAATGAAGCAAGGTGGTGCAACAACACTAGAGGAAGGGAACGATGGAATTCTATAGTTCCAAGGCAGAGTCTGTATACCTAAGGATCAAGAGTTTAGGAAGTACATTCTTGAACATGCTCACACGAGTCAGTTGAGTATGCATCCAAGAATAACTAAGATGTACCAAGATCTGAAGAAGTTATTTTGGTGGCATGAAATGAAAAGAGATATCGCTAGATGTGTATCTTCCTGTTTAGTCTGTCAGAAAGCGAAGGTTGAACATCAGAGACCATCAGGAATGTTATAACCCTTAACTATTCCAGAGTGGAAGTGGGACAGTATTGCAATGGACTTTGTGGTTGAATTGCCAAGGAATCGATATGGTTAACTGTGGATCAACTCATGAAGTCAGCACATTTCTTGCCGATCAATATAAGGTATTCATTGGAGAGGTTAACTCAGTTGTACATCGGTGAAATTGTCAGACTGCACGATGTACATACAAGTATTATTTCTGATAGAGATCCAAGATTTATGTCAAAGTTTCGGCAGAGTCTTCAAGAAGCAATGGGAATGAAGCTACATTTGAGTTCTGCATATCATCCTCAAATCAATGGTCAATCACAAAGAACAATTCAATCATTAGAAGATTTACTTAGAGCTTGCGCTTTGGAGCAAACTAGAAGTTGGGATGAAGTCTTACTGTTGGTTGAGTTCACCTATAATAACAGTTATCATTTGAGTATAGGGATGACATCCTATGAGGCTCTATATGGACAAAGGTGCAGAACACCTTTATGTTGGTATCAAGATGGAGAACGACTTACCGTTGGACCTGATCTTATACAACAGACAACTGAGAAAGTTAAGATGATTCAGAAGAAAATGCGGATGGCTCAAAGTCAACAAAAGAGCTATGCGGACAAAAGAAGAAAATCTCTTGAATTTGAAGAAGGAGAGCATGTGTTTTTGAAAGTCACACCTACGATTGGGGTCACACTTCAAAAGTATATTCCGAGCCCTAATCATGTTTGAGCACCTGATACAGTACAATTAAAGGAAAACTTAACTTATGAGACATCACCTGTAAGGATTCAGGATAGAAGGATGAAGCAACTTAGAGGAAAAGATATTCCATTAGTAAAGGTAATCTGGAATAAGACAACCGGAGATGCGACATGGGAGTTGGAGGACAAGATGAAGGAGCAATACCCACAACTTTTCTGAGGTATGAAAATTTCGAGGACGAAATTTCTATTTGAAGGGGAGAGTTGTAACACCCTAAAATTTATTTATTTTATTATAAATAGTTATTTTCTAATATTTGTGATTTTTGTGAATTTTTCTGGATTTTTCTGAGAACGTGGAATATTTTAATATTATTCCTTGTTTTGCATGCAAACTGAACGGAGCCAGGGAAATGCAATATTTTTTCCAAGAATCTTGATTTGTGAAAACATCGACGAGAGATCTTATTAAACCAAAGGCTGAACACAGTTTACGAGGTTTCATATTTTTCAAGAATTTTATCAGATAAAATAATAATCATTGTGTAAATTTTATCTGCTGGACAATTAATACTGACTTCTATTAACTGTAATAATTGTCCATTGGATAATATCATGTGTTAGAAATCCTATCACATTATCCTAATGTAATCCACTTTATGTCTAATCAAATCCACTTTTATTCAAAAATACAATATTTTACTCAAGCTTCTCATGGAAGCTTTGACTACCAAATGACCAAAGTACTCTAAGCTTGTTGGAGAAGCCATTCTCCCCTTCTCTCTCTCCTCTTTGCTGCGACAATGATGCCCTTGGGAAAACAAAATTTTGCTTCCCACACTTATCACATTTCACCAAAATATCACTCATTCTACTATCACTTTCTCTCTCTTCAACTTTCATCTCCATTTTTCTCTAACTTCTCTCTTCTTCTTCTTCTTCTTCACCCCTCACGGTTTTGTAGCCCTTAAGTGGCCATTTTCATTTTCTCACTTCACCATCACCATTTCTACACACTTCTTCTCATTCTCAACATTTCTTCTTTGAAGACCTTCTTCAAAATCCATCATCTTCTTCACTTTTTCTCAAGAACAAAGTTTGAGACATTGAAGGTAAATCTTTGATTCTTCACTTTCTCTTCCTATTTTTCATTTCTATGGCCATATTTATGACCATGGATCTTTTCTTTTTCAACCATTGGTGTTGATTCTCTGAGCTTGACTTTTAGGGTTATTGGAGAGCAAAAATCGAACCACCAAGAAGCCATCTAGGAGGCCATTTTCATGTTTTTCCTTTAGGTAAGAGGGAGATTTACTCACTTCAACCATTATTGGTGGTGAGAAAACCTTAGTGTGGTTGTTGATGGAGAAATCCATAATGGATGCTTACTTTGTTTGTTGGTTTTTCATGTTTTGTATGTTCTTGATTGAGGTTAATAATGCTTAGTTGTTTTGAATGCATTAAAAATGTTGAATTTGATAAATGGAAAATTTAAGGGTTTACCACCCTATTGAGAGGCCATGATTTTGGCCCAAAATCTTAAGAGTTTGAATTGATTTTTGTGTAAAATGAAATCTATGTAATTAGTTATTAAAGGATGGATGGAAGGAATGGAAAAATTGGAACCTTGATGCCTTAGGGAGGCCATGGCCTCTAAAGGAAATTTTGAGTCCAAATGATGCTTTTGTGCATCTTTGGGAATTAAGGATTTAGAGATATGTAATTTATAATGAGATGGAAGAAATTAATTGAGTGATGAACATTTAGAGGGGCCACGATTTTTCAAGGGTTCTTTAGCCCAAAATTGTCATAATTGATTAAGACTTAGGAAACTAAGGATGTTGAATTCATAATATGGAATTATGATATGTGTTGAACCATGTATATAAAATTGTTGATATTGAGAATGGGTCATATGATATTGTGAGTCCATGTGTGGGACTAAGTACTTGTTGATGTGTGTTTGATTAAATTGAGGCATGATGTTTTTGATGATTGACTATATGCCCTTGTGACATGTTCCATGAGAAAATATATTGTTGATGAATATGCATGATATGCATTGCGTTATGAGGAACATGCAATTGATACACATACATGATGCAAATTGAGTCGTCATGCATATGTGATGTCCGTTGGACTTTGTTGGAAAGGCGATGTGTGCCTAGGAGATTGAACTACACCTTTGTGCGGGTGTGAGTAGACTAAGCGTAGGGTCATAGTGGTTGACCTTAGGGGTGTCGGGATACGGGTGTCTCACAATAGACAGTGGTAGCTCCACTGGGGCCATGGGATAGACTAATGCAAACACACTGACGATTCGGACCGAGACGCTGTCCTATATCGCAATCAACTGTTGAGGTGCCATGTATAAGCCATATTGCACAAATATTTTTATGAGATAAAGTACTTTATTTTTAAGGCTAACGAGATACTAGCATGACTCCTTGATCAGTCTCATATTTCATTAAGCATGAGTACCTATGACTGTTAAACTATTTATTTTGATATTGCAATGATTATCTAATTGATAAATTATTTACTACCTGAGATTCTGTTATTATTCCTATTTTATTGCTTACTTGATTATTACTGTTAATTTTATTATTACTATTGATGAATATATGTGTTGTAATGCTATGTGGGCGCCCAGTGCCATTCTATTTTCTTACTGCCATTTTGGTATTGAATGCTGGGTGTCTCACCTTTTTTCTATATATCTGTACTTCTGTTTTAAATTATGTATTTCTGAGAAGACACTCGCAAGGAAGAAAAGGAGGCACCTGATTTTCCTGACTTCTGGCCTGATTATGACTACTGCTGATTGAAGATGTCTTCGCGTCTGCGCTGATTTTTGGGTTATGCAAGGATGACCTTTCACGGTGGTCCAGACTGCTGGCATAAAAACTTGAACACAGACCATTGCATCTATTACAGGGAGCTGACTGTGTCTTTAGCTTAAGGTCACTATGACCTGCCAGTTTTTTACTTCACTGCTTTTGTCCATTTAGAATTTTACCTGCCTGTTAGAGATTTGTGGGATGACCTTTATTATACCCCATGAGATGATTCATTTCTCTCCACTGCTCGGGCTTTTGCCCAAAATTCGGTCGCTCCGATGATGATCTCAACGGATGAGGAAGACCCTGCTACGGTTCCTTCTCGTCAGTCTTAGGGGCTGATACTATCGATGGCTACTGATGGTTATCCGTATAGTTTTTTTTGGGAAAGCCTGACATTTTGCTAATTTGATGGGATATACATTTGTAATCATCTTGGGTGGGTAAAGCCCTTACTTTTTGTAAATTTGATGATGTAACTAATGGATGTATGGTTTCATTTCTAGTCGATTTATTTTATAGTATATGTATTTATCATTATCTCTTCAAAAAGAAAAAAAAATGTGTACTCATATTTCGATATTCAATTATTACGCTATTAAGATGGAAACTTTTTATTCAGATAACAAATATGAATCGGGTCTTAATCAATCAATTATTCTAGTGCTTTCTGAGCTCCATTCCACCAGTCTTCGGCGTTGTCGACAAGCATGAAGGTAGCATAGTTCACCTTCTTGTCTTCGGCGCAGTTCATGCCACGGAAGACTTTCTCTAGTTCTTTGATCCATAAACTAGCCTTGTCCGGATCAAATTCCCCTTTGAATTGTGGAGGGTTGTGGCGACGAAACTCTGTTATGTTCTGCGCGTCGGCAGTTGCCTCGAGCTATTGAGTAGCTCTTTCTTGTTGCTGAGCAGCACGTTCATTTTGTTGCGTGATGACTTCCACCATCCTTTGCATTGCTTCTATAGCGGCTGCTATTCCTTCATCCATCGCCATCTCGCTTTTTCTTAAATCAGATTAGCTGAAAAACATAAGGAAAGTCAGATGTATCCATTCAGAATACCAATTACAGAGATTCACACAGCACAAACAAGACAGACTCACACACAAGACCCAAAGTAACACAAACCGGGGCTCTGATACCAACTTAATGTAACACCCCCTTTCGAGAGGGAACGTCACATTATTCAACATAAAAGAAAATGCGGAAAATACAATTTTGAACAATTAAGACCCAGTTCATTTAGTTTAAAGTTAACTTGCATGATACTTTAGTACGTGAATAAAATGGCAGTATATATATATTTTTTTGTTTCTTAATTTAACAACGTGACATATGAATACTGATAAAAAATAAAACAGTAAATAGAACTCACATCTAAATAGCATACATATATATATATATACCCGGTTCATTTAGTTTAAAGTTAACTTGCATGATACTTTAGTACGTGAGTAAAATGGTAGTATATATTTTTTTTGTTTCTTAATTTAATGACGTGACATATGAATACCGATGAAAAATAAAACAGTAAATAGAACTCACATCTAAATAGCATACATATACATATATATATATGTCAAATGTAATTTTAGATACAGCCTGGAAATTTTCAAAAAGCAAAACTATACCTGCCCCAAGGAATCATACATATACATTCCCCGTAATATCAAAATATACAGCCCACCAAAATAATACATCAGGCCCCCAAAATAAAACACTGGCAGCCATCAGCAGCTACCAGTAAAATCAGTCCCTCAGAGGAGGAGGGACCGTATCCGGGTCCTCAGCAGGATCCTCCTCTTCAGAGGAAACCTCCATGGGAACCACGGAACCACGGGCAGGAGCCCGAGCAGTAGAATCAAAAGAGTCCTCCCAAGGGGTGTAGTAACGATCACCCCACATCTCTCGGATGGGTAAGTAGAACTCCAGTCGCAGGCTGACATGGCAGGTGAGGATCGGCGCCTCATGACGTCTCCAGGCTAGGGAAATCGACACGTCCCCTAGGTAGATATAGCGATCGGAATTCAAGTAGATATACCAGCACTCTAGCCCTCCGAGGAAGTTCAAATGCACATCACCTAGAAATCCGCGCATGCGTGCCACCATCGCCTCAATAGATGCTAATCCCGTTCGGGCCAGAAGCTAGGAAAATTGGGATCTTCCGCCTCCTTGTCGTCGTCTTCGATCAATACAGTGTACATACAGGTAGCAAATAATAGAAATACAGAAAAGAGGTAAGACATCCTACCATCATTACCAATTATAGCAGCCAGAAACAAAACGGTGCAACGCGCCCAAATAGCAATTCAGAGCAGCACTTCCAAATAATAATGAACAGTAAGTCTAACAGTAAGCAAATAAATAGTTCCAGGCAGATATTCGTTACAATAATGATCAGACAATTCACAATTACGGAAAGTAAGGATTCACAATGACAGATTATATCGTGATGCATATGCATGCTTTCCCAAATTCCTATTCCATGGAGCTAGACACAAACAGTCAGAGAGAAAGATCAGGAGATGTGTCTGTAACTCGGCTGCCGCGGCCAAAGTGCTATAATCAATAATTTCCACGTGCACGTTCAGGCAGTCCACGCTCGATCACGATATAGGACAGTGTCTCGATCTGGATCGTCGGTGCATTTGCATCGGTTTGCCCCACGGTTAGAAGAGCTACTAACTACCCATTATGAAGGACCCGCACCTTGACGCCCCCAAGATCAAACATGACCTACACTAGTCTACTCGCATCAGCACTAAGGTGTGTTCAATCTCCTAGGCAACTTGGCCTTACAACAGTCCACAGGACATTCACAATGCATAAGACTCTATGCATGAACATGTATGATTCACAATTTCATACAATTCCATAATATGCCACAATTGGCCAAGATAAGCATCAAAATACAAATGGTCACTCACATGGACCCATAACATTATAATATAAAGATCAAATCAATTGGTACATTCTTAGGTCCATTATGAATCCTAACTTAGAATTTGTTTCCCCTTTCAAGGTTCATGTCCAATCCAATTCTTACAATTAGTTTAATCTTCCAAGGTAATTTAATTTCATACAATTTGTAAATTATTCAATTTCTTAGGCCTCACACTCTCTTGTTCTTCACTTACTTGTAATTACCTTAAGTCTTATGACAATCTCACTCTTAGTCCTTTAAAATTTAAGTAATCTTTGATTATATTAAATTCTTCCAATTTATTAATTGTCTACCTCATTACATAGGTTTTTAATTGCATAATTACTTATGCTTCCAAGTTACCAAAGTTACATATTTACACCTAAAAAGGCCTTAGAGGCCGTGACCTCTCTAGGGATTCAATTCCCAAATCTTTTCAATTTATCATATTATAGATTATACTCTTAATTCACTTAATCCTTTACTTGTTGCATTGGTTCACCTATAACCCCAATTTTGGGCTTAAAACCATGGCCACCCTATAGGTTTCAATCTCAAGTTTTCCTTCCATTAAATTCCATTTTATCACTTGATTAATTTAAGCCTCATGCTTGTTACAACTTGTCTACAATTTACCCAATTTTTAACCCTCAAAACCGTGGCCTCCCTAAAGGCACTCCATATCCATTTTCTTCCATTTCAAGCCATCCAATCCAATCCAATCCAATAAATCAATGTACACAATCAATCAATTCAAGGTCATGAATATCATAAAATCAACATGTAAGCATAATAGTCATCCAATTAAAGAATAACCCACATTAAGGTTTTTCTTACAAACAACAAAATCAAAGTTCCTAGATGCTAATAGTGGTTGAGGAGGAGTGTCTTCCTCTTACCCAAGTGAAGAAAACAAAAGAACACCAAGGAATCTTCTTGTAATTTCGGATTGGTACTCCACCAAACCTTAGAAATTTTTGACTTGATTAGAATAGCATAAGGATACAAAAAATGTAATGTAGATGGTCATTAAAAGACCCTTGAAACCAAAAATGCAAGGAAGAGAAGAAGAGTCTTGAAGCTTACCCAAAACTAAAAACTTGAAGCTTGAAGAAAGTGATGAAGATGGTGGAATTTCAAGATGCTCCAAGCAAGAAAGATGTTTAGAAGGAGGAGAGGATTAAGAAAATATGGTTGGTTGTAATTTTTGTGAAGAATGAGTGGGAGAGAGAGAGGGCTGCCGTGAGCTTCTCCTAGAGAGAAGGAGGAGAAAACTAAAATGGAGAAGAAGAAGAAAGGTAGAGAGAAAGTGCTTTGGTGAATTTTGGAAATTAATGTAGTGTATTTGATTAAATGAAACAAAGCATTTTCCTTCCCCAAAGTGGGCTGCAGCCGTGTGGTGTTGGAGAGAGAGGAGGGAGAGTTTGTGGCTTCTCTTGGAAGCTAAGGGCCATTTGGTCATTATTTGGTCAAAGCTTCTCAAAGAAGCTTTGATTATTTTACATTAACTTTGAATTAAAGTGAATTGATTAGACATAAAGTAGATTGCATTTAGATAATGTGATAAGATTTTTATTATATGCTATTATCCAATGGATAATAGTTACAGTTGACAGAAGTCAGTATTTAATTAATCTGACAGATAAAATTTCTGCAGTATTATTTTATTTTATCTGTTAGAATTTCTCGAAAACTGCAAAATGTCATAAACTGTGTTTAGCCTTGGGTTTAGTAAGATCTCCCGTCGACATGTCCATAGTGCCAGGTTCACGAAGAAAATATCGCGTTTCTCCAGTTCTGCTCAGTGCACACGCAAAACGAGAAATATACTAAAATATTTGACGTTTTTGGAAAATTCCCAGAAAATTCTCAAAAATTGCAAATATTATAAAATGATTATTCGTCATATAATTTTCTAATTTTTGAAGCGCTACAGTCGTTTTCCCGACTCTGCTCAAGTTTTGCGCAAAACGAAGAATATATTAAAATATTCATCATTCCGAAAAATTTTGAAAGAATTCACATAATTCAAAAATATTAGAAAATGACTATTCATGGTAAAATAAATAATTTCCGGAGTGTTACATTGACCTCAGCAATTCTCAGCTCAGTGTGCACGTAAAACGAAGAATATATTAAAATATTCGACGTTTTCAAAAAATTCCTAAAAATCATGAATATTATAAAATGATTATTTATTATTAAACAGATATTTTTCGAGATGTTATATCCTTCCACTCAAAAGCTTGATTCTTCCTTCGAATTTCAGTCACCGTTTTCGGCCTTTCCCATTGCGGAACAACTCCTACTTTCGATGGGTCTACAACAATTCATTCCTTTGAGATTACATGGCCTAAAAACTTGACTTCATCCAGCCAGAATTCACACTTGGATAGCTTGGCATACAACTTTCTCTCCTTTAGAATCTGAAGAACTATGTTGAGGTGTTCAACATGATCCTCCTGATTTTGAGAATAGATTAGAATGTCGTCAATGAAGACAATAACGAATCTGTCCAACTAAGGAGGAAAGATTCTGTTCATATACTCCATGAATATAGCCGGTGCATTCGTCACACCAAAAGGCATTACCAGGTACTCATAGTGTCCATAACGAGTACGAAAAGCTGTTTTGGGAATATCTTCCACCTTTACTCTGATCTGATGGTAACCCGATCGCAAATTGATCTTAGAAAACACTGCTGCTCCCTTCAACTGATCCATCAAGTCATCTATCCTTGGAAGTGGATACTTATTCTTAATTGTGACTTTATTCAACTGGCGATAGTCCACGCATAATCGCAAAGTACCATCCTTCTTCTTGACTAGCAATACTGGTGCTCCCCACGGGGACACACTAGGTCTAACAAATTGCTTCTCCAAGAGTTGTTCCAACTGCTTCTTAAGTTCAACTAGCTCTGCTGGTGACATTCTATAGGATGCTATAGAAATAGGACCAGATCCAGGCACAAGGTCAATGGTAAACTCGATCTCCCGTTTCGGCGGTAAACCAGGTACATCTTTAGGAAAGACTTCAGGAAACTCTCGAACCACTGGAAGTGCTTTCACATCTACCTCATTCTCAACCTTTAAAGAAGACAATAACATGTATCCTTGAGCTCCTTCTTTCAAGAAAGCTTTCTCTTGGTTGGCCGTCAAAAATCTAGAATTCTCATCCAAAGGGAAAACTATAGTTTTACTAGAGCAATCTAATAGAACATAGTTAGAAGATAACCAATCCATTCCTAAGATAATGTCTAACTGGGATAGAGATAAACAGATCAAATCAACAGAAAAGATTCGTCCTTCAACAATCAAAGGACACTCTAAATAGACTTTAGTAGTAACAACAGGTTTAGAAGTAGGGGTTGAAATAGTTAAGTCAAAAGGCAAAAAAGACACAGGTAATCTAAGTTTTTTCATACAGTCATAGCAAATGAAAGAATGGGTTGCACCAGAATCATACAGTATAGTTAAAAGATTACCTTCTATGATACCTTCTCTTTGTATGAGATCTTCAGATTGAGAGGCTTCAACACCACTCAAGGTATAAACTCTACCTCCTGCCTGTGGCTTCGTAGTTCTTGCAGCATTGACTGTAAGTTTTGCCTTTGCTTAGTTGCAGTCGCAAGAAACATGTCCAAGTTTGTCACATCTAAAGCAAATGATCCCCTTAATCGTACAGTCCCTCATGTAGTGCTCCTTCTTGCACTTCATGCATTTTGGCATAGACGTTGTAGTCTGACCAGTCCTACCAGGACTTCCACTAGGATTTCTACCTTACGAGTGTTGTTGCTGATTTCTAGGTGGTCTTGAATAAGGCTTCCTCTGATAGCGATTACCATTGCTGTTACTTCCTCCTCTTTGGGACCGAAAAGGTCCAAAGTTGCAGTTCCTCGTGCCCCGCACTTAGTCTAGGTCTTCTACCCGGCAACACGTATTAAGCAGCTCTGAAAACTGGTTAATCCTCAGCGTTATAACAGCTCTCTTCACATTATGTCTCAGACCTTTTTCGAACTTTCGACATTTCCACACCTCATTCAGCTAGTGTTGAAAATAAGTTGAGAATCTTGATAAGCTTTCAAACTTTGCAGTGTACTCACCGACCATCATGTTGCCTTGTCTCAGGCCAAGAAACTCCATCTCTTTAACGTGTCTAGCACTGGAAGGGAAATATTTCTCCAAGAATCTTTCTTTGAATACCTCCCAAGTAATTGTTCGGCCTTCAGTTTCCAATAATCTTTGTTCCACAGTCCACTAGTCTTCTGCGTCTCCAGCCAACAGAAACGCAGCATAAGTCACCTTCTTGTCATTGGCACAGTTCATGCCTCTGAAGACTTTCTCTAGCTCCTTGATCCAAAGAGTAGCTTTCTCTGGATCAAATTCTCCTTTGAATTGTGGAGGGTTACGGCGACGAAATTCAGCCAAATTTTGAGCATCAGCAATAGCCTCTAATTGTTGTGTAGTTCTATCTTGCTGTTGAGCAGTCTGTGTAACAACCTAAAATTTATTTATTTTATTATAAATATTCATTTTATAATATTTGTGATTTTTGAAAATTTTTTTGGATTTTTCTGAGAACGTGAAATATTTTAATATTATTTTTCGTTTTATGTGCAAACTGAGCGGAGCCGGGGAAATGCAATATTTTTCCCGGGAACCTTGATCTGTGAAAATATCGACAGGAGAGCTTACTAAACCAGAGGCTAGACACTATTTACGAGATTTCATATTTTTCAAGAAATTTTATCAGATGAAATAATAAATCACTATGTAATTTCTATCCCTCGGATAATTAATACTGACTTCTATCAACTGTAACAATTGTCTACTGAATAATAACATGTATTAAAAATCCTATCACATTATCCTTGTAACACCCTTGTGGGAGTGCCACATTTATGAAGCAATAAAATAAAATCTACCCAAGTTGTAAAATATTTGTTACATAAATAGTATGGGTTGTAAAAATTTTCTTCTTCTTTTATACAGAATATTACTAAATAAAATAACATGGAATATAAAGTGAAACAAACTGATATCTCACACATAATATACATAAGAATTTGTTTTAAGTTAAGCAAATAATTTAGAACTACAAAATATTTAAGGAAAACAGTAAAGAGTTCATATACAACACTACATCAAAAAGTGCCCAAGTGCACATCATAGATATCTAACCCTCTGAATGATTACTATCAGATGAAACTTCAGGTGATAGGTATCCAGGATGTCTCACAGCTTTACGGACATGAGTCCGCACTGTCGACACTATACTGATCTCACTAGGGATATGGAACATCCCTCCCCAATGATGCCTCAGATCCAATGGCATCTCCAACTGTAGGTACAAAGTCATAGTAAAAGCAGGCTCAGCATCAAACTCTGCTCGTAGGGACATAGTTAGTCGTCCCAAGTAAATAAATGATCCTCAATCCTCGCACAAACGCTAGGCCTCAGAGCCTCCGTGAAACTCCAGTCTCACGAACCCAAGAAATCCTGGCAACGCCATCCTCAAAAATCAATCTAGCGGGTATGGATGATCGGATGGTTCGTAGTCGTCGAACTGATCCTCGGCTTGCTACTGCTGCTCCTCCTCAGGATACTCATAATTTAGAGGCTGATCCTCTTCCTCAAACTCTTTACCATATAAATTATAATACAGAAACAATACGTATAGAGAGGTGAGATAATCATACATCAATACCAGCATGGCAAATAAGAAAACGCCAAATACAACAAATATAACAGTTTATACAATAAAGCATACTATAGCATCAATAATAATACAATTTAATACAGCAATTTTAATACAACAGTATCAAATAATATCACAGATAATAATGTTATGATGCATGACACAAATGCAAATGCAATACGACTCGTTCCTACTCCTTGGAGCTAGACACAGATATCAGAGAGAATGACCCGCAAAGATCTATCAGTACTTTAGGCTGCCCAACTAAACTATTGCACTGTCTAACGTTGTGTCTATAGCCTACTGTCTAATAATCGTGTAGTAGCACACAGTCCAAACATCGTGTAACTACAGGCATTGTACTAAAATAGTCTTTACAAGATCTTGATTAAGTATAGTGCGTGTCGAGATCACTAGTGTGTTGCCAGTTACCACGGCCCAGAGGAGCGACCAACTGTCCACATGTGGAATACTCCGCACACTAATGCCTCCAAGTCCATACAAAGAAATGAACCACACTACGCTTATCACACTAACAACACGGTGTAATTTGTCTCGTCAATCAAATCACCAATTATCAATCAAATTGGCATAACTCAATGCATGAATAAAAACCATAATTACCAAATTACCCTTAGCTTAAAAATATTCTCATATTTACGCAAATGCCCTCAATGACAATAATCTCAAATACAGTATGTTCCCACCTGACGTACCATATTTCCATATGTCCGAGTCCACCACTTTGGCCTGACAGTAAAACTCGTTGTTCCAATTAATCGCGTAGAAATTTTATCGTGTTTTCACAATTTTATCATTTTTACAAACGTTTTTAAATCGCGTAAATATATTTTGCTGTTTTTAAAATCGCGTAGTAATTTTATATCGTTTTCTCAATCGCGTAAGATTTTTAAATCGTTTTCTTGATTGAAAAGTTTTAAAATCTTTGTTTTTAAAACTACGTAAGCTATTTTCACTACTTTAAAACTACGTAGAATAATTTTTCTTATGTTATCAATATATTAGAAAACGTTCTCTTTTGTTTGTCTATTTTTAATAAATTTTGACAGCATTTTGTCTATAAATTCTAATAAAAATGTATTTTCTACGTTTTTACTCTAAAAATTCGTTTACTTAGTTTATTATTACTGTATCCACTTTAGTAATTGTCACTATACTTTAAATTTCAAAAGTAAGTATTTTTCAAGGGTTTTATTTATTTTTCTTCTATATCATATTTCTAATAAAAAATGGTTTACTTCTTTAAATCTTGGAAATTCATTACAAATGCATTCTTTTTAGGTAAAACATCAACTCTGCACTTTAGAAAATAAGTTTTGGATTAATTACACATTTGCTAGGCATGTTGGCCGAAATTGATAAAATATTGGCATTTGATCTTTGGATCATTTTTCTTCTTCTAAATCATTTTAAAATTTTTTAATTTACCTAAATCCATTTAATCCTTCCTTTAGAAAATGGTTGAGAACATTTTGGTTCTCTTTTCTTTGTTGAAGCCGTGAGTCTCTCTTTGTGTTCTTTGGAATACTCATGCAAACCTTACATGTTATTCATATCCTAAGTAATAATCATGCATATATCACACATGCAATATATTTCAAAGCTTGTAGACATGCATACAAACAATATCAAACACATGTAGGAAAGCTTTTAAACAATCAAACACAAGTGAATCCTTATGGATTCCTCACACACATACAAGCCCATTTTCTCATTACCACACATGGTTGATGAGATTAAATCTCCCTCTTACCTTAAAGGAAGATTAAAACCTCTACTCCTTCTCCTAGTGGCTTCGGTTTCACCTCCAAGAAAACCTAAAAATCTTAAACAAAAATTTCTAGAGTTATAACTATAGGAGAAAATTATAACCATGGATAAATCATGGCTTAGAACCTTGAAAAAGAAGTTAGAAATGAAAAATAAGAATTTTCACCTTCTAGGAAAAATCTCCAAAGTGATTTTCCAAGCTTAAGATGATAGATTTTGGAAGAACTCTCAACTAGAGATGTTCTTAGAATGGTGTTTAGGTTTGGAAAAGTGAGTTGGATAAAATTTTTGAAGGTTGGCAGAATGGTTCAAGAAGAACAAGAATGGTGAGTTTTGATTTTTGGAAGAGAGAAAGTGTAGTAAAGTGTTAGAGATTGAAGTGAAAATACCCTCCAAATGGGTGCATGGCCGTGTAACTCTTCCAATGAAGAGATGGCCTCTTTGTTTGACTTCCAAGACTCCATCCAAGCCTTAGAATTCATCAAGGGTTGAGATCAAAACTTGGCCTCCAAGCTTGTCTCCTATTGGCTCATCCAAGCCTTGTCATAAGCCAAGTCATATGCATTGTCACATGTTCTTGAAGGTTCCTCCCTAATGGTGATTAATTAAGCTACTAATCCCATTAAGCTTCTAAGCACACTTAACCTAACTTAATTAGGAAAATTAGTTACATTACTAATTAATTAGCATTCTTATAATCTAAGCTTCAAGAACCATTGATCATATCAAGGGTTAATATTAAGTAGTGATGGGATTAATTATAATTAAATGTTTTAACCCAAGTGTAGGTTGTCTCAAGTAATAAAGTCTCGGGAGTCCGAGGTCGATCCACAGGGAATTGATGAAGGGAAACTAATTAATTGAGGTAAAGAAAGTATTTGTCACAAAATTTAAGATGATTTAAGTTGTTCACAATGAAAAAGATTTGCTTGGGTTAGGAGATTCACTCTTAATAATAAATTAAGAATAAGATTATTTCATTTTATAACTCAATTGAAATTATGCATATTGAAAATTCCAATCGGAAGATTTAGCATTCAAAGTTCAATCATGTAATTATATTATGATTCCAATAATTATTGACTAATACTTGTAAATCGTCAAAAGCATCCAATGTGCCAATCCTATTGTCTACAATGGATCAAGATATTCATTATACAAGAATAGTATTTAAATTAATTGGAAACAACATATAATACATATAAAAGTCACATAAAAATATATCATTTAAAGCACAAGAAAGAAATAAATCTAACCTCAATTTATTATTAAAAGCTTCACTCTTTCACCCAAGCTAGATGAAAATTAATTACACATGAGAAAGAAGAAAATAAAAGAAAATAAAAAGAACAGAACTGAGAGGCGAACAACAGAGAGAGAGCAAGTTTCTCTCCCCCGGCGCCCCTATTTATAGAAGTTTTTGAGGTTACTATGCATCTACACAGTAACTTGCACAGTAATTTTCACGTGATGCTACGGTGCTACAAGATCGCTACTAGAATCTGCTACAAAGTAATATCGTGATACTACGGTGCTACAAGAATCTTCTGATGCTACAAGATACTTGCTTGCGTCATGCCGATGTCATCCGACGTCGTGCTACAAGAATCACACAAGACTGTGTTTTTTTTTTTTAGAAAATCTTTTATGCAATCACATCCATTCTTCGATCCTTTGCATTTACCTAGTAAAAATACATAAAAATACATAATTACAACACAATTTAAAATACTAAAAATATAACAAAACTCAAGAACAAACCCAATTAAAAAGATTAAAAAGAATGAAAAACACACACAATGAACTGTAAAAATTGTAAGTTTTACAGGTTCATCACACCCCCACACTTGAGCTTTTGCACTCCTGAGCAAAATATATAAGACCAAAGCTAGGAAATAACACTGAACTAAAAAGCTAAAAACTTAAAAGATTTAATGAAACAAGAAGAGCAACTAGTCATTCAAGGGAACAAAGCATTTTTTTTTTTTTAATATTTCTTCACATCTCAAACCATCAAACAAGGAAACTTCAGTTAAAAAGAATGCATCAAGAATGAAAGATCCTCACAGGATTTACTCTCAATCCCTCTAGTGTTTAAAATGGTAGATATTTCACTCGATTCAACCCATGAAAAATTGCGCTACCATAAGCTTGCTTATCTTCTACTTCTCCACTACTCAGAACACATGCACACAAAAATCAAGAGGACTTTATTCAAGGTTGTAACAGGGTCATGGTAAAGGAAAATGGATAATATGGACATGAGAAGATAAAGACCAAAGAGAATAAAAGAGCATTATGGTACAGTTAGAGTGGAAAAGATATTTGAGAATATTCATCAATAAGGACAATGACCAATATCTAACTAATGTTTTGTTGAAGATTAATCCCTAAATTGATGAGTTGAATTCATTTTTAGGCATAAACCTTCTCCTTCTCTTCCTGTTATTTCCAAGCATCTTTCTTTAAATTAATTGGAAACAACATATAATACATATAAAAGTCACATAAAAATATATCATTTAAAGCACAAGAAAGAAATAAATCTAACCTCAATTTATTATTAAAAGCTTCACTCTTTCACCTAAGCTAGATGAAAATTAATTACACATGAGAAAGAAGAAAATAAAAGAAAATAAAAAGAACAGAACTGAGAGCCGAACAACGAGAGAGAGAGCAAGTTTCTCTCCCCGGTGCCCTATTTATAGAAGTTTTTGAGGTTACTATGCATCCGCACAAGTAACTTGCACAGTAATTTTCACGTGATGCTACGGTGCTACGAAAGAATCGCTACATGGATGGCCCTCTACTGATAATATCGTGATACTACGGTGCTACAAGAATCGCTTACTTCTGAGTTGCTACAAGACTTGCTTGCATCATCTTGACGTCGTGCTACAAGAATCAGCTACAAGATTTGTTTTTTTTTTTTTTTTTAGAAAATCTTTTATGCAATCACATACATTCTTCGATCCTTTGCATTTACCTAGTAAAAATACATAAAAATACATAATTACAACACAATTTAAAATACTAAAAATATAACAAAACTCAAGAACAAACCCAATTAAAAAGATTAAAAAGAATGAAAAACACACACAATGAACCGTAAAAATTGTAAGTTTTGCAGGTTCATCAAGTAGTGATATGATCAAATCTAAGCCATTAGATCTTATTTCCATGAAATTCTAGCCATTAGATTCATCTTTAAAGATAAAGGGTCAAGATCTTCTCTACATTCTTCTCATCCAATGGTCACAAATGATTCCAACCATTTTTTTGTGAGACCAATCTCCACTGTCCATTAAATCAATAGTGGATATCCAAGTCCTTCATCATTAAGCTTATCCTTATAACCATAGATTAGATTAATGGTTGATATTCAAAACTAAACCTTCTCATCCAACGGTGTAAATCAAGTCAAGCCCTCTTTGTTGACTTAATTCCTATTGGCTTAAAATAAATCAAGCCATCAACGTTGACCACTTTAACTAAATTGGGTCCCGCAAATCAATTGAGGGTCCTACAAACCAAAAGTGGGTCCCACAGACATTTTCTGGTCCACTGTCATTTTATTTATATTGACTAATAAAATAATATTATAATAATATAAAATTATTTTATTACACAGTTGAATCCTAAAAATTAAAAGATTAACAACCATATCACTCAGAATTGGGTTTAGTAAGATCCCCCATTTCGAATAATTAAAATAAGATTTTCCCGGTCCTGGATTCGAAGCAAATCACACAAAACCCTCAAATATGAACATGAAACAGTCAAATAAATTTTATATCATATAGAAAAACATAAAACAGTATAATCAGGACATAATGATCATTTATCCTAAAGTTGGGGTGTTACAATCCTAATGTATTCCACTTTATGTCTAATCAAATCTACTATAATTTAAATATAACATATTTTAAGCAAGCTTCTCATGGAAGCTTTGACCACCAAATGACCAATGTGCCCTTGGCTTGTTGGAGAAGCCATTCTCCCCCCTCTTTCTCCTATTGCCGCAGCAATGAGCCCTTGGGAAAGTAAGAATTTTGCTTCCCACACTTAACATACTTCACCCAAAATACCACATTTCCTACTATCACTTCCTCTCTCTAACTTTCATCTTCATTTTCTCTCCAACTTCTCTCTTCTTCTTCCTTCTTCCCTCACGGTTTTACAGCCCTAAATGTGACCATTCTTTTCATCTTCCAACTTCACCAACACCATTTCTACGTTCCTCTTATCATCCTCTACACTTCCTATTTGAAGAGCTTCTTCAAAATCCATCATCTTCACCATTGTCTTCCAAGAACAAAGCTCGAAGCTTTAAGGTAAAGCTTCCATTTTTCCTTTTCCTTCTCTTCATTTTCGTGTTCCTTGGTCACCAATGTGACCAAGGATTCATATTTTTCAAGACTTGGTTAATGATTCTTTGTGTTTGAATTTTTAGGGTTTTGGAGAGCCAAAACCGAATCCAAAAGGAGGTGATTTCGTGTTCTTCCTTTAGGTAAGAGGGAGATTCACTCACTTCAACCATTATTGGTGGTGAAGAGACCTTGTGCGGTTGTTGTTGGAGAAATCCATATTTGAATGCTTACTTTATTTGATGGTTTTTCATGGCTATGTGTTCTTGATTGAGATTAGTGATTGATTTGTGGTTTTGAATGCATTAGGAATGCTGGAATGCTTGATAATGTTAGATTTAATAAATGAAAAATTTGAGGATTTACTACCCTATTGGGAGTGTAACATCCTGAAAATTAATAATTTTAGGATAAATAATCATTTTACAATATTTGGAATTTTTTAGAATTTTTCTGGGGATGTAGAATATTTTAATATTATTTCTCGTTTTGCATGCACATTGGGCAGAGACAGAAAATGATTGTAACGTTTGAAAAGTTGGAAAATTTTATGACGAATAGTCGTTTCACAATATTTGTGATTTTTGAGAATTTTCTGGAATTTTTCCGGAAACATTGAATATTTTAGTATATTCCTCATTTTGCATGCACATTGGGCAGAGTTGGGTAATCGACCGTAACATTTCAAAAGTTGGAAATTTTGTGACGAATAGTTGTTTTATAATATTTGTGATTTATGAGAATTTCCTAGAATTTTTCCAGAGACGTTGAATATTTTAATATATTTCTCGTTTTACGTGCGCACTGAGCGGAGCCGAGAAAATGAAATATTTTTCCCGAGAACCTTGGACTATGGAAACGTCGACAGGGGATCTTACTAAACTCGAGGCCGGACACATTTTACAAGGTTTCACATTTTTTGAGAAATTTAACAGACGAAATAATAAAACGCTGTGTAAATTTCATCTGTCAGATAAATTAATACTGACTTCTATCGACTGTAACTATTATCCATTGGATAATAGCATGCATTAGAAATCCTATCACCTTATTCCAATGTAATCTACTTTATGTCAAATTAACCTCACTTTAATTCAAATTTTGAATCTCATTTATGAAGCTTCTTCTAGAAGCTTTGACCACAAATGACTCAATTGCCCTTAGCTTATTGGAGAAGCCTCTCCAACTCTCTTCTCTCCCTCTTGGCCATGGACTTAGGGGCAAGGTGGGGAAGCAATTTTTCATCCCACACTTAATCATACACACTCAAAAATATCTCACTTTAACCTACAACTTTCTCTTTCATCACTTCATCTTCTTCATCTGTTCTCTTCCTTCTCTCTACCTCCACCATAGCCACGAAATTCAGCTCTCCTCCTCCACCATTTTTGTTCATATTTTCTCCTCTCCAAGCTCATTTCTACACCCATCTTCACTTCCTCTACCTTCTTTGTTTAGAAAGTTTATTCATTTTCCATTTCTACCTCCATTTTCTCTCCACCTCTTCTCTTCTTCCTCCTCTTGAATCCGAAATTTCCAGCCACCATTGGAGAGCTTTCTCTTCACTTTTCTCTCCAAAAACACCATTTTTAGACTTCTCTCAACCTCCTCTACACTTTCTCTTTAGAAAATCTCTTCAAAAATCTAACCTTTCTACCTTTCCTTCTCTAAATCTGAAAATCACTCTTCCATGGATGACCAAGATTTTTTATTTTTCTCTTCACTAAACACATTTCTACACTCACCTACATTTTCTCTACAAGTTTCATTTAGAAAGGTTGCCCAAAATCCAACCTTGTCTCCATTGTCTTCCAAGGTAAAGATTCTTGATTTCTCTCCTATTTCTTCTCATTTTCATTTTCCTTGGTTACTATGTGACCAAGGGCTTCTCTTTTTGAGCATTGATGTGTGATGTGAGTGATTTTGAACACTCTAGGGTTCTTGGGTGAGTGGAATCCGAAAATCAGCAAAAAGAAATCTCTAGGAGTTCAAGCTTAAGGCTTTAGGTAAAGTTCTTCACATTCACCTATGTGACCAAGGATCATTCTTTTCAATCCTTAGTTTGTGATTATGAAAATTTGACCATTTTATGGTTCTCTTGAAGGTGGAATCTGAATTTACAAATCAAAGAACCAAGGAGTTTGTTTCCTTGCATTGTCTCCTCTAGGTAAGAGGGAGATTACTCACTTCAACCATTTATGGTGGTGAGGGAACCTTGTGTGTATGTTGATGGAGAAATCTATCTTTGTATGCTACTTGATTTGTGAATTTGTATGATTTAGTGTTCTTGAATTTGATTAATGTTTGATTTGTGCTCTTGAATATGTTTGATGTATTAAATATGCTTAATCATGTTGGGGTTGTTAAATGGAAAATTTGGAGTTTCCTACCTCAACATGGTGCCACGATTTTGACTAGAAATTAGGGATGAAAATTGGTTTTGTACACAAGTAAAATAAGGCTTACGTAATCAAAGATTGAATGATGAGATTGAAACTAATGAATGGAAGATTTTGAGGATGTAATACCCAAGAGGGGTGCCACAGTTTTGACCTTGGTAAAGAGACAATTGGATTAATTTTGATGAACTAAATTTAAGTGAACTAGTATTAAGAAAACTAATGCATAAAAGTGGAAAGAAAAATTGGACATTGGACACCATGAAGCCATGGTTTAGGCATTGAACTTTAGGCCATTGGATTGATCTTAATGAACTAAAAATCTATGTGAATCGATGACAAGAAGTTAATACATAAAAAGGAAGGAAAAATTGGACTTTGAAGACTCAATGATGGCCACGGTTTTGGCTTGAGCAATAAGGCAAATGGAATGACCTTGATAAATTGAACTTAAGTAAATTAATCTTAAGGAATCAATACACAAATGAGAAATAAAAAGTGAAACTTTAAAGACCTATGAAGCCACAGTTTTGGCATAGGCTTTAGGCAATTGGATTGATCATGTGAGAGATGAAAATTGAATGATTAAGTATTAAGTAACCAATACGTAATATTATGAAAGAATGAAACTTTAAAGACCTATGAAGCCATGGTTTTGGCTTGGAATTATGAGGGGTGGAATTAACTTTGGTGGACAAAATTTAAGTGATTTGATAACAAGAAACCATTATATAAAATGGAGAGGAATTGAGATTTTGAGAACTTTGAGGGATCACGATTTTAGAGAGAAAGATTTGAGTTCAAGTAATGCCTTGGTGCAACCTTGGAGATTGAAGAATTAGAAATTTGCATAATCTTTGATGAAGCGAAAGAATTAAAGTGAGTAATGGTATCTGAGAAGACCATAGTTTTAAAGGGTTAATTACCCTAACCTTTTCATAATTGACCAAAGACTTAAGACTTGAAAATAAGTATCCCTAGTAGGGACATTGTGGTAGTTGATAAACCATGAATACTTAATGACGATGATGAATTGAATTAATCCCATGTAAAACCAAAACTAAATGATTGGTATCAAGAGACTAGTGAATAATATTGGAAGGAATTTAGAACCTTGAAGGCATGTGAGGCCAAGGTTTCTAAGGGTTAGTTAACCTAAAGATTTGCATAATTGATCAAGATTTAGATTCTTAGAATTGTTGAACCCTTAGTGGGAAATAGTGGTTATGATAAGCCATAATATATATTGATATTGAGATTTGACTCTATGTGTTGTGAGTCCCTATAAAGGGTCATATACTGGTTGGTTTGATCCTCGATGAGAAATGATATGTTGATATTGATGAATGCTTATATGTCATTGTGGTATTGTATATGATGAATGCAACATTGATAAACATACATGATTGGACATTGAGTCGTCATACATATGTAATTTGATAAAGACTATATACTGTTGTGGTATTGTATATGATGAACACATCATTGATAAACATACGTGACTGGACATTGCGTCGTCATGCATATGTATTGTACATGATAAATGAATCATTGATAAATATACATGACTTGACATTGCATCGTCATGCATATGTATACCTAAGAGTAGAATAACACCTATGTGCGGGTTCGAATAGACTAAGCGTAGGTGCCATATGTTGTTGGCCCTAGGGGCATCGGGGTGCGGGTGCCTCATCATGGACAATTAAGAGCTCCTCTGTGCCGAGGGGTAGATCGATGCAAACACACCGATGATCCGGACTGAGACGCTGTCCTATGTCGCGATCAACTGTTGAGGTGCCACGTATAAGCCATGATGCGCAAATATTTTTATGAGATGAAGCACACTATTTTTAAGGCTAACGATATACTGGCATTACTCCTTGATCATTCACTCTGAAAAGGTTAATGTTCAACTCCATGGAGTAGGATTTGGTACCATAATGTATTGTGCATCGTTCATTGTCAGTCTCATAAGTTGTTGAGCATGAACATCTGTTAAAGTAACTGTTTTACTTCTGTAAATGATTATCCGATCATTGTGCTAGTTTCTAGAAATATTATTGTGATTTGTCTGATGCTGTCGAATCTTGCTATTGCCTGCTGCTGTTCTGCTTTTATTACGAATGCCACTGTTCATATTGATTCTTATTATTGCTTATAATTAAACTACTTTCGATTTAAATTCTGCTGTTGATGTTAATAAATGTATGAATTGTATTGCTTTGTGGGCGCTTTGCACCGTGCTGTTTTCTTACTGCCGTAGTGGTAACAAAAGATGGGTGTCTCACCTCTTTCTTATATTACCCTATTCTATGTCAAATTGGATAGAAACAGTGAAGAGTGCGAGTGGACACGATAAGTTGTACTTGAGGATCGACTTCTACTTCTTGGGCATGACGTCCCCAACACCCTACATGTTTCATACCTGGATACAATTTCTCCAAGGCTCGGAAGCCTGGCACTTCGAACGTGAAGCGGGACTTGTCGTATACGTGGGAGATGTGACCCTGGTACAGTGTGAAGATGAATCCGGCGATGGGACTAACATTGCCTATGTTCCGTTACGAGTGGAGTTCCCTATACCTATTGGGGAAATGTGGAGCAACGGTCATCTCTTCCCTAGAGAGGTTTTGGTTATGACACAGGTTAGTACTTCTTTTCCTTTGGAGATATCGCGAGGGCGAGTCTTATCCGTCAGAGATGCTGAGGAAGATCAAGTGCAGGATCTTTCCATTCACGTGTTCGACTTCGGTGAAGGCCGAACCTTTATTTGGTAGTTTATGTTATGTAATGAAAAGGTTTAAATTCGATATTGTGTAACTTTGCGTTATGCATTAATTTTGGATATGTATAATTTTGTATCAAAGGATGTTGTATCTGTTGATAAGTCGATATATTTATATCTTATTCGGCGCTCGTATTTTCTACTTATGCATAAATACGAAAAATAAACTTGTTAATTTTGAAATTTATGTTATCATGACTGTGACATACCTGGATTTAGTAACTGTGGTGTAATGACGATTGCGTTGCGGTTGTTATATTTAGGTTCGTTACAGGGAGGCCATGGTTTTGGCCATGAATTTTAAGGGTTGGAATTGATTTTGTGTAAAATAAGACTTAGGTAATTGTGTATTGAAAGATTGATGCATGAAACAAAAAAGAATTTGGAACCTTGATGAATAGGGAGGCCACGACCTCTAGAGGGAATTTTAGAGTTCAAGTGATGCTTTGATGCATCTTTGGTAATTAAGGACTTAGATATATATATATATATATATAGATTTCATAATGAGGTTGAAGACTTAGTCCAAAATTAAGGGCCACGGTTTTGAAGGGCTCCTTAGCCCAAAATTCTCATAATTGATTAAGACTTAGTACATTGAAAATGTTAAATTCATAATGTGAAATTGTGGTAAGTATTGAAATATATATATATATATATATATATATATATATATATATATATATATATATATATATATATATACATGTTGATATTAAGGATTGGTTTTATGCTATTGTGAGTTCATATGTGGAACTAAGTATTTGCGAATCGTACTTGATGAAATTGTGGCATGATGTTGTTGAGAATTGTTTATATGCCATTATAATATGTTCCATGAGAAATACTTGTTGATGAATATGCATATGATGCATTGTTTGTGAGGAACATATCATTGATACACATACATGATGTAAATTGAGTCGTCATGCATATGTGATGTCTATTGGACTTTATTAAGAAAGGCGATGTGTGCCTAGGAGATTGAATAACACCTAAGTGCAGGTGCGAGTAGACTAGGCGTATGGTCATAGTGGTTGACCTTGGGGGCGTCGGGGCGCGGGTGTCTCACAATAGACAGTGGTAGCTCCACTGGGGTCGTGGGATAGACTGATGCAAACACACCGACGATCCAAAGCGAGACGATGTCCTATATCGCGATCAACTGTTGAGGTACCATGTATAAGCCATATTGCGCAAATATTTTTATGAGATGAAGCATATTATTTTTAAGGCTAACGAGATACAGGCATGACTCCTTGATCATTCTCTCTGAAATATTGATGTCTAGCTCCATGGAGTAAGATTTTTGGTACCATAATGCATTGTGCACTGTCCATTTTCAGTCTCATATTTCATTGAGCATGAGTACTTATGACTGTTGAATTATCTGCTCTTACTATCAATATAATTATCTGATTTAATAAACTATTCACTGCTTGAGATTCTGTTATTATTTCTCTTTTATTGCTTACTTGATTATTACTGGTATTTTTATTTATTACTATTGATAAATATATGTGTTGTAATGCTATGTGGGCGTCTAGTGCCGTTCTATTTCCTTGCTACCATATTGGTATTGAATGCTAGGTATCTCACCTCTTTTCTATATATCTATACTTCTGTTTTAAATTATGTGCTTCTGAGAAGACGCTCGCAAGGAAGAAAAAGAAGCACCTGAGTATTCTGGCTTCTGGCTCGATTACCACTAGTGCTGATTGAAAATGTCTTCGCATCCACACCGATTTTTGGGGTATGCTAGGATGACCTTTCGTGGAGGACCTGACTGTTGGCACATAAACTTGAGCACGAACTATTGCATCTATCACGGTGAGCTGACTGTGTCTTTAGCTTGGGGTCGCTATGACCCGCCTATCTTTGATTTTACAGCTTTTGTCATTTTAGAGTTTTACCTGCCTGTTAGGGATTTGTGGGATGACCTTTATTATACCCCACAAGAGGACTCTTTCCTCTCCACTACTCGAGCTTCTCTTCAAAATTCGATCGCTCTATTGGCAATTTCATCAGATGAGGAGGACCCTGCTATGGTCCCTTCTCATCAATCTTAGGGGCTGATACTGTCGGTGGCTACTGATGGCTAACCGTTTATTTTTTTGGGAAGCCTGACGTTTTGCTAATTTGATGGGGTGTAAATTTGTAATCATCTTAAGTGGGTAAAACATCTTACTTTTTGTATATTTTGATGATGGAACTAAATAGGCTAGATGCATATAGTATTATATGTAAGATGTGAATGTATGATTTTCAATTCCGTGTCGATTTCCATGGGATCTATAATTATTATTATCTTTTTACTTTAAAAAAAAAATATATGTGCACACGCGTTTTCAATACTCAAATACTATACAATCTAAGATGCAAATTATTTAATTACATGTTAAAAATGAACTGGGTCTTTAACAATCAATGTATTTATTATTTTCTACATTTTCGTTTTAATTTTGTTATGGTGTGATGTTCCTTCTTCGTGAGATGAGAGAAAGGGGTGTTGCACTGTCTTGGTATCAGAGCCCCGATTTAAGTTTTCTTTTGGGTCTTGTGATTTTGGACTGTCTTGTTTGTGTTGTGTGATTCTCTGTGTTTGGTATTCCGAAAGGATACATATGACTTTTCCTTGTGCTTTGTATAGTTTGACTTGAAAGAGAATTATGGCTTGGAGAGGAGACATGACTGCAGCGATTGAGGCAATTCAGAAGATGGCTGAGGCCAAGCTGCAACAAAACTAGCAAACTGCTCAACAGCAAGAGAGGACTGCACAATAACTTGAAGCCACTACTGATGCCTAGAACTTGGCTAAATTTCTTCGCACTAACCCTCCACAATTCAAAGGGGAATTTGATCCGGAGAAGGCTACTCTGTGGATCAAGGAGTTGGAAAAGATATTCACGGGTATGAACTGTGCTAATGACAAGAAGGTGACTTATGCTGTGTTTATGCTTGTTAAAGACGTAGAGGATTGGTGGACTAGAGAACAGAGGTTGCTGGAGACAGAAGGTCAAGAAATTACTTGGGTAGTATTCAAGGAGAAGTTCTTGAATAAATATTTCCCGGAAAGTGCCAGACATGCTAAGGAGATAGAGTTCCTTAATTTGCGGCAAGGAAATATGACTGTAAGTGAGTATGCTATAAAATTTGAGAGCTTGTCGAGGTTCTCAACTTACTTTCAATACCAACCGAATGAAGCATAGAAATGTCAGAAGTTTGAGGAAGGTTTAAGGCATGATGTGAAAAGAGTTGTTATAACATTCAAGATAAATCAGTTTTTAGAATTGCTTGACACATGTCACCGGGTGGAAGACTTAGACCAAGTACGAGACACAAGAAACCGCAACTTTGGACCTTTTTGGTCTCAAAGAGGAAGAAGCAGAAATGCCAATAGTTACTAGAAAAAGCCTTATTCAAGACCACCAGGAAATCAGCAACAACGACCATAAGGTGGAAGTCCTGGAGGAAGTCCGAGTAGAACTGGTCAAACTACAACATCTATGTCGAGATGCATGAAGTGCGGGAAAGAGCATTACACGAGGGATTGCACAATCAAAGGGATCATTTGTTTTAGATGCGGGAAGGCCGGGTATGTTTCTCGCGACTGCAATCAGGCAAAGGCTGAACCTACGGTTAATGCTACAAGAACTGTGAAACCGCAGGCTGGAGGAAGAGTTTATACCCTGAGTGGTGCTGAAGCCTCTCAATCCGAAGATCTTATACAAGGAGAAGGTCTCATAGAGGGTAATCTTTTAACCGTACTATATGACTCTGGGGTAACCCATTCTTTTATTTTCTATGACTGTGTGAAAATATTTGGTTTGCCTATGTCTTTTTTGCCTTTTGACTTAACAGTTTCAACTCCTACTGCTAAACCCGTTGTAACCACCAAAGTCTGTTTGGATTGTCCATTGATTGTTGAAGGTCAAATCTTTTCTGTTGATTTGATCTGTTTACCACTTTCCCAGTTTGACGTAATCTTAGGAATGGATTGGTTATCTTCTAACCATGTCCTGTTAGATTATTCCAGTAAAACCATAATTTTTCCTTTGGATGAGAATTCTAGATTTTTGATGGCCAACCAAGTGAAGGCTTTCTTAAAGGAAGGAGCTCAGGGATACATGCTACTGTCTTCTTTAAAAGTCGAGAATGGGGTAGATGTGAACGCACTCCCAGTAGTTAGGGAATTTCCCGAAGTCTTTCCTGAAGATGTACTTGGTTTACCACTGGAGCAGGAGATCGAGTTTACTATTGACCTTGTGCCTGGGGCTAGTCCTATTTCTATAGCACCCTACAGAATGTCACCAACGAAACTAGTTGAACTCAAGGAGCAATTGGAGGAGCTTTTGGAAAAACAGTTTGTTAGACCTAGTGTATCACTGTGGGGAGCGCCGATATTGCTAGTTAAGAAGAAGGATGGTACTTCACGATTGTGTGTGGACTACCGTCAGCTGAATAAAGTCACAATCAAGAACAAGCATCCACTGTCAAGGATGATGACCTAATGGATCAGTTGAAAGGAGCAACAATGTTTTCTAAGATTGATTTGCGATCGGGTTACCATCAAATCAGAGTAAAAGTGGAAGACATTCCCAAAAAAGCTTTTCGTATTCGTTAAGGACACTACGAGTACTTGGTGATGCCATTTGGCGTAACGAATGCACCTGCCATATTCATGAACTATATGAATAGAATCTTTCGCCCTTATTTGGATAGGTTTATTGTTGTCTTCATTGACGATATCTTGGTCTACTCTCAAAATCAGGAAGATCATGCTGAACACCTCAGCTTAGTCCTTCAGATTCTAAGAGAGAAAAAGTTGTATGTCAAGCTATCCAAATGTGAATTTTGGCTGGATCAGGTCAAGTTTTTAGGCCATGTGATCTTAAAGGAAAGAATTATTGTAGACTCGTTAAAGGTAGAAGTTGTTCTACAATGGGAAAGGCCGAAGATGGTGACATAAATTCGAAGCTTTGTCAGATTAGCTGGATATTACCGGAGATTTATTAAGGGATTCTCTAAGATTGCTGGACCTCTCACCCAGCTCACAAGGAAGAACCAAGCTTTTGAGTGGACAGATGCTTGCGAAGAAAGTTTTCAAGAGCTGAAAAGGAGACTAACTACTTCACCAGTGTTAGTTCTACCTGATCTAAGTGAACCATTTGAAGTATACTGTGATGCTTCATACCAAGGACTAGGGTGTGTCCTTATGCAAAGCAGAAGAGTGGTAGCTTATGCCTCGAGACAGTTGCGAGTACATGAGAAGAACTACCCAACACACGACCTGGAGTTAGCTGCTGTTGTATTTGCTTTGAAGATATGGAGACATTTTCTTTATGGAGCAACATTCAACGTCTTTAGTGATCATAAGAGATTGAAGTATTTGTATGATCAAAAAGAGTTGAACATGAGACAACGGAGGTGGTTGGAATTCCTAAAAGACTATAATTTCCAACTTCAGTATCACCCTGGGAAGGCTAATGTTGTGGCCGATGCCTTAAGTAGGAAAACGATCTGCGTTTCTGCCATGATGATCAAAGAAAATGATTTGATTCAGAGACGTATGGTCTTTTGTGGAATTAATGCTAGGTAAAATTTGCATGAACATGGTTACAATCTCAAGCGAGTTGATGGATGACATCTGAAAGAAGCAGAAAGTTAACAAGTTCTTACAAGAAGAAAGGGAGCTAATGAAGTAGGATGGTGTATCAACATTAGAGGAAGGAAGCGATGGAATTTAAGATTCAGAGACAGAGTCTGTGTGCCTAAAGATCTAGAGCTTAGGAAGTACATTCTTGAACATACTCACACGAGTCAGTTAAGTATACATCCTGGAATGACCAAGATGTACCAAATTTAAAGAAGTTATTTTGGTGGCATGGAATGAAAAGGGATACTACTAGATGTGTATCTTCCTGTTTGGTTTGTCAGAAAACCAAGATTGAATATCAAAGACCATCTAGAATGTTACAACCCCTAACTATTCCCGAATGGAAATGGGATAGTATTGCAACGGACTTTGTTGTTGGATTACCAAGGACAAAAATGGGTTATGATTCGATATGGGTAATTGAAGATCGACTCACGAAGTCGGCACATTTCTTGCCGATCAGCATAAGGTATTCATTGGAGAAATTGACTCAGTTGTACATTGGTGAAATTGTTAGACTACATAGTGTACCCACAAGTATTGTTTCTGATAGAGATCCAAGATTTACATCAAAGTTTTGGCAAAGTCTTCAAGAAGCAATGGGAACAAAGTTAAGCTTAGGTTCTGCATATCATCCGCAGACTAATGGTAAATCAGAAAGAACAATTCAATCCTTGGAAGATTTGCTTAGAGCTTGTGCTTTGGAGCAAACTAGAAGTTGGGATGAAGTTTTACCATTGGTAGAGTTACCTACAGCAACAGTTATCATTCGAGCATAGGGATGGCTCCCTATAAAGCTCTATATGGACGAAGGTGCGGAACACCTTTATGTTGGTATCAAGACGGAGAGCGACTTACCGTTGGACCTGATCTCATACAACAAACGGCTAAGAAAGTCAAGATGATTCAAGAGAAGATGTGGATAGCTCAAAGTCGACAAAAGAACTATGCAGACAAAAGGAGAAAACCTCTTGAATTTGAGGAAGGAGAGCATGTATTTTTGAAAGTCACGCCTACGACTGGGGTCGGTCGAGTTCTCAAGTCTAGAAAACTTACTCCAAAATTCCTTGGACCTTATCAAATTCTTCGTCAGATAGGTCCATTTGCTTACCAGATAGACTTACTACCTTTTCTTTCAAATCTCCACAATGTCTTTTATGTGTCACAACTTCGAAAATACATTCCTAGCCCTGACCATGTCATAGCACCTGACTCGGTACAATTAAAGGAAAACTTGACTTATGAAACGTCACCTGTAAGGATTGAGGATAAGAGAATGAAGCAACTCAGAGGGAAATACATCCCATTGGTAAAAGTGATCTGGAACGAAGCAATCGGAAATGTAACAGGGGAATTGGAAGACAAGATGAAGGAACAATACCCATAGTTATTTCAAGGTACAAAAATTTCGAGGACGAAATTTCTATTTGAAGGGGAGAACAATACCCATAGTTATAATATTTGTGATTTTTGAGAATTTTTTTAGATTTTTATGAGAACGTGAAATATTTTAATATTATTCCTCATTTTACGTGCATACTGAGCGAAGCCAAGGAAATGCAATATTTTTCCTGAGAACCTTGATCTGTGGAAATGCCAATAGGGGATCTTACTAAACCAGAGGCCGGACACAGTTTACGAGATTTCACATTTTTCAAGAAATTTTATCAAATGAAATAATAAATCGCTGTGTAATTTCTATCCGCTGGACAATTAATACTGACTTCTATCAACTGTAACAATTACCCACTGGATAATAACATGTATTAAAAATCCTATCACATTATCCTAATGTAATCCACTTTATTTCTAATCAAATCCACTTTAATTTAAATATAACATATTTTAAGCAAGCTTCTCATAGAAGCTTTGACCACCAAATGACCAATGTGCCCTTGACTTATTGGAGAAGCCATTCTCCCTACTCTCTCTCTCTTATTTCCGCGGCAATGAGCCCTTGGGGAAGAAAGAATTTTCCTTCCCACACTTATCACACATCACCCAAAATACCACATTTCCTATTATCACTTTCTCTCTCTAACTTTCATCTTCATTTTCTCTCCAACTTCTCTCTTCTTCTTCCTTCTTCCCTCACGGTTTTGCAGCCCTAAATGTGACCATTTCTTTTCATCTTCCAACTTCACTAACACCATTTCTACATTCCTCTCATCATCCTCTACACTTCCTATTTGAAGAGCTTCTTCAAAATCCATCTTCTTCACCATTGTCTTCCAAGAACAAAGCTTGAAACTTTAAGTTAAAGCTTCCATTTTTCATTTTCCTTCTCTTCATTTTCGTGTTCCTTGATCACATTGGTGACCAAGGATTCATATATTTCAAGACTTGGTTGTTGATTCTTTGTGTTTGAATTTTTAAGGTTTTGGAGAGCCAAAACCGAATCCACCAAGAAGCACCAAGGAGGTGATTTTGTGTTCTTCCTTTAGGTAAGAGGGAGATTTACTCACTTCAACCATTATTGGTGGTGAGGAGACCTTGTGTGGTTGTTGATGGAGAAATTCATATTTGAATGCTTACTTTATTTGATGGTTTTTCATGCCTATGTGTTCGTAATTGAGATTAGAGATTGATTTGTGGTTTTGAATGCATTAGGAATGTTGGAATGCTTGATAATGTTAGATTTAATAAATGAAAAATTTGAGGGTTTACTACCCTATTTGGAGGCCACAGTTTTGGCCATGAATTTTAAGGGTTAGAATTGATTTTGTGTAAAATAAGACTTAGGTAATTGTGTATTGAAAGATTGATGCATGAAATGAAAAAGAATTTGGAACCTTGATGACTAGGAAGGCCACGACCTCTAAAGGAAATTTTAGAGTTCAAGTGATGCTTTGATGCATCTTTGGTAATTAAGGACTTAGATATATATATATATATATTTCATAATGAGGTGGAAGAAATTGATTGAGTGATAATCCTAAAAAGAGGGCCACGGTTTTGAAGGGCTCCTTAGCCCAAAATTCTCATAATTGATTAAGACTTAGTACATTGAGAATTTTGAATTCGTAATGTGAAATTATGTTATGTATTGGAATATATATATATATATATATGTGTGTGTGTGTGTGTGTGTGTGTGTGTGTGTTGATATTGAGGATTGGTTTTATGCTATTGTGAGTTCATATGTGGAACTAAGTATTTGCGAATCGTACTTGATGAAATTGTGGCATGATGTTGTTGAGAATTGTTTATATGCCATTATAATATGTTCCATGAGAAATACTTATTGATGAATATGCATATGATGCATTGTTTGTGAGGAACATATCATTGATACACATACATGATGTAAATTGAGTCGTTATGCATATGTGATGTCCGTTGGACTTTATTGAGAAAGGCGATGTGTGCCTAGGAGATTGAATAACACCTAAGTGCGGATGCGAGTAGACTAAGCGTAGGGTCATAGTGGTTGACCTTGGGAGTGTCGGGGTGCGGGTGTCTCACAATACATAGTGGTAGCTCCACTGGGGCCATGGGATAGACCGATGCAAACACACCGACGATCCGGACTGAGACGTTGTCCTATATCATGATCAATTGTTGAGGTGTCATGTATAAGGCATATTGCGCAAATATTTTTATAAGATGAAGCACATTATTTTTAAGGCTGACGAGATACTAGCATGACTCCATGATCATTCTCTCCGAAATATTAATGTCTACCTCCATGGAGTAGGATTTTTGGTACCATAATGCATTGTGCACTGTCCATTGTCAGTCTCATATTTCATTGAGCATGAGTACTTATGACTATTGAATTATCTACTCTCACTATCAATATAATTATCTGATTAAATAAACTATTCACTGCCTGAGATTCTATTATTATTTCTCTTTTACTGCCTACTTAATTATTATTGGTATTTTTATTTATTACTGTTGATAAATATATGTGTTGTAATGCTATGTGGACATCCAGCACCGTTCTATTTTCTTGCTATCATATTGGTATTGAATGCTGGGTGTCTCACCTCTTTTCTATATATCTGTACTTCTGTTTTAAATTATGTGCTTTTGAGAAGACGCTCGCGAGGAAGAAAAAGAAGGGCCTGAGTTTCTTGACTTCTGGCCCGATTATGACTAGTGCTGATTGAAGATGTCTTCACGTCTACGCCGATTTTTGGGGTATGCTAGGATGACCTTTCATGGAGGACCTGACTGTTTGCACATGAACTTGAGCACGGACCATTGCATCTATCACGGGGAACTGACTGTGTCTTTAGCCTGGGGTCGCTATGACCCGCCTGTCTTTGATTTTATAGCTTTTGTCCATTTAGAGTTTTACCTGCCTGTTAGGGATTTATGGGATGACCTTTATTATACCCCATAAGAGGACTCTTTCCTCTCCACTGCTCGAGCTTCTGCTCGAAATTTGGTCACTCCATTGGCGATTTCATCGGATGAGGAGGACCCTGCTACAGTCCCTTCTCGTCAGTCTTAGGGGCTAATATTCTCGGTGGCTACTGATGGCTAACTATTTATTTTTTTTGGGAAGCCTGACGTTTTGCTAATTTGATGGGGTGTAAATTTGTAATCATCTTGGGTGGGTAAAGCCTCTTACTTTTTGTATATTTTGATGAACTAAATAGGCTAGATGCATATAATATTATATATAAGATGTGAATGTATGATTTTCAATTCCGTGTCGATTTTCATGGTATCTACAATTATTATTATCTCTTTACTTCAAAAAAAAATATACGTGCACACGCGTTTTCAATACTCGAATACTATACAATCTAAGATGCAAATTATTTAATTACATGTTAAAAATGAACTGAGTCTTTAACAATCAATGTATTTATTATTTTTCGCATTTTTGTTTTAATTTTGTTATGGTGTGACGTTCCTTCTTCGTGAGAAGAGAGAAAGGGGCATTGCAGTCTGCTAGTTCTGTTGCAACATTGCCTCTGCCATCTTTTGAATTGCCTCGATAGTCGCAGTCATATCTCCTCTACGAGTCATACTTCTTTTCAAGTCAAGATATACAAAACACAGGGAAAAGTCAGATGCATCCTTTCGGAATACCAAACACAGAAAATCACACAACACAAATAAGACAGTCCAAAACCACAAGACCCAAAAGAAAACTTAAATTGGGACTCTGATACCAAGATGGTGTAACGCCCCTTTTTCTGGGAAAAGAATGAATGTCACATCATAGTAATGTGAAACAAAAATGCGGAAAATATAAATACAATGATAAATTAAGACCTGGTTCATTTAGTACATAATTAGACTCCTTCAATCGTAAGTGCGCATAAAATCGGGTATTAAAAATGTACGTATTTTATTACTTACTATTTTTTTGTTGTTGTTAAAATGAATAATAAACATAACACAACAGAAATTAATATGGAATGAAATCATACATTCACAATATATATATATATATATATATATATATAATAGCATCAAGCCTATTTTAATTACATCAACATGTGTACAAAAAATAAAAAGCTTTACCCACCCCAAGTATGTTTACAACATATACAATCCATCACAATAGCAAAACATCAGGCTTTCCAAAAAGATATACTGATAGCCATCAGTAGCCACCGACAGTATCAACCCCTAAGACTGATGAGAAGGAACCATAGCAGGATCCTCCTTGTCGCACCCCTAAATATAACAACTGCAGCGCAATCGTCATTACACCACGGTTACTAGATCCAGGCGTGTCACAGTCATGATAATAGTAATTTCAAAATTTACGCAAGTTTATTTTTTTTTTCATTTTTATGCATAAGTACAAAATACGAGCCATGAATGAAATATAAATATATTTAACCCTTAATACAACCACTGAAATAAAATCACATTCCTTATATATATTTTATAGTCAATTAACACAAATCACTGATAACATAGAATATAATAATTACAGAGTCAAATAAAATATAGCGGGAATAAAAACACTAAAGGGGAAAAGTAGTAACCTTGGGGTAGGTACTACTACCAGACAAAGCCGCAACCCCATATACACATACGACGCTCGGAGTCCCATTCAACAAGTCAGACATCAATGCCTCCATGCAACTGCACTCGTACGTAAGAAATCTTGTCCAGACACCCAATCCAATCAACCAAGGTGTGGTCCCTCTTTATCTTCCTCACGATCTTTTATCAAATATAAATATAAAACAGAAATACAAAAATATAGGAAAGAGGTGACATACCCATCTTTCATTACCATTACGGCAGTAAGAAAATGATATGGTGCAGAGCGCCCACAAAGTAATACAGTTCATATATTTATTAACAGCAACAGCAAAATTTATAATAAAAGCAATTCAATTATAAGCAATAATAAGAATTAATAATAACAGTGATATTTATAGTAAAGGCAGAACAATAGTAAGCAATAGCAGGCAGATCACAATAGTATTTCCAAGAATCAGCACAACAATCAGATAATCAGTTACAGAAATAAAACAGTTATCTTCACATTCACAGGTGTTCATGCTCAACAATTTATGAGACCGACAATGAACGATACACAATGCATTATGATACCACAATTCTTACTCTATGGAGCTAGACATAAACATTTTCAGAGTGAATGATCAAGGAGTAATGCCAGTATATCGTTAGCCTTAAAATACAGTGTACTTCATCTCATAAAAATATTTGCTCAAATGGCTTATACATGGCACCTCAACAATTGATCACGATATAGGACTGCGTCTCGGTCTGGATCGTCAGTATGTTTGCATTGGTCTATCCCACGACACAGAGGAGCTCATAATTGTCCATGTGAGGAACCCGCACCCCGACGCCCCCAGGGCCAACAACATATGGCACCTACGCTAGTCTATTCGCACCCGCACATAGGTGTTATTCAACTCCTAGGCATACATCGCCTTTCAACAATGTCCAACGGACAAAACATATGCATGACGACACAATGTCCAATCATGTATGTTCATCAATGATGCATTCATCACATACACTACCACAACGGTATATAGTCATTCTCAATATCAACATGTCATATCTCATCGAGAATTAAATCAACAAGTACATAACCCTTCATAGGGACTCACAACACATAGAGTCAAATCTCAATATCAATATATATTATGGTTTATCATTATCACCATTCCCCATTAAGGGTTTAACATTTTCAAGAACTTAAGTCTTGATCAATTATGAAAATACTTAGGTTAACTAACCCTTAAAATCGTAGCCTCATAAGCCCTCAAGGTTCTAAATTCCTTCTCGCATTATGCTCTAGTCTCTTCATACCAATCACTTAGTTTTTATTTTACATGGGATCAATCCAATTCCTCAACATTATTAGGTATTCATGGTTTATCAATTATCATCATATCCTCATTAGGGATTTTTCATGTCTTTAAACTCCTAATCTCCAAAGATGCACAAAGGCATCATTTAAACTTTAAGTTTTTCATAACCAACTCCACTATGATTATAAATCCTTTAATGTTCAATTACACAAGCTTTATTGCTTACTAACTTAATCCAAACTCTCATTATCATGGGTCAAAACCGTGGCCCTTCAAGTCCTCAAAGATCCAATTTCTTTCCATTTTATGTATTAATCTCTTAATCTCAATCTACTTAAATTTTGATTTATCAAAGTCATTTCAATTCCTTATGATTTTAAGCCAAAACCGTGGCCATTATTTGTCATCAAAGTTTCAATTCTTCACCACATTATGCATTAGTTACTTGATACTTAATCACTCAAATTCTATTCCTCACAAGATCAATTCAATTCCCAAATTTCCAAGGTCCAAACCGTGGTTTCATAAGTCCTCGAAGTTTCACTTTTTCTTTCCTTTTTTATGTACTAGGTCATCATTATCAATTCACTTAAATTTTAGTTTATTAAGATCAATCCAATTGCCTAAGGTTCAATGCCAAAACCGTGGCTTCATAGGCATCCACTGTCCAATTTTTTTCTTTCCACTTTTATGCATACGTTTTCTTAATACTAGTTCACTTATATTTAGTTCATCAAACTTAATCCCATTGCCTCTTTATCAAAACCAAAACCATGGCTTCATGTGGGGTAGTAAACCCTTGGAATTTCATATTCATATGTTTTATTTATCATCATTTAACATTCAATTTCATAGCTTCCTTTTATTATGTACTAAACAAATTTGTCAATCAAGAATCATCTCAAAACCGTGGCATCAAGTCAAGGTAGGAAAATCCACATTTTCCATTTAACAATCTTAACTTGATCAAGCATATTTAACACATCAAACATATTCAAGAACACAATTCATGCATTAATCAAATTCAAGAACACTATATCATACAAATTTTTACAATTCAAGTAAGCATACAAGGATGGAATTCTCCATCAATATACATACAAAGTTCCCTCACCACCATAAGTGGTTGAAGTGAGTAGTCTCCCTTTTACCTAGAGGAAACAATTCAAGAAAACAACTCCTTGGCTCCTTGATTTGCAAATTTGGATTCCACCTTCAAGAGAACCATAAAGTGGTCAAATTCTCATATTTACAAACTAAGGATTGAAAAGAATGATCCTTGGTCATACAGTAACAAGGAAAACGAAAATGAGAAGAAATAGGAGAGAAATCAAGAATCTTTACCTTGGAAGACAATGGAGACAAGGTTGGATTTTGAGCAAGCCTTCTAAATGAAACTTGTATAGAAGATGAAGGTGAGTGTATAAAAGTGTTTAGTGAAGAGAAAAATCAAAAAGCTTGGTCATCCATGGAGGAGTGATTTTTGGATTTGGAGAAGGAGAGGTAGAAAGGTTGGATTTTTGAAGAGATTTTCTAAAGAGAAAATGTAGAGGAGGTTGAGAGAAGTCTAGAAATGGTGTTTATGAAGAGAAAAGTGAAGAGAAACAATGGTGGTGGTGGCTGGAAATTTCGGATTCAAGAGGAGGAAGAAGAGAAGAGGTGGAGAGAAAATGAAGGTAGAGGTGGAAAATAAAGAAGCTTTCTACACAAAGAAGGTAGAGGAAGTGAAGGTGAGTGTAGAAATGAGCTTGGAAAGGAGAAAAGTTGAACAAAAATGGTGGAGGAAGGGCTGCAATTTTCGTGGTCATGGTGGAGGTAGAGAGAAGGAGGAGAAAAAGATGAAGATGATGAAGTTAGAGAGAGAAAGTGGTAGGTTAAAGTGAGGTAATTTTGTGTGTGTATTAGGTTAAGTGTGGGAAGCAAAATTACTTCCCCTCCAAGCCCAAGAGTGCACGGCCAAGAGGGAGAGGAGAGGGTTGGAGAGGCTTCTCCAACAAGCCAAGGGCAATTAGGTCATTTGGTGGTCAAAGCTTCTCAAAGAAGCTTTGAAAAAGTATACAAATTGGAATTAAAGTGAGATTGATTTGACATAAAGTGAATTGCATTAAGATAAGGTGATAGGATTTCTAATGCATGTTATTATCCAATGGATAATAGCTACAGTCGACAGAAGTCAGTATTAATTTATCTGACAGATGAAATTTACACAGCGTTTTATTATTTTGTCTGTTAAATTTCTCGAAAAATGTGAAACTTTGTAAACTGTGTCCGGCCTCGGGTTTAGTAAGATCTCCCGTCGACGTTTCCATGGTTCAAGGTTCTCAGGAAAAATATTTCATTTTCCCGGCTCCGCTCAGTGCGCACGCAAAATGAGAAATATATTAAAATATTTGACGTTTCCGAAAAAATTCTAGAAAATTCTTATAAATCACAAATATTATAAAACGACTATTCGTCATAAAATTTTCTAACTTTTGAAACGTTACAGTCGTTTACCCAACTTTGCCCAACGTGCACGCAAAACGAAAAATATACTAAAATATTCGACGTTTCTGGAAAAATTCCAGAAAATTCTCAAAAATCACAAATATTGTAATATGAATATTTGTCATAAAATTTTTCAACTTTCGAAGCGCTACAGTCGTTTTCCAGAGTCTGCTCAATGTACACGCAAAATGAGAAATATATTAAAATATTCAACGTCCTCAGAAAAATCTGAAAAAATTCCCAAAATTCCCAAATATTGTTAAATGATTATTTATCCTAAAATTATCAATTTTTAGGATATTACACTCCTCAAGGTCCTCCTTATCCGATGAAATCACCATCGGAACGACCGAATTTTGAGCAGAAGCTCGAGCAACGGAGAGAAATGAATCATCTCGTGGGGTGTAATAAAGGTCATCCCACAAATCCCTAACAGGTAGGTAAAATTCTAAATGAACAAAAGATGTGAAATCAAAAACAGGCGGGACATAGCAACCCCAAGCTAAAGACACCGTTAGCTCCCCGTGATAGATGCATCAGTCCGTGCTCAAGTTTATGTGCCAACAGTCAAGGCCTTCGTGAAAGGTCATCCTAGCATATCCCAAAAATCAGCGCGGATGTGAAGACATCTTCAATCAGCACTAATTGTAATCGGGCTAGAAGCCAGGAAACTCAGGCGCCTTCTTTTCTTCGCGAATGTTTTCTCGGAAATACATAAATAAAATAGAAATATATAAATATAGGAAAAAGGTGAGACACCCAGTGTTCATTACCAATATGGCGGTAAGAAAACAGAACAGCACTAGACGTCCACTTAGCATTACAACACAAATATTCATTAATAGTAATAATAAAAATAAGCAGTAAAGGAAAAGCATCAGTAAGTAATAGTATAGAAAGTGAGCAATAAAAGATAAGCAACACAAATATTCCAAACAGTCAACAGCTCGACAATCAGATCATTATTATAATAGTAAAGAAGATAATTTAATAGTGTAAGCACACATGCCGGATAAAATATGAGACTGATAATGCACAATGCATATGGTACTAACATCCTACTCCATGGAGCTAGACGTCAACATTTCAGAGAGAATGATCAAGGAGTCATGCCAGTATCTCGTTAGCCTTAAAATAAAGTGCTTTATCATAAAAATCATATTTTGCGCAACATGGCTTATACATGGCACCTCAACAATTGATCGCGATATAGGACAGCGTCTCGGTCCGAATCGTCGGTGTGTTTGGATCGGTCTATCCCACGGCCCTAGTGGAGCTGCCACTGTCTACTGTGAGACACCCGCACCCCAACGAGTAACACCCCAAAATTTATTTCTTTTATCATAAATGTTCATTTTATAATATTTGTGATTTTCTGGAATTTTTCTGGATTTTTCTGAGAATGTAAAATATTTTAATATTATTCCTTATTTTGCGTGTAAACTGAACAAAGCCGAAAAAATGAAATATTTTTTCCAAGAACCTTGATCTGTGAAAACGACGACGAGGGATCTTATTAAACCCGAGGTTGGACACGGTTTACGAGATTTCATATTTTTTGAGAAATTTTAATAGATAAAATAATGAAATGCTGCGTAAACTTCATCCATCAGATTAATTAATTCTGACTTCTGTCGGCTGTAATTATTGTCCATTGGATAATAGCATGTAATAAAAATCCTATCACATTATCCTAATGCAATCTACTTTATGTCTAATCAATCTCACTTTAATTCAAATTTTGTACCCTAATTAAGAAGCTTCTTCAAGAAGCTTTGGCCAAATGACCACCTTGCCCTTGGCTTACATGAGAAGCTAACAAATTTCCCTCTTTTCTCTCCTTAATGCCGTGGCAACACCAAGCCCAAAAGGGGGAAATTTGACTTACACACTTAACCGAACAATCACTAAATGTCTTCACTTTAACCTAATTACTTATCTCTCTAAAAACTTCATCTTCTTCCTTTCTCCTCCTTCTCTCTACACTCTACCATTGCCACGGTTTTTGCAGCCCCTTCTCCTCCCATTTTTCTTCTCCTTTCTCTTCACCAATACCATTTCCCTACTCATCTTCATCTCCTCTACAACTTTCCTTTCAAAAATTTCTTCAAAAACCCAACCTTTCTCCATTGTCTTCCAAGGTAAAGTCTCTAACTTTGAGGTCAAGCCCCAACCTTTCTTCTCATTTCTCTTCATTTTCGAATTCTAGGGTCTCAATGGAGACCTAAGATCCATTCTTTTCCATTCCTAATGTTGATTTTTGATGGTTGAAAAATTAGGGTTCTTGGAGCCCTTGAAACCGAATTCACCAAGAAGCTTGGAAGAGTCATTTTCATTTGTTCTTCCTTAGGTAAGAGGGAGACTACTCACTTCACCCAACATTGGTGGTGAGGGAACCCTTATGTGTTCATGTATTTTATGATTTTTTTGTTTGTTCATGTGTTCTTAGATTTGACAAATGTTTGAGTTGTAATCTTGGATGGATTGGAAGTGTTAAATGTGTTGATCATGTTAGGGTTGCTAAATGGAAATTTTGGAGGTTCCTACCCTAATATGGTGGTCACGGTTTTGAGGGAAATTTTGATGGGAAAATTTGTTTTGTACACTAATACATAATACTTACGAAATTAAATGTTGAATGAAGATAATAAAATTTATGAATGGAAAATTCTAAGGGGTTCATTACCCTAACTAATGCCACAATTTTGGTGTGGATAATAAGGGATTGGAATGATCATGGTGAACAAAAATTTTGATTGAATTAATACTAAGAAACTAATACATAAAATGGAAAGAAAAATTGAAACTTAGAAGACCTATGGTGCCACGGTTTTGACACTTGAAATTAGGGAATTGGATTGGGCTTGTGAGAAATGGAATTTGAGTGATTAAGAATCAAGTAAGAAGTGCATAAAATGGAAATAAATTGGAGTTTTAGTAACCATGGAGGGCCACGGTTTTTAGAGACCAAATTAGGGGTAATTGATACCTTGATCAATCCTTGGAGACTTAAGAATTTAGAGACATGCATAACTCTTAATCAAGTGGAAGAATTAAATTGGGCAATAACTCTTAGAAGGCCAAGGTTTTGAAGGGTAATTCACCCTACAATTTCCATAATTGACTAAAGTTTAAGACTTTAAAAATGTGAATCCAAGACATGTACTTGTGAAAGTTGATTAGCTATGTATGATTACATATTGATATTGAGGATCAGTTATATGTTGTTATGAATCCCTATGTGGGTTAAATACCGGTTGATTATATACTCGGGAATGTCATGATGTGATGATGTTGGAAATGAATATGTATGTGTATATATATGTTATACACCATTGTGATATGCTTATGATAAATGCATTATTGATGAACATGCATGATTTGAAATTGAGTCAACATGCATATGTGTTGCCCGTTGGACATTGTTAGAAAGGCTATGTATGCCTAGGAGTTTGAATAACACCCTTGTGTGGGTGTGAGTAGACTAAGTGTAGGGTCATATGTTGTTGACCCCGGCAGCGTCGGGGTGTGGGCATCTCACAATAGACAGTGGTAGCTCCACTGGGGCCTTGGGATAGACCAATGCGACACACCGACGATCCTGACTAGGACACTGTCCTATATCGCAATCAACTGTCGAGGTGCCATGTATAAGCCAATTGCGCAAACATTTTTATGAGATAAAGCACACTATATTTTAAGGCTGATGATATACTGACATTACTCCTTGATCATTCACTCTGCAAATATTTATGTCTAGCTCCATGGAATAGGAATTTTGGTACCTTTTTTGCATTGTGAATTTGTCAGTCACATAACTCATTGAGCATGAACATTTATAACTGTAAACATACTGTTATTATTACTGGAATAATTATCTGATTTTCTGAACTGTTGTCTACTGGAAATATTACTGCTATTGCTTGTTATTGCAATTATTACACTTAATTATTATTGATATGCCTTTACTATTGATTTTAATACTGCTGTGATTAAATGTATGAACTGTGTTATATGTGGGCGTCCAGCACCGTTTTGTTTTCTTACTGCCATTTTGGTACTGAAAGCGGGTGTCTCGCCTCTTTCTGTATTTTCTCTATTTTCTGTATTCTGTTGGATTGTATACTTTCGAGAAGACGGTCGTGAGGAAGACAAGGAAGCCCCCGAGTTTCCAGGCTTCTGGCCAGACTACGATTGAAGTGATCGAGGATGACGTCAGGCCCCCGCGGATTTTTGGGCTACACTCGGATCGTTTTTCACAGAGGACCTGACTGTTGGCACATTAATGTGCAGATGGACCGATGCGTGTACCATGGAGAGCTGACGGTGTCCTTAGCATGGGGTCGTTATGACGCCCCTGTTTTAGATTTTCATGCTTTTGTTTGGCTGGAGTTTTACATGCCCGTTAGGGACGTATGGACTTATATGTACTGCACCCCACGTGATGACTCCTTTTTGTCCACTGCTCGGGCTCCTACCCGTTGCTCTGTCGCTCCAATGGATGTTTCCTCGGATGAAGAGGACCCTGAGGAGGACCCGGCTACGGTCCCTTCTCGTCAGTCTTAGGAACTGATACTATTGGTAGCTACTGATGGCTAACCGTCTATCTTTTTGGGAAGCCTGACGTTTTGCTGTACACGTTGGGGTATATTTGTATAACTTTGGGTAGGTACATATTTTGCTTTTTGTACATTTTGGAATGTAACGAAAACAGGCTTATTCATATATATATATATATATATATATATATATTGTGTATGGTTTATCTTACGTTGTTAAATTTTGTTTATTGCGACCATCTTAATCATTATATCTATACATTACGGATTTTTAAGTAAGCCTTTTGACACTACTTAGTAATGACAATAATTTATAATGATAACTTAAACAAAAAAAAAAGTGACAAATTCAAAGGAAATTAAATAACAATAAAAAGAACCGGGCTCATGAACAAGAAAAAAAAATTAAATTAAATTATTAATTACTATTTTCTGCAGTTTAATTTATTTTGCTTTATGTTTCATAGTGTTAAAGTGTGATGTCCCTTCTTTGCGGTATTTTAGAAAAAGGGGCGTTACACAACGCCCCCAAGGTCAACACATATGACCTACGCTTAGTCTACTCGCACCCACACTAAGGTGTAATTCAATCTTCTAGGCATACATCGTCTTTCCAACAAAGTCCAATGGACATCACATATGCATGACGACTCAATGTACATCTTGTATGTTCATCAATTGTATGTTCCTCATAACACAATGCATATCATGAATATTCATTAATAATATATATTTCTCATGGAACATACCACAATGACATATGATTAATCATCAATAACTTCATACTACAATTTGGTCAAGTACACATCAACAAATACTTAGTCCCATATATGGGCTCACAATATCGTGCAATCCATTCTCAATATCAACATTTCATATACATGGTTCAACACATACCATAATTCCATATTGTAAATACAACATTCTTAATTTCCTAAGTCTTGATTTATTTCACAAATTTTAGGTCAAGGAAACCCTTCAAAACTGTGGCCTCTCAAGGACCATTACTAAATCAATTTCTTCCATTACAAACATCAATCTTTTAATGCCTAATTATATAGGTTTCATTTCGCATAAAATCAATTCAAACCCGTAAAATTCTTGGCCAAAACCGTGGCCTCCTCAATAGGGAAGTAACCCTCAAATTTTTCCATTCATTAAATCCAATCATTCCAACATTATTAATGCATTCAAAACAACTAACATTTTAGTCTAAATCAAGAACACACAAACATGAGAAACAATCAAACAAAGTGAGCAATCCATTATGGATTCCTCCATCAACAACCACACACAAGTCTTCTCACCACCAATAATGGTTGAAGTGAGTAAATCTCCCTCTTACCTAAAGGAAGAACAAGAAAATCACCTCCTTGCTTGCTCTTGGTGGTTCGGTTTTGGCTCTCCAAGAATCCTAGAAAACCAAACACAAAGAATCAATAACCAAGCTTGGAGAAAGATGAATCGTTGGTCACCAATGAGATCAAGGGTCACGAAAATAAAGAGAAGAAGAAAGAAAAATGGAACCTTTACTTCAAAGCTTCAAGCTTTGTTCTTGGAAGAAGAAGATGAAGATTATGGATTTGAGAGAAAATCTTCAAAGAGAATATGTTGAGAATGGAAAGAGAAGTGTAGGAATGGTGATGATGAAACAAGAAAATGAAAATGGTCTCCAATGGAGGGGCTGCAAAACCATGGAGAGGGTGAAGGAGAAGAAGAGAGAAGTTGGAGAAAATGGAAATGAAAATTGAAGAGAGAGAAAGTGATAGTAGAAATGTGTGTAAATTTTGAGTGAGGAGGGTTAAGTGTGGGAAGCAAAATTTGCTCCCCCATGGACACCATGTGCCGTGGCAATGAAGAGAGAGGGAGGTAGTGAATGGCTTCTCCTACAAGCTTTGGGTAGTTAGGTCATTTGTAAGATCCCTCATTGATGTTTCCACAGATCAAGGTTCTCGACAAAATATCTCATTTTCTCAGTTCCGCTCAGTTTACATGTAAAACGAGGAATAATATTAAAATATTCAACGTTCTTAGAAAAATCTAGAAAAATTCACAAAAATCACAAATATTAGAAAATGACTATTTATCATAAAATTATAAATTTTTGGGGTGTTACACTCTCAGCTTACTTCTAACTCATAAAGAAGCATATTCCATGTTTTTAGTTAAGTAATCATACTTATGATACTTGCGTCCAGCTTGCCTTATTATCACATCATAAATGGTAACTATGCCATCCTAATGTACTCAAGGTCCTAGATACCTACTTTAGGCAATTCCTAACTTATGGAATGCTTAAAGACTTGAACTTCTATAATATCTCCATACTAAGCCCATTCATGCATCACTAATTCCACTTTCTCTCTTGGGAACAACTCATGCACTATAGCAAGTGACTATTGCCAACTGAACTCAACTTACTTGTATATAGTATAAACTATCCTTATCACCTTATATATGATATTAAGTGTAAGACTATGTTGCCAAAGGTACTAGATACCTATCTATAGCAATTCACAACTTTTAGAATGCTTTAAGACTTAAACTTGTACATACTTTCTATATTAGCTCAAACTTTTGAAGTAAAAGGATAACTCTTTATGTACATACTTCATTTCAACCATTAAGATGAAACTAAAGCTTCTAGAACTCCTACTATCTTTAAATTATCTTGATTAGATCACTAATCACCATTACATAGCTTTACTAAGGTTACTTTAAACCCTAAGAGTGCTAAAAACTCTATTTTTTCTAAAAACAAGGGACTAGTAATCGATTACCATCTTGTGGTAATCGATTACCTTGCTGTGGTAATCGATTACTACATTTATCTCAAGTAACACCCCTAGATCTAATACTACAGCACAATCGCCATTACACCATAGTCACTAAAATCCAGGCGTGTCACAGCCTTAATAACAGTATTTTCAAAAGTTCATTTCCATTTTATACATAAATAGAAAATATGAGTCCCGAATAAAAATATATTTAGTACCCAACCATTCAAAATACAACCACCTAAGGAAAAACATATTTCATAAATAATATATTTGTCCTTAACACAAAGCACTGATAAGACGAAACATAGTACTTATACATTTAAATAAAAGATGACGGGTACAAAAGCACAAAAGGGAAAAGTAGTAATCCTGAGATAGGTACTACTAGCAGACAAAACCGCAACCCCGACTTACAATGCATGTGCATTTGGTACCAAGATTTTATATTCCATTTCAAAGATGAACGTTCTAGAAGATCTGTCCCCCTCAATGACAGTCTATGCCAGACCACGAAGAGAATGGTGCTTGTCAGGCTTGTGATGCATTGCAATGGTTTATTATGGCTAGGGCTATAATAATGTGATAACATCATCACGAAATGAACCACCGTGCCTCACGGTCCTCTAAGATCCTTCCACTGGATCATACTATTCAATTCTCGTTCATTTACCACAAAAAGAATAGTGATTTGTCGGGCCCGTAATACGTGCAATCGGCTTTCACCACGCCTTACGCCCCCCTCAGATCCATCACAGATCACATTATTCAATTCTCATTAATTCACCGCGTAAAGAATAGTGATTTGTCAGGCCCATAATACGTGTAATCGACTTTCACCGCACCTTACGCCCCCCTCAAATCCATCACAGATCACACTATTCAATTCGCATTCATAGGCTCATAAGCTTTTTAACAGTCATTGACTGAGCAAATACCCAATGCATGTTGACTCAATGCATAATCATAGGCTCATCCAGCCTTTTAATAGTCATTGACTGAGCAAATGTTCAATGCATGTTGACTCCATGCACAATCATGTATATTTCACAATAACATTTTTCCATCATATGCCACAATTTGGACAATTTAAGCATCAACAGAATTCTAGTCCCAAACACGGACCCACAATAGTATAGTATTAATTTCTCAAAAGTGATAGCACACTTTTAGAGGTTTATTTCGGGTTTCACTTTAATTCACATCTCTAATGAATTCATTCTCTAGAGGGATTCTCTTGAAGTCCTTATTCAATATTGGTTCCTTTAGATTGATCAAGTTCCTTAATCTAATCAATTATGCTCACTTAAAATTACTCTAAGGTTTTTACAAGTCTCAAAAACTCTTTTGTTCTTCCCGTATGTCCAAAATCATTCTAAGTCATAATATATAGTCTTATTCTTTGTTCTTTCCATTTTATGAATTCTTAACGAATCTATAATTCTTTAATCATCTACATCTCCATTTTAGCACTACATTTTGTGGCATTTTGCCTTAGGAATCCGTGAGTCTTATTATAACAAAGTCTAACCCTTTTTCCTTCACCACAATATTGATCACTTATCATTTAATCACTTAAGACCCAAGGTTGCACAAAGATCACAACTTAAATCAATAAATCTCCTAGAGGTCATGAGCCTCCCTAGGCAGGAACTCCCAAAGTTTTTCCATTACAAACATTAATTCTTTATCACCTAATCACCTAAGTTCTAATGTCTCTCAAATCAAACTTAAATCCTCAAAAATTTGCCCTAAGGCCGAGACCCCCAAAATGGTAAGTAAACCCTACATTTTCCATACATTAGTCCAAACAGTTTAATATACAATCCATAGCCAGCAAAACATGTAAAGACAACTAATAACTCATACAAGTCCAAATAAATACACAATCATGAAAAACAACACAACAAAGAGAGCAATCCACACATGGATTCCTCATCAATAACACCAAAAATGCTTCCTCACCACCAAGATAGGTTGAAGAGGATTATCTCCCTCTTGCCTATTGAAGACAACACAAGAAAGCAAGCCTCTTGGTCCCTTGTGGAGATTTTCATCCTACACCTTCAAGAAAACCCTAAGGACATCAAAACTCACCAAAATCATCATCAAAGCTTTAGAAAAGGAACCCTTGATCACCTAAGAGATCAAGAATCATGAAAATGAGGAGGAAAGGTGATAAAACTATGAACTTTACCTTAAAGTCTCCAACTTTGAAGCTTGATGGAACAAAACGAAACTGGTGGATTTTGGTGATAGTCACAACATGAAAGTTGCTTAGAATGGTGTCTAGATTCAAGATCAAGGATTGGTTGAAAGAAAAGAAGATGGATGAGTGGTTTAGAGGGGTGAGGCCGTGGAGATGGTGAGAGAATAAAGAAGAAAAGTGAGTTCCTTTTAGGTGATTTCAACAAGAAAGGAAGATCCTCAATGGAAGTGTAGATCCAAGGATCAAGATGAGTTTAGCAAGCTAATGAAGATGGCCTCCCTTGGTGGTGATTGCCGTGGAAGAAGAAGAAAGAAGGAGGAGAAAGTGGTTGAGAGAAAAAGTGAGAGGAGAGAAATAGTAGAGAGAACAAGTGATAGCAAAGTGAAATGAAATAAAATGTGTAATTAGGTGTATTTTGTGTAAATGCATGGAATAAAATGAGTGGCCACAAAAAGCCCCCAAAATTGTGTGGTGGAGAGGAGGAGAGAGGAAATGTGACTTCTTGAAGTAGCCAATAGAAAAGTGCAAGGAAGCTTCCTCCAAGCTTCTCCAACAAGCCAAAGTTCACCTTTTGAAAAGTCAAAGTGACGTAATGGTGATGATGTTACCATTGTGATGTCATTAAGGTGTTCTCTAAAATATGACTAACGCTGTATCAAATTTATTATCTGTGGACATAATTTGTAGTTAACAAAAGTCGGTATTTATTGTCTAACGGGTAATAAAATTATTCTGTGATTTTTACTTATTAAATAAAAATCTCAAAAAATGTAAAACCTCGTAAATCGTATATGGCCTCGGGTTTAGTAAGATCCCTTGTCAACGTCTCCACAGTTCAAGGTTCTCAAGGAAAATATCTCATTTTCTCGATTCCGGTCAGTGTGCATGTAAAACGAGAAATAAAATTAAAATATTTCGCGTTCTTCGAAAAATTCAGAAAAATTCACAAAAATCACAAATATTATAAAACGATTATTTATCATGAAATTATTAATTTTCGGTATGTTATAACTCTCCCCTTCAAATAGAAATTTTGTCCTCAAAATTTTCATTCCTTAGAATAAACATGGATGTAGTTTCTTTATCTTATCTTCTAACTGTCACATCGCATCTCTAGTCACGTCAATTCAGATCATCCTTACCAATGTGATTTCTATCTCTACGTTGCTTTGCTCTTCTAGCCTTGACCGTTACAGGAAGTATCCCATAGATCAAACTCTCTTTTAATTGTACTGTGTCCAGTTCGATGACATGGCTGGATCGGGGATATACGTTTGCAATTATGACATATGGAAGACATTATGAAAATTAGAAAGAAAGGATGACAAAATCAGTTGATAGGCTACCAAACTAATCCGAAGAGGAATTTGATATAGTCTGAAGAATTTAGGAGTGAGTTTGCTGGCAACTCAGGGAAGATGACACATATTTAACAACGTCTCTCTTCATCCCTTGTTACCAATACTTCTGTTTTAGATCTTGATATATCTTGGTCGCTCCGGTGTGTATACTCAATTTACTCACGTGAGCTTTATCGAAAATTAACTCCTTAGATTCTGAATCATCCGTTATATAGACTTTACCCGTGAACATCAGGATTTCGTCGAATTTCTCCTCCACAATTTGACATCATGCCTTGTTTCAATAGCTCACTCTTGTCTTGTAGAAATTGGTCACTTTTCCACTTCTCTCGAATCTCTCCAAATAGATCATTTGAAATAGTAACTATATCTATACATACCTCATCTGGTGTCATTTCCAATGACAACCACTCGTCCTTGAATTACTCTATTAATTCATTTTTCTTGACTACCATAATGAAGATATTAAGTAGTTTACGGTTCAAAGCGTCTGCCATGACGTTTACTTTTCCAGGATGATACTAAAGCTAGAGGTCATACTATTTCAAAATTTCTAGTCACCTTCTCTGTCTCATGTTCAATTCCTTTTCGTCGAATAGATACTTCAGGCTCTTGTGACTGCTAAAGGCATTGAATATTGCTCCATATAGAAAGTGTCTCTATATTCTCATAGCAAATACAACTGCGGCTAACACTAAGTTATGAGTTGGACATTTCTCCTCATGTACCCCCAACTACCTCGAGGCGTAAGTCATACTTCCCAACTTTGTATGAGCACACATCCTAGACCTTGATTGTGAAGCATCACAAAACACTTCAAATATTTCATTGGGATCGGGTAGAATCAAAACTGGTGGAGTAGTCAAATATCTCTTCAATCTTTGAAATCTTTCTTCACATGTGTTGGTCCATAAAAAAGTTTGATTCTCTTCTTGTAAGCTAAGTAAGACGTTCTACTATCTTGGAGAATCCATTGACGCTCCTTCAATAAGACTAACTAACCTTACAAGTTACTAGGGTATTATGGTTTCTAGTCTTTCCCATCATAAAACTACTTCAACTTTTGACGGACTCATCACAATTCCCTTCCTTCGTAATTTCATGACCCAAAGTTTCACCTTCTCAAACCAGAATTTGTACTCTGATAAATTGGCGTACACTTCTTCTTCTTTAAAGTTTAGAAAACTATATTGAGATATCTAACATGTTCCTTTATATCTTCGAGAATAGATCAGAATGCCATCAACAAGGACAACGACATATCTATCTAGATAAGGAAGAAAGATTGAATTCATGCAATCCATGAATACGACAGGAGCATTCGTTACTCCGAACGGTATCACGAGATACCTATAATGCCCATAGCCCATTCGAAATACCATTTTGGGAACACCCTCAAATTCCCATGAATCTAATGATGACCAATATGTACATCTATCTTGGAGAAAACAAATACTCCCTTCTCGTTGATCGATTGAATCATTTATCTTTTTCCGAGGATACTCATCCTTGATCGTAATCTTGTTCAATTGGCGACAGTCCTCATCGCACCAAGAAGTTTCATTCTTCTCCTTAACTGACAGCATTATAGCTCATCATGAGAAACTCATTGACTTTAAGAGTGACATTCATGTTCCCCTTGTTTTTGTCCTCCACAAAAGATAACTTGTATCCTTGGATTCCTTTTCCTCACAAAGCTTCAACTTTGTTAACCGTTACGAATTCAAAAATCTTAGTTTCAGGAAACATTAAGGTTTTCATTGGAACGATCTAGCAGGATATAACTAGAAAAATAATCAATCTATTCCTAAAATCATGAACTCTAATAGGTGTGATTTTAGCTAAGCGACTCAAGTCAACAAAGATTCAATCTTTAGTAGAAATAGGATAGGTTAAACAAATTTAAGTATCAACAACAAGTCTTAGTAACAAAAGTAGAAACAACTAGGTCAAAGACAATTGAAGACACAGATGAATCCAAATGATCCACACAATCATACTCTATAAAGATATGGGTTGTCCCCTAGAATTGTACAGCATAATCAAGGGATCATCTTTCGCGGCACAATCTCCATCGTTTAGATTTTCAGTCTGGGAAACCTTCGCTCCATCCAAGGTGTAATCTTTCCCTTCAGCTTAGGATCTTGAAGCACACGCATCGTTAACAGAAGATTTTTTCTTCGCTGAAGCACAATGTTTAGAAACGTGCCCAGGCTTTCTGCACCTGAAGCAGATTATCCCTTTGATCTTATACTCCCTCGTTAAGTTGTTCTTTACACATTCCTTACATCTTGATAAAAATGTCGAGGTCTGACTGGATCTACTGCCACTAGCACTTTCTCCATGAGTTGGATGTTGCTGTTGCTTCCCTGATAATCATGAATATGGTTTTCGCTTAAACTGATTAACCTTTCTATTATTCCTCCTTTAGAATCTAGGCAGTCCAAGATTACCCCAAAACTGACTTTCCTCCAACAAATTCTGAACCTCAACTTCCAATTCTCGCTGTTGTGCAGCCCTTTGATCTTGGTGAGTTGTCACCTCAGCTATCCTTTGCATTTCTTCTGCAGTCAACAATACTTCCATTATCTCGTCCTGCGCTCACATGCGTATGTTCACCACGAGCCATTGCCCTTGCATGTCTACCGCGAGCCATTGACTTTCTTCGAAGACGGACAAAACATGACACAACAAAGCAGACATAATCATTTCAAATGACATTGTCTCCTTTCGGAAACCAAACACAAAGAATCACGCAAATCAAACAAGATAAGTCCAATCCATGAATCCTAATAGTCTCCACTCGAGCTTCTTCATTCTGCCTTCTATAGTGTAACCTCTTGTAAGTATTCAACTTCCAAACAACTTCTCAAACCAAACTTACACCAGTCATTCCTTTTCTCCAGAAAATTGGTTCTCCAAAACCTCTTGATCTCCTTACTAAAAGAATTCCTATTCTCCTAATACGCCTAGGTGAAGTCATAGTTTCCTATCCATATAAAACATTACATATTGAGTAGGTCAGTCCTCAATATCATGCAACTATATAATCAATAGCTACTAACATTCAACTTATGGCAAGCCATGTATTCCTTTCCCATCATCTCAATCAAGAGACAAGGAAGTGCACAACATACAAAAGTTCTAATATGCCTAAACATAGCAAGTCTATACCTCGGCTCAATAGGATGAACTGTTGTGATACCACCTAATGTAACACCCCTAGATCTAATAACTACGACACAATCGTCATTACACCACAGTCACTAAAATCCAGGCATGTCACAACCTTAATAACGGCATTTTCAAAAGTTCATTTCTATTTTATACATAAATAGAAAATATGAGCGCCAAATAAAAATATATTTAGTACCCAACCATTCAAAATACAACCACCTAAGGAAAAACATATTTCATATATAATATATTTGTCCTTAACACAAAGCACTGATAACATGAAACATAGTACTTACACATTCAAATAAAAAATGACGGGTACAAAAGCACAAAAGGGGAAAGTAGTAACCCTGAGATATGTAATACTAGCAGACAAAGCCGCAACCCTAAATATATGTGACGCTCGGTGTCCCAATCGACACGTTAGGCATCAATGCCCCCATGAAGTTGCACCTGTACGTAACCGAAGAAATCTCGTCCAGACGCCATATCAAAAATAATGAATCAGCCCAATTCCATCAGTAAGGGTGTGGTCCCTCATCTTCTTCATCCTCATGATCTTTTATCAAATATAAATGTAAAACAGAAGTACAGTAATACAGGAAAGAGGTGAGACATCTTGCTTACGTTACCAATTATGGCAGTAAAGAAACATAACGGCGCAGGACGCGCACATAGTAAAGTAACAATATCAAACAGTAATAATCACATACGGTAAAAGAAATAGCAACAGAGTCTCAGATAATGAATAATTAAAACATTTTAGATAATCATGATATCAATAAAACAATAGTATAATCATCACATAAATGAGTGCCAAATGATATGATATAAATGAGTGCCATATGATATGCGGACTCACAATGCCGACTCATAATGCATGTGCATTTGGTACCAAGATTTTCTATTCCATTTCAAAGATGAACGTTCCAGAAGATCTATCCCCCTCAATGACAGTCTATGTCGAACCACGAAGAGAATGGTGCTTGTCAGGCTCGTGATGCGTTGCAATGGTTTATCATGGCTAGGGGTATAATATTGTGATAACATCATCATGAAATGAACCACCGCGCCTCACGGTCCTCTAAGATCCTTCCACTGGACCACACTCGTTCATCTACCACAAAAGAATAGTGATTTATCGGGCCCGTAATACGTGCAATCGACTTTCACCGTGCCTTACGCCCTCCCTCAGATCCATCACAGATCACACTATTCAATTCTCATTAATTCACCGAGTAAAGAATAGTGATTTGTCGAGCCCGTAATACGTGTAATCAGCTTTCACCGTGCCTTACGTCCTCCTCAGATCCATCACAGGTCACACTATTCAATTCGCATTCATAGGCTCATAAGCCTTTTAACAGTTATTGACTGAGCAAATACCCAATGCATGTTGACTCAATGCATAATCATAGGCTTATCCAGCTTTTAACAGTCATCGATTAAGCAAATGTTCAATTCATGTTGACTTCATGCACAATCATGTATATTTCACAATAACACTTTTCCATCATATGCCACAATTTGGCCAATTTAAGCATCAACAGAATTCTAGTCCCAAACACGGACCCACAATAGTATAGTATTAATTTCTCAAGAGTGATAGCACACTTTTAGAGGTTTACTTTGGGTTTCACTTTAATTAACATCTCTTATGAATTCATTCTCTAGAGGGATTCTCTTGAATTCCTTATTCAATCTTGGTTCCTTTAGATTGATCAAGTTCCTTAATCTAATCAATTATGCTCACTTAAAATTACTCTAAGGTTTTTGCAAGTCTCATAAACTCTTTTGTTCTTCCCGTATATCCAAAATCATTCTAAGCCATAATATAAAGTCTTATTCTTTGTTCATTCCATTTTATGAATTCTTAACGAATCTAGAATTCTCTAATCATTTACATCTCCATTTTAACAGTTCATTTTGTGGCATTTTGCCTTAGGAATCCGTGAGTCTCATTATAATAAAGTCTAACCCTGTTTCCTTCACCACAATGTTGATCACTTTTCATTTAATCACTTAAGACCCAAGGTTGCACAAAGATCACAACTTAAATCAATAAATCTCCTAGAAGCCGTGAGCCTCCCTAGGTGGGAACTCCTAAAGTTTTTCCATTACAACCATTAATTCTTTATCACCTAATCACCCAAGTTCCAATGTCTCTAAAATCAAACTTAAATCCTCAAAAATTTGCCCTAAGTCCGAGACCCCCAAAATGGTAAGTAAACCCTACATTTTCCATACATTAATCCAAACAGTTTAATATACAACCTATAGCCAACAAAACATGCAAAGACAACCAATAACTCATACAAGTCCAAATAAATACACAATCATGAAAAACAACACAACAAAGAGAGCAATCCACACATGGATTCCTCATCAACAACACTAAAAATGTTTCCTCACCACCAAGATAGGTTGAAGAGGATTATCTCTCTCTTACCTATTGAAGACAATACAAGAAAGCAAGCCTCTTGGTCCCTTGTGGAGATTTTCATCCTACACCTTCAAGAAAACCCTTAGAACATCAAAACTCACCAAAATCATCATCAAAGCTTTAGAAAAGGAACCCTTGATCACCTAAGAGATCAAGAATCACGAAAATGAGGACGAAAGGTGATAAAACTATGAACTTTACCTTAAAGTCTCCAACTTTGAAGCTTGATGGAACAAAACGAAAATGGTGGATTTTGGTGATAGTCATAACATGAAAGTTGCTTAGAATGGTGTCTAGATTCAAGATCAAGGATTGGTTGAAAGAAAAGAAGATGGATGAGTGGTTTAGAGGGGTGAGGCCATGGAGATGGTGAGAGAATAGAGAAGAAAAGTGAGTTCCTTTTAGGTGATTTCAACAAGAAAAGAAGATCCTCAATGGAAGTGTAGATCTAAGGATCAAGATGAGTTTAGCAAGCTAATAAAGATGGCCTCCCATGGTGGTGATTGCCGTGGAAGAAGAAGAGAGTAGGAGAAGAAAATGGTTGAGAGAAAAAGTGAGAGGAGAGAAATAGTAGAGAGAGCAAGTGATAGCAAAGTGAAATGAAATAAAATGTGTAATTAGGTGTATTTTGTGTAAATGTATGGAATAAAATGAGTGACCACAAAGAGCCCCCAAAATTGTGTGGTGGAGAGAAGGAGAGAGGAAATGTGGCTTCTTGAAGTAGCCAATAGGAAAGTTCAAGGAAGCTTCCTCCAAGCTTCTCCAACAAGCCAAAGTTCACCTTCCGAAAAGTCAAAATAATGTCGTAGTGATGATGTCACCATTATGATGTCATTAAGACATTCTCTGTAACATCCCAAAAATTTATAATTTTATGATAAATAGTTATTTTATAATATTTATGATTTTTGGAAATTTTTCTAAATTTTTCTGCGAATGTAAAATATTTTAATATTATTTCTCGTTTTATGTGCAAACTGAGCGGACCAGGAGAAACGAGTTGTTTTCTCCGAGAACCTTGAACTGGGAAAACGTCGACGGGGGATCTTACTGAACCCGAGGCCAGACACGATTTATGAGATTTCATATTTTTGGAGAAATTCTATCTGACAGAATAATAAATCACTGTGTAATTTTATCCGCTGGACAATTAATACTGACTTCTGTCAACCGTAGCAATTGTCCCTTGGATAATAGCATGATTAGAAATCCTATCACCTTATCCTAATGCAATCCATTTCATGTTCAATCAAATCCACTTTAATTCAAATTTGGTGTACTTTAGCCAAAGATTCTTTGAGAAGCTTTGACCACCAAAAGACTAGTATACCCTTGGCTTGTTAGAGAAGCCTCTCTACCCCTCCCTCACTCTCTCATTGCCGCGACACTCTTGCCCTTGGGAGGCAAAATTTTTGCCTCCCCACTTAATTTTGCCACCCCACTTAACCTAACACACTCAAAAATATCTCCACTTTTCCAAACGTTTTCTCTCTCTAACTTCTTCTTCTTCATTTTCTCCTCCTCCTCTCTTATTCCTCTCTCTCAAACACGAAATTCCAGCCACCATTAGAGGCCATTGTCTTCACTTTTCTCTTCATAAACACCATTTCTACACTCTTCTCAACCTCCTCTCCAACTTCTATTTGAAGGGTTTTCTTCAAAAACTAACTTTTCTTCCATTGTCATCCAAGACAAAGCTTCAAGCTTTAAGGTAAAGTTCTCATTTTTATTCCTTCTTCTCTTCATTTTTGTGTTCTATGGTCTCATTGGAGACCAAAGATCCATCCTTTACTAAGCTTGATGTTGATTCTTTGTGTTGGAGGTTTTAGGGTTCTTGGAAACCCCAAAACCGAAATCTTCAAGAGGCAAGTAGGAGCCCATTTTCGTGTTCTTCCTTAAGGTAAGAGGCAGATTACTCACTTCAACCATTATTGGTGGTGAGGAGACTTTTATGTGTTTGTTGATGGAGAAATCCATCTTTGTATGCTTACTTTGTTTGGTGATTTTGCATGTTTGTGTATCCTTGATTGAAATTAATGCTTGGATAATGATTTTGAATGTATTGGATGTGTTAAATATGCTTGATCATGTTAGGGTTGTTACATGAAAAATTTGGAGTTTCTTACCCTAGCACGGTGCCACGATTTTGTCTAGAAATTTAGGTTGTAAATTGATTTTTGTACACAAGTGAAATGAAACTTATGTAATTAAAGGTTGAATGATAATATTGAAATTAATGATTGGAAAGTTTTAAGGGTTTAATACCCAAGAGGGAGGCCATGGTTTTGGCTTGGAACCATGAGGGATTGAATTGATTTTGGGTGAACAAAAATTTAAGTGATTTGATATCAAGAGACTAGTACATAAAAAGGAATTAAATTGGAACTTTGAAGACTTAAGGAGCCACTGTTTTGACCCAAAATAATAATAGTTTGGATTAAACTAGCGAGTAATAACACTCATGTAATTTGACATTAAAGAATTGATGATCATAATAGAATTGATTATGAAAAATTTAGGTTTTTCTAAACACCTATGGAAGTCACGGTTTTGATAAGAACTTTGGGATGTAAATTTGATTTAGTATTAAATGATTAATACATAAAATGGAAGGAAATTGGAGCCTTGAAGGCTTAGAGAGGCCACGGTTTTAGAGTAAAAAAATTGGATACAAGTGATGCCTTGGTGCATCTTTAGTAATCAAGGACTTAGAAAAGGGCATAACCCATAATGAGGTAAAAGGAAATTAATTGATTAGTGACTCTTAAGAGAGTCATGGATTTTAAGGGTTATTTAAGCAAAGGAATTTCATAATTTATCAAGACATAAAACATTGGAAAGGTTGAATTCCATAATATGAAATGGTGATAATTGATAAACCATGAACATATATTGATGTTAGAAATTGGTTCTATGTTGTTGTGGGTCCCTTATGTAGGGCTAAGTACTTGTTGATTTAGTACTTGATGAGATATATATATTGATAAATGTATTATTGATATGATATGTTGATATTGAGGAATGCTCATGTGCCATTGAGGCAAAGCCTATGATAAATGAATCATTGATGAATATACATGATGTACATTGAGTCGTCATGCATATGTGTTGTCCGTTGGACATATTTGGGAAAGGCCATGTTGCCTAGGAGTTGAATAACACCTATGTGCGGGTGCGAATAGACTAGCGTAGGGTCATAGTGGTTGCCCCTGGGGGCGTCGGGGTTCGGCTTTCTCATAATGGATAGTGGTAGCTCCACTGAGTCCGGGGGATAGACCGATGCTGTAACGCCCTTTTTTCTCAATACTCGCGAAGAAGGAACATCACACTATAATACCTTAAAACAAAGTGCGAAATAAAATAAACTGCGAAAAATAGTAATTACATTTAAACTCACGGACCCGGTTTATTTTATGGTTATTTGAGTTCCTTTACAAATGTCACTATATTTTTTTTTTGTATCATTACCAAGTAGAGTCAAAAGAGTTAATTTGAAAATCCATTACGTATAGGGATAATAACCAGAATAGTAGCAATAAAAGAATCCGACGTAAGTTAAACCATACACAATATATATATTCATATCTATGTGCATAACCCTGTTTAGTTACATTCCAATATATACGAAAAGAAGCAAAAACTTCACCCACCCAAGGTAGTTACAAATTTACGTCCATCAATCTAGTAAAACATTAGGCTCCCCCAAAAAGATAACGGATAGCCATCAGTAGCCACCGACAGAATCAGTCCCTAAGACTGACGAGAAGGGAACGTAGAAGGGTCCTCCTCGGGGTCCTCTTCGTCCGAGGAAACATCCATTGGAATGACAGAGCAACGGGCAGGAGCTCAAGCAGTAGAAAGAAAATAGTCATCACGCGAGGTGTAATACATGTTAGCCCATATATCCCTAATGGGCATATAAAACTCTAACCAAAAAAAGCATGAAAAACAAAAACAGGGGCGTCATAAGGACCCCATGCCAAGGACACAGTCAGCTCCCCATGGTATATGCAACGGTTCATCTGCACATTAATGTGCCAGTAGTCAGGGCCTCCGTGAAAAGTGATCCGTGTGTAGCCCAAAAATCCACGAGGGCGCGACCTCATCCTCAACAAGCTTCAATCATAATCTGGCCAGAAACCTGAAAACTCAGGAGATTCCTTGTCTTCCTCACGAACGTCTTCTCAGAAGTACACAATCTGACTGAATACAAAAATAAAGAAAATACAGAAAGTGGTGAGACACCCAGCTTTCAGTACCAAATTGGCAGCAAGAAAACAATACGGTACTGGACGCCCACATGTAACATAGTTCATACATCCAATTACATTAATAATAGAAATTAACTGTAAAAGCAGAATAATAATTGATAAGAGTGAGTATTATTAACAACAGCCAGGTGGTATCAACATTTCCAATATTCAACAGTCTAAGAAATCAAATAATTATTGCAGTTATAATAGTAAACATATTCCATAATTATAAATGCTCATGCTCAATGAATTATATGACTGACATTTCACAATGCAAAAGGTACCAAAATTCCTACTCTATGGAGCTAGACATAAACATTTTTCGGAGTGAATGATCAAGGAGTAATGCCTGTATATCGTTAGCCTTAAAATATGATGTGCTTCATCTTATAAAAACATTTACGCAATTAGCTTATACATGGCACCTTGATAGTTGATCGTGATACAAGACATCGTCTCAGTCAGGATCGTCGGTGTGTCGCATCGGTCTATCCCACGGCCGCAGTGGAGCTTCCGCTGTCTATTATTAGGCACCCCGACGCCCCCAGGGCCAACCACTATGACCCTATGCTTAGTCTACTCGCACCTGCACATAGGTGTTATTCAAACTCCTAGGCATACATCGCCTTTCTAACAATGTCCAACAGATAACACATATACATGACGACTCAATTTCAATCATGCATGTTCATCAATGATGCATTCATTATAAGCATACCACAATGGTATTCATTAACACTTCCAATTTACTCAAGAACACCAATCAAACATTAATCAATTCCAAGAGTACATGAACAAGCAAAAATCACAAAACAACATAAACATACAAAGGTTCCCTCACCACCAAGATTGGTTGAAGTGAGTAATCTCCCTCTTATCTAAGGAAGAACAACGAAAATGGTCTCCTTCAAGCTCCTTGAAGATTCGTTTCAAGGCTCCAAGAACCCTAGGATTTCAAGAAAATAAACCAACATAAATGGTTGAAAAAGAATGGATCCATGGTCATCAAAGAGACCATGGAGCACAAAAATGAAGAAAAAAGGAAAGAAAGATGAAAACTTTACCTCAAAGTTAAGAGCTTTGCCTTGGAAGACAATGGAGAAAGGTTGGATTTTTGGAGAAATTTTCAAAAGAAAAAGTGTAGAGGAGATGAAGGTTAGTGTAGAAATGAGTTTGGTGAAGAGAAAAGGTAAAGATTAATGGTCACAATGGGGCTGCAATTTTCGTAGCTATGGAGGAGGAGTAGAGAGAAGGAGGAGAAACATTGAAGAAGGAAAGGTTAGAGAGAGAAGTGAATAAGTGAAGTGAAGATATTTTGAGTAGAATGCTTAAGTGTGGGAGGCAAAAAATTTTGCCTCCCAAGAGCATAGTAGCCGCGGCAATTGGAGAGAGAAGGGGCGAAGATTTTGGCTTCCCATGCAAGCCAAGGGTAAGGATGTCATTTCGACCAAAGCTTCTCAAAGAAGCTTCTTAATTAAGGTACAAAATTTTGAATTAAAGTGAACTTGATTAGACATAAAGTAGATTGCATTAGGATAATGTGATAGGGTTTTTGACACATGTTATTATCCAATGGATAATTACTACAGTCGACAGAAGTCAGTATTAATTTATCTGACGGATGAAATTTACACAGCATTTTATTATTTTGTCTGTTAAATTTTCTCAAAAAACATGAAATCTCGTAAACCGTGTCCAACCTCGGCTTTAGTAAAATCCCCCGTCGACGTTTCCAAAGATCAAGGTTCTCAAGAAAATATTTCATTTTCTCGGCTTCGCTCAATTTGCATGCAAAACGAGGAATAATATTAAAATATTCTGCGTTCTCAGAAAAATTCAGAAAAATTCCAAAAAATCAAAAATATTATAAAATGAACATTTATAATAAAATAAATAAATTTTGGGTTGTTACAACTCTCCCCAACAAATAAGAATTTCATCTTTGAAATTTTCATATCTTAAAACAACTTTAGGTATTGCTCCTTTATTTTGTCCTCTAGTTCCCAAGACGCATCTCCAGTCGTCTCGTTCCAGATTACTTTCACCAATGAAATGTCTTTCTCCATGAGTTGCTTCATTCTTCTATCCTCAATCCTCACAGGAGTTGTTTCATAAGTCAATCCTTTAATTGTACCGAATCAGGTGCTATGACATGATCAAGATTTGGAATGTATTTTCGGAGTTGTGACACATGAAAGACATTATGGAGATTTGAAAGGAAAGGGGGTAAGGTTATTTGGTAAGCAACAAGAGTAAGCTTTCTAGATTTGAGAACCCAATCGACCCCAGTCATAGGCGTGACTTTCAGGAACACATGCTCTCCTTCTTCAAATTCAAGAGGTTTTCTTTTTTTGTCCACATAACTCTTTTATCGACTCTGAACTGTTCTCATCTTCTCCTGAATCATTTTGACCTTCTCGGTTGTCTGTTGAATAAGATTAGGTCCAATTGTAAGCCGCTCTCCATCTTGATACTAGCATAGAGGTGTTTGACACTTCCGCCCATATAGAGCTTCATAAGGAGCCATCCCTATACTCAATTGATAACTGTTGTTATAGGTGAATTCTACCAACGGTAAGATTTCATCCTAACTTCCAGTTTGCTCTATAGCACAAGCTCTCAGTAAATCCTCCAATGATTTGATTGTTATTTTCGATTGACTGTCCGTCTGCGGATGGTATACAGAACTCAATCGTTACTTCGTTCCCATTGCTTCTTGAAGACTCTGCCAAAACTTCGATGTAAACCTCAGATCTCTGTCAGAAATGATACTTGTGGGTACTCCATGTAGTCTGATGATTTCACCGATGTACAATTGAGTCAACTTCTCCAATGGATATCTTATGTTGATCGGCTAAAAGTGTGCTGACTTTGTAAGTCTATCCACAATTACCCATATTGAGTCATATCCTTTTCTTGTCCTTGGTAATCCAATGACAAAGTCCATGGCAATGTTATCCCATTTCCATTCGGGAATAGTCAAGGGTTGTAAAAATCCTGACGGTCTTTGATGTTCAATCTTTGCCTTCTGACAAACCAAACAAGATGATACGCATCTAGCGATATCTCTTTTCATTCCATGCCACCAAAAGAGTTTCTTCAAATCTTAGTACATCTTGGTCATACCAGGATGCATACTCAACTTGCTTGTATGAGCATGTTCAAGAATGTACTTCCTCAGCTCTTGATCTTTTGGTACACATACTCTACATTGGAATCTTAAAATTCCATCACTTCCTTCTTATAATGTTGAAACACAGCCCTACTTTATCAGCTCTCTTTCCTCTTGCAAGAACTTGTCAATCTTCTGCTTTTCTCAAATGTCATCCATTAATTCGCTTGAGATCGTGACCATGTTCATACAGATTTTACCCGGCGTCAACTCCACAAAAGACCATACATCTCTGAATTATTCTATCAAGTTTTTCTCTCTAATCATTATGGTAGAAACACTAATTGTCTTCCTACTTAAGGCATCGGCCACCACATTCACCTTCCCAGGGTGATACTGAAGTTAGAAGTCATAATCTTTTAGGAATTCCATCCATCTTCATTGTCTCATGTTCAACTCTTTCTGATCGTACAGATACTTCAAGCTCTTGTGGTCACTGAAGACGTTGAACGTTGTCCTATACAGATAATGTCTCCATATCTTCAAAGCAAACACCACTATAGCTAACTCCAAGTCGTGCGTTGGGTAGTTCTTCTCATGTACTCCCAATTGTCTTGAGGCATAAGCCACCGCTTTATCATCTTGTATAAGGACGAATCCCAATCCTTGGTATGAAGCGTCACAATACGCTTCAAATGGTTCACTTGGATTAGGCAGAACTAACACTGGTGAAGTAGTTAGTCTCATTTTCAACTCTTGGAAACTTCCTTCATAAGCATTTGTCCATTCAAAAGCCTGATTCTTCCTGGTGAGTTGAGTAAGAGGTCCGACAATCTTAGAAAATCCTTCAATGAACCTCTGGTAATACTCGACTAATCTAACAAAGCTTCGGATTCTTGTCACCGTCTTCGGCCTTTCCCATTGTAGAACGGCTTCTACCTTTGATGGGTTAACAACAATTCCTTCTTTTGAAATCACATGGCCTAAGAATTTCACCTCATCCAACCAAAACTTACACTTGGACAATTTAGCGTACAACTTTTTCTCCTTCAAAATCTGAAGAACTATACTGAGATGTTCAGCATGATTCTCCTGATTTTGTGAATAGATCAAGATGTCGTCGATGAAAACAATGACGAATCTGTCCAAATTAGGACGAAAGATCCTATTCATATAGTTCATGAAGACAGCAGGTGTATTAGTCACACCAAAAGGCATTACCAAATACTCGTAGTGTCCATAACGAGTACGAAAAGTCATTTTAAGAATTTCTTCCACTTTTACTCGGATCTGGTGGTAGCCCGATCGCAAATCGATCTTGGAAAACATGGTCGCTCCCTTCAGTTGGTCCATTAGGTCATCTATCCTCGACAATGGATACTTGTTCTTAATCGTGACCTTATTCAATTGATGATAATCCACACATAATCTCGAAGTTTCATCCTTCTTCTTAACTAGCAACACTTGTGCTCCCCAAGGTGACACACTGGGTCTCACGAATTGTTTCTCCAAAAGTCTTCTAGTTGCTTCTTAAGTTCCACAAGTTCTGCTGGTGACATTCAGTAAGGCGATATGGAAATAGGGCCAGCTCTAGGGACAAGGTCAATAGCAAACTCGATTTCCCGTTCCAGTGGCAAACAAGGTACATCTTCAGGGAAAACTTCTGGAAACTCTCGAACCATGGAGATCGCGTCCATATCTACCTTATTCTCGACTTTCAAAGAAGACAACAGCATGTATCCCCGAGCTCCTTCTTTCAAGAAAGCTTTCGCTTGGTTGGCCGTCACAAATCTAGAATTCTCATCCAAAGGAAAAACTATGGTTTTTCTAGAACAATCTAATAGGACATGGTTAGTAGATAACTAATCCATTCCTAAGATCACATCTAATTGAGATAAGGGTAAACAACCAAATCGACAAAAAAGATTTGACCTTCGATAATCAATGGACAATTTAAACAGACTTTGGTAGTAACGACAGGTTTAGCAGTGGGAGTCGAAACAGTTAAGTCAAAAGGTAAAGAAGACACAGGCAAACTAAGTTTTTTCACACAGTCATATGAAATGAAAGAATAAGTTGCACCAGAATCATACAGTACAATTAAAAGATTACCTTCGATGAGACCTTCCCCTTGTATAAGATCTTTGGATTCAGAGGCCTCAGCACCACTCAGGGTGTAAACTCGACCTCCAGCCTGTGGTTTGGTGGTTTTAGCAGCATTGACAGAAGGTTCCACCTTGGTTTGATTACAATCACAGAAAACATGTCCCGGTTTCCCGCACCTAAAGCAAATGATCCCTTTGATAGTGCAGTCTCTTGTATAGTGCTCATTCCCACACTTTATGCACCTCGGCGTAGATACTGCAATCGGACTTGTCCTTCCCGGGCTTCCACTAGGACTTCTACCTTGTGGTCTTTGTTGTTGATTTCCAGGTGGTCTGGAATATGGCTTCTTCTGGTAATAGCCAGTACTACTGCTTCCTCCTCTTTGAGATCGAATTGGCCCAAAGTTTCTATTTCTCACCTCACGTGCCTGGTCCAAGCCTTCCACCCGGCAGCATGTATCAAGCTACTCAGAAAATTGAGTAATTTTCAAGGTTATGACGGCTCTCTTCACATCGTGTCTCAGACCTTCTTCAAACTTTCGACACTTCCATGCTTCATTGGGTTGGTGTTGAAAGTAAGTTGAGAACTTCAACAAGCTCTCGAACTTAGCAGTGTACTCACCTACGGTCATATTTCCTTCTCGCAAACCCAGAAATTCCATTTCCTTCGCATGTTTGGCACTTTTAGGGAAATACTTATTCAAGAACCTTTCTCTGAACACTTCCAAAGTGATCGCCCGATTCTCAGCTTGCAACAACATTTGCTCTCCCGTCCACCAGTCCTCGGTGTCTCCAATTAGCATAAACGCCGTATAGGTCACCTTCTTATTATCGGCATAGTTCATGCCAGTAAATATCTTTTCCAGCTCTTTAATCCAGAGAGTGGCTTTCTCAGGATCAAACTCTCCTTTGAATTGCGGAAGGTTCGTGCGACGAAACTCCACCAAATTCTGGGCATCAGCTGTAGCCTCTAGTTATTGTGCAGTCCTCGCCTGCTGTTAAGCGGTTTGTTGATTCTACTGCAGCATTGCTTTAGCCATCTTCTGTATTGCTTCAATAGCAGCAGTTATATCTCCTCTGTGAGCCATACTTTCTTTCAAATCAAACTACACAAAACACAGAGAAAAGTCAGATGTATCCTTACGGAATACCAAACACAAAGAGTTCACACAGCACAAACAAGATAGTCCAAAACCACACGACCCAAAAGAAAACCTAAACAGGGAGCTCTGATACCAAGACAGTGTAATGCCCATTTTTCTCAATACCTACGAAGAAGAAACATCACACTATAATACCTTAAAACAAAGTGCGAAATAAAATAAACTACGGAAAATAGTAATTGTATTTAAACTCACGGACCTGGTTCATTTTATGGTTATTTGAGTTCCTTTACAAATATCACTATATTTTTTTTTGTATCATTACCAAGTAGAGTCAAAAGAGTTAATTTGAAAATCCAGTACGTATAGAGATAATAATTAGAACAGTCGCAATAAAAGAATCCGACGTAAGTTAAACCATACACAATATATATATATTCATATCTATGTGCATAACCATGTTTAGTTACATTCCAAAATATACGAAAAGAAGCAAAAGCTTTACCCACCCAAGGTAGTTACAAATTTACATCCATTAATCTAGCAAAACGTTAGGCTCCCCCAAAAAGATAACGGATAGCCATCAGTAGCCACCAACAGAATCAGTCCCTAAGACTGACGAGAAGGGACCGTAGAAGGGTCCTCCTCGGGGTCCTCTTCGTCCGAGGAAACATCCATCGGAACGACAGAGCAACGGGCAGGAGCTCAAGCAGTAGAAAGAAAATAGTCATCACGCGGGGTGTAATACATGTCAGCCCATATATCCCTAACGAGCATATAAAACTCTAACCAAACAAAAGCATGAAAAATAAAAACAGGGGCATCATAAGGACCCCATGCTAAGGACACAGTCAGCTCCCCATGGTACACGCAATGGTTCGTCTGCACATTAATGTGCCAGCAATCAGGGCCTCCGTGAAAAGTGATCCGTGTGTAGCCCAAAAATCCACGAGGGCGCGATGTCATCCTCAACAAGCTTCAATCGTAATCTGGCCAGCAAACCTAGAAACTCAGGAGTTTCCTTGTCTTCCTCACGAACGTCTTCTTAGAAGTACACAATCCGACCGAATACAAAAATAGAGAAAATACAGAAAGAGGTGAGACACCCAGCTTTCAGTACCAAATTGGCAGCAAGAAAAAAATATGGCACTGGACGCCCACATGTGACACAGTTCATATATCCAATTACAGTAATAATAGAAATTAACAGTAAGAGCAGAAGAACAATTAATAACAGTGAGTATTATTAACAACAGGCAGGTGGCATCAACATTTCAATATTCAACAGTCCAAGAAATCAAACAATTATTGCAGTTATAATAGTAAACATATTCCACAATTATAAGTGCTCATGCTCAATGAATTATATGACTGACATTTCACAATGCAAAGGGTACTAAAATTCCTATTCCATGGACCTAGACATAAACATTTTTCGGAGTGAATGATCAAGAAGTAATGCCAGTATATCGTTAGCCTTAAAATATGGTGTGCTTCATATCATAAAAACATTTGTGCAATTGGCTTATACATGGCACCTCGATAGTTGATCATGATATAGGACAACGTCTCAGTCAGGATCGTCGGTGTGTCGCATTGGTCTATCCCACGACTCCAGTGGAGCTACCACTGTCTATTATGAGACACCTGCACCCCGATGTCCCAGGGCCAACCACTATGACCTTACGCCTAGTCTACTCGCACTCGCACATAGGTGTTATTCAAACTCCTAAGCATACATCGCCTTTCTACCAATGTCTAACGGACAACACATTGCATGACAACTCAATTTCAATCATGCATGTTCATCAATGATGCATTCATTATAAGCATACCACAATGGTATTTATATATATATATACACATACATATTCATTTCTTAACATCATCACATCATGATATTCTCAAGTACATAATCAACAAGTGCTTAGCCCACATAGGGGTCCACAATAGCATAGAATCAATCTTCATGTCAATATATATTTCTAGTGTTCATCCACTATCACAAGTCCACATTATGGATCCACATTTCCAAAGTCTCAAGCTTTGATTAATTATGACAATTTTATGTTACTTAACCCTTCAAAACCGTGGCCTTCTAAGTGTTGTTGTCCACTCTAATTCTTTCACTTCATTATGAATTATACATGTCCCTAAGTCTTAGATTTCCTAAGATGCACCAAGGCATCACTTAGCCTCAAGGTTTTCTCTCTAAAGTCGTGGCCTTCAATGGTCTTCAAAGTCCAATTTTTTTTTCCATTTTATATATTAGTTTCTTAATATCAATTTACCTAAATTTTAATTCACCAAGATCAATCCAATCCCTTATAGTTTCAAGCCAAAACCGTGGCTCCCTCTTAAGGTATCTAACCCTTGGAACTTTCCATTTATTAACCTCAATGTTATCATTCAACATTTAATTACATAAGCATTATTTATTTGTTCACAAAACAATTTACAATACAAAATTCCCTTCAAAACCATGACCATCATGTTAGGGTAGGAAACTCCAAATTTTCCATTTAGCAACCCTAACATGACCAAGCATATTTAACACTTCCAATTTACTCAAGAACACCAATCAAACATTAATCAATTCCAAGAGTACATGAACAAGCAAAAATCACAAAACAACATGAACATACAAAGGTTCCCTCACCACCAGGATTGATTGAAGTGAGTAATCTCCCTCTTATCTAAGGAAGAACAACAAAAATGGTCTCCTTCAAGCTCCTTGAAGATTCGGTTTCAAGGCTCCAAGAACCCTAGGATTTTCAAGAAAATGAACCAACATAAATGGTTGAAAAAGAAGGATCCATGCTCATCAAAGAGACCATGGAGCACAAAAATGAAGAAAAAAGGAAAGAAAGATGAAAACTTTACCTCAAAGTTAGGAGCTTTGCCTTGGAAGACAATGGAGAAAGGTTGGATTTTTGAAGAAATTTTCAAAAGAAAAAGTGTAGAGGAGATGAAGGTTAGTGTAGAAATGAGTTTGGTGAAGAGAAAAGGTAAAGATTAATGGTCACAATGGGGCTGCAATTTTCGTAGCTATGGAGGAGGAGTAGAGAGAAGGAGGAGAAACATTGAAGAAGGAAAGGTTAGAGAGAGAAGTGAATAAGTGAAGTGGAGATATTTTGAGTGGAATGCTTAAGTGTGGGAGGCAAAAAATTTTGCCTCCCAAGAGCATAGTAGCTGCGACAATTGGAGAGAGAAGGGGGGAAGATTTTGGCTTCCCATGCAAGCCAAGGGTAAGGATGTCATTTCGACCAAAGCTTCTCAAAGAAGCTTCTTAATTAAGGTACAAAACTTTGAATTAAAGTGAACTTGATTAGACATAAAGTAGATTGCATTAGGATAATGTGATAGGGTTTTTGACACATGTTATTATCCAATGGATAATTACTACAGTCGATAGAAGTCAGTATTAATTTATCTGACGGATGAAATTTACACAGCATTTTATTATTTTGTCTGTTAAATTTTCTCAAAAAATGTGAAACCTCGTAAATTGTGTTCAACCTCAGGTTTAGTAAGATGCCCCGTTGATGTTTCCATAGATTAAGGTTCTCGGAAAAATATTTCATTTTCCCAGTTCGTAGAATGAGGAATAATATTAAAATATTTCAATTTGTTCGTAGAATGAGGAATAATATTAAAATATTTTACGTTCTTAGAAAAATCCTGAAAAATTCTAAAAAATCACAAATATTATAAAATGAACGTTTATAATAAAATAAATAAATTTTGGAGTGTTACAGATGCAAACACACCGACGATTCGGCCTGAGACGTTGTCCTATATCACGATCAACTGTTGAGGTGCCATGTATGAGCCATTTTGCGCAAATATTTTTATGAGATGAGCACACTATTTTAAGGCCGACGGTATACTGGCATTACTCCTTGATCATTCACTCTGAAAATGTTTATGTCTAGCTCCATGGAGTAGGATTTGTGGTACCATAATGCATTGTGCACTGTTCATTATTGGTCTCATAAATTATTGAGCATGAACACTTGTGATTATGAAAATATCTGTTTTATTTCTGTAATAATTATCTGGGTATTGTGCTGATTGCTTGAGATCTTATTGCAACCTGCCTGTTGTTATTAATTCTTACTATTGCTTATGATTGTACTGTTTTGCCATACATTTTACTGTTACCGTTAATGAATATGTGGACGGTGTCGCTATGTGGGCGCTCTGCACCGTATTGTCTTCTTACTGTTATAGTGGTAATGAAAGTTGGGTGTCTCACCTCTTTATTTCATTACTCTGTCTTATGTTGCATTGAATAAAGACTGTGAATAGCCCAAGTTGGATTTACTTAGCTTATTGTTGGTGAATCAACCTCTGTTTTATTGTGATGGTGTCTGGACAAGCTCCCCTCATTCGTACATGGATACAGTTTCATAGAGGCTTGGAAGCCTGGCATCTCAACCGTGACGCGGAGCATGTTACTTGCAGTGGGGATGTAACTCTAGTTCAGAGTGGTAATGATCCTGGAGCTGGTACGAACATCTCTTATGTTCCTATACATGTGGAGTTCCCTATACCCTTGGGGAGATATGGAGTAACAGCCGCCTCTTCCCTAGAGAGGTTTCGGTTATGACGCATGTTCGTGCTCCTATCCATTTGGACGTGTCGCAGGGACGAGTATCACTTGTCGGGAATGCTGAAGAAGATCAGGTACAAGACCATTCCCTACATGTGTTAGACTTCGGGGAAGGTCGAACTTTTATATGGTAGTTATGTTATGTTATGTTATGTAAAACCTATACTTTATGTTGTTGTTTGTTAATTTATGTAATGATGATGGATGTGTACTTTGTATTAAGAAAATGTTGTATTTTGTGTTGTGAGTCAATATAATTATATTCCATTAATGCACAAAGAATTTATAATTTATCTTCGAAAATACTGGATCTAAATACTGTGACATGCCTGGATTTAGTGACTGTGGTGTAATGACGATTGTACTGCGGTTATTAGATCTAGGTGCGTTACACTAGGTGGTATCAGCGCAGTTCATCCTATTGAGTCGGGGTATGGACTTGTTATGTTTAAGCATATTAGAATTTTGTCTGTTGTGCACTTCCTTGCCTCTTGATTGAGATGATAGGAAAGGAATGCATGGCTTGCCGTAGGTTGAAGGTTAGTAGCTACTGTTATACAATTGCATGATATTGAGGATTGGCCTACTCAATATGTAATGTTCTGTGTGTACAAGAAACTATGACTTTGCTTGGTGTACTGCATTAGGAGAATAGGAATTCTTTTTGTGAGGAGATCAAGAGGTTTTGGAAAATCGATCTTCTAGAGAAAGAAATAACTAGTGTAAGTTTAGTTTGAGAAGCTATTTGGGAGTTGACGACTTGCAAGAGGTTATGCCATAGGATGTAGAATGAAGAAGCTCGAGTTAGAGACTGTTAGGATCTGTGAATCGAACTTGTCTTGTTTGAATTGTGTGATTATGTGTGTTTGATCTCTAAAAGGAGACAATGTTGTTTGAAATAATTACATTTATTTTGTTATGTTATGTCTTTGTCCGTCTTCGAAGAAAGTCGATGGCTCGTGGTAGATGTACGCATGTGGGTGTAGGACAAGACAATGGAAGCATGACTGCGACTGCAGAGAAAATGCAGAGGATGGTTGATGTGACAACTCGCCAAAATCAGAGGGACACCCAACAACGAGAATTAGAGGTTAAGGTTCTGAATATGTTAAAGGAAAGTCAAACTTAGGATAACCTTGGACTACCTAAATTCCAAAGGAGGAATAATAAAAAAGATAATCGGTTTAAGAAGAAACCGTATTCTCGATTGTTAGGGAAGCAACAGCAACATCCAATTCATGGAGAAGGTGCTAGTGGTAGAGGATCCAGTCAGACCTCGACATTTTTATCAAGACGTTAAAAGTGTGGAAAGGACCACTCAATGAAGGAATGTAAGATCAAGAGGATAGTCTGTCTCAAGTGCGGAAAGGAACACCTAACGAGAGATTGCACAATTGTAGGAATCATCTGCTTTAAATATGGAAAGCTTGGACACGTTTCCTGTAACTGCAACCAAGCGAAGGCAGATTCTTCAATCAATGCTGCAAGGGCTGTGAAACCGCAAGCAAAAGGCAGAATTTATACCCTGGGTGGTGTTGAGGACTCTAAATTTGAAGATCTAAACAACAAAAATTATGCCTCAAGTGATGATCCTGTAATTATGTTGTATAATTCTGGGGACAACCCCTCCTTTTACGATTTGTAACTATATGGATCATTTGGATTCATCTGTGTTTTCATCAGCTTTGAACTAGTTACTTTTATTTCTATTACCAAGACTTGCCATTGACACTCAAGTTTGTTTAATTCATCTTGTTTCTATTAAAGATCGAATCTTTTGTTGATTTGACCTGAGTACCTAAAATCATACCTATTAGAGTTCATGATTTCAGAAACTGATTGGTCATTTTCTAGTTATATCCTGCTAGATCGTTCCGATAAAAACCTTAGTGATTTTCGAAACTAAGACTTTTAAGTTTGTAACGGCCAACAAAGTCGAAGCTTTGTGTGGGAAAGGAGCCTAAAAATACATGTTAGTGTCTCCCTAAGAGGACAAAAGCAAGGAGAATATAAGTACCACTCTTGTAGTCAAAGAGTTCTACATGATGAGCTACAATGTTATCGGGTAAGGAGAAGAATAGAACTTCTCGATGAGATAAGGACTGTCACCAGTTGGACAAGATTACGACCAAGGATGAGTGTCCTCGGAGAAAGATGAACAATTTGATGGATCAACGAGAAAGAAATCATAGTTCTCTCCAAGATAGATGTACGTTCTGGTCATCATTAAATTCGGGAGAAACTGAGAATGTCCTCAAAATAGTTTTTCGGACGCGCTGTGGGCATTAAGGGTATCTCGTAATGCCGTTCGGAATGACAATTACACCTGTCGTATTCATGAACCGCATGAATCAAATCTTTCGTCCCTATCTAGATAGATTTGTTATTGTCTTTATCAATGACATTCTGATCTATTCTCGAATATGTGGAGAAACATGTTGGACATCTCGATCAAATATTCTAGACCTTAAAGGAGAAGGAGTGAATGCCTAAGTATCAGAGTACAAATTCTCGTTTAAGGAGGTTTAGTTTTGAGTCATGAGAATTCAAATAAAAGGATTGCTGTGAGTCCATCAAAAGTTGAAGCAGTTTTGCAATAGGAAGGACTGGAAACCATGACACCCTAATAACTTACAAGGTTAGCTGGTTTCTATCGAAGCAGCGTTGATGAGCTCTCCAAGATAGTATAATCTCTTATGTAAATTACAAGAAGAGAATCAAACTTCTACGGACTAACACAGGTGAAGAAAGTTTTGCAAGGATTGAGGAGATATTCAGATGCTCACTAGTTTTGGTTCTACCTAATCTCGGGGAACCGTTTGAAATACTTTGTGATACTTTACATTAAGGTCTAGGATGTGTGCTCATGTAAAGTTAGGAAGTTGTGACTTACGCCTCACGATAGTCAATGGTGCATGATGAGAATTACCCAACTCATGACTTGGGGTTGGCTGCACTTGTATCTGCTCTGAGAATATAGAGACACTTGCTACGATCAACACCTTTAGCAATCACGAGGACCTGGAGTATCCATTCGATGAAAAGGGAACTGAACATAAAACAAAGAAGGTGACTAGAAACTTTGAAGAAGTATGACTCTTAGCTTCAGTGTCATCTTGGAAAAGCAAAGGTCATAGCAGATGCTTTGAACCGGAAGCTACTTAATACCTTCGTTATAGTAGTCAAGGAGAAGGAATTAATGGAGTAATTCAAGGATGAGTGGTTGTCATTAGAAATGACGCCGACTGTGGTATGTTTGGGTATAGTTATTATTCTGGATGATCTATTGGGAGAAATTCAAGAGAAGCAAAAGAGTGACCAAGATGCATCAAGACCTAAAACAGAAGTATTGATGGTAAGAAATGAAGAGAGACGTTACTAAATGTGTGTTGTCTTGTCTGAGTTACCAGCAAACTCACTCCTAAATTCTTCAGACCATATCAAGTTCCACTTTGGATTAGGTCGATAACCTACTAATTGATTTCATCATCCTTTCTTTCTAAATCTTCATGATACCTTCCATATGTCATGATTACGAAAGTGTATCCCCGATCCAGCCATGTCATCAGAATGAACACGGTACAAGTAAGAGAGAGTCTGATCTATGAAATGCTTTTTGTGAAGATCGAGGATAGGGGAGCAAAGCAACGTAGAAACAAGAGGATCACATTGGTAAGGGTGATCTGTATTGACATAACTAGAGACGCGATGTCAGGATTAGAAAATAAGATGAAGAAACAACGTCAATATTTATTCTAAAGAATGAAAATTTCGAGGACAAAATTTCTATTTGAATGGGAGAGTTATAACATCCCAAAAATTTATAATTTTAATATAAATAATTATTTTATAATATTTATGATTTTTGGGAATTTTCTTGGATTTTTCTAAGAACGCTAAATATTTTAATATTATTCTTCATTTTACGTGCAAACTGAGCGGGGTCAGGGAAACAAGATGTTTTCCCCAAGAACCTTGAACTGTGAAAACGTCGATGGGAGATTTTACTAAACCCGAGGCCAGACACGGTTTATGAGATTTCACATTTTTGGAGAAATTCTATCTGACAGAATAATAAATCGCAGTGTAGTTTTATCCGCTGGACAATTAATACTGACTTCTGTCAACCGTAGCAATTGTCCCTTGGATAATAACATGTATTAGAAATTCTATCACCTTATCCTAATGCAAACCACTTCATGTTCAATCAAATCCACTGTAATTCAAATTTGGTGTACTTTAGCTAAAGCTTTTTGAGAAGCTTTGACCACCAAAAGACTAGTATAACCTTGGCTTGTTGGAGAAGGCTCTCCACCCCTTCCTCACTCTCTCATTGCCGCGGCACTCTTGCCCTTGGGAGGCAAAATTTTTGCCTCCCCACTTAACCTAACACACTAAAAAATATCTCCACTTTTCCAAACGTTTTTTCTCTCTCTAACTTCTTCTTCTTCATTTTCTCCTCCTTCTCTCTTCTTCCTCTCTCTCAACCACAAAATTCCAGCCACCATTAGAGGCCATTCTCTTCATTTTTCTCTTCATAAACATCATTTCTATACCCCCCTTAACCTCCTCTATAACTTTTATTTGAAGGTTTTTCTTCAAAAACTAACTTTTCTTCCATTGTCATCCAAGACAAAGCTTCAAGCTTTAAGGTAAAGTTCTCATTTTTCTTCCTTCTTCTCTTCATTTTCGTGTTCTATGGTCTCATTGGAGACCAAAGATCCATCCTTTACTAAGCTTGATGTTGATTCTTTGTGTTGGAGGTTTTAGGATTCTTGGAGACCCCAAAACTGAAATCTTCAAGAGGCAAGTAGGAGCCCATTTTCATGTTCTTCCTTAAGGTAAGAGGGAGATTACTCACTTCAACCATTATTGGTGGTGAAGAGACTTTTGTCTGTTTGTTATGGAGAAATCCATCTTTGTATGCTTACTTTGTTTGGTGATTTTGCATGTTTGTGTATCCTTGATTGAAATTAATGCTTGGATAATGATTTTGAATGCATTGGATGTGTTAAATATGCTTGATCATGTTAGGGTTGTTAAATGAAAAGTTTAGAGTTTCCTACCCTAACATAGTGCCACAGTTTTGACTAGAAATTTAGGTTGTAAATTGATTTTTGTACACAAGTGAAATGAAGCTTATATAATTAAAGGTTGAATGATAATATTGAAATTAATGAATGGAAAGTTTTAAGGGTTTAATACCCAAGAGGGAGACCACGGTTTTGGCTTGGAACCATGAGGGATTGAATTGATTTTGGGTGAACAAAAATTTAAGTGATTTGATATCAAGAGACTAGTACATAAAAAGGAATTAAATTGGAACTTTGAAGACTTAAGGGGCCACAATTTTGACCCAAAATAATAAGAGTTTGGATTAAACTAGTGAGTAATAACACTCATATAATTGGACATTAAAGAATTGATGATCATAATGGAATTGATTATGAAAAATTTAGGTTTTTCTAAACACCTATGGAAGTCACGGTTTTGATAAGAACTTTGAGATGTAAATTTGATTTAGTATTAAATGATTAATACATAAAATGGAAGGAAATTGGAGCCTTGAAGGCCTAGAGAGGCCACGGTTTTAGAGTAAAAAAAATTGGATACAAGTGATGCCTTGGTGCATCTTTAGTAATCAAGGACTTAGAAAAGGGCATAACCCATAATGAGGTGAAAGGAAATTAGTTAATTAGTAACTCTTAAGAGAGTAATGGATTTTAAGGGTTATTTAACCAAAGGAATTTCATAATTGATCAAGACATAAAACATTGGAAAGGTTGAATTCCATAATATGAAATGGTGAAAATTGATAAACCATGAACATATATTGATGTTGGAAATTAGTTCTATGTTGTTGTGGGTCCCTTATGTAGGGCTAAGTACTTGTTGATGTAGTACTTGATGAAATATATGTATTGATAAATGTATTATTGATATGATATGTTGATATTGAGGAATGCTCATGTGCCATTGAGGCAATGCCTATGATAAATGTATCATTGATGAACATACATGATGTACATTGAGTCGTCATGCATATGTGTTGTCCGTTGGACATATTTGGGAAAGGCCATGTTACCTAGGAGTTGAATAACACCTATGTGCGGGTGCGCGTAGACTAGCATAGGGTCATAGTGGTTGGCCCTGGGGGCATCGGGGTGAGGGTTTCTCACAATGGACAGTGGTAGCTCCGCTGAGTCCGTGGGATAAACCGATGCAAACGCACTGACGATCCTGCCTGAGACGCTGTCCTATATCACGATCAACTATTGAGGTGCCATGTATGATTCATTTTACGCAAATATTTTTATGAGATAAGCATACTATTTTAAGGCCGATTGTATACTAGCATTACTCCTTGATCATTCACTTTGAAAATGCTGATGTCTAGCTCCATGGAGTTAGATTTGTGGTACCATAATGCATTATGCATTGTTCATTATTGGTCTCATAAATTGTTGCGCATGAACACTTGTGACTGTAAAAATATTTGTTTTATTTCTGTAATAATTATCTGGGTATTGTGCTTATTGCTTGAGATATTCTTGCGACCTGCCTGTTGTTATTAATTCTTACTATTGCTTATGATTGTACTGTTTTGCCATACATTCTATTGTTACTATTAATGAATATGTGGACTGTGTTGCTATGTGGGCGCTCTACGTCGTATTGTCTTCTTGCTGCTGTAGTGGTAATGAAAGTTAGGTGTCTCACATCTTTATTTCATTACTCTATCTTATGTTGCGTTGAATAAAGACTGTGAAGAGCCCAAGTTGGATTTACTTAGCTTATTGTTGGTAAATCGACCTCTGTTTTATTGTGATGGTGTCTGGACAAGCTCCCCTCATTTGTACGTGGATACAGTTTCATAGAGGCTTGGAAGCTTGGCATCTCTACCGTGACGTGGAGCATGTTACTTGCATTGGGGATGTAACTCTAGTTCAGAGTGGTAATGATCCTGGAGCTGGTACGAACATCTCTTATGTTCCTATACATGTGGAGTTCCCTATACCCATTGGGGAGATGTGGAGTAACCGCCGCCTCTTCCCTAGAGAGGTTTCGGTTATGACACATGTTCGTGCTCTTATCCATTTGGACGTGTCGCAGGGACGAGTATCACCTGTCGGGAATGCTGAAGAAGATCAGGTGCAGGACCATTCCCTACATGTGTTAGACTTCGGGGAAGGTCTAACTTTTATATGGTAGTTATGTTATGTTATATAAAACCTATACTTTATATTGTTGTACGTTAATTTATGTAATGATGATGGATGTGTACTTTGTATTAAGCAAATGCTGTATTTTGTGCTGCGAGTCAATATAATTATATTTCATATCGGGGCTCGTATTTTCCATTTATGCACAAAGAATTTATAATTTATCTTTGAAAATACTGGATCTAAATATTGTGACACGCCTAGATTTAGTGACTGTGCTGTAATGACCATTGTGTTGTGGTTATTAGATCTAGGTGCGTTATATTCTCTAAAATATGACTAACGCTATATCAAATTTATTATCCATGGACATAATTTGCAGTTAACAAAAACTGGTATTTATTGTCCAACCAATAATAAAATTATTCTGCGATTTTTATTTATCAGATAAAAATCTCAAAAAATGTAAAACCTCGTAAATTGTGTATAGCCTCAGGTTTAGTAAGATCCCTTGTCGACGTCTCCACAGTTCAAGGTTCTCAGAGAAAATATCTCATTTTCCCGGCTTCGCTCAGTGTACATGTACAACGAAAAATAATATTAAAATATTCCGCGTTCTCAGAAAAATCTAAAAAAATTCACAAAATTCACAAATATTATAAAATGACTATTTATCATGAAATTATTAATTTTCAGGATGTTACATCTCACATTTTCCAGAGGCTTGGTAATTGATTACATTGCTTTGGTGGTCGATTACCACTTGCATAAAACCAAAAAAATAAGTTTATCATGTAGCAAACCCATTCCAAACTCCCTTTACCAATCTAACTCTCATATCATGGATTCTAAGTGATTTCCAATGCTAAAAATGATATCTAATTATATTAGAATCATCAAACACTAACTTTAACTCACTGAAACATGGATTTCGTGAACCTAAACAACACTTTCTCTACCCATTTTCCAACTATCCACTCAAGTCATCAATGGAGGTTCCTAGGTTCATAAACTACATCCAAGCATAGGTTAGGTCATGAACTAACAAAACTTAGTCATTGGAAGCCATAACCAACAAAGAAAACATCATTTACCTCTTAAACCCATTTTCCTTCATCAAGAAAAACTAAGAAAATAGGATGAAGATGAGTAGGAAAAGACGAATTAAACACCCCTACCTTTTGTGTAGATGAAGATCTTCAAGCTTTGATGTGGTCTTCTTGTTCCCCATTTGATTTTCCTTCCTTTTCTCCTTCTTTTCCCCTTCGTTCTTCTCTCCTTTTTTTCTCTTTTCTTTCTCTATTTCGTTCCCATCTACAATCGTGAAAAGGAAGAGAAAATAGGAAGCAAAAGTCAAACTTTGCCACTTATAGGATGGGAACCAAGTTTAATTGAAACTTTGTATCCTTTAGAAATACTTTAATCTTACTAAAACAAGTTTTCCTAACTTCCTTAGGTATCAAAATAAATCTTAAGATTCATCGAATTACCAAACTCACCATTTCCATAATTTTCCATATCTGCACCAAGTTAATTCGGCATTAAAACACTCACTCAGTATACTCAAAAATACCAAACTAACTCAACTTATCTTAAAACTTTAACTATATCCTCTGTAATACCCTAATACAAATATCTCGATATAACTTATATATATAAAGATATAAAGCATTAATCATGTCACTTATATTCTTACTATCCTTCTAACCCCATATAATTAAATATGGAGTGTAACACCCTCCTTAAAATGTCATATTTATGACAAATTAAAATAAAACCTTACCCAAGTTATAAAATGTTTCTTAACATATAATAATATAAGTTGTAAAAATTTTCTTTTTGTACATTATATCATTAAATAAAATAAATAGAACATGAAATAAAACAAACTATTAAATACACACAATAATTATACATATGATTTTGTCTTTAAAGATAAAAATATTTACATACCACAAACTGTTTAACAAAGCAATAAACTGTTGAACTTAAAACAAACTGTAAACTAGCCCAAGTGCACATCTAGAAGTTCTGATCCTCTGAAGGATCTTCCTCGGGGAGATCATCGGAAGACAGAAGCCCCGGATGTCATGAAGCCCTATGGATAGGAGTCTGTGCTGTCGACACACTACTAAGCTCACTTGGGGCATGGAAACGTCCACCCTAATAGCGCCTAATAGACAAGGGCAACTCTAGATGCACATATACAGTAGTAGAGAACATCGGAACACCCTCATATTCTCTACAAAGGGACAGAGTCACTCATCCCACATAAGCAACATTCTCTCTATCAACTTGAAGACACCAGGCTTTGGAACCTCCATGAAACTCTAGTTTCACGAACCTCAGAAAATTCGGCAAAGCCATAATAACCAAATCAATCCAAATGGTAAGGATGATCTATTAGCTTACCCTCTTCACACTGATTGCTCGAATGTTGTTCCTACTCGTACTGATAATAAGGAGGTTGCTCATCTTCTTATTCTTCATAATCTTTATCGACATAAATAATAATATAGAAATGCATACGAAGAGGTGAGAGAATCTACATCACAATCAGTATGGCAGTATAGAAAATGATAGCAAATATAGATATAACATTCAATATGTCAAATCATATTATCACATCGTACATAATATCTCAGACCAAATATAAATATCACATTATGATACAGATCACATATGCAGATGTACACATACTCATTCCTACTCCATGGAGCTAAATACAAACATCAAAGAGAATGACCTAGTAGATTTGCCTGTAGCTCCGGCTGCCCTGGCCAAATATTACATAGTCTATTTGTTGTGTACAACAAGCATTGTTCTAGACAATCTAACTAGATCGTGATTAAGAATAGTGCTTGTCAAGATCGCTAGTGCATTGCCCGTTACCATGGCCTAGAGGAGCTACCAACTGTCCACATGTGGAATCCTCCGCACACTAATGCCTCCAAGTTCACTCAATGAATAGCACTACGCCTATCGCATCTGCACTACGGTATAATTCATCTCGTCAGCAACTTGCCAATTTCAACCAAATTGACACATTTCTCTATGCATGTGCATGAGCCAAAATACATAAATAACCAAGTTATCATTATTTTTCATAATAGTACGCCACCGCTTGGCAGTACCATTTTCAACATATCCGGGTCCACCACTTTAACCCGACAGCAAACTGCTGCTATTTTCAATCGCGTAGATATTTTATTGCGTTTTCACAATCGCGCCACTTTTTTCCAACATTTTCAAATCGCGTAAATATTTTTCAACTTTTTGTAATCGCGTAGCATTTTTAAATCATTTTCTCAATCACGTAATGTTTTTAAATCGTTTTCTCAATCGCATAGTATTTTTAAATCGTTTTCTCAATCGCGTAGTTTAAAAATCATTATTTTAAATACACGTAAGATATTTCTAATATTTTTCAACTACGTAAAATATTTCTTTACTTTCTAAATTATATTTTGAAACTTTCTCCATTATATATTTATTTTTAGTTTTATTTACAACATTTCCTTTTGAAAATCCTTCGAGTAATATTTTCTATTGTTTCCTTTAAAAATTACCCTTCTTGGACATAACCAATATTTACATCTCGAAACTTGCTAACGCGCTTCAAAACTCAAAGGGTGAGCTATACATTAGTACTTTTCAAATATTTATTTTATTTCTCATCCTTACTTAATTTATCTAATTAAGCTTCTAAAATAAATTCATTCATTTTATTCTCTAAAATCCATTAAATTGAGTTCTCTTTTAAATTAATTACATAGTCCACACTTTTAGAAAATGATTTTGGATCAAAGATATCATAAATGGCATGTTGGCCGAAATTCACTATGTTCTCTATAAATCATCTTTAAATTATTTTCTATTATCCAAGTCCTTGTAAAAATCACTAATGCAATTAAATTAATTAATCCATGATTTAGAAAATAATTGAGAACATCTTGGTTCTCTTTATGATGGTGAAGCCGTGAGCTTCATGTGAATACTCATGCAATTCCTCGACATGTTATTCACATCCTATTGCATACAATAACTATCATGCCTTCATAAACACATATTAGAAACATATATCAAAGCTATAGACATGCTTGCATAAAAAATCATCACAAATAGGAAAAACTTTAAACAATCAAGTGAATGAATCCTTATGGATTATTCACCACAAACACATCCATTTTCTCACCACTAATACTTGGTTGATGAGATTAAATCTCTCTCTTACGTCTAAGGAAGACAAATCTCCTTCTAGCTTGATCCTATGGATTTCATGTAGCTCCAAAGAAAACCCTAGCAAACTTAAACAATTTATAAAGTCATAAACTAAGGTTGAAAAAAAAAACCACGGATCAATCATGGCTTAGGACTTTAAGATTCAATTTTGAAACAAGAAACAAGGATTTTTACCTTGTATAGAAGAAACTTCAAACTTGTTTTCTAAGCATTAAATGGATGATTTTGAAGAAACTCACAACATGAAAGATGTTTAGAATGGTGTTTAGGTTTAAGAAGTGGTGTCGGATAAAATTTTATAAGAGTGGAGCTATGAAAATGGTGTGGAGGCCGTGAGCTCCAAAACAAGGAAGAATGAAGTTTCTTGTGTTCTTGGAAGAGAGAGAAAGGAGAGAATAGCTTTTGTGTGATAGCAAAGATGAAGATGAAGTGAAAATGATCTTCTCCCCTTGTGCTTGCCGTGGAGTGTATAGGATAAAGGAGTCAAAGTTTTTGGCTAGCAATTATGAAGAGCACATGGCTCTTGTCACAAGTTGATCATGCATAGGTCATGTAGATGAATCACCAAGCTTCTAGGCGGTGCTTGAAGACTCCATAACCATGGGCTTAAAGAGAAGCTAACAAAGTTTTTGATTTCCTTTGATTCCTAACTAATTTAAGCCAACGTAGTTAGATTACTTAGTTACATTACCAACCATCTAGTTACCTAAATATGAGTAACCACCTTCTTGATCATACTAGAACATTCTTGTAACTAAGGCTCTAATGAGTAGCAAACTAAGTTTGTTCCATTTAGTTACTACTTAGGCTTTCTAGATTAACTTAGTTAAGTTTAAGCTAACTTAGTTAGGTTTTCTAGTTACTAACTAAATAGCCCAACCATTATTGTTGACTACTTCCTATTGACTTAGAAAATTCAAGCCAATATCGTTGACCAATTTCTATTGGTTCACCGAATTGCAAGTCACAGACTTTTTCTCACCACCAATACTTGGTTGATGAGATTAAATCTCTCTCTTATCTCTAAGGAAGACAAATCTTCTTCTAGCTTGATCCTATGGATTTCGTGTAGCTCCAAAGAAAACCCTAGCAAACTTAAACAATTTATAAAGTCATAAACTAAGGTTGAAAAAGAAAAACCATGGATCAATCATGGCTTAGGACTTTAAGAATCAATTTTGAAACAAGAAACAAGGATTTTTACCTTGTATAGAAGAAACTTCAAACTTGTTTTCTAAGCACTAAATGGATGATTTTGAAGAAACTCACATCATGAAAGATGTTTAGAATGGTGTTTAGGTTTAAGAAGTGGTGTTGGATGAGATTTTAGAAGAGTGGAGGTATAAAAATGGTGTGGAGGCCGTGAGCTCCAAACAAGGAAGGATGGAGTTTCTTGTGTTCTTGGAAGAGAGAGAAAGGAGAGAATAGCTTTTGTGTGATAGCAAAGATAAAGATAAAGTGAAAATGATCTCTTCCCCATGTGCTTGCCGTGGAGTGTATAGGATAGAGGAGTCAAAGTTTTTGGCTAGCAATTATGTAGAGCACATGGCTCTTGTCACAAGTTGATCATGCATAGGTCATGTAGATGAATCACCAAGCTTCTAGGTGGTGCTTGAAGACTCCATAACCATGGGCTTAAAGAGAAGCTAACCAAGTTTTTGATTTCCTTTGATTCCTAACTAATTTAAGCCAACGTAGTTAGATTACTTAGTTACATTACCAACCATCTAGTTACCTAAATATGAGTAACCACCTTCTTGATCATACTAGAACATTCTTGTAACTAAGGCTCCAATGAGTAGCTGATAAACACATATTTTATTCATTAAGAAACCCTTATATTTAGTCATTTACACTCTCCATATTCTTAATTGATTGAGTTTGACATGATTTTGTGAGTTTGAGCTCAAATTGGTCCTAATTGAATATTTTCAGTATTATTGAGATTTTACACTGTTTCTGTATTTTTGTCATAACTTGAGTTCCTGATATCTGACAATCATGAATTTTATCTTGTAGGAAAGCTAAGAGGAAGCTCTACAACTTTGATGAAGAGCTCAAAGTCTGATTCAGATGTCTAAGGGACCTAAGTTTACATGGAAATCAGAATACGGGTTCTGTCAGTAGAATCCGAACAGTGTGCACTCAAAAAAATCATATCTCAAGATGTAATAATGGAGATGGGCTGAACTTTGGACAGTGGATAGTCAAGATCCAAATAAACAACTTTCATGAAGAACACATTTTGAGAAAAAGAAGTCTAGTAGGTCATTTTGAGCTTGCAAGTCGGAACAGAGGTGCTGAAGTTGGGTTTGAGCAACCTACGGTATTTGGGACATATCTTGGGCTTAAGGAAGCCAAATTGGACGAACCAGCTATCCATTTTATAGCCAAGACAAGGATCTACAACTTTTATGAAGAACACTTTTCGTGGTTCTGAAGTATAGTGGGTCGTTTTTGGCTTCCAAGTCAGACACAAAATTTTCGTCCTCAACCATTCACTCATCCATCCACTAATCCACTCATCCACTCACCCACTCATCCACTAACTCACCCACTCATCCACTCATACACTAATCCAACCACTTAACCACTCCACCCACTCATCCACTAATCCATCCACTCACCCACTAATCCATCCACTCACCCATTCATGTCCATAATTTCCCACTCACCAAAAGTCCTTTGGCATTTTTCACTAATTCAACCACTCAACCATTCCACTCACTCATCCACTAAACCAATCCACTAAACCAACCCACTAATCCATCCACTAAAACACTCCACTCACTCATCCACTCATCCACCCACTTCCCTTTGTCATTTTGTTACCTTAGACTTCTATAAAAGGCACCATTTATCATGAACAACAGGGAACTCTCCTTCATTTTCTCTCAGTTTTTCTTGTGATTTCTTTCTAGCTATGTGTAACTAAACCTCCCTTGGTTAAGGGGGTGATGAAACCGCTAGTATTAATGTTGTAAACTTTGCATATTTGATTATTTCAACACAGTTATGTTTTTATTCATATATTTCTGAATCTATTGTTGGTATGAAGGTTTTTGTACTTGTTTCTACTTTCAAAGTAGTAGATCTAGGTTTATTATTATGCGGTTGCGGTAGTAGATCTAGTGGGATGTATGATGTTCATGTGGGTATAATTATCTTTGTGCTATTTGCCAGTTATAAAGGTGGTAGATCTGGGTTTATTATGTAGCGATTGCATGTATTAGATCTAGAGAAATATATGTTCTAAGTAATTTAATCTCGGTGTGTGATTAGACCTTAGTGTAATTGGTTTTCTAAATCTTAATGCAATTGTTGGATAGTTGTAAGAGCGGTTGCTTTATGACTAATCGGTGATTAGGAGTTGATTTGAGCGGTTGCTAAATTGGCCAACACGTAAGGAAAAAGAGATTTACTCTCACAATTGCATAAAAACATAATTGAGCATGTTGGAATAAAAAGGATATGTGGATTTACATTATCATATAAATCTAGTGGTGGATTCAATCTCTTAACCAATTTTCTTATATTGTTGATTTCAGTTTGTTTATTGTTATCTTTGAAGCTATTCATTGTTCATCAAAACTCCAAAACCCCCCTTTTACTGTTTATTGTTAATTAGAGTCTAAATTGGAAATTGTTTAATAGTGTTAATTGAATTGGTTCTCTGTGGATCGACCCTTACTAACTACAACTAGTTGTAAGGTTTTTATTTTCTGGTGGGCATGACAACTGATTTTTATCTTAATTTTAATCACTACATCCGCACGCATCGAATTTTGGCGCCGTTCTTGGGAACCAATTTTTTCAATTACACTATTAATTTATTTCCTATTTTTATTCTGTTTTTATTTTATTTTATTTTATTTTATTTTTAATCTTTCTTTCGAGTGTTTTGTAGGTGTTGATGTCCTTTGAAGGAGTAGACGAAGGATTGCTAAATTTGAGGAACTATATTGATCAACTCACTTCATATCCTCAATTTCCCTTCCATCCAGGCTAACTTCCAACTCACACTGTGACATTGAAGCCGCCCGTTACATTGATCTATCAAGTTCGGAGACATTTGAGCCATCCGAAATATCCTGAAGAAGTGACAATGGCGAGAAAACACTTTAAGGGCATTGGGTGCTCCAGATCTAGATCAACACCTCTTTGCATAGACATTCTTGAAAATGAAGAGGCATTTGAATTGAAATCCGGTTTAATCCATCTCTTGCCATCTTTCAATGGATTACCCGGAGAGGACCCCAACAAGCACTTGAAGGAAATCCATGTGGTATGTTCTAGCATGAAACCTGCAGAATTCATGTAGAGCAAGTCAAGTTGAGAGCTTTTCCATTCTCATTGAAAGACTCGGCTAAGGAGTGGCTTTACTACTTGCCACCCGGATCCATCCAATCATGGCGGGACATGGCCCGAACTTTCCTAGACAGATACTTCCCACCTCAAAAGCTGCAACAATCGAGAAAAGAAATCTGTGGTATTCAACAAAGGCATGGGGAATCACTCCATGACTCTTGGGAGAGATTTAAGAAGCTATGTTTCAGCTGCCCTCATCATCAAATAAGTGAGCACTTTTAATTCAAGTATTTCTATGAAGGCTTACAAGTGATGGATCACAACATGATTGATCTTTGCTAGCGGAGGAGCATTGATTGATAAAACTCCTCAAGAAGCTAGAGACTTGATCTCAAGAATGGCTGCCAATACTCAACAATTCTACTCTAGAAATGACACCGGAGTAAGAGCGGTGAAAGAAGTAGAGATAACCAAGATATCTGCTGACAAATGACTCAATTGACTCTGCTATGGTTCGGCGAGTTAATGGATTCGGGTAAAGCACCGAGCTCATGCTTGTGGGATCTGTTGTTCATCCTGGACATCCCACCGATATGTGTCCTACTCTCCAAGAAGACACAAATGAGGAGGTAAGAGCAAGTAGGGGATATCTTTGGACTTTCAAAAAATTACAACCCCTACTCAAACACATATAATCCGGGTTGGAGGGATCATCCAAATTTCAGCTATGCAAAGCAACCTCAAAATCAACCTCCAAACTTATGGACCTCCAGATTCCAACAAAGGCAAGTACCTTTCCCTCGAGACAAGAAGCAAGTTCAAGCTCCTAAGCAATCTGAGCCTTCATTAGAGGAGCTAGTAAAACAAATGGCCACTAATAATTTGCAGTTCCAACAAGAAACAAATGCAACTATACAAAGTTTCAAACAAGAAACAAGGACTGCAATCAATAACTTGCAGAATCAGATAGAGGCAGTTGTCCAGAATTCAACAAGTTTCAAAGCCAAGCTTCAGGGAAACTACCCTCACAAATGAAGTGAATCCGAGGAAAAATGCTAGTGCTGTCACATTGAGAAGCGGAAAGACGATGGATGAGCCTATCTCTCTTCCACCAATCATTCAAGAGAAGGATGAACCACCCAAAGAAGCAAATGATAAGGGGCAAACTTCCAAAACCCCTAAGGTAAGTATTTCTAAACCCCTTCCTAAATATGTCACTAAAGCTCCTTTTCCTAGTAGGTTGGTTAAAACCAAGAAAGAAGAAGCAGAAAAAGAAATACTTGAGACTTTTAGGAAGGTAGAGGTTAATATCCCTTTGTTAGATGCCATTAAGCAGGTACCTAGATATGCAAATTTTCTGAAAGAATTATGCACTAACAAGAGGAAGTTAAAAGGAAATGAAAAGGTCCAAGTGGGAGAAAATGTTTCAGCTGTAATTAAAAAGAAACTCCCAACCAAATGTAAGGACCCTGGCACATTTACCATTCCATGCACTATAGGTAACACAAGGTTTGAAAGGGCAATGCTTGATTTAGGTGCATCTATAAATGTCATGCCATATTCTATTTATGCATCTTTATACTTGGGTCCTTTGGAACCTACTAGTGTTGTTATTCAATTGGATGATAGATCTAATGCATACCCTAAGGGTGTGGTTGAAGATGTTTTGGTACAGGTGAATGAATTAGTGTTTCTATGGAGACTTCTATGTTTTGGACATAGAAGAGGATGAGTCTCCCAAATCTGCTCTTATCTTGCTAGGAAGACCATTTTTGAAGACCGCACGGACAAAAATTGATGTGCACTCAGGAATTCTAACAATGGAATTTGATGGGGAATTAATTAGATTCAATATTTTTGAAGCTATGAGATACCCAAGTGATGTGCACTCGCTTGTTTAATTGATTCTTTTGATCCTTTTGATTCTTTAATTTCTGACTTTTGATACCGACCATTTTGATGCTCTTGATACAATTCTAACTCATAGCTTAGATGTACGGGAGGAAAAGAAGAAGAGTGAAGAAGAGCCATGGAGTGAAGACATTGATGAAATTGTTCTTTGCCTTACAAGAGCTCTCTTCCACTCCAAAAGAGCATAAGGTAACTTTTGTTGATTTACTGTTACTACCGATATACCTCAACCTTTGTTGTGCGCAGGCACTGAATTGAACCGAAAGCACTACACGATCATCTTAAATACATCTTCTTGGGGGAGAAGGACACCCTTCCAAGTAATAATTGCAAAGTCACTCACCCAAGAGCAAGAAGAGAAAGCTGTAGTAGGCTGTTTTGCAGAACATAAGACACCATTGGTTGGTCAATAGCCGATATCAAGGGTATTAGTCCCTCCGTTTGTATGCACGGGATATTAATGGAGGAGGATACTAAACTCCGTGAGAGACCCTCGGCGGAGATTGAATCCTCCCATGATGGAGGTTGTGAAAAAGGAGATATGAAGCTCCTAAGTGTGGGGGTCATCTACCCCATTTCGACGACAAGTGGGTAAGCCCGGTCCGGGTAGTACCAAAGAAATCTGGAATTACTTGTGGTAAGAAATGCTGAAAATGAGCTTATTCCCACTAGGTTACGAGACGGGGTGGCGTGTTTGTATTGATTACGGGAAGTTGAATGCCGCCACGAGAAAAGACCACTTTCCTTTACCTTTCATTGATCAAATGTTAGAAAGATTAGTGGTCATTCTTATTATTATTTTCTGGATGGTTTTTCAGTTACAATCAGATTGCCATAGCTCAGAAGACCAAGACAAGACTACATTCACTTATCCATTTGGTACCTTTGCATATAGGCGAATGCCTTTTGGACTCTCGCAATGCACCGGGAACTTTTCAAAGATGCATGATGAGTATATTTTCGATTACATTGAAAACATCATTGAGGTTTTTATGGATGACTTTAGTGTTTTTGGAAATGATTTTGAAAATTGTTTGGAACATTTAACTTTGGTGCTTAAAAGATGCATTGACACAACCTGGTATCTTGAATTGGGAAAAATGTCATTTCATGGTGAATGAAGGTATTGTGTTAGGTCATGTAATTTCGTTAGGGGAATTGAAGTAGATAAAGCTAAGGTAGAACTCATGCATTCTTTGCCACCACCCACTAGTGTGCGGGAGATTCGTTCTTTTATTGGTCATGCAGGTTTCTACCTAGGAGATTCATTAAAGACTTTTCTAAAGTCTCATTGCCCCTTTGCAGACTTCTTCAAAAGATGTTAATTTTAACTTTGATGAGAAATGTATGGAAGCTTTCAATAAACTCAAGAAGTTGTTAAGCTGTTGCACCTATCATCGGGCCACCCAACCGGGAGTTACCTTTTGAACTAATGTGTGATGCCAGTGACTTTGCTAAAGTAGGAGCTGTCTTGGGACAACGAGTTGATAGAGTTCCTTATGCCATTTACTATGCATCAAGGACTCTAAATGATGCTCAACTTAATTACTCAACCACAGAAAAGGAACTTCTAGCTGTTGTATTTGCTTTAGAAAACTTTAGATCATATCTAATTGGTTCTAAAGTGATTGTGTTTTCAGATCATGCAGCCTTGAAGTATCTTCTAACAAAGAAAGAAGCAAAGCCTAGATTGCTCGATGGATTTTATTGCTCCAGGAATTTGACTTGGAGATTAAAGACAAGAAAGGGAGCGAAAACTTGGTGGCCGATCACTTGAGTAGATTGGTAACTGAAGAGGAAGAAATGCCTATCATGGAGACTTTTCCGGATGAATATTTGATGGTTGTCAACACCATAATCCCTTGGTATGCTGACATTGTTAACTACCTGGTTACTAAGGACTTTCCGGAGGGTTTGAACAAGGCCCAAAGAGATAAATTAAGGAGTGACTGTAAATACTATATCCGGGATGACCGTACTTATAGAAGCATTGTGCAGATCAAGTCATTAGGAGGTGCATTCCTGATTCTGAGACACACTCCATCCTCTCCTTTTGCCACACCTATGCATATGGAGGACACTTTGGCAGTAAAAGGACAGCCAATAAAGTGCTTGACAGTGGTTTCTATTGGCCTTCAATTTTCAAAGACGCTTACAACTTCTATAAGTCTTGTGACCGCTGTCAGAGAACAGGTAATATTGGTCCTCGTAATCAAATGCCTCAGACTCCGATCATTTTTGTGGAACTCTTTGATGTGTGGGGTATTGATTTCATGGGACCATTCCCTCCTTCATTTGGTTTCACATACATTCTTTTATCCGTTGATTATGTGTCTAAATGGGTGGAAGCAAAAGCCACTCGATCCGATGATTCTAAAGCTGTTGCGAGATTTTGTTAAGTCACATATTTTCTCCAGGTTCGGGACCCCAAGGGCTATCATCGGTGACCAAGGGACCCATTTCGCAACAAAACCTTTGATGCTCTATTGAAGAGATATGGAGTAATGCACAGAATTTCCATTCCTTACCATCCACAGACAAATGGGCAACCGAAGTGTCCAACGGGAGATTAAGTCAATCCTTGAAAAGACAAGGTGAATCCCTCAAGAAAGGATTGGAGCACTCGACTTGAAGATGCTTTATGGGCTTATAGGACTGCCTATAAGACTCCCATCGGCATGTCACCATTTCGGTTGGTGTATGGAAAGCCCTGTCATTTGCCCGTTGAGTTGCAACATCGATCTTCTTGGGCCATTAAACAAGTTAATATGGAATTGGAAGGTCTTTGGAAAGCAAAGGAAGTTCGAAGCACTGAGGAATTGGAAGAACTAAAAAATGAGGCCTTTGAGAATGCCCTGATTTATAAGACTAAAGCTAAGGCATTCCACGACCAATTAATTTCCAGAAAGAAATTTCACAGAGGACAAAAAGTCCTGCTATTCCAATCAAGACTCAAATTATTTCCAGGTAAACTGCATTCTAAGTGGATTGGGCCGTTTATGGTAACTAATGTTTTTCCTTTTGGTGCAGTTGAGATCAGGAGTGAAATTTCTGGCAAAGTATTTAAGGTCAATGGTCATCGTCTCAAACCATATCATGAACTTCCTAACAGTGCAAAGTGGAAGTGATGACCCTCATCCTTCCACAATATGAGGAGCATTGAAAGTATCATCATGTCGGGCTGAGGACAATAAACTAAGCGCTCATTGGGAGGCAACCCAACCAGATTTGCTCTCTTTATCCCTTTTTATTTTGTGTTTTCATTAGTTTCTTAGATTATGTTTTTATCTGTTTGTTGGTTGTAAGCATTTGAATCTCTAAAAAAAAAAAAAAAAAATTTTGTGTGCCCGACAATAAGGTAGGTAGTGCCATTAAATTTTGTCACTCGGAAGCATGTGAAGGTCACTTTTCTTCGGCGACAACAAGCTGCGAAAATCTTACAAGATGGATTTTATTGGCCTACTTTATTCAAGGTCTGTTACACCTTTTGCAAAAGTTGCGGAAATTGGTCAAAAAGGTTCGCTTTGAGATTATCATCTGCACCTACTCCTTGAAAAATTGAGATCTAGGTGGCGCGGTTCTTTTCTTTGTCAAACACGTGTATCCTCTCGGGGCCGTAGATATTGAGGATCCTAGGAATGGTAATGCGCTTAAAGTTAATGGACAAAGACTTAACCATTCCTGGAAAACCAAGTTCTTAAGTTTTTTTTTTTTTTTTGTGTTGCGGTTAAGTGGCGGATACGGTACTCCGTGACTCTCAAGTCGGTTTATTTTTCGTTTCCCAAAATAATCGAATCCTTCTTCTCCTTCAAAATGGATGTCATTCTTTCAAACCTGAGAAAACATTTTCCTTCTCTTCCTCAAAATGCTCTGAGAAAAATCTACAAAGTTCGATGTGAAAGATTGAGACTGTTAATGAACAAAGGTATGCCAGAAGATGTACGTTGGATAATTGAAGCGAAGGTTCGATTAGCAGGTGAGTCCTCAATTTCATTTGACTCATATATGCCCGGTCTTGGAAGAAGTTCATATTCTAAAAGGAGAAGAGCAAAAAGGTTACAAGTCTATCACAAATGTGGACGATGGAACTGTAACAAGTGATGTCATACTTTGGGGATGGTTTCCGCAAATAGAGAAGATAAAATTTTCTTCATTAAGAATGGACTGAGTAAGGAGTCATTAGATGATATCTTATCGACTCTTGAGACGCATTCTTGTGGATTGGTGCATCGTGAAATTCTTAAATTGTGGAATCTCTTCAAGGATGAAGAAAAACGCTACAGTCTTGGGAATCTGACTCTAAAAGACCCTGTTTGCCAATTTTTAAGAAAATTGGATGGGAAGCTTATCCTCGACTCATAGAAGACGTTTAAGCCGTTACTGGACGTTAAACCAGAGGCGGATGTGAGCCACATCCACAAACAATCTGTACATATCATCTTCTTCTTCTTCTTCATGTCATCTCTCAAAAAAAAAAAAAAACAAAACAAAAAAAAAATTATGTATACGTCTTAGGGTTGGCTTTGGTAACACACACCGTGAATGGGGAAATGCATGCATCCTGATCCAGCCTTCTTAATTGAAAAACAAAGAAGGTAGATTGTATCCCACATGTGAGGCAGCCAGGCGTATTATGACCACTTGTCCCTTTTGGGAGCCCTATGTTGCACTGGTCTTGAATGGGTCGAATACTGGTCAACAATGCTTTGGTATAAAGCCAAAAGAGCAGACTACCTCCATCCCAATCTTAAGTAAGTATACACTCATCTTTCATCAAGTTTTTCTAACAATTTCAAAAAAAAAAAAGAGAGGACGTGATGTCTACTGCACTCATGACGTCAGTATAAAGATACGCCATGGACACTGTACATACAGGTATGTCATCATTTTCTATTTCTTTTATCTTTGTATCATTTTGTTGTATTTTGATTTTTGTGCAGACGATCCTTTGAGCAGGGTCCTTCAGGGGTTTCTAGACTTCTTTACCTTGATGGTTTTCTTGAAGTCAAACAAAAAAAAATAAAAAATAAAAAAAAAATAAAAAGTTTTTTTGTGTTGTTTGGAAAGTATGATATGATTGTCATGTACTTATTAAATCAATTAGTGATGGCAGAGTAAGGAGTAATTTTACTCTTGAGACGCATCTTAATTGGTGGCAGAGTAAGGAGTTTTTTAGGTAGTAACTAATTAGTACTAAAGTTTTATTGTTTGATTTCTTTTCAGGGTCTGATGCGGTACTGACAGTGTGTTTCTTTTCTGCTTGGCGTTGATTCACTTCTTATCAGGTTGTGTTGCTCTTTTCTATATCTCTCTTTCACATTGAAGGCAATGTTATATTAAGCGTGGGGGAGAGATTTCAGCATGTTCTTTTTGTAAAAAAAAAAATCAAAAAAAAAAAAGAAAAGAAAAAAAAGGGGGTTCATTGCATGATTGAATAACTTTTCTCCCTTCTTGAACTGATATGCTTGGTGATGGATGATTAAATTGATGAATTGAGTTTGATGGATGCATACCTTGTGAGATTTTGAGCCTAATGGATGGATTCAACATTTATGCCATTCTCTTCTTTCTTGTGTGATTTTCACTCATGTTAATGACCACTCTAGAACTTGCTTTGATTCTTTTTAAAGCTACATTTTACTTGCATGCATGAACATGATTGAGGCCCTCTTTCTTAATTAGCTAGTTTAACCAAATAGCCAACCTTGTTTTCAATATGATATCAAGCACTCTTTTGACTTCTTGAAAATTCTCTGATTCCTGCCAACCTTGTATATTTTCCTTTGCTTAACCCCTTTGAGCTTATTTGACCATTCCTTATTTCTAGCTCATTATGTACCTTAAATGAAAAATCGTGTTCTTATTTTACCTTAGGGAATAAAAGAACATTAGCTTTGTTAATGGATGAGTTTTTGAACAAGTGTGGGGGTGTGTATACAAAATGGTTGTTGAAAAAGGAAAGAGTGCCTTAAAAAAAAAAGAAAAAAGAAAAGGATTGGGAAATGAATATGTAAAGGGATATACATTAGAGTTGGGATGAACTTTTATGCTTGTTATTTGAACTCAGCTCTCATTTGCTTTTATTCTCTTTGGTATTTATCCTCTTATATCCATTTTATCCTCTTCTGTTACCTTAACCTCACTACAACCTTGAATAAAGTCCTCATGATTTGTGTATGCATGTGTTTTGAGTAGTGGAGAAGTAAAAGATAAGCAAGCTTATGGTAGTGTAATTTTCATGGGTTGAATTGAGTGAAATACCTACCTTTTAAACACTTGAGAGATTGAGAAGGAATCTTGTGAAGATCTATCATTCTCGATTCATGTTGAAGATACCTTACTTGTTGGTTTGAGATGTGGAGAATTGTTAACTCATGAATGTTTTGATCCCTTGAACCTTTGGTTGTTCTTCTTGATTGTAAAATTTTGGACTCTTGAATGTCGTTGGAATTTAAAATTTTGTTAATCTCTTATGTCCTTGTTTTGGTCTTGAGTTTTGCCCAGGAGTGCAAAAAGCTAAGTGTGGGGGAATTTGATAAACACATATTTTATTCATTAAGAAACCCTTATATTTAGTCATTTACACTCTCCATATTCTTAATTGATTGAGTTTGACATGATTTTGTGAGTTTGAGCTCAAATTGGTCCTAATTGAATATTTTCAGCATTATTGAGATTTTACACTGTTTCTGTATTTTGGTCATAACTTGAGTTCCTGATATCTGACAATCATGAATTTTATCTTGTAGGAAAGCTAAGATGAAGCTCTACAACTTTGATGAAGAGCTCGAAGTCTGATTCAGATGTCTAAGGGACCTAAGTTTACATGGAAGTCAGAATACGGGTTCTGTCAGTAGAATCCGAACAGTGTGCACTCAAAAAAATCATATCTCAAGATGTAATAATGAAGATGGGCTGAAATTTGGACAGTGGATAATCAAGATCCAAATAAACAACTTTCATGAAGAACACATTTTGAGAAAAAGAAGTCTAGTAGGTCATTTTGAGCTTGCAAGTCGGAACAGAGGTGCTGAAGTTGGGTTTGAGCAACCTACGGTATTTGGGATATATCTTAGGCTTAAGGAAGCCAAATTGGACGAACCAGCTATCCATTTTATAGCCAAGACAAGGATCTACAACTTTCATGAAGAACACTTTTCGTGGTTCTGAAGTATAGTGGGTCGTTTTTGGCTTCCAAGTCAGACACGAAATTTTCGTCCTCAACCATCCACTCATCCATCCACTAATCCACTCATCCACTCACCCACTCATCCACTAACTCACCCACTCATCCACTCATACACTAATCCAACCACTTAACCACTCCACCCACTCATCCACTAATCCATCCACTCACCCATTCATGTCCATAATTTCCCACTCACCAAAAGTCCTTTGGCATTTTTCACTAATTCAACCACTCAACCATTCCACTCACTCATCCACTAAACCAATCCACTAAACCAACCCACTAATCCATCCACTAAAACACTCCACTCACTCATCCACTCATCCACCCACTTCCCTTTGTCATTTTGTTACCTTAGACTTCTATAAAAGGCACCATTTATCATGAACAACAGGAACTCTCCATCATTTTCTCTCGGCTTTTTCTTGTGATTTCTTTCTAGCTATGTGTAACTAAACCTCCCTTGGTTAAGGGGGTGATGAAACCGCTAGTATTAATGTTGTAAACTTTGCATATTTGATTATTTCAACACAGTTATGTTTTTATTCATATATTTCTGAATCTATTGTTGGTATGAAGGTTTTTGTACTTGTTTCTACTTTCAAAGTAGTAGATCTAGGTTTATTATGCGCGGTTGCGGTAGTAGATCTAGTGGGATGTATGATGTTCATGTGGGTATAATTATCTTTGTGCTATTTGCCAGTTATAAAGGTGATAGATCTGGGTTTATTATGCGCGGTTGCGGTATTAGATCTAGAGAAATATATGTTCTAAGTAATTTAATCTCGGTGTGTGATTAGACCTTAGTGTAATTGGTTTTCTAAATCTTAATGCAATTGTTGGATAGTTGTAAGAGCGGTTGCTTTATGACTAATCAGTGATTAGGAGTTGATTTGAGCGGTTGCTAAATTGGCCAACACATAAGGAAAACAGAGATTTACTCTCACAATTGCATAAAAACATAATTGAGCATGTTGGAATAAAAAGGATATGTGGATTTACATTATCATATAAATCTAGTGGTGGATTTAATCTCTTAACCAATTTTCTTATATTGTTGATTTCAGTTTGTTTATTGTTATCTTTGAAGTTGTTCATTGTTCATCAAAACTCCAAAACCCCCCTTTTACTGTTTATTGTTAATCAGAGTCTAAATTGGAAATTGTTTAATAGTGTTAATTGAATTGGTTCTCTGTGGATCGACCCTTACTAACTACAACTAGTTGTAAGGTTTTTATTTTCTGGTGGGCCTGACAACTGATTTTTATCTTAATTTTAATCACTACATCCGCACGCATCAGTAGCAAACTAAGTTTGTTCCATTTAGTTACTACTTAGGCTTTCTAGATTAACTTAGTTAAGTTTAAGCTAACTTAGTTAGGTTTTCTAGTTACTAACTAAATAGCCCAACCATTATTGTTGACTACTTCCTATTGACTTAGAAAATTCAAGCCAATATCGTTGACCAATTTCTATTGGTTCACCGAATTGCAAGTCACAGACTTTTTCTCACCACCAATACTTGGTTGATGAGATTAAATCTCCCTCTTATCTCTAAGGAAGACAAATCTTCTTCTAGCTTGATCCTATGGATTTCGTGTAGCTCCAAAGAAAACCCTAGCAAACTTAAACAATTTATAAAGTCATAAACTAAGGTTGAAAAAGAAAAACCATGGATCAATCATGGCTTAGGACTTTAAGAATCAATTTTGAAACAAGAAAGAAGGATTTTTACCTTGTATAGAAGAAACTTCAAACTTGTTTTCTAAGCACTAAATGGATGATTTTGAAGAAACTCACATCATGAAAGATGTTTAGAATGGTGTTTAGGTTTAAGAAGTGGTGTTGGATGAAATTTTAGAAGAGTGGAGGTATAAAAATGGTGTGGAGGCCGTGAGCTCCAAACAAGGAAGGATGGAGTTTCTTGTGTTCTTGGAAGAGAGAGAAAGGAGAGAATAGCTTTTGTGTGATAGCAAAGATAAAGATAAAGTGAAAATGATCTCTTCCCCTTGTGCTTGCCGTGGAGTGTATAGGATAGAGGAGTCAAAGTTTTTGGCTAGCAATTATGTAGAGCACATGGCTCTTGTCACAAGTTGATCACGCGTAGGTCATGTAGATGAATCACCAAGCTTCTAGGTGGTGCTTGAAGACTCCATAACCATGGGCTTAAAGAGAAGCTAACCAAGTTTTTGATTTCCTTTGATTCCTAACTAATTTAAGCCAACGTAGTTAGATTACTTAGTTACATTACCAACCATCTAGTTACCTAAATATGAGTAACCACCTTCTTGATCATACTAGAACATTCTTGTAACTAAGGCTCTAATGAGTAGCAAACTAAGTTTGTTCCATTTAGTTACTACTTAGGCTTTCTAGATTAACTTAGTTAAGTTTAAGCTAACTTAGTTAGGTTTTCTAGTTACTAACTAAATAGCCCAACCATTATTGTTGACTACTTCCTATTGCCTTAGAAAATCCAAGCCAATATCGTTGACCAATTTCTATTGGTTCACCGAATTGCAAGTCACAAACTTTTTCTCCCACCAATACTTGGTTGATGAGATTAAATCTCCCTCTTATCTCTAAGGAAGACAAATCTTCTTCTAGTTTGATCCTATGGATTTCGTGTAGCTCCAAAGAAAACCCTAGCAAACTTAAACAATTTATAAAGTCATAAACTAAGGTTGAAAAAGAAAAACCATGGATCAATCATAGCTTAGGACTTTAAGAATCAATTTTGAAACAAGAAACAAGGATTTTTACCTTGTATAGAAGAAACTTCAAACTTGTTTTCTAAGCATTAAATGGATGATTTTGAAGAAACTCGCATCATGAAAGATGTTTAGAATGGTGTTTAGGTTTAAGAAGTGGTGTTGGATGAAATTTTAGAAGAGTGGAGGTATAAAAATGGTGTGGAGGCCGTGAGCTCCAAACAAGGAAGGATGGAGTTTCTTGTGTTCTTGGAAGAGAGAGAAAGGAGAGAATAGCTTTTGTGTGATAGCAAAGATAAAGATAAAGTGAAAATGATCTCTTCCCCTTGTGCTTGCCGTGGAGTGTATAGGATAGAGGAGTCAAAGTTTTTGGCTAGCAATTATGTAGAGCACATGGCTCTTGTCACAAGTTGATCACGCGTAGGTCATGTAGATGAATCACCAAGCTTCTAGGTGGTGCTTGAAGACTCCATAACCATGGGCTTAAAGAGAAGCTAACCAAGTTTTTGATTTCCTTTGATTCCTAACTAATTTAAGCCAACGTAGTTAGATTACTTAGTTACATTACCAACCATCTAGTTACCTAAATATGAGTAACCACCTTCTTGATCATACTAGAACATTCTTGTAACTAAGGCTCTAATGAGTAGCAAACTAAGTTTGTTCCATTTAGTTACTACTTAGGCTTTCTAGATTAACTTAGTTAAGTTTAAGCTAACTTAGTTAGGTTTTCTAGTTACTAACTAAATAGCCCAACCATTATTGTTGACTACTTCCTATTGACTTAGAAAATTCAAGCCAATATCGTTGACCAATTTCTATTAGTTCACCGAATTGCAAGTCACAGACTTTTTTGGTTCCTATTGTCCACTAAGTAGAAGCTACTATCTTAAATTCAGTAGATACTGTCCATCGGATAATAAAATAACATAAAAATATAAAATATTTTTATTTCACAGATAAATTCTAAAAATTAAAAGATCGCTACACGTATCACTCGAAATTGGGTTTAGTAAGATCCCTTAGCTCCGAAGAATCAGATAAAGATTTTCCCCGGCCTAAAAATTATTATTTTCTTTACTTGGAGTAAATCACACACAACAATCAAATACAATCATGAAACAGTCAAAATAATTTTACAGCACACATAAATCATAAAATAGTACAATTCAGACATTACTGTAATTTAGCAAATTTTGGGGTGTTATAACTCTCCCCCACTAAAGAAAATTTCGTCCCCGAAATTTATCGAACCTTAGAAAAGATATGGGTAATGCTCCCTCATGTTATCCTCCAGCTCCTAGGTAGCATCTCTTGTTACCTCATTACATATTACCTTTTGCAATACAATCATCTTCCCTCAAAGCTGCTTCACTCTCCTATCCTTAATCTTAACAAGAAACGTCTCATATGACAAATTATCTTTCAGTTGTACTTCATCGAGCTGAATCACATGTGTTGGATCAGGAATATATTTTCTCAATTGAGACACATGGAATACATTATGGAGATTAGAAAGAAAGGGTGGTAAAGCTATTTGGTAGGCTACTGGACCTATCCGAAGAATGATTTGGTAAGGTCCAATGAATTTAGGAGTGAGTTTTTTGGATTTGATAACCCTTCCGACACCAGTCTTAGGTGTTACTCACAGGAACATATGTTTACCTTCCTCAAATTCAAGAGGTCTCATTCGCTTATCTGCATAGCTTTTCTGTCGGCTCTGAGTCTGTAACACCCCAAAATTTATTTATTTTATTATAAATAGTCATTTTATAATATTTGTGAATTTTTCGAAGAACGTGAAATATTTTAATATTATTCTTTGTTTTGCGTGCAAACTGAGCGGAGCCGAGAAAATAAGATATTTTTTTCGAGAACCTTGATCTGTGGAAACGTCAACAAGAGATCTCTTATTAAACCTGAGGCTGGACACGATTTACGAGGTTTTATATCTTTTGAGAATTTTATCTGATAAATAAAAATTGTTGAGTATTTTATTATCCGCTAGACAATTAATACTGACTGCTATCAATTGTAACCATTGTCCATTGGATAATAGCATGTGTTAAAAATTCTATCATCTTATCCTAATGTAATCTACTTTATGTCTAATCAAATCACTTTTATCTCAAAAATAATATATTATAATCAAGATTCTTATGGAAGCTTTGACCCCAAATGACTAGAATGCCCTAAGCTTGTAGGAGAAGCCACTCACCCTCTCTCTCTCTCCTCATTGCCATGACAATTGGTGCCTAAGGGAAGCAAAATTTTGCTTCCCACACTTATTACTCTTCTTCCAAAATTTACACTCATTTTCTACTATCACTTTCTCTCTCTTCATTTTCTCTTCTCGCATTTTCTCTCTTTTTCTTCTTCTTCTTCACCCTCTCCAACGTTGCAGCCCCATTTGGTGACCATCACCATTTTCTTGTTTCACCGTCACCATTTCTACACTCCTCTCTTCATTCCAAAGCTTTTCTTTTTAGTGATCATCTTCTCAATCCATCATCTTCTTCACTTTTTCTCAAGAACAAAACTTGAAGCTTTGAAGGTAAATTTTTGATTCTTCACTTTATCTTCCAATTTTTCATTTCTATGGTCATATTTTTGGCCATGGATCCTTTCTTTTCCAAGTTATTGGTGTTGATTCTTTGAGATGGATTTCTAGGGTTTTTGAAAGGCCAAAACCGAACCACCAAGGAGTAACCAAGGAGGTGATTTTCGTGTTCTTCCTTTAGGTAAGAGAGAGATTTACTCACTTCAACCATTATTGGTGGTGAGAATACTTTTGTGTGGTTATTGATGGAGAAATCCTTAATGGATTGCTCACTTTGTTTGATTGTTTTTCATGTTTGTGTGTTCTTGATTGAGACTACGGTGTTGGTTGTTTTAAATGCTTTGATAATATTGGATTGGATGGATGAAAATTTTAGGGTTTCCTATTATATTAGGGAGGTCATGGTTTTTTACTTAAATTTTAAGGACTTGGATTTAACTTTGTATGAAATGAAGCTTATGTAATTAGGTATTAAAGGATTGATGCATGAAATGGAAAGAAATTGGAATCTTGATGTGTTAGAGAGGCTCGCGACCTCTAAAGAATTTTTTGAGTCCAAGTGGTGCTTTTGTGCATTCTTGGGAATCAAGCAATTTAGATATAAGTAATTTATAATGGGATGGAAGAAATTGATTGAGTAATGGCTCTTGAGAGGCCATGGTTTTAAGGGTTCTTTGACCCAATATTTGTATAATTGATCAAGACTTAAGAAATTAGGAATATTGAATTCATGATATGGAATTGTGATATGTGTTGAACTATATATATGAAATGTTGATATTGAAAATGAATTGTATGATATTGTGAGCCCATGTGTAGGACTAAGTACTTGTTGATGTGTACTTGACTAAATTGTGGCATGAAGTTATTGAGGATTGATTATATGTCATTGTGGTATTTTCCATGAGAAATATAATGTTAAGGAATATGCATGATGTGCATTGTTTTATGAGGAACATACAATTGATGAACATACCTGATGTACATTGAGTCGTCATGTATATGTGAATGTCCATTGGACTTTGTGGGAAAGGCAACGTATGCCTAGGAGATTGAATTACACCTTAGTGTAGGTGCGAGTAGACTAAGCGTAGGTCATGATTGTTGGCCTTGGGGGCGCCGGGGTGCGGGTGTCTCATAATAGATAGTGGTAGCTCCACTGGAGCCATAGGATAGACCGATGCAAACACACGGATGATCTGGACCAAGACGATGTCCTATATCGCGATCATTGTTGAGGTGCCATGTATAAGCCACGTTGCGCAAAATATTACTTTTATGATAAAGCACTTTATTTTAAGGCTAACGAGATACTGGCATGACTCCTTGATCATTCTCTTCGAATGTTGATGTCTAGCTCCATGGAGTAGGATTTTGGTACCATATGCATTATGCATTGTCAGTCTCATATTTCATCTGGCATGAGTATTTACAACTGTTGAATCATCCTTTCTTTGTTGTCGTAATTATTATCTGATTGTTAAATTGTCGACTGTTTGGGATATCAGTGTTGGTTAATCTTTTATTGCTTACTTTTACTATGACTTGTTGTTATTCTACTCTTACTGCATATTTTTTTATTATTGTTGATAAATGTATGTGTTGCGATGTTATGTGGGCGTCCAGCGCTGTTCTGTTTTCTTACTGCCACATTGGTAATGAATGTTGGGTGTCTCACCTCTTTTCTGTACCCCTATATTTCTTTTTATTTATATGTTTTTGAGAAGACGTGCATGAAGAAAAGGAAGCACCTGAGTTTCCTGGTTTCTGGCCCGATTACGATTAGTGCTATTTGAAGATGTTGTCACATCCACGCCGATTTTTGGGTTACGCAAGGATGACCTTTCACGAAGGACCCGATTGTTGGCGCATAAACTTGAGCACGGACTGTTGCATTTACCACGGGGAGTTGACGATGTCTTTAGCTTGGGGTCGCTATGACCCGCCTGTCTTTGATTTTACTGTTTTTGTTCACTTAAAGTTTTACCTACCCGTTATGGATTTATGGGATGACCTTTATTACACCTCACAGGAGGACTCATTTCTTTCCACTGCTTGGGCTTCTACTCGAAATTCGGTCGCTCCAATGATGATCTCATTTGACGAGGAAGATCCTGAGGAGGATCCTGCTACGGTTCCTTCTCGTCAGTCTTAGGGGCTGATACTGTCGGTGGCTATTGATGGCTATCCGTGTATTTTTTTTGGAAAGCCTGATGTCTTACTATTTTGATGGGATGTAAATTTGTAAACATCTTGGGGGTGGGTAAAGCCTTTTACATTTTGTAAATTTCATAATGTAATTAAACAGGCTGATGTAATTATATATATATATAATGTATAGATGTACGTTTTCCTTTCATGTTGATTTTGTTTACTGTAGCTATGTTTTATTCTTCTCTCATAAAAAAAATATACCTATATTTCAATACTCGATTAATACATACTTACGATTGAAAATGTTCATTTATATATTAAAAATGAATCGGGTCTTAATTTATGATTTACTTTATATTTTTTGCATTTTGTTTATTTCGCTTTATTATGGCGTGACGTTTTTTCTTCTCCTAGAAAAAGGGGTGTTACATTGTCTTGGTATCAGAGCCCCAATTTAAGTTTTCTTTTGAGTCTTGTGGTTTTGGATTGTCTTGTTTGTGCTGTGTGATTCTCTGTGTTTGGTATTCTGAAAGGATATATATGACTTTTCCCTGTATTTTGTATAATTTTACTTGAAAAGAGATATAGCTCGTAGAGGAGATATGATCGTAGCGATTGAGGTAATTCAAAAGATGACTGAGGAAATGCTGCAACAGAATCAGCAGACGCTCAACAACAATAGAGAACTGCACAACAGTTAGAAGCTACTGCCAATGCTCAAAACTTGGCCAAATTTCATCGCACTAAGCCTCCACAATTCAAGGGAGAATTTGATCCTGAGAAGGACTATTTGGATCAAGGAGCTAGAGAAAGTCTTTAGAGGCATGAACTGTGTCGATGATAAAAAGGTGACTTATGTTGCATTCATGTTGGTAGAAGACGCAGAAGATTAGTGGACCGGAGAATAGAGATTGTTGGAAACTGAAGGCCGAGCAATTACTTGGGAGGTATTCAAAAAGAAGCTCTTGGGGAAATATTTCCCTGCCAGTGGTAGGCATGCTAAAGAGATGGAGTTTCTTGGTCTATGACAAGGGAACATGACTATAAGTGAGTATACTGCAAAGTTTGAGAGCTTGTCGAGATTCTCAACTTATTTTTAACACCATCCGAACGAGGTGTGGAAATGTCGAAAGTTTGAAAAAGGGTTGAAGCATGATGTGAAGAGAGCTGTTATAACATTGAAGATTAACTAATTTTCGCAGCTTCTTGACACGTGTCATCGGGTAGAAGACCTAGACCAAGCGCGAGACACGAGGAACCGTAACTTTGGACCTTTTCGGTCCTAGAGAGGAGGAAGCAACATTGCAAATCGTTATCAGAAAAAGCCTTACTCGAGACCACTTAGAAATCAGTAACAACGATCACAAGGTGGAAGTCCTAGTGGAAGTCCGGGTAGAACTGGTCAGACTACGACATTTATGCCAAGATGCATGAAGTGCGGGAATGAGCACTACACGAGGGATTGCACAATTAAAGGAATCATTTGCTTTAGATGTGGGAAGGCTGGACATGTTTCTCGTGATTGCAATCAAGTTAAGGCTGAGCCTACAGTCAATGCTGCAAGAACTGCGAAGCCACAGGCAGGAGGTAAGGTTTATACCCTGAGTAGAGCTGAAGCCTCTAAATCTGAAGATCTTATACAAGGAAAAGGTCTCATAGAAGGTAATCTTTTAACTGTACTGTATGACGTTGGGGCAACCCATTCTTTTATTTCCATGACTGTGTGAAAAGACTTGGTTTGCCTATATCTTCTCTGCCTTTTGACTTAACTGTTTCAACCCCTGCTGCTAAACCTGTTGTTACTACCAAAGTCTGTTTAGAGTGTCCTTCGATTGTTGAAGGTCAAATCTTTTCTGTTGATTTGATCTGTTTACCTCTTTCCTAGTTAGACATAATCTTTGGAATGGATTAGTTGTCTTCTAACCATGTCCTATTATATTGTTCTAGTAAAACCATAGTTTTCCCTTTGGATGAGAATTCTAGATTTTTGACGGCCAACCAAGTGAAAGCTTTCTTGAAAGAAGGAGCTCAGGGATACATGTTATTATCTTCTTTAAAAGTCGAGAATGAGGTAGATGTGAACGCCATTCCAGTGGTTAGAGAGTTTCCTGAAGTCTTTCTTGAAGATGTACCTAGTTTACCGCCAGAGCAGAAGATCAAGTTTACCATTGACCTGGTACCTGGAGCTGGTCTTATTTCTATAGCACCTTACAGAATGTCACCAGCAGAGCTGGTTGAACTCAAGAAGCAATTGGAAGAGCTCTTGGGGAAACAATTTGTTAGACCTAGCGTGTCCCCATGGGGAGTGCCAATATTGCTAGTCAAGAAAAAGGATGGTACTTCGCGATTGTGTGTGGATTATCGCCAGTTGAACAAAGTCACAATCAAGAATAAGTATCCACTACCAAGGATAGATGACCTAATGGATCAACTGAGGGGAGCAACAATGTTTTCTAAGATCGATCTACGATCGGGCTACCATCAGATCAGCATAAAAGTGGAAGACATTCCTAAAATAGCTTTTCGTACTCATTATGGACACTATGAGTGCTTGGTGATGCCTTTTGGTGTGACGAATGCACCTGCTATATTCATGGATTATATGAATAGAATTTTTTGTCCTTACTTGGACAGGTTTGTTGTTGTCTTCATCGACGATATCCTGATCTACTCTCAAAATCAGGAGGATCATGTTGTACACCTCAGCATAGTTCTTCAGATACTGAAGGAGAAAAAGTTATATGCCAAGCTATCCAAGTGTGCATTCTGGCTAGACGAGGTTAAGTTTTTAGGCCATGTGATCTCGAAGGAATGAATTTCTGTAGACCCGTCAAAAGTGGAAGTTGTTCTGTAATAGGAAAGGCTGAAAATAGTGACAGATATTCGGAGCTTTATCGCATTAGCTGGATATTATCGGAGATTCATTGAAGGATTCTCTAAAATAGCTAGACCTTTCACTCAACCCACAAGAAAGAATCAAGCATTTGAGTGGACGGATGCTTGCGAAGAAAGTTTTCAAGAGATGAAGAGGCGACTAACTACTTCACCAATGTTAGTTCTGCCTGACCCAAGCAAACCATTTGAAATGTATTGCGATGCTTCATATCAAGGATTGGGGTGTGTGCTTATGCAAGGCGGAAAAATGGTGGCTTATGCTTCGAGACAGTTGCGAGTGCATGAGAAGAACTACCCAAGACACGACTTAGAATTAGCTGCTGTTATATTTGCTTTGAAGATATGGAGGCCTTTCCTTTATGGAGCAACGTTCAACATCTTTAGCAATCACAAGAGCTTAAAGTATCTGTATGATTAAAAAAAGTTGAATATGAGGCAATGAAGATGGTTGGAATTCTTGAAAGATTATGATTTTCAACTTCAATACCACCCTAGAAAAGGCAAATGTTGTGGCCGATGCTTTAAGTGGGAAAATGATCAGTGTTTCTACTATGATGATCAAAGAAAAGGATTTGATAGAACAATTCAGAGATATATGGTCTTTTGTGGAGTTGACACTTGGAAAATTTTGCATGAACATGGTCACTATTTCAAGTGAGTTAATGGAAGATATTTGAGAAAAGCAGAAAGTTGATAAGTTCTTACAAGAAGAAAGGGAACTGAAAAAACAAGGTGGTGCAATGACACTAGAGGAAGGAAACGCTGGAATTTTAAGATTCAGAGGTAGAGTATGCGTGCCTATGGATCAAGAGCTTAGGAAGTACATTCTTGAACATGCTCGCACAAGCAAGTTGAGTATATACCCAAGAATAACCAAGATGTGCCAAGATTTAAAGAAGTTATTTTGGTGGCACAGAATGAAAAGAGATATTGCTAGATGTGTGTCTTCCTGTCTAGTTTGTCAAAAAGCAAAGGTTGAACATCAAAGACCATATGGAATGTTGCAACCCTTAACTATTCCTGAATGGAAGTGGGATAATATTGCAATGGACTTTGTAGTTGGATTGCCAAAGTCCAGAAAGGGTCACGATTCGATATGAGTAATTGTGGATCGACTCACGAAGTCAACATATTTCTTACCGATTAACATAAGGTATTCATTGGAGAAGTTGACTTAGTTGTATATCGGTGAAATTGTCAAACTACATGGTGTGCCTACTAGTATCATTTTTGATAGAGACCCGAGATTCATGTAACACCCCAAATTTTACTAAATTACGATATTATCCTAAATGTATTGTTTTACGTTTTCTGTAAAAAAAATTTAACTATTCCGTGACTGTATTTGATTGTTGTGTGTGATTTACTCCGAGTCAAGAAAATAATAATTTTCTGGCTGAAAAAATCTTAATTTGATTATTCGAAGCTGGGGGATCTTACTAAACCCAATTCCGAGCGATACGTGTATTAATCTTTTAATTTTTAGAATTTATCTGTGCAATAAAAATATTTCATATTTTTATAATATTATTTTATTAGACAGTACCTATTATCTTAGAAATAGTAGCTTCTGCTCCAAAGGACCATGGACCCGAAAAAGTTTATGGGACCCACACTTGGTAACTCAATCAACGTGTCTGGCTTAAATTATTTCTAAGCCAATAGGAAATAGTCAACATAAATGGCTTGAAGATTTCTAAGCCAATAGAATGTTAGTCCACAAAAATGGTTGGACTAGTTAGTAAGTAACTAGAAAAACCTAACTAAATTAGCTTAAGCTTAACTAAGTTAATCTAAAGTGTCTAAGTAGTAACTAAATGAAGCAAACCTAGTTAGCTATTCCTTAGAGTCCTAGTTAGAGAAGTTTCTAGAGAAGTGAAGAAGATGGCTAGTTGCCTTAAGTAACTAAATAGTTAGACAAGTAACTAGGAAACTTAACTAAATGCACCTAAGTCTAACTAGATTGCCTAAGTGAACTAAAACTTAATTTGCTTTCCTTTAGGCCATTCGGTTATGGCATCTTCAAGAAGGTCTAAGTCACTTGATGACTTGATTCTCCACACCAATGAGAAGCAAGCTTGGAGACAAAGCCTTGGATATCAACCCTTGAACACATCTGAGGCCATTAGGAGTCCTTGGATGGTCAACTAAAGTGGCCACCTCCATTGAGCTCCACGGCTATTCATAGGATTAGGGGACCATCTTCACTTCATTCTAATCTTTACTATCACTCAATTTTCTTTCTCTTTCTTCCAAGAACCAAAGACTCCATTCTTCCTTGTTTTGGAGCTCACGGCCACCATCACTAAATCCTACCTCCACTCTTCTAAATTTTCATCTAACACCACTTTTCAAATCTAAACATCATTCTAAGCATCTTTCATCTTAAGAGTTTCTTCAAAATAATTCATTTGGAGCTTGGAAACCAACCTTAAAGTTTCTTTCCTACAAGGTAGAAATTCTTGTTTCTTATTTCTAACTTGATTTTTGAAGTTCTAAGCCATGATTGATCTATGGTTTATCTTTTTCAACCTTAGTTATGACTTTTTAAAATTATTCAAGTTTGTTAGGGTTCTTTGGGAGCTACACAAAAATCACTAGGAGGAGTCTAGAAGGAGTTTGTCTTCCCTTAAGGTAAGAGGGAGATTTGATCTCATCAACCTTGTGTGGTAGTGAGAAAATGAATGTATTTGTGGTGAAGAATCCATAAGGATTCATTCACTTGGTTGTTTAATGTCTTTCCTATTTGTGATTTTGATTTTATTTGCTAGCATGTCTATTAAAATATATGGTATGTGTTCATAGATGTATGATAATTATTGTAGGATGTGAATAACATGTAAGGATTTACATGAGTGTTCCAAAGAACACAAGGATGCTCACGACTTCATCATTCCAAAGATAACCAAAATGTTCTCAACCATTTTCTAAAGCATGAATTAATTAACTTAGTTGAATAAATTAACCAAAAGGATATATTGAATTTTGGCCAACATGCCTTTTGATATACCTTTGATCCAAAGTTATTTTCTAAGTGTAGACTAAGTAATTAACTAAAGAGAACTCAATTTCAACGGATTTTGAAGAAACAAAATAAATGAACTTTTTATTAGAAACCTAATTAGAGAAATTAAATATGGATGTGAAATAAATTGAACACTTGAAAAATACTAAAGTAGAGCTCACCTTTTAGGTTTTGAAGCGCGTTAGCAAGTTTCAATGTGTATATACTGGTTATAACTAAGAGAGGTAATTTTTAAAGGAAAACATAGAAAATATCACTTAATGGATTTTCTAGACAAAATGCAACCAAAATTAATTAAAAATAAACAAATAATGGAGAAAGTTTCAAAATATAATTTAGAACGTAAAGAAAATATTTTACGTAGCTGAAAAATATTAGAAATAGCTTATGCAAATTTAAAAATAATGATTTTTAAGCTATGTGATTGAAAAGACGATTTAAAAACATTACGCGATTCAAAAAATGATTTAAAACATTAAGCAATTTTAAAAACGTTGAAAAATACTTACACGATTTGAAAATGTTTGAAAAATGTGACGCGATTATGAAAATGCGATAAAATATTTACGCAACTGAAAGGAACAGTAAGTTTACTATTGGGCCAAAATGGTGGACCCGGACATATTGAGAAATAGTACTGTTAAGTGGAGACATACTATATTTGGAAATATTGATAATGAGGGTATTTATGTAATTATGGTTTATATGCATGCATTTAGTGGTGTGTCAATTTCGTTGAAATTGACGATTGACTGACGAGATGAATTACACCGTGTTGTGGGTGTGATAGGCGTAGTGCAGTTCATTGGGTGAACTTAGAGGCGTTAGTGTGCAGAGGATTCCACATGTGGACAATTGGTAGCTCCTCTAAGCCGTGGTAATGGGCAACGCACTAGTGATCTCAATAAGCACTATTCTTAATCAAGATCTTATAAAGACTATCTGGTATAATGCCTATTGTGCACGACAATTCGACTATGTACTACTTACACGACGATTTGATTGTGTACTCTTTACACGACGTTTGACTGTGTAATAGTTGGTTGGGGCAGCCTGATGTACGGACAGGTCTTTCGGATCATTCTCTCTCATGTTTGTGTTTAGCTCCACGGAGTAGGAACAAGTCTGTGTATAATTGCATATGTAGTTTGCATCATAATGTGATTACTTATATTTGACTTGAGATATTGTATATGATGTGATGATATGAATTATTGTATTTAACTGTGATATTTGTCTATACTATCATTTTCAATATTGCCATGCAGGTAGTGATGTAGATTGTCTCACCTCTTTGTATGTATTTTATGTATTATTATTTATGTTCCGTAAAGAGTTTGAGGAAGAGGAAGAGGAGCAAGCTCTAGATTGTCAGTATCCGAAGGAGCACCAATCGAGCAATCAGTTTGAGGAGGGTGAGCCTCTAGATCGTCCTTACCATTTGGATTGATTTAGTGGTTATGGCTTTACCTGAGTTTTTGGGATTCGTGCGACTTGAGTTTCATGGAGGTTCAGAGGCCTAGCGTCTGCGTGAAGACAGAAGGTCGGTTGTTTATGTGGGGCGTCTGATTGTGTCCCTCCGTAGGGAGTTTGATGGAGCTTCAATGTTTTCTACTACCTTTTACTTACATCTAGAGATGTCTTTGACTATTAGGCGTTATTGGGGAGGACGTTATTTACACAGCGTTTTATTATTTTATCTGTTAAAATTTCTCAAAAAACATAAAATCTCGTAAACTGTGCCCAACCTTAGGTTTAATAAGATCCCTCGTCGACGTTTCCACATATCAAGGTTCTCGAAAAAAATATTTCATTTTTTCGGCTCAGCTCAGTTTGTACGCAAAACAAAAAATAATATTAAAATATTCCATGTTCTCAGAAAAATCCAAAAAAATTCCAAAAAATCACAAATATTAGAAAATAAATATTTATCATAAAATAAATAAAATTTGGGGTGTTATAACTCTCTCCAACAAATAAGAATTTCGTCCTCGAAATTTTCATACCTTAAAATAACTCTGGGTATTGCTCATTTATTTTGTCCTCTAGTTCCCAAGTCGCATCTCCGGTCATCTCGTTCTAGATTACTTTCACAAATGAAATGTCTTTCCCCCTGAGTTGCTTCATTCTCCTATCCTCAATCCTCACAGGAGTTGTTTCATAAGTCAAGTTTTTCCTTTAATTGTACTGAGTCGGGTGCTATGACATGATTAGGACTCGGAATGTATTTTCGAAGTTGTGACACATGAAAGACATTATGAAGATTTGAAAGAAAAGGTAGTAAAGCTATTTGGTAAGCAACAGGACCTATCCGACGAAGAATTTGATAAGGTCCAAGGAATTTTGGAGTGAGCTTTCTAGATTTGAGAACACGACCGACCCCAGTCATAGGCATGACTTTCAGAAACACATGCTCTCCTTCTTCAAATTCAAGAGGTTTCCTTCTCTTGTCCGCATAGCTCTTTTGTCGACTCTGAGCCGTTCTCATCTTTTCTTGAATCATTTTAACCTTCTCAGTTGTTTGTTGAATAAGATCAAGTCCGACCGTAAGTCATTTTCCATCTTGATACCAATATAAAGACGTTCGGCATCTTCGGCCATACAGAGCCTCATAGTGTAACACCCCAAAATTTTCAATCTCTTAAACAGTAATTTTGATAAAGTTAATGTAATTTTTGTTTAGTGATTTCGAGTCGAGTGTAAAATTAATTTGATTATTCCGTCAACCGTATTTGATCGTTTTGAGTGATTTACTCCGTGTCGGAAAATAAAAATTTTCGGTAGGGAAAACTTTAAGTAATTTAATTTTTACCGTTAGGTAATTAATTTACGTAATCGATTGGATATTTGTGAATTTTCTAATTTTTGTGATTTTATGTGTGATTTTGAAATTTTTATGGTTTGTGAGTCCCACGAGGGGTATGTGGGCCTGTGTGACCATACGTGGGCCCAAGTGGGTCCAAGAAAGTGAAAAAATTTTCTACGCATAGAAAAATTTGTACCTTGTTTAGACGGAGACAGGGATCTTACTAAACCCGAATCCAGGAAACAGCTTTTAGAAAATTTTATTGTCTTTGTGTTTTGATCGTATTTAATTATCGGATGATAAAAAATACAAGAAAAATATTATTTATAGGATACAAGAATAAATATTATACTGTGTAGTCAACAAAGAGAGCTTGACTTAATCTATACCCTTGGATGAGAATACTTAGTTTGAATATTAACCATTGATTTAATCAAAGGTTAAGAAACAAACTTAATAAAGAAGCCTTGGATAATAACCATTGATTTAATCAATGGTGTGAGAATAAGCTTAGTTAGGAAGGCTTTGATATCAACCATAGATGTAATCAAAGGTGTAGAATTGGTCTTGAAAAGTGACAAAGACCATTTATAACCATTGGATTTAGATTAAATCAAGGGTGGAGATTTAATCTTAAAAAGTAACAAAGACCATTTATGACCATTGGATGAAGAACCAATCAATGGTGGAGATTTGGTCTTCTAAAGTAGCAAAGACTAATTAGGACCCTTGGATTTAAAGTTTGAAGGAGCAATCTTGACCATTAATTTTGGAGACACATCTAAGGGCTAGAATTTAAAGGAGAAAGATCCAATGGCTTTAGATTAAGTCTTCTTCTAACCTATCTAAATCTACCTAAATCCTAACCATTGAATTAATCAATGGCTAGAAATGTTTCAAATGGTGGCAAATAATGAAGACAACTTTATTGAATGCATTATGAAGAGAAGGTGATGGTTTTGGAGTGTTTAGAAGACAAAGAGACATGCCTTTATGTCATTTTTGCATGTCTTGGTCAAGTTAGACATCATAATTGGCTTACTTTTGATTTTTGCACTCAAGAAGAATGCAAGAAGGGGGGCACGGTTTTGGTCTGATTTTGAGAGCTTTGAAGACCATTATTAGCTATCTTGGTCATTATTGATCATTCTTGATCATCTTTGTCTCCTCCAAAAGCAAAAACTCATCAAACTTTTCTCTCCACCTCTCCTCCAAGCAAGTTTTGGCCATGACCATCAAGAATACCCTCCATCACTCAAAAATTTCATCCAACTTGATTTTCTAAACCTAAACACCATTCTAAGAATATCTCTAGTTATGAGTTTTTCCAAAATCATTCATCTTGGGCTTCAAATCCAAGCTTCAAGTTTCTATCAAAAATAAAAAATTTCATCTTTGTGCTTCAAGAGAAACCATTCAGTTATCTACCCTAAAATCACCATCCAATCTCTTTTTATTTCATCCAACTTTAGATCTTGAATCTCCATGATATTCTAAGCAACTTTCATGTTAGAGATTTTCTCTAAATCATTCATCTTCAACCTTGTTCTTCAAGCTAAAGATTGAAGCTTTAATGGTGAAATTTGGTACTCTTCACTTTTCTTTTGATTTTCAAGGTTCTAACCATGATTCTAATCTATGGTTTTCTTATTCAAGTCTTGTATATTAATTATTTGTGTGTTTTATTTTGTATTTGAGAAGCCCTTGGTGGTGAAGGACTTGGAAAAAGAAGCAAATCAAGAACCTTTGGAGGATCTTCAAGAGGTAAGAGGGAGATCCATCTCACCAACCAAGCATGGTGGTGAGAGATGGTATTTTATTTGATGGATGTGGAATCCATGTGAGGATTCATATCCATGGTCATGTAATTAATTTGTGGGTGTTTATGAGCTTTGATTAATTTTCTATGCTTGATATGCTTTGCATGATTTTATAGCTTTGATGATATGCTTGATATGCTATACATGCTTTTATGGCTTTAATGGTATGCTTATATTATTTATGATGAAATATATATGTATATGCTATGACTTGATGGTGGAAAGGAAATTGATTTTTGGCTCCAATAGCCAAGGAAGAGCTACGGTTTTGATGCCCTTGATTAGGGTTCATGTTGAAAAATTTCAAGAACAAAAGAATTGATTTTTGAGTACTTAGAACATGGTGGATTTGAACAAGACACCTCAAAATAGGTGTTTACAAATTAATATTTTCATGGAAGAATAAAATTGGATTGATTTGAAGAGTATGGAAAATAAACAAAGGAATTGTTTTTCAAGAGAACAAGAATACGATTTTTGAGGAATTTTTATTGATTTATTTTGTGTAAAAAGATCCTAAGTATTTTTCTAAACATGAGTTTTGAAATGAAACGGACGAACGTTGATTTGAAGGATTTGCAAAGAAAGTGAAAAAGAATTTGCAAAGAAAGTAAAACGAATTTGAACAAATGGGTTTGGTTTTATGACCATCGGTATTTTGATTTTTGAAAACAAAAATTTTAATGGTTTTGTTTGTGTAAAACCATATCAATTTAGAAGGAAAAATATTTTGATAATTTTCAATAGTCATGTCCACGTTTTTGAAGGCTTGTAATGCCTTGATTTTTATGAACAAATTGAATTTCAAAGTGGAAATGTAACTGGATTTAATACGAGGATTTTGGAAAAAGAATCAGAGCGTTTATCACTTGAGAAAATCAAGTTTTTGTAAACTTAAAATGTTTTCAACTTCAATTTATTTTGAAGAAGGTTGTGTTTGGAAATGATTTGGGAAAAATGGAGAATATAATGGTGTTTTGAAAATTTACTAACGTATAACTTATTTTCAAGTTTTGAAATACGTTAGAAAAATGTTAAGTTTTGAAACGCTGATTTACATCAATGGAAAAGTGATTTTTATGAAGTATATTTTGAAAAAGAATTTCTTGAGTAAAGAATCTGTGGAAAAATATTTTCTTGAGTAAGAAAATATACATTAAATGAAATATAAAGTTATATTATTTTGAGAAAAGTTGAAAAGGAATTTTTGAAGGTTAAGAAGTATTTTCTCAGAATGAAATTGTGATGAAAAATGTTTTACGTATCTTAAAAACATGATTTTTAAGCTACGCAATTTTGAACAATGTGTTAAAAATGATATTGATTTATTCAAGTCCAAAATAATGTTTGGAATATTGAGGAATATTTTATGTGATTGAAAAATGTTGAAAAATATTTTACGTATCTTAAAAATAATTTGAAATACAAGTAAAATATTTCTACGCGATTTGAAAAATGTTTAAATATTTTTACACGATTTGGAAAGCGTTTAAATATTTTACTTAATTGAAATATTGTTGAAAAATCACTACGTGATTTGAATAGTGACAGAATATTTTTACGTGATTGTGAAAATGATAGAAAATTGTTATGTGATTTGGAAAGTGTTTTAAATATTTTGAGAATGATGAAAAATGATTTACGTAATGTAAAAGAATGATTTTTAAGTTACGCGATTTTGAAACAGTGGAAAAATACTATGCGATTTGAGAAACGTATGTTTTTACGCGATTGAGAAAAACGTTAAAAATTAGTACGTGGTTTAAAAGTGCAACAAAAGAGTTATAACATTTTGAAAACGTAACAGAAATGTTACGAAATTTTGTAAACGTAACAGTAGTGTTACGGTATTGTAAAAACGTAATAAAAACGTTTTGGAATTTTTAAAAAAAAATGTAACAAAAGTGTTACGGTATTGTGAAAATATAAAAGAAGTGTTATGGTATTGTGAAAACATAACAGAAAAGTTTTTAGAATGTGAAAACGTAACAAAAATGTTACGAGATTGTGAAAATACGGTAAAAGTGTTTTACAACTATGAAAACGTGATAACATGATTTTATTGTTGAAAGTACGTAATGATTCTTGTTGAACCAAGTGTCCATACACTTTGTTTGTGAGAAAATGACATATTTGTCTATGATTGGTATTTGGTGCATTATACATGCATTGGAATGGTCCGATGAGGACCGAATATGGCTGATTGCCTAGGAGAAAACACACCTCTTGAGTGGGTGCGATATGCGTAGTGTAGGTCACTCGTTGACCTTGGGGGCATCGGGGTGCGGGTTGCCTACAATGGACAAGTGAGTCGCTCTCATCAGAACCGTAGGTTAGACCGACGCGACACACCGATGATCCGACCGAGACACTATTCTTAATCAAGATCGATAAAGACCTGTCGTGTATATGCTAGATGTGCAAAAATCAAAATGAGGATTATAGCACGTGGTCTCGAGGCACGAGGTACCGACAGATTCTTTTCGATCATTTCTCCGACCGTGTTTAGCTCCATGGAGTAGGAAATCGAGTCTTGTGTACATGCATAAACCGAACATTTATATCTCGTGTGATATATATTAATTGAGGAATATTGGCTATGACAATTGTTTTGAATACTTGGATGATGATGATGATAATGTGAAGGCATTATCATAATTGTTGTTTATGATAATTGAATTGATATATGATTGGATGATGATAGTTGATTAATGTTGATAGCATGATTTTAATATTGTATCTCGTGTGATAACCATAATGATAATGGCATGATTGTAATTATGATATTGTTGTTTGTGTTATCTCGTGTCGCCATGTTAGTACTTGGTGTAGGTGATCTCACCTCTTTGTTATGTTGTTTTTGCTATGTCTCGTATTATTAAAATTATACAAGAGAAGGAACGAGTTGTCTTAGACATAGCGGGTGACAAATACCTCTACGTTTGGAGACAACATCGAGAATGACCTTGCGACAGTGTTGAAACGGAAAAGATGTTTGAGGACAAGGAACAGACATAGAATAAATGTCTGATGCTTCAAGATGGACATTCCGATGAACATTCTGACATTAGGGACAACAATAAGGAGTGGACATTCATGACTTGTTGGGGCAGTGTTGACAAGGAGTAGAGTTCTGATGTATCAAGTTTGATACAGGAGAAGGAACAAGTATGTTAAGTTTTCATCGTTAGTGTTACACCGTGCTATTACGTAGGACCCGTAATGGGTTTGCTACTGTGGAAAAAGAAAGAACAAAAAAAGTCTGTCAATTTATATTTCTCTTTAAATTGTGTGTCAATATTGAATAATGAGTAATTGAAATATGATTACCTAATATTTTCAGTAAATTTACGTGTCAGTAAAGAAAGAAATTTTTTAAAACCATATTTTTATAATTCAAACTTGTGTGAACTTCTTTTCAGATTATGAGTCGGGAGTCGGAAAATGTGATGCCCTAGAGAGGGTGTTACATTAGTTGGTATCAGAGCTTAAGGTTTAAGTGTCAGAGCACGGTTTGAGTCTTTTGGGGTTTGTGGTTAGGTCTGTTTTGCTTGTGTTGTGTTCTTTCAGTGTGTTTGTTTTCCGAAAGGAAAACAAAATAAAATTGTATAAAATGGATATCAGATACATTTTAGTTTAATTTATTCATTTCTGAATAAAGGAAACAAAATAAGTTGTATAAAATGGATATCAAATCCATTTATTTTGATTCGTCCATCGTTGAAGCAAGGACAATGACTCGAGATAGATGTACGCGTCTGGAAGCAAAAAGTAATGGTGGTGATATGACTGCAACTTTGGAAGTAACACAAACAGTGGCTGAAGCAATTATACAGCAAACTTAGAAGATTGTTCAGCAGCAAGAATTGATAGCTGAAGCTAAGATTTTGTTAGAGTTGAATCAATCTCAGAATAAGAGACCCTGTAACGTTGGACCTTTTTGGTTACGAAAAAGGGGAAATTGTAAGGTCAAGTGATTCCAGCAGAAAACGTACTTGCAATCTCCAGGAAGTCAACAACAACAACAATCTCATAGTGGATGTACGTGTGTGGAAGCAGAATGTGATATAATAATGTGGTTACAGCTATAGAAACAAAGCGAAGGACAACTGAAGTGACAAGTACAGCAGGAACAGAGGAATGGCTCGGGATAGTTATACTTATGTGGAAGTGGAACATGTTACTAGTAATGCAGTTACATCTACGAGAGCAATGAGAGCAATGTGGAAAGACGACTGCACGAACAAAGAACCGTTGTTAAGTGGGAAAAACTAGAAATTGAAGTTCAAGATCTGATGGAAGAGAATCAATCTTGAAATATTAGATTTTGTAATTTTGGAACCTGGTATTTTTCTTAGGGATATTGGGAAAGTAATTGATTTCAATGGGAAATGAAATTACGACCATTGAGAAACCAGAACCAGGAAGTGAAGTGGAAAGGGGCACTTAATGAAAGATTGGATGTTCAAGGAATCACTTTGTTTTAAGTGTGGAAAGTTTGGACACATTTCCATAAATTGTATTCCATTGAAAATAGAATTTTCTGTTAGTAAAATCTCGGGTAGTAGAGAGAATTGAGACGTGGAATGAAACAGGAATGTTTTGAACGGAGGATTTAAACAAGGGAGATTTTGTTATTGGAGCTAATCCTATAGACCATACTGAATATTTCTATGAATAACCTAATCTTTATGGCATATGATTGAGTAGATCAATTATATGTTAGAGTTATTTGTAAACCTCTGATTTATTTACTTTTGTACCTATTCTTAGCCGATCGAGCTATTCAAATTATTCAAATTATTGTTGCGGATCAAATATTTGTGTGAGTTTGATCTATTTATCTCTTTCATAAATAGATGTGATCTTTGAAAATGGATTGGTTATTTTCCAACCATATCCTATGAGATTATCTCAGTAAAATGCTAGTATTCCAGAAAAAAAAAACTCATATCAGGAAAAATCAAATTCTTATTGGATATGTCTAGTAACATATCAGATAATTTTGCTACCTTTTCTTTCTGAACCTCCGTAATTTCCTTTCATGTATTGCAATTGTAAGACAGGAAAAGGAAGAAGGAATATATTGCAAGAAAGGATATTCCTATCTATAACCATGTCGCAGTATCAGAATGGTGCAGCGGAAGCAGTGGTGGATTCTTCAAAAGTTGAAACTATTTCTTCAAGGAAAAAAAAATCAAAAACAGTAACGGAAATCCATAGTACTGTGATGCGTTATATTAATGCGTTACATTAGTTGGTTACATTAGTTGGTATGCAGACTGTTGGATTAAGAATTAGTTGGTTGAAAGGAGAATTCAACTAGAAAGACATTTCCTGTTACAAGCAAAATCTAGAATATATATAGTGATACGAGAATAAGAAAATTTTAAGTAAGACATTACATTAGTTGAAAAATACATTAGTTGGAAATTATCTAAGAAAAACTATTCTAGGCATGAATGAAGATTGATAACCGCTGTATTGGTATCAGAAATATGGAAACTACTTTCTTTCTGGAGTAACATTTAACATCTTCAGCAACTAAGAATCTGAGATATCCATTTGAATAGGAGAAGTTGAACGTCAAGCAAAAAAAAAAAAAAAGTTTTGTTGGCTAGAATAAGTATGTAAAGACGTTAAGGAAGATGCAACATGAAGACTGGAGAAAAGCTAAAAGAGTAATGTTCACATCCTTAGATGTGAAATCACGTTCATCAAATTTCGAGGACGAAATTTCTTTTTAGAGGGGAGTAATGTAACACCCCAAAATTTTCAATCTCTTAAACAAGTAATTTTGACAAGATTAATGTAATTTCCTTTGTTTAGTGATTTCGAGTCGTAAAATTAATTTGATTATTCCGTCAGCGTATTTGATCGTTTTGAGTGATTTACTCCGTGTCAGGAAAATAAAAATTTTCGGGCCGGGGAAAACTTTAAGTAATTTAATTTTTACCGTTAGGTAATTAATTTACGTAATCTGATTGGATATTTGTGAATTTTCTAATTTTTGTGATTTTATGTGTGATTTTGAAATTTTTATGGTTTGTGAGCCCCACGAGGGGTATGTGGGCCCAGGTGACCATACGTGGGCCTAGGTGGGTCCCAAAATGAAAAATTTTTCTACGCATAGAAAAATTTGTATCTTGTTTAGACGAGACAGGATCTTACTAAACCCGAATCGGAAACAGCTTTTAGAAAATTTTATTGTCTTTGTATTTTTAGATCGTATTTAATTATCGGATGATAAAAAAATACAGTAAATATATTATTTATAGGATACAAGAATAAATATTATACTGTGTAGTCAACAAAGAGAGCTTGACTTAATCTATACCCTTGGATGAGAATACTTAGTTTGAATATTAACCATTGATTTAATCAAAGGTTAAGAAACAAACTTAATAAAGAAGCCTTGGATAATAACCATTGATTTAATCAATGGTGTGAGAATAAGCTTAGTTAGGAAGGCTTTGATATCAACCATAGATGTAATCAAAGGTGTAGAATTGGTCTTGAAAAGTGACAAAGACCATTTATAACCATTGGATTTAGATTAAATCAAGGGTGGAGATTTAATCTTAAAAAGTAACAAAGACCATTTATGACCATTGGATGAAGAACCAATCAATGGTGGAGATTTGGTCTTCTAAAGTAGCAAAGACTAATTAGGACCCTTGGATTTAAAGTTTGAAGGAGCAATCTTGACCATTAATTTTGGAGACACATCTAATGGCTAGAATTTAAAGGAGAAAGATCCAATCTCAGATTAAGTCTTCTAACCTATCTAAATCTACCTAAATCCTAACCATTGAATTAATCAATGGCTAGAAATGTTTCAAATGGTGGCAAATAATGAAGACAACTTTATGAATGCATTATGAAGAGAAGGTGATGGTTTTGGAGTGTTTAGAAGACAAAGAGACAAGCCTTTATGTCATTTTTTGCATGTCTTGGTCAAGTTAGACATCATAATGGCTTACATTTTTGATTTTTGCACTCAAGAAGAATGCAAGAAGGGGGGGGCACGGTTTTGGTCTGATTTTGAGAGCTTTGAAGACCATTATTAGCTATCTTGGTCATTATTGATCATTCTTGATCATCTTTGTCTCCTCCAAAAGCAAAAACTCATCAAACTTTTCTCTCCACCTCTCCTCCAAGCAAGTTTTGGCCATGACCATCAAGAATACCCTCCATCACTCAAAAATTTCATCCAACTTGATTTTCTAAACCTAAACACCATTCTAAGAATATCTCTAGTTATGAGTTTTTCCAAAATCATTCATCTTGGGCTTCAAATCCAAGCTTCAAGTTTCTATCAAAAATAAAAAATTTCATCTTTGTGCTTCAAGAGAAACCATTCAGTTATCTACCCTAAAATCACCATCCAATCTCTTTTTATTTCATCCAACTTTAGATCTTGAATCTCCATGATATTCTAAGCAACTTTCATGTTAGAGATTTTCTCTAAATCATTCATCTTCAACCTTGTTCTTCAAGCTAAAGATTGAAGCTTTAATGGTGAAATTTGGTACTCTTCACTTTTCTTTTGATTTTCAAGGTTCTAACCATGATTCTAATCTATGGTTTTCTTATTCAAGTCTTGTATATTAATTATTTGTGTGTTTTATTTTGTATTTGAGAAGCCCTTGGTGGTGAAGGACTTGGAAAAAGAAGCAAATCAAGAACCTTTGGAGGATCTTCAAGAGGTAAGAGGAGATCCATCTCACCAACCAAGCATGGTGGTGAGAGATGGTATTTTATTTGATGGATGTGGAATCCATGTGAGGATTCATATCCATGGTCATGTAATTAATTTGTGGGTGTTTATGAGCTTTGATTAATTTTCTACGCTTGATATGCTTTGCATGATTTTATAGCTTTGATGATATGCTTGATATGCTATACATGCTTTTATGGCTTTAATGGTATGCTTATATTATTTATGATGAAATATATATGTATATGCTATGACTTGATGGTGGAAAGGAAATTGATTTTTGGCTCCAATAGCCAAGGAAGAGCTACGGTTTTGATGCCCTTGATTAGGGTTCATGTTGAAAAATTTCAAGAACAAAAGAATTGATTTTTGAGTACTTAGAACATGGTGGATTTCGAACAAGACACCTCAAAATAGGTGTTTACAAATTAATATTTTCATGGAAGAATAAAATTGGATTGATTTGAAGAGTATGGAAAATAAACAAAGGAATTGTTTTTCAAGAGAACAAGAATACGATTTTTGAGGAATTTTTATTGATTTATTTTGTGTAAAAAGATCCTAAGTATTTTTCTAAACATGAGTTTTGAAATGAAACGGATTTAACGTTGATTTGAAGGATTTGCAAAGAAAGTGAAAAAGAATTTGCAAAGAAAGTAAAACGAATTTGAACAAATGGGTTTGGTTTTATGACCATCGGTATTTTGATTTTTTGAAAACAAAAATTTTAATGGTTTTGTTTGTGTAAAACTATATCAATTTAGAAGGAAAAATATTTTGATAATTTTCAATAGTCATGTCCACGTTTTTGAAGGCTTGTAATGCCTTGATTTTTATGAACAAATTGAATTTCAAAGTGGAAACGTAACTGGATTTAATACGAGGATTTTGGAAAAAGAATCAGAGCGTTTATCACTTGAGAAAATCAAGTTTTTAAAACGAAAATGTTTTCGAACTTCAATTTATTTTGAAGAAGGTTGTGTTTGGAAATGATTTGGGAAAAATGGAGAATATAATGGTGTTTTGAAAATTTACTAACGTATAACTTATTTTCAAGTTTTGAAATACGTTAGAAAAATGTTAAGTTTTGAAACGTTGATTTACATCAATGGAAAAGTGATTTTTATGAAGTATATTTTGAAAAAGAATTTCTTGAGTAAAGAACTATGGAAAAATATTTTCTTGAGTAAGAAAATATACATTAAATGAAATATAAAGTTATATTATTTTGAGAAAAGTTGAAAAGGAATTTTTGAAGGTTAAGAAGTATTTTACAGAATGAAATTGTGATGAAAAATGTTTTACGATCTTAAAACATGATTTTTAAGCTACGCAATTTTGAACAATGTGTTAAAAATGATATTGATTTATTCAAGTCCAAAATAATGTTTGGAATATTGAGGAATATTTTATGTGATTGAAAAATGTTGAAAAATATTTTACGATCTTAAAAATAATTTGAAATACAAGTAAAATATTTCTACGCGATTTGAAAAATGTTTAAATATTTTTACGATTTGGAAAGCGTTTAAATATTTTACGCGAATTGAAATATTGTTGAAAAATCACTACGTGATTTGAATAGTGATGAATATTTTTACGTGATTGTGAAAATGATAGAAAATTGTTATGTGATTTGGAAAGTGTTTTAAATATTTTGAGAATGATGAAAAATGATTTACGTAATGTAAAAGAATGATTTTTAAGTTACGCGATTTTGAAACAAAGTGGAAAAATACTATGCGATTTGAGAAACGTATGTTTTTACGCGATTGAGAAAAACGTTAAAAATTAGTACGTGGTTTAAAAGTGCAACAAAAGAGTTATAACATTTTGAAAACGTAATAGAAATGTTACGAATTTTGTAAACGTAAAGAGAGTGTTACGGTATTGTAAAAACGTAATAAAAACGTTTTGGAATTTTTAAAAAAAATGTAACAAAAGTGTTACGGTATTGTGAAAATATAAAAGAAGTGTTATGGTATTGTGAAAACATAACGACGTAAAAGTTTTTAGATTGAAAACGTAACAAAAATGTTACGAGATTGTGAAAATACGGTAAAAGTGTTTTACAACTATGAAAACGTGATAACATGATTTTCACTATTGAAAGTACAGAATGATTACTGTTGAACCAGTGTCCATACACTGTTTGTGAGAAAATGACATATTTGTCTATGATTGGTATTTGGTGCATTATACATGCATTGGAATGGTCCGATGAGGACTGAATATGGCTGATTGCTTAGGAGAAAACACACCTCTTGAGTGGGTGCGATATGCGTAGTGTAGGTCACTCGTTGACCTTGGGGGCATCGGGGTGCGGGTTGCCTACAATGGACAAGTGTGAGTCGCTTCATCAGAACCGTAGGTTAGACCGACGCGACACACCGATGATCTCGACCGGAGACACTATTCTTAATCAAGATCTCGATAAAGACCGTCGTGTATATGCTAGATGTGCAAAAATCAAAATGAGGATTATAGCACGTGGTCCGAGGGCATGAGGTACCGACATGATTCTTTTCGATCATTTCTCCGACCCGTGTTTAGCTCCATGGAGTAGAAATCGAGTCTTGTGTACATGCATAAACCGAACATTTATATCTCGTGTGATATATATTAATTGAGGAATATTGGCTATGACAATTGTTTTGAATACTTGGATGATGATGATGATAATCTTGAAGGCATTATCATAATTGTTGTTATGATAATTGAATTGATATATGATTGGATGATGATAGTTGATTAATGTTGATAGCATGATTTTAATATTGTATCTGTGTGATAACCATAATGATAATGGCATGATTGTAATTATGATATTGTTGTTTGTGTTATCTCTGTGCTGCCATGTTGGTACTGGTGTAGGTGATCTCACCTCTTTGTTATGTTGTTTTTGCTATGTCTCGTATTATTAAAATTATACAATAGAAGGAACGAGTTGTCTTAGACATAGCGGGTGACAAATACCTCTACGTTTGGAGACAACATCAGAGAATGACCTTGCAGACAGTGTTGAAACGGAAAAGATGTTTGAGGACAAGGAACAGACATAGAATAAATGTCTGATGCTTCAAGATGGACATTCCGATGAACATTCTAACATTAGGGACAACAATAAGGAGTGGACATTCATGACTTGTTGGGGGGCAGTGTTGACAAGGAGTAGAGTTCTGATGTATCAAGTTTGATATAGGAGAAGGAACAAGTATGTTAAGTTTTCATCGTTAGTGTTACACCGCTATTAAGTAGGAACCGTAATGGGTTTGCTATCATGTGGAAAAAGAAAGAACAAAAGAGTCTGTCAATTTATATTTCTCTTTAAATTGTGTGTCAATATTGAATAATGAGTAATTGAAATATGATTACCTAATATTTTCAGTAAATTTACGTGTCAGTAAAGAAAGAAATTTTTTTAAAACCATATTTTTATAATTCAAACTTGTGTGAACTTCTTTTCAGATTATGAGTCGGGAGTCGGAAAATGTGATGCCCTAGAGAGGGTGTAACATTAGTTGGTATCAGAGCTTAAGGTTTAAGTGTCAGAGCACGGTTTGAGTCTTTTGGGGTTTGTGGTTAGGTCTGTTTTGCTTGTGTTGTGTTCTCTGTGTGTTTGTTTTCCGAAAGGAAAACAAAATAAAATTGTATAAAATGGATATCAGATACATTTTAGTTTAATTTATTCATTTCTGAATAAAGGAAACAAAATAAGTTGTATAAAATGGATATCAAATCCATTTATTTTGATTCGTCCATCGTTGAAGCAAGGACAATGACTCGAGATAGATGTACGCGTCTGGAAGCAAAAAGTAATGGTGGTGATATGACTGCAACTTTGGAAGTAACACAAACAGTGGCTGAAGCAATTATACAGCAAACTTAGAAGATTGTTCAACAAGAAGAATTGATAGCTGAAGCTAAGATTTTGTTAGAGTTGAATCAATCTCGAATAAGAGACCCCTGTAACGTTGGAGCTTTTTGGTTACGAAAAAGGGGAAATTGTAAGGTCAAGTGATTCCAGTAAAACGTACTTGCAATCTCCAGGAAGTCAACAACAACAACAATCTCATAGTGGATGTACGTGTGTGGAAGCAGAATGTGATATAATAATGTGGTTACAACTATAGAAACAAAGCGAAGGACAACTGAAGTGACAAGTACAGCAGGAACAGAGGAATGGCTCGGGATAGTTATACTTATGTGGAAGTGGAACATGTTACTAGTAATGCAGTTACATCTACGAGAGCAATGAGAGCAATGTGGAAAGACGACTGCACGAACAAAGAACCGTTGTTAAGTGGGAAAAACTAGAAATTGAAGTTCAAGATCTGATGGAAGAGAATCAATCTTGAAATATTAGATTTTGTAATTTTGGAACCTGGTATTTTTCTTAGGGATATTGGGAAAGTAATTGATTTCAATGGGAAATGAAATTACGACCATTGAGAAACCAGAACCAGGAAGTGAAGTGGAAAGGGGCACTTAATGAAAGATTGGATGTTCAAGGAATCACTTTGTTTTAAGTGTGGAAAGTTTGGACACATTTCCATAAATTGTATTCCATTGAAAATAGAATTTTCTGTTAGTAAAATCTCGGGTAGTAGAGAGAATTGAGACGTGGAATGAAACAGGAATGTTTTGAACGGAGGATTTAAACAAGGGAGATTTTGTTATTGGAGCTAATCCTATAGACCATACTGAATATTTCTATGAATAACCTAATCTTTATGGCATATGATTGAGTAGATCAATTATATGTTAGAGTTATTTGTAAACCTCGATTTGTTTACTGTACCTATTCTTAGCCGATCGAGCTATTCAAATTATTCAAATTATTGTTGCGGATCAAATATTTGTGTGAGTTTGATCTATTTATCTCTTTCATAAATAGATGTGATCTTTGAAAATGGATTGGTTATTTTCCAACCATATCCTATGAGATTATCTCAAGAAATGCTAGTATTCCGAAAAAAAAACTCATATCGGGAAAAATCAAATTCTTATTGGATATGTCTAGTAACATATCGATAATTTCGCTACCTTTTTTTCTCGAACCTCCGTAATTTCCTTTCATGTATTGCAATTGTAAGACAGAAAAGAAAGAAGGAATATATTGCAAGAAAGGATATTCCTATCTATAACCATGTCGCATGAAGATCGAATGGTGCAAATGAAGCGTGGTGGATTCTTCGAAAGTTGAAACTATTTCTTCAAGGAAAAAAAATCAAAAACAGTAAATTAAATCCATAGTATTGTGATGCGTTATATTAATGCGTTACATTAGTTGGTTACATTAGTTGGTATGCAGACTGTTGGATTAAGAATTAGTTGGTTGAAAGGAGAATTCAGCTAGAGAGACATTTCTTGTTACAAGCAAAATCTAGAATATATATAGTGATACGAGAATAAGAAAATTTTAAGTAAGACATTACATTAGTTGAAAAATACATTAGTTGGAAATTATCTAAGAAAAACTATTCTAGGCATGAATGAAGATTGATAACCGCTGTATTGGTATCAGAAATATGGAAACTACTTTCTTTCTGGAGTAACATTTAACATCTTCAGTAACTAAGAATTTGAGATATCCATTTGAACAGGAGAAGTTGAACGTCAAGCAAAAAAAAAAAAGTTTTGTTGGCTAGAATAGTATGTAAAGACGTTACGGAAGATGCAACATGAAGACTGGAGAAAAGCTAAAAGAGTAATGTTCACATCCTTAGATGTGAAATCACGTTCATCAAATTTCGAGGACGAAATTTCTTTTTAGAGGGGGAGTAATGTAACACCCCAAAATTTTCAATCTCTTAAACAAGTAATTTTGACAGTTAACAGAATTTCACCGTTTAGTGATTTGAGTCTTTGTAAAATTAATTTGATTATTCCGTCAGCGTATTTGATCGTTTTGAGTGATTTACTCCGTGTCGGAAAATAAAAATTTTCTAAAGCCGGGAAAACTTTAAGTAATTTAATTTTTACCGTTAGGTAATTAATTTACGTAATGTCGATTGGATATTTGTGAATTTTCTAATTTTTGTGATTTTATGTGTGATTTTGAAATTTTTATGGTTTGTGAGCCCCACGAGGGGTATGTGGGCCCTGGTGACCATACGTGGGCCAAGTGGGTCCCATAAAGTGAAAAATTTTTCTACGCATGTAGAAAAATTTGTACTTGTTTAGACGGAGACAGGGATCTTACTAAACCTGAATCCGGAAACAGTTTTAGAAAATTTTATTGTGCTGTATTTTGTACTGTATTTAATTATCGGATGATAAAAAAATACAGTAAAAATATTATTTATAGGATACAAGAATAAATATTATACTGTGTAGTCAACAAAGAGAGCTTGACTTAATCTATACCCTTGGATGAGAATACTTAGTTTGAATATTAACCATTGATTTAATCAAAGGTTAAGAAACAAACTTAATAAAAAGTTTGGATAATAACCATTGATTTAATCAATGGTGTGAGAATGCTTAGTTAGGAAGGCTTTGATATCAACCATAGATGTAATCAAAGGTGTAGAATTGGTCTTGAAAAGTGACAAAGACCATTTATAACCATTGGATTTAGATTAAATCAAGGGTGGAGATTTAATCTTAAAAAGTAATAAAGACCATTTATGACCATTGGATGAAGAACCAATCAATGGTGGAGATTTGGTCTTCTAAAGTAGAAAGACTAATTAGGACCCTTGGATTTAAAGTTTGAAGGAGCAATCTTGACCATTAATTTTGGAGACACATCTAAAGTTTAGAATTTAAAGGAGAAAGATCCAATGGCCTAGATTAAGTCTTCTAACCTATCTAAATCTACCTAAATCCTAACCATTGAATTAATCAATGGCTAGAAATGTTTCAAATGGTGGCAAATAATGAAGACAACTTTATTGAATGCATTATGAAGAGAAGGTGATGGTTTTGGAGTGTTTAGAAGACAAAGAGACATGCCTTTATGTCATTTTTGCATGTCTTGGTCAAGTTAGACATCATAATGGCTTACTTTTGATTTTTGCACTCAAGAAGAATGCAAGAAGGGGGGGGGCACGGTTTTGGTCTGATTTTGAGAGCTTTGAAGACCATTATTAGCTATCTTGGTCATTATTGATCATTCTTGATCATCTTTGTCTCCTCCAAAAGCAAAAACTCATCAAACTTTTCTCTCCACCTCTCCTCCAAGCAAGTTTTGGCCATGACCATCAAGAATACCCTCCATCACTCAAAAATTTCATCCAACTTGATTTTCTAAACCTAAACACCATTCTAAGAATATCTCTAGTTATGAGTTTTTCCAAAATCATTCATCTTGGGCTTCAAATCCAAGCTTCAAGTTTCTATCAAAAATAAAAAATTTCATCTTTGTGCTTCAAGAGAAACCATTCAGTTATCTACCCTAAAATCACCATCCAATCTCTTTTAATTTCATCCAACTTTAGATCTTGAATCTCCATGATATTCTAAGCAACTTTCATGTTGGAGATTTTCTCTAAATCATTCATCTTCAACCTTGTTCTTCAAGCTAAAGATTGAAGCTTTAATGGTGAAATTTGGTACTCTTCACTTTTCTTTTGATTTTCAAGGTTCTAACCATGATTCTAATCTATGGTTTTCTTATTCAAGTCTTGTATATTAATTATTTGTGTGTTTTATTTTGTATTTGAGAAGCCCTTGGTGGTGAAGGACTTGGAAAAAGAAGCAAATCAAGAACCTTTGGAGGATCTTCAAGAGGTAAGAGGAGATCCATCTCACCAACCAAGCATGGTGGTGAGAGATGGTATTTTATTTGATGGATGTGGAATCCATGTGAGGATTCATATCCATGGTCATGTAATTAATTTGTGGGTGTTTATGAGCTTTGATTAATTTTCTATGCTTGATATGCTTTGCATGATTTTATAGCTTTGATGATATGCTTGATATGCTATACATGCTTTTATGGCTTTAATGGTATGCTTATATTATTTATGATGAAATATATATGTATATGCTATGACTTGATGGTGGAAAGGAAATTGATTTTTGGCTCCAATAGCCAAGGAAAGAGCTACGGTTTTGATGCCCTTGATTAGGGTTCATGTTGAAAAATTTCAAGAACAAAAGAATTGATTTTTGAGTACTTAGAACATGGTGGATTTGAACAAGACACCTCAAAATAGGTGTTTACAAATTAATATTTTCATGGAAGAATAAAATTGGATTGATTTGAAGAGTATGGAAAATAAACAAAGGAATTGTTTTTCAAGAGAACAAGAATACGATTTTTGAGGAATTTTTATTGATTTATTTTGTGTAAAAAGATCCTAAGTATTTTTCTAAACATGAGTTTTGAAATGAAACGGATTTAACGTTGATTTGAAGGATTTGCAAAGAAAGTGAAAAAGAATTTGCAAAGAAAGTAAAAACGAATTTGAACAAATGGGTTTGGTTTTATGACCATCGGTATTTTGATTTTTGAAAACAAAAATTTTAATGGTTTTGTTTGTGTAAAACCATATCAATTTAGAAGGAAAAATATTTTGATAATTTTCAATAGTCATGTCCACGTTTTTGAAGGCTTGTAATGCCTTGATTTTTATGAACAAATTGAATTTCAAAGTGGAAATGTAACTGGATTTAATACGAGGATTTTGGAAAAAGAATCAGAGCGTTTATCACTTGAGAAAATCAAGTTTTTGTAAACGAAAATGTTTTCGAACTTCAATTTATTTTGAAGAAGGTTGTGTTTGGAAATGATTTGGGAAAAATGGAGAATATAATGGTGTTTTGAAAATTTACTAACGTATAACTTATTTTCAAGTTTTGAAATACGTTAGAAAAATGTTAAGTTTTGAAACGTTGATTTACATCAATGGAAAAGTGATTTTTATGAAGTATATTTTGAAAAAGAATTTCTTGAGTAAAGAACTGTGGAAAAATATTTTCTTGAGTAAGAAAATATACATTAAATGAAATATAAAGTTATATTATTTTGAGAAAAGTTGAAAAGGAATTTTTGAAGGTTAAGAAGTATTTTAGAATGAAATTGTGATGAAAAATGTTTTACGTGTCTTAAAAACATGATTTTTAAGCTACGCAATTTTGAACAATGTGTTAAAAATGATATTGATTTATTCAAGTCCAAAATAATGTTTGGAATATTGAGGAATATTTTATGTGATTGAAAAATGTTGAAAAATATTTTACGATCTTAAAAACAATTTGAAATACATAAAATATTTCTACGCGATTTGAAAAATGTTTAAATATTTTTACACGATTTGGAAAGCGTTTAAATATTTTACGCGATTGAAATATTGTTGAAAAATCACTACGTGATTTGAAATAGTGAGAATATTTTTACGTGATTGTGAAAATGATAGAAAATTGTTATGTGATTTGGAAAGTGTTTTAAATATTTTGAGAATGATGAAAAATGATTTACGTAATGTAAAAGAATGATTTTTAAGTTACGCGATTTTGAAACAAAGTGGAAAAATACTATGCGATTTGAGAAACGATGTTTTTACGCGATTGAGAAAAACGTTAAAAATTAGTACGTGGTTTAAAAGTGCAACAAAAGAGTTATAACATTTTGAAAACGTAATGTAAATGTTACGAAATTTTGTAAACGTAATAAAGAGTGTTACGGTATTGTAAAAACGTAATAAAACGCGTTTTGGAATTTTTAAAAAAAATGTAACAAAAGTGTTACGGTATTGTGAAAATATATAAAAGAAGTGTTATGGTATTGTGAAAACATAACGAGAAAAGTTTTTAGATTGTGAAAACGTAACAAAAATGTTACGAGATTGTGAAAATACGGTAAAAGTGTTTTACAACTATGAAAACGTGATAACATGATTTTATTTGTTGAAAGTCTGAGAATGATTACTGTTGAACCAGTGTCCATACACTGTTTGTGAGAAAATGACATATTTGTCTATGATTGGTATTTGGTGCATTATACATGCATTGGAATGGTCCGATGAGGACTGAATATGGCTGATTGCCTAGGAGAAAACACACCTCTTGAGTGGGTGCGATATGCGTAGTGTAGGTCACTCGTTGACCTTGGGGGCATCGGGGTGCGGGTTGCCTACAATGGACAAAGTGAGTCGCTCATCAGAACCGTAGGTTAGACCGACGCGACACACCGATGATCTCGACCGAGACACTATTCTTAATCAAGATCGATAAAGACCTGTCGTGTATATGCTAGATGTGCAAAAATCAAAATGAGGATTATAGCACGTGGTCTCGAGGCATGAGGTACCGATGATTCTTTTCGATCATTTCTCCGACCCGTGTTTAGCTCCATGGAGTAGGAAATCGAGTCTTGTGTACATGCATAAACCGAACATTTATATCTCTGTGTGTGATATATATTAATTGAGGAATATTGTCTATGACAATTGTTTTGAATACTTGGATGATGATGATGATAATCTTTGAAGGCATTATCATAATTGTTGTTTATGATAATTGAATTGATATATGATTGGATGATGATAGTTGATTAATGTTGATAGCATGATTTTAATATTGTATCGTGTGATAACCATAATGATAATGGCATGATTGTAATTATGATATTGTTGTTTGTGTTATCTCCGTGCCGCCATGTTAGTACCTTGGTGTAGGTGATCTCACCTCTTTGTTATGTTGTTTTTGCTATGTCTCGTATTATTAAAATTATACAAGAGAAGGAACGAGTTGTCTTAGACATAGCGGGTGACAAATACCTCTACGTTTGGAGACAACATCGAGAATGACCTTGCGACAAAGTGTTGAAACGGAAAAGATGTTTGAGGACAAGGAACAGACATAGAATAAATGTCGATGCTTCAAGATGGACATTCGATGAACATTCGACATTAGGGACAACAATAAGGAGTGGACATTCATGACTTGTTGGGGGCAAAGTGTTGACAAGGAGTAGAGTTCGATGTATCAAGTTTGATACAGGAGAAGGAACAAGTATGTTAAGTTTTCATCGTTAGTGTTACACCGCTATTAAGTAGGAACTCAGTAATGGGTTTGCTACTTGTGGAAAAAGAAAGAACAAAAGAGTCTCGTCAATTTATATTTCTCTTTAAATTGTGTGTCAATATTGAATAATGAGTAATTGAAATATGATTACCTAATATTTTCAGTAAATTTACGTGTCAGTAAAGAAAGAAATTTTTTTAAAACCATATTTTTATAATTCAAACTTGTGTGAACTTCTTTTCAGATTATGAGTCGGGAGTCGGAAAATGTGATGCCCTAGAGAGGGTGTTACACATAGGCTGCCATCCCTATGCTCGAATGGTAACTGTTATTGTAGGTAAATTCTACCAACGGTAAAATTTCATCCCAACTTCCAGTCTGTTCTATAACGCAAGCTCTCAACAAATCTTCCAATGATTGTATTGTTCTTTCTGATTGGCCATCAGTCTGCGGATGGTATACAGAACTCAATCGTAGGTTTGTCCCCATTGCTTCTTGAAGATTTTGCCAAAATTTCAATGTAAATCTCGGATCTCTGTCAGAAATGATACTTGTAGGAACACCATGTAGTCGAACAATTTCACCGATATATAGCTGAGTCAACTTCTCTAAAGGATATCTTATGTTGATTGGCAAGAAATGTGTTGACTTTGTAAGTTAATCTACAATTACCCATATTGAATTGTGACATCTTTTTGTTCTTGGCAATCCAACAACAAAGTCCATGGCAATACTATCCCATTTCCATTCGGGAATAGTCAAGGGTCGCAAAAATCCTGACGGTCTTTGATGTTCAATCTTTGTTTTTTGACAAACCAAACAAAGCAATACGTATCTAGCGATATCTCTTTTCATCCCATGCCACCAAAATAACTTCTTCAAATCTTGATACATTTTGGTCATTCCAGGATGCATACTCAACTGACTCGTATGAGTATGTTCAAGTATATACTTTTTGAGTTCTTCATCTTTAGGCACACAGACTCTACCTTGGAATCTCAAAATTCCATCGATCTCTTCTTCTAGTGTCGATACACTACCCTGCTTTATCAATTCTCTTTCTCTTTGTAAGAACTTATCAACCTTCTGCTTTTCTCAGATGTCTTCCAGCAAGTCATTCGAAATAGTGACCATGTTCATGCAGATTTTTCCTGGCATTAGCTCCATAAAAGACTATACGTCTCTAAATTGTTCTATCAAATATTTCTCCCTGATCATCATGGTAGAAACACTAATTGTCTTCCTACTTAAGGCATCGGCCACAACATTGGCCTTCCCAGGGTGATACTGAAGTTGGAAATCGTAATCTTTTAGGAATTCTAACCATCTTCGTTGTCTCATGTTTAGCTCTTTTTGATCATACAAGTACTTCAAACTCTTGTGATCACTGAAGACGTTGAACGTTGCTCCATAGAGATAATGTCTCCATATCTTCAAAGCAAATACAACAGCAGCTAACTCCAAGTCATGCATTGGGTAGTTCTTTTCATGCACTCACAATTGTCTTGAGGCATAAGCCACCACTTTTTCGCCTTACATAAGGATACAGCCCAATCCTTGATACGAAGCATCACAGTACACCTCGAATGGTTCATTCGGATCAGGTAGAACTAACATTGGTGAAGTAGTTAATCTCTTCTTCAATTCTTAAAAACTCTCTTCACAAGCATCCGTCCATTCAAAAGCTTGGTTCTTCCTTGTATGTTGAGTGAGAGGTCTAGCAATCTTAGAAAATCCTTCAATGAACCTCCTATAATATCCAGCTAATCCAACGAAGCTTTGGATTTCTGTTACCGTCTTTGGTCTTTCCCATTGAAGAACAACTTCAACCTTTGATGGCTTTACAACAATTCCTTCCTTTGAAATCACATGGCCTAAAAATTTCACTTCGTCTAACCAGAACTCACACTTTGACAACTTGGCATATAGTTCTTTCTTCCTCAAAGTCTGAAGAACTATACTGAGATGCTCGGCATGATCCTCATGGTTTTTCGAATAGATCAAGATATCGTCGATAAAAACAACGTTGAACCTGTCCAAATAAGGACGAAAGATTCTATTCATGTAATCCATGAAAATAGCTGGTGGTAGTGTCCATAACGAGTACGAAAAGCCATTTTAGGAATGTCTTCAACTTCCACTCTGATCTGATGGTAGCTCGATCGCAAATCGATCTTAGAAAATACTGCCGCACCCTTTAATTGATCCATTAGGTCGTCTATCCTCGGCAATGGATACTTGTTCTTGATCGTGACCTTGTTTAATTGATGATAATCCAGGCATAGTCTCGAAGTACCGTCTTTCTTCCTAACTAGCAATACTGGTGCTCCCCAAGGTGATACACTGGGTCTCATGAATTGCTTCTCCAAAAGCTCTTCCAGTTGCTTCTTGAGTTCTACAAGCTCTGCTGGCGATATACAGTAAGGCCCTATAGAAATAGGGCCAACTCCAGGCACAAGGTCAATAGCAAATTCGACTTCCCGTTCTGGTGGCAAACCAGGTACATCTTTAGGGAAAACTTTAAGAAATTCTCGAACCACAGAGATCGCGTCCACATCTACCTCATTCTCAACTTTCAAAGAAGACAACAGTATGTATTCCCGAGCTCCTTCTTTCAAGAAAGCTTTCACTTGGTTGGCCATCAAAAATCTAGAATTCTTATCCAAAGGGAAAACTATGGTTTTTCTAGAACAATCTAATAGGACATGGTTAGAAGATAACCAATCCATTCCTAGGATCACATCTAATTGAGATAGTCGCAAACAAATCAAATTAACAAAAAAGATTCGACCTTCAACAATCAATGGACAATTTAAACAGACTTTGGTGGTAAGAACAAGTTTAGCAGTGGGAGTTGAAACAGTCAAATTGAAAGGTAAAGAAGACACAGGTAAACTAAGTCTTTCCACACAGTCATAAGAAATAAAAGAATGTGTTGCACCTGAGTCATACAGTACAGTTAAAAGATCACCTTCTATGAGACCTTCCCCTTGTATAAGATCTTCGGACTCGGAGGCTTTAGCACCACTCAGAGTGTAAACCTGACCTCCAGCCTGTGGTTTAGCGGTCCTAACAGCATTGACGGATGGTTCTGCCTTAGGTTGATTGCAATCATGAGAAACATGTCTAGGTTTCCCGCATCTGAAACAGATGATCCCCTTGATAGTGCAGTCCCTTGTGTAGTGCTCTTTTCCGCACTTCATGCATTTCGGCGTAGACGCCGTTGTTTGACCAGATTGGCCTGGACTTCCTCCAGGACTTCTACCTTGTGGCCTCTATTATTGATTTCCAGGTGGTCTGGAATAAGGCTTCTTCTGGTGACGATTAGCGTTACTACTTCCTCCTCTTTGGGACCAAAAAGGCCTAAAGTTTCTGTTCCTTGCATCACGTGCCTGGTCCAAGTCTTCCACCTAACGACACGTATCAAGTAGTTCTGAGAACTGGGTGATCTTCAAAGTTATGATGGCTTTCTTCATGTCATGTCTCAGACCTTCCTCAAACTTCCGGCACTTCCATGCTTCATTAGGTTGGTGTTGAAAGTAGGTTGAGAATTTGGACAAACTCTCAAACTGGGTAGCATATTCACTCACAGTCATATTTCTTTGCTGCAAACTAAGGGATTCCATCTCCTTAGCATGCCTAGCACTTTCCGGGAAATACTTGTTCAGGAACCTCTCCTTGAACAATTCCCAATTGATTGCTCAATTTTCAGCCTCCAATACCCTATGCTCTCCGGTCCACCAATCCTCTACGTCTCCAATCAGCATGAATGCAGCATAAGTCACCTTCTTGTTGTTGGCATAGTTCATGCCCATGAAAATCTTTTCCAATTCCTTGATCCATAGAGTAGCTTTCTCAGGATCAAATTCTCCTTTGAATTGTGGAGGGTTAGTACAACGAAACTCTGCCAAGTTCTGGGCATCAGCAGTAGCCTCCAATTGTTGTGCAGTCCTCGCCTACTGTTGAGTAGTTTGCTGATTTTTTTGTAGCATAGTTTCAGCCATCTTCTGAATTGCTTTAATTACAGCAGCCATATCTCCTTTGCGAGCCATAATTCTTCTCAATTCAAGCTATACAAAATATAAGGAAAAGTCAGGTGTATCCTTGCAGAATACCAAACACTGAGAATCACACAGTACAAACAAGGCAGTTAAAAACCACATGACCAAAAGAAAACCTAAACCGGGAGCTCTGATACCAAGACAGTGTAACACCCCTTTTTCTTAATACCGTGAAGAAGGAACGTCACACCATAATACTAAGAACACAAAATAAATTTGCGAAAAATAATAATTACAGCCATTGATTGAGATCCAGTTCATTATTAACATAAAATTAAATAGTTTATATTCGTGGATGATAAAATAATCGAGTATTGAAATATCTGCACGCATTTTTTTTGTAAAAGAAATAAATATGATGAAATGATAATAATTACAGATGCGATAAAATCGACACAAAATTGAAATTCATACAACAATATATATATATATATATATATATATTATATGCATCAACCTGTTTTAGTTACATCACAAAATATACAAAAGTAAAGGCTTTACCCACCCAAGGTAGTTACAATTTACACCCATGAACTAGCAAAACATCAGGCTTCCCCAAAAAGATAACGGTTAGCCATCAGTAGCCACCTATGGTATCAGCCCCTAAGACTGACGAGAAGGGACCGTAGCCAGGTCCTCCTCAGGGTCCTCATCCTCCGATGAAATAGCCATCGAGGCGACTGAGTTCCGGGCAGAAGCTCGAGCAGTGGAGAGGAAAGAATCCTCTTGAGGGGTGTAGAACATATATGTCCACATGTCCCTCACAGGTTGGTAAAACTCCAAAATAACAAAAGCTGAAAAATCAAAGACAAGGGCGTCATATCGACCCCAAGATAAAGACACTGTCAGCTTCCCGCGGTAGACACATCGGTCCGTCTCCACATGCAAGTGCCAGCAATCGGGTCCTCCATGAAAGGTCAACTTCATGTACCCCAAAAAGTGGCGTCGGCGTGACGACATCCTCAACAACTCTAGTCGTAATGCGGCCAGAAACTCGAAAACTCAGTTGTTTCCTTCTCTTCCTCACGAACGTCTTCTCAAAAGTACCCAGTCCGACAGAAATATAGAAAATACAGAAAACATAGAAAGCATAGAAAGAGGTGAGACACCCAGCTTTTAGTACCAACATAGCAGTAAGAAAACAGAACAGCGCTGGACGCCCATATATCAACACAATTCATACAATAATTAGAATTAATAGTAAAGCAGATCAACAATAAATAGTAGCAACAACCGTCAATACTAAGCAGATAATAGCAAGGTTCCCAACAGTCAACAGTTCAACACTAGATAAGCATTATGGTAATGATAACAAATACTTCCACAGTTATAAATGCTCATGTTTAATGCATTATGAGACTAATGGTTCACAATGCAAAAAGTACCAAAATTCCTACTCCATGGAGCTAGATGATCAATCAATTTTGAGCCATTCATTATTGCTTCATATTTGGCCTAATTGATGTTAATTATGTCCAATATTATGTTTGTAGATGACTTTTAGAAGATTGGTCTTCATTGAGCTTAATTGTAAAAACTTCATTAATTTTCGGATTTTAACTCATTTTGACCTTTCTGTCTTGTACAGGCCATAACTTGGGCTACAAATATCGTATTTGGATGATCTTGGAGTCCCCTAAAAGCTGAGATGAAGATCTACAATCTGGTGTCTAATGCAATTTTTCTAATTCAGCTGGATTAAAGGCAAAATTGGGCCTCAAAGTCAGGATGCTGTTGCTGTCACAATGCTTGGACCTTTCCTCAATGATTTGGGCCTATCTCCCTCAATTTAAGCCCAATTAAGGCAAATGATATGTCTCTGAAAAGCTTATTCAGAGGGCTACAGTTTGGGCCAGGGGTAGATTAGGAATTACATAAGAACTTTCAGTTACAAATAGGTGGAGGCATATTTCGAATTTAGCTTTTTGATTTGGTTGTGATTCAGTTACAAACAGATTTACAGAAACCCTTTTTCTCTATTCTCTCTATTTTTCGTTTTACTCTCTTCTCTGCAATTTTCGTGATGGCCATGGAAGGCTAAAGCTCCAATCAATCCAAGGAATTCAATGATTGTGGTTAGAGTTTTGAGTTCTCTTGTTTAATTATAAATTCTGTTGTGTTCTTCCCTCTTCTCCTTCTTCAATTGAATTCTGATTAGAATTTCAAAATTGAAGTTAGAATTAGGGTTGATTAATCTGAATCTAAGGGAGAATAGATCATCGATTGATAATCTATGTTAATCCAAATTTGTTCCTAAATCAATATTAATCAAGAATTGCGATTGTGATTCTGTTTGAATTGATAAAATGCTAGGTGATTATCTAGTTAATTTCGGATTAACAGAGGTGATTAAACAACAGAAATTCATTCTCTTGAACAATGATTAATTCTGCCACTTGAATTGAAAACCTTGGATTGGTGTTTCCTTAATTGAATTTTCTCAATTTGAATTCGTTTTCTATTATTGCAATGAACAAAACCCCCTACTTATTGATAATTTCTAATATGCTTGAGAAATCCGAATTGGTCCTTGGGAGATGACCTAGGTTATGCACTATGCTATATTCCATAAATCCTAGTCTATTTTGAGGCGAGTGCGACATCGCTGATCACTAGACATAAATATTTTCAGAGTAAATGATCAAGGAGTTATGCCAGCATATCATCAGCCTTTAAAAACAGTGTGCTCATCTCATAAAAACATTTGCGCAATTGGCTTATACGTGGCACCTCAACAGTTGACCGCGATATAGGACAGCGTCTCAGTCCAGATCGTCGGTGTGTTTGCTTTGGTCTATCCCACGGCCCCAGTGGAGCTACCACTACCCGTTGTGAGACACCCGCACCCTGACGCCCCTAGGGCCAACCACTATGACCCTACGCTTAGTCTATTCGCACCCACACATAAGTGTTATTCAAACTCCTAGGCATACATAGCCTTTCCAATAATGTCCAACGGATAACACATATGCATGACGACACAATGTACATCATGTATGTTTATCAATGATGCATTCATCATAAGCATACCACAATGGCATATACTTTCATTTCTCAAGTACATAATCAACAAGTACTTAACCCACATAGGGACTCATAACAACATAGAATCAATTCTCAATATCAATATATATTCATACATAGCTCATCAATCTTCACAAGTTCATATCTTGGATTTACATTTTCAAGGTCTTAAACTTTGGTCAATTATGAAATTTCTTTAGGGTAAATTACCCTTTAAAACCGTGGCCTTCTCAAGCCCCATTATTCACTTTAATTATTCCACTTTGTTACAGAGTATGCATGTCTCTAGATTCTGAATTTACAAAGATGTACCAAGGCATCAGTTAAACTTTAAACTTTCTCTCTAAAACCGTGGCCTCCCTAGGTTTTCAAAGTCTCAATTTCTCTCCATTTTATGTATTAGTTTCTTGATATCAATTCACTTAAATTTTGATTCACTAAAATCAATTCAATCCCTCATGGTTCCAAGCCAAAATCGTGGCCTCCCTTTAGGGTATTAAACCCTTAAAACTTTCCATTTAATAATTCCAATATCATCTTTCAACATTCATCACATAAGCTTTATTTTATTGTGTACAAAAACCAATTTACACCCCTAATTTCGAGTCAAAACTGTGGCACCATGTTAGGGTAGGAATCTCCAAATTTTTCATTTAACAACCTTAACATGACCAAGCATATTTAACACATCCAATATATCCAAGATCACCAATCAAGCATTAATCCAACTCAAGAACTTATAAACATGCAAAATCACTATATAAAGTGAGCATACAAGATGGATATCTCCATCAACAAGCACACAAGGTTCCCTCACTACCAAAAATGGTTGAAATGAGTAATCTCACTCTTACCTAAGGAAGAATCACGAAAATGATCTCCCACTTGCTCCTTGAAGATTCGGTTTTGAGCTTTCCAAAACCCTAAGATTTTCAAGTATCAAGAACCAACATTAAACATGGCAAAGAATGAATGTTTGGCCTCCAATGAGATCCTAGAGTACGAAAATGAAGAGAAAGAAGAAGAGAAATGGAAGCTTTACCTCAAAGTTGAAAGCTTTGTCTTGGAAGGCAATGGAGGAAAGGTTGGATTTTGGAGAAATTTCCTTAATGAAAGATGTAAAGAAGGTTGAGGTGAGCATGGAAATGGTCTTGATGAAGAGAAAAGATGAAAAATGGTGGTCACAAAGGGTATAACGCCCCTTTTTCTTCCTTAGTCATAATGGGTAAGATGAGGGAACGTCGCACCATAGTGAAATGACGCACAAATGATTACGTAAAGTTTGAACATTTTTTTTTGTTTAACATAAATCCGGTTAAAACTTCCATTAATGTACATATACACCTATTTGTAAATATATCGTGTGATTGAGTTAAAATTAAAAGTTCCTCTTTCATATAAAACTTCTTATCAAAAACGTCAAAGAGAAATCAACATGGAATGAAACATACAACCATGCACAATATGGATAGTTACATACTTTGTACCAGAATTACAAGCTTGTTTAAATTACATTTCCAAAAAGATATACAAAAAGCAAAATGTGTACCTCTCCCAAGAGACACAAATATCTACCTACTAATCCAGTAGTACGTCAGGCTCCCTCAAAATAAACGGATAGCCATCAGTAGCCATCAATTTAAAACCAAACCTAAGACTGCCTGGAATGAGAAGGAACCGTAGATGGATCCTCCTCAGGGTCCTCGTCGTCTGACGAGACATCCATCGGGATGACAGAACAACAGGCAGGAGCCCGGGCAGTAGACAAAAAGGAATCCTCACGAGGGGTATAATACATTTCACCCCACATGTCCCTCACGGGCATATAGAACTCCAACCATACAAAAGCATGAAAATCTATAACAGGAGCGTCATAACGTCTCCACGCTAAGGACACCGTCACATCGCCGTGGTATACACATCGATCAGTCTGCACGTTGATATGCCAGCAGTCTGGAACTCCAAGAAAGTTGATCCGCACATAGCCAAAAAGTTCACGGAGTCGAAATGACATCCTCAACAACTTCCTTCTCAGTCGAGATAAGGCCAAAAACCTTGAAACTCAGTGGTTTCCTTATCCTCCTCACGAACGTCTTCTCGAGAGCATACAATCCAATCCAAAATGCAAAATAAAGAAAATTACCGAAAGAGGTGAGATTCCTAGCTTTCAGTACCAACAAGGCAGCAAGAAAATAAACGGCTTCGAACGCCCACATGAGACACAGTTAATACATACAAGTACAGTAATACATGAAAGCAATTAATGAGAGTAAAGCAATAAAGAATGTAATTGGCTAGCTATCATGAGTAATAGTTTTGATGATAACAAACGTGAAGACAAACATGAAGATGATGAGAAGACCAAGTCCAAGATCTTCAAGAATAAGCTTTAGGACTTAGGATCCTTGTAAAAGCCTCATTGGATATCTCATTAATTGGCATTGCAAAGAAATGTTTTCAAAATTGTTTTTCTAAAATTAAACAACCATTTTCTGGTCATTTGAAAGCATTTAAAACTGGTTGTATAACAGAGGTATTCGAATACCCTGTTAGGTATTCGAATAGAGTGTTTTTCAAGTTTGAACGTTTTCTGTTTTTCAAAGTGGTATTCGAATACCCATCTATGGTATTCGAATAACCTGTTTCGAAACTGATATTTCCTGCTGTGCCAAAACAGAGGCATTCGAATACCCCATATGGTATTCGAATACCCTAGATTCAGAATGAACCTTTTTAAATGAGGCATTCGAATACCCTTAACTGGTATTCGAATAACCCAAACCTTAATAGAGGCATTCGAATACCTCATAAGGTATTCGAATACCGTCTCGCAAAATTAATTTTTTACGAAACGTTCAAAAATGGCAAAGAACGGCCATATTTGCTTTTAATGGTTTCTTAATTGGCACCCAACGGCTAGTTGCTTTCCTTGCTCTATAAATACGGACCTTGGGTCTCTTCCCGAAAACGCCCAACCACTTGAATTATTTTTGCTTGGCTGAAAACGTATTTTACATTATTTTTCTCTTTTCGTGCTCTCTTTGCCAAAACCTTGAGATACCTCTAGAGAGCTTATTAGCACTTCAACTTGTAATATCTGCTCTAAGTGAGAGTTTATTTTTCATCTATTCTCTGCTTTTGTAAAAGGGTGAGGTATCCTTTAGTGAATTTGTGAGGGTGAGGTATCCCTCTAGTAAAAGGGTGAGGTATCCCTTGGTGTAAAGAAGGTGAGGTATCCTTCAAAGGGGGTGAGGTATCCCTCTAGTAAATAGGGTGAGGTATCCTTGTTGTGTAAAGGTTGCAAGCACCTGTTGTTAAGCTTGTATTGAATAGTGAAAAATCTCGAACTGTGTTTTGGGGACTGGACGTAGGCCACAAGTGGTTGGTGGTCGAACCAGAATAAATATCGTGCCTGCTTTTCTACCCCTTATTCTCTTTATCTTTATGCACTTTATTTATTCTTGCAATTTAATTATTATCTATTCTTCTTACGTTCTTCTCATTCACAACTTTTAATAATTAAATTCAGTATAATTCATTTGTTTAAGGCTTTTGCGAAAAATCTTTAATTACTCAATTCACCCCCCCTCTTGAGTACTGAAGCCACTTGGTAACAAGTGGTATCAGAGCTAGACTCTTGTATAAAGAGCCTAGCCGCTTCAAGAGTATATGGCTTCATCAAATGTTTTATCAGAAGCAACTTCCATAAATCGACCACCCTTTTTCAATGGGGATGGTTATGCATATTGGAAGGAAAGAATGAAAATCTTTATCGAGGCTATTGATCTAGATGTGTGGGATGCTGTCGAAAATGGCGCATTTATACCTACACGCGTTGTCAATGGTGTAAAAACCGAGACACCTAGAAGTGATTGGTCTAAAGATGATAAAAGAAAAGTTCAAAATAACTTAGTAGCCAAAAACATCATTACCTCAGCTTTGGGACATGATGAATTTTTTAGAATTTCAAATTGCAAAACTGCTAAAGAAATGTGGGACACTTTACAAGTTACCCATGAGGGTACTAGTGAGGTAAAGAGGTCGAGAATCAATTCTCTAACTCGCGAATATGAACTATTTACAATGAACCAAGGAGAAAGCATTCAAGAAATGCAAAAAAGGTTCACCCACATTGTTAATCATCTTGCATCATTAGGAAAGAATTTTACTAACGAAGATTTGATTAACAAAGTGTTGAGATGTCTTAGCAAGATTTGGCAACCCAAAGTAACAGCAATTTCAGAATCGAGGGACTTGTCAACAATGTCTCTGGCTACCCTCTTTGGAAAGCTTCACGAGCATGAATTAGAACTCAACAGGCTTGACCAAAGTGAAGAAAACGATAAAAAGAAAAAAGGGATAGCGCTTAAAGCCACCACCTCCACTATCAATAATGAAGAAGAAGACGATGGAGATGACGTGGACAACTTTGAGCTAAATGAACAAAATCTCAATCTTCTGGTAAGAAAATTTGGTAAGTTCCTAAAGAAAAAGAGAACTCAAAGAAGATCGCCATTTCCAAAGAAAGTTGAAAAGAAACCCTCTAAAGAAAGAAGAGTCTACATAGCATGGGATGACAACGACATGGACTCCACTGATAGCTCAGATAGCGAAGAAGCTCAACTTTGTTTTATGGCCAAAGGAGAAGAAGAAGAAGAAGAAAGCGACAACGAGGTAAATTCTGAATTATCTCCTTCTTATGATGAGTTACAAAATGCCTTTGAAGAATTGCATGACGAAACAATTAGGCTTACAAAATTAATTTCCTCATCTAAGAAAACTATTTCTTCTCTGGAAAATAAAATTCTAATTTTGAATAAAGAAATAGAAGAATTAAAAATTGAAAATGAGACAGTAGGATTAATTGATGCATGCTCATATCATTCTTCACATGCTTCTACTTCGTATTCTTGTTCCTCATGTCATTTGCTTGAAAATGAAATTGAAGATTTAAAGAACACCCTTGCCAAATTCACATGTGGAAGAGATAATTTAAATATTTTATTAGGAAAACAAAGGGTTGTTTTTCAAAAGGCTGGAATAGGATATAACCCGAATAATCAACACAAATCCTATAAAAATTATTTTGTTAATTCTAGCATCTCATGTAGCCCATTTGTTAAATGTTTCTATTGTGAGAAGAAGGGTCATAGTGCTTCAACATGCAATGTAAGGAAAAATATCAATACAAAAAATGGAACCAAAATGGTATGGGTTCCTAAGGGCACTATACCCAAAACTGACAATCAAGGACCCAAGAAAATTTGGGTATCAAAAACCAAGAATTGAATTGTGTTGCAGGTGTGCTTGGTAGCCAAGAGCTAACTTCGGCATTTTTGAAAGTGGTTGCTGCAAGCACAAGACTATAATAAATTCCAAGCTCTTCTTCTTGTCTCTATCAGGCTTGGACTTGCATTCATATGAGTATTTCCATCAAAAGGTAAGCTTTCTTATCTCAAATATGCCTTCTAGATACAAAATATATGCTTTTATGTTTGAGTTATTTGAATACCTCCCTGTGGTATTCGAATACCATTGCATCTGTACGTGAAAATCCATGTTTTTCTGATAGGTCTATTCGAATACCTTCCTATGGTATTCGAATACCATACATCAGTACATCAATTTTATGCCTTTATAAAGCTAGAGTATCGAATAACTATATAGCTATTCGAATAACCAGATAACTATCACATCAGTATTTCTCACATGCTATCTGGAGTATTCGAATACCTTCCAAGGCATTCGAATACCTGCTCCTTCTGGAGTTTATAAAATGTGATGGGTAATCGAATACGGCAAGAGGTATTCGAATACCACATGACTGAAGCAAGTCTTACGACGTGTTCTTTGTTTCGTTTCTGTTTCCTTTTCTTATACATATGCAATGAAAATATATTCCAACTATGAATAACATGCTTTAATCTTATTTCATCAAGCCTTCATTTATGCCTTATATGAAAATCACATGATGTTCTTACATGCATATTTTTGCTTGCTCTTTCACCTTATCTTTCTCTAGAATATGCTGCATATTTAAATCCTTTGTAAGGTAAATGTTTAAGGTAAATGTAATTGGCTATTGTTTTGATATACGAACAAGTGCAATAAGTGGTATATGAAATATTTAATATCTATGTTTTTATTGACATATGTCAGATTTATAAGAATTTGTTAACAAGTGGTAAATGCTTAGAACATCTTGACAAGTGATATCAAACAAGTGGTAAATGCTTTACATTTTGACAACAAGTGTTATCAAAGTGGTATGAACATAATAACAAGTAATAACAAATGATAACAAATGATATCAAACAAGTGATTTCTTGGCCAAATTAATCGATAAATATATTTTTGCCCTTGAGAATCATTTGCTGCTTTTGCCTCATTGTTTTAAATGCTTATTGGCTTATGAGTTTGACTAACCCCTATGGATCCAACATTAATGGATACCAATGAAAGCACTCTGAATTTTGTTGTAGGGAGAACACTACCTCAAGCATAAATTTAAATGGAAAAAATTCATTCAACTTGAGGACATGCATATATTGTTTTAATATGATAAAATGGGAGAGAAAAATACTTGCCTCATCTTTTTGATCATGACAAAAGGGAGAGAATGGTATCAAATGTACAAAAGGGGGAGAACAAGTTTAAATGTCTTTGTTTGAGAAAAGTCAAGAAAAGAACAAGTCAAAACAAAAATAGAAATTGAATTCCAAAAGTAAGGGGGAGCTGCTGTGCATATCTCTGATGAAAATCACCTCTTATGAAAAAGAGGGGGAGTAAGTATCTCTAAACTAACTTTGTGAATTCCAATTTATATGAACTAATGCTTTTCTCAAATGTTAGTTTGTCATCATCAAAAAGGGGGAGAATGTAATTGGCTAGCTATCATGAGTAATAGTTTTGATGATAACAAACGTGAAGACAAACATGAAGATGATGAGAAGACCAAGTCCAAGATCTTCAAGAATAAGCTTTAGGACTTAGGATCCTTGTAAAAGCCTCATTGGATATCTCATTAATTGGCATTGCAAAGAAATGTTTTCAAAATTGTTTTTCTAAAATTAAACAACCATTTTCTGGTCATTTGAAAGCATTTAAAACTGGTTGTATAACAGAGGTATTCGAATACCCTGTTAGGTATTCGAATAGAGTGTTTTCAAGTTTGAACGTTTTGTTTTTCAAAGTGGTATTCGAATACCCATTTATGGTATTCGAATAACCTGTTTGAAACCGATATTTTCTGTTTGTGCCAAAACAGAGGCATTCGAATACCCCATATGGTATTCGAATACCCTAGATCAGAATGAACCTTTTTAAATGAGGCATTCGAATACCCTTAACCGGTATTCGAATAACCCAAATTTTTAATCAGCATTCGAATCACCTCATAAGGTTTTTTTTTTTTAAAAGAGTTTTGGCAAGAGGCATTCGAATACCTCATAAGGTATTCGAATACCGTTCTGCAAAATTGATTTTTTACGAAACGTTCAAAAATGGCAGCAACGGCCATATTTGCTTTTAATGGTTTCTTAATTGGCACCCAACGGCTAGTTGCTTTCCTTGCTCTATAAATACAGACCTTGGGTCTCTTCTGAAAACGCCCAACCACTTGAATTATTTTTTGCTTGGCTGAAAACGTATTTTACATTATTTTCTCTCTTTTCTGTGCTCTTCTTATGTTCATCTCATTCACGACTTTTAATATTAAATTCGTATAATTTATTTGTTTAAGGCTTTATGAATTTTTTTTTTTAAATACTCTTCTTTGCCAAAACCTTGAGATACCCTCTAGAGAGCTTATTAACACTTCAACTTGTAATATCTGCTCTAAGTGAGAGTTTATTTTTCATTTATTCTCTGCTTCTGTAAAAGGGTGAGGTATCCTTTAGTGAATTTGTGAGGGTGAGGTATCCCTCTAGTAAAAGGGTGAGGTATCCCTTGGTGTAAATAAGGTGAGGTATCCTTCAAAGGGGTGAGGTATCCTCTAGTAAATAGGGTGAGGTATCCCTGTTGTGTAAAGGTTGCAAGCACCCGTTGTTAAGCTTGTATTGAATAGTGAAAAATCTCGAATCGTGTTTCGGGACTGGACGTAGGCCACAAGTGGTTGGTGGTCGAACCAGAATAAATATCGTGTCTGCTTTTCTACCCCTTATTCTCTTTATCTTTATGCACTTTATTTATTCTTGCAATTTAATTATTATCTGTTCTTCTTACGTTCTTCTCATTCACAACTTTTAATAATTAAATTCAGTATAATTCATTTGTTTAAGGCTTTTGCGAAAAATCTTTAATTACTCAATTCACCCCCCCTCTTGAGTACTGAAGCCACATGGTAACAAAGAACAGTAGTCAACTTTATCCATAGCCAGCTAGCAACATTAGCATTACCAAGAATCAAATAAATATCACAGTCATAATAGTAAACATATTATCCGATCATGAATGCTCAATGGACCATGCGACTGACAACTCACAATGCAACAAGGGTACCAAAGTTCCTATTCCATGGAGCTAGACATAAACATCTTTGGAGTGAATGATCAAGGAGTAATGCCAGTGTATCGTTAGCCTTAAAAATATAGTGTGCTCATCACATAAAAACATTTGCGCAAAATGGCTCACACATGGCACCTCAACAGTTGATCGTGACATAGGACAGCATCTCAGGCAGGATCGTTGGTGTGTTGCATTGGTCTATCCCACGGCCCCAGTGGAGCTACCACTGTCTATTGTGAGACACCCACACCCCGATGCTCCCAGGGTCAACAACATATGACACCTACGCTTAGTCTATTCGCACCCGCACATAGGTGTTATTCAAACTCCTAGGCATACATCGCCTTACTAACCATGTCCAACGGACAGCACATGGACGACAACACAATGTCCAATCATGTATGTTCATCAATGATGCATTCAGCATAAGCCTTTCCTCAATGGCACATAAGCATTATTCAATGTCCAACATGACATATCAACCATGCATTTATTAAAACATTGCCTCAATGGCACAACATCATTCTTATCTCATTGAGTACTACATCAATAATTCTTATTACACACATACCACAATTTCCATGTCATGGATCCAAGAATTCCATATTCGAAATCATTTCTTCTCTATTGGTATGAATGCACATTCCTATCACAATTAAGTAAGGTAAAATCCTTGAATCCAGGGTTTTCATGTTATGTTTGAGTTATAAAGGACAAAGAACCATAATCTCAATCATTTCCAGCTCAAAAATCTCATTTCTGGTCTTGGTAATCGATTACATCACCCTTGTAATCGATTACCCGAGAAACAGAACCTCTATAATCAATTACAAACTCATTGTAATCGATTACGTGATTCCCAGAATCACGTTTTGTAACTTCAAGGCCCTGGTAATCGATTATACAACTGTGGTAGTCGATTACCAATTGGACAGAACCTTCGTAATTGATTACCCACAAGTTGTAATCGATTACGTGATTCCCAGAAGCACCCTTTCGTGACATCAGAGGCTTGGTAATCGATTACACCATTCTTGTAATCGATTACAAGCTAAACAGAATCTCTGTAATCGATTACACACAAGACGTAATCGATTACCAGATTTCTAAAATCACGATTTCATATCCTTAAGAGCTTGGTAATCGATTACAAGCCTCGTGTAATCGATTACCATGCGTAAACTTGCAGAAAATAGGGTTCTCCAGGTCCTGTAACTCAAACCAAACCAATCCTTTTCATATTTAATCAACAAGATACTCAAATATACCTTCAAATCATGCAAGAAGCATCAATAAATCATACAAACCCAACAAAATACACTATCATCAAGAACAACATAAAAATGAGAGAACTTTATACATGGATTCAGAAATCAATAACAACACACATACAAGACATTCCCTTACTACCAAGGTTGGTTGAAGAGGATCATCTCCCTCTTACCTATTTGGAAAACAACACAATGTGCAACTCCTTCTTGCCCTAGATTTTCATTTTCCCCCTTCAAGAAAACTCCAATGTGAGTGATCACCACAATGTCTACTCAAACCATGAAGAATAGGTTCTTGGTCACCAAGGTGGCCAAGAGAAACGAAAATAGCAAGAAAATGGAAGAAAGTTGAAGGCTTTACCTTAAAGCTCCAAGCTTTAGCTTCAATGGTGGAAGAGAAATGGAAGAAGAAGAAGAAGAGGAACCAAAGGATAACCACCAAGGAGAATAGTCTTGGAATGGTGGAAGGAAACAAGTAAATGTGATTTGTTTGGCAAATAATGGAGTTGGTCTCCAATGTGTGGGTGTGTGTGTACAGTGGAGAGGAAGGAGAAGAGAGGAAGAGAAGAGAAATGTGTTAAATGTTTGGTGTTTAGAAAAATGAAGATGAGTTAATAAAAGGAAGAAAACAACTTTGACTCCCCCAAAAAGGAGTGTCTGCCGTGGAGTGAGAGGAGAGGAAAGAGAGAGAAAATGTGTTACAAGGGAAATTGCTAGGAAGCTTCCCATAACAAGGTTGGATTAAATTTAATCTTTCTTTTGAAATTAAAACTAATAGATGTGATACAAAAAATCAGATTTTGAATAATGTGATAATATTTTTAATACATGTTATTATTTATTGGACAATAGTTATAGTTGGCAGAAGTCAGCATTAACAAATCTGACAGATAAATTATTCACAGTGTTTTATTATCTCATCTGTTAAGATTTCTCGAAAAATATGAAACCTTGTAAATTGTGTCCGGTCTCGGGTTTAGTAAGATCTCCCGTCAACGTTTTCATAGTTCAAGGTTTTCAAAGAAAATGTCTCATTTCTCTGGTTCCGCTCAGTACACACGCAAAACGAGAAATATATTAAAATATTCCGCATTCTCAGAAAATTCCAGGAAAAATTTCCAAAAAATCATAAATATTTTAGAATGAATTCTGATAGTAGAAAAGTAAATTTTGGGGTGTTACAACTCTCCCCAACAAATAGGAATTTCGTCCTCGAAATTTTCCATACCTTAAAACAATTCGGGATATTGCTCCTTCATCTTGTCCTCCAGCTCCCACGTCACATCTCCAGTTGCTTCATTCCAGATTACCTTCACTAGTATAATGTCCTTTCCTCTGAGTTGCTTTGTCCTCCTATCCTCAATCCTTACAAGAGTTGTCTCATATGTCAAGTTTTCCTTGAATTGTACAGAATCAGGTGCTATGACATGACTAGGATTTGGGATATATTTTCTGAGTTGTGACATATGAAAGACATTATGAAGATTTGAAAGGAAAGGGGGTAAAGCTATTTGGTAAGCAACAGGACCTATCCGACGAAGAATTTGGTAAGGTCCAAGGAATTTTGGAGTGAGTTTTCTAGATTTGAGGACACGACCGACCCGAGTCATAGGTGTGACTTTCAAGAAGACATGCTCTCCTTCTTCGAACTCAAGAGGTTTCCTTCTTTTGTCCGCATAACTCTTCTGTCGACTCTGAGCCGTTTTCATTTTCTCCTGAATCATTTTAACCTTCTCAGTTGTCTACTGAATGAGTTCAGGTCCAATGGTAAGCCATTCCCCATCTTGATACCAGCACAGAGGCGTCCGACATCTCCGCCCATATAAAGCCTCATAGGGCGCCATCCCTATACTTGAATGGTAACTGTTGTTGTAGGTGAATTCCACCAATGGTAAGATTTCATCCCAACCTCCAGTTTGCTCTATCGCACAAGCTCTCAACAGATCTTCTAACGATTGAATTGTTCTTTCTGATTGACCATCAGTTTGTGGATGGTAGGCAGAACTTAACCGCAACTTTGTTCCCATAGCCTCTTGAAGACTTTGCCAAAACTTTGAGGTAACCCTCGGGTCTCTATCGAAAATAATACTCGTGGGTATCCCGTGAAGTCTGACAATTTCACTAATGTATATCTGAGTCAACTTCTCCAACGGATACCTTATGTTGATTGGCAGAAAGTGAGCTGACTTCGTAAGTCGATCCACTATTACCCATATTGAGTCATATCCTTTCCTAGTTCTTGGTAACCCGACAACAAAATCCATGGCGATACTATCCCATTTCCATTCAGGAATAGTTAAAGGTTGTAGTAATCCAGCTGGTCTTTGGTGCTCAATCTTCGTTTTCTGGCAAACCAAACAAGATGACACGCATCTAGCGATATCTCTTTTCATCCCATGCCACCAAAATAACTTCCTCAAGTCTTGATACATCTTGGTCATTCCAGGATGCATACTCAACTGACTCGAATGAGCATGTTCAAGTATGTACTTTCTGACTTCTTCATCTTTAGGCACACAGACCCTTCCTTGGAATCTCAAAATCCCATCGCTTCCTCCCTTCAATGTTGATACACCACCTTGCCTCATCAATTCTCTTTCTTCTTACAGGAATTTATCGACCTTTTGTTTCTCTCAAATATCATCCATCAGGTCATTCGAGATAGTGATCTTATTCATGTAGATTTTACCCGGTGTTAACTCTACAAACGACTATATATCTCTGAGTTGCTCTATCAAGTCCTTTTCTCTAATCATCATAGTAGAAACACTAATTGTATTTCTACTCAAAGCATCGGCCACCACGTTTGCCTTTCTAGGATGATACTGAAGTTGGAAATCGTAATCTTTCAAAAATTCTAGCCATTTCGCTGCCTTATGTTCAGCTCTTTCTGATCGTACAGGTACTTCAGACTTTTGTGGTCACTAAAGACGTTGAATGTGGCTCCATACAAATAATGTCTCTATATCTTCAATGCAAACACCACTGCAGCTAATTCTAGATCGTGTGTTGGGTAGTTCTTCTCGTGCACTCGCAATTGTCTTGAGGCGTAAGCTACCACTCCTCCGTTTTGCATGAGAACTGATGTGTGTGAAACAACATCATATTTTGTTCATGTGTTTGCATGCATTTTTATACATTCTAGGCATTTTAGTTTCTCTTTTTGTTTGTTTTTCCCTTTAGTTCGGATAACTGCGGTGTTTTTGGTGTTGTTGTGCAGGATTGGTGCTTAATTGGCCTTGAAATGGATGGAAAGCTTGCACAATTGAAGTTGGAGCTTAAAGGGTAGCAAATTGGGACAAAAAGCTCATTCTAGAGAGTTCCACGGCCTGCCCGTGGCCTGAACCACGGCCATGGATCGAGCAGCTACGTGAAAAAGCAAAAGGGGAAGTCCAAAGACAACCACGGCCTGGCCGTGGTGGCCACCACGGCCGTGGTTGAGAGTTTGGTTGAAATGTCTAAGTCCAGAACTGACCACGGCCTGGCCGTGGTCCCCACCACGGCCGTGGTTCGGGGTGCATGTCAGATTTTTAAGCCCGTTTTTCTCTTTTTTGATGGGCTTGAACTAGTTTTAAACCATGGGGTATTTATAGATGTTCTGAAAACAACATTAGGGTTCGAATTTGGTTTGGAAGGAGACACATTGGAGGCTCTTGATCTTCATCTTCCTCTCTTCTCTCTAGGATTACGGGTTTGGATGTTCTTGGAACTTGATTTCTGGTTTCTTCTTCTCCATGTCTGAGTAGTTCCTTTTGTTTCTAGGATTGGGAAATGCCCTTTGATACATTGATGATGATTAATTGATATTTTTTACCCCTTTTATTAATCTTGAATGTTGTTGATTCAATCCTTATTGCGATTATTCATGTGAATTTGCTGGCCACTTATTTACATCTCATAGATATCTAGGGACGTACTGAAAGGTGAACCTAGGTGTTGGAACTATAAGAATTGAACTTAAGGTTTAAATCACGAGAGTAGGTTTAGCCTTTCGAGGATTAATGAATTACCAAAAAGCGTAATGGGTTCAATTTAGATTCAATTACCACGAGAGTAGGAATTGGTTTAATTGGGCACGGTTCTTGTATCTTGAAAGGGAACATTAACTAATTTAAGGTAATTCACCTTCAATTGAACTTCAAGTGTTAATAAGAGGATTGTCAATTAGAAGTCTTGTATCATTGTGGTTAACCCCAATCTTGGAAGCTTTCTTAAAATTGAAATCTTTTCTCAACAATTTGCTATTTTTATTCTCAATTTTGCGTCTTAACTTATATTTATTTAATTGTTTGGTTTCTACGTTCTTGTTCAACAATTATATTCTCTTTTGTTTAATTTAATTGAATTAATTAATTAATTAGTATTCATAAACATAGTCCATGTGGATTCGATATTTTATTACTTGACGACGAAACTGTACACTTGCGGATTTCACCCCAACCAAGTTTTTGGCGCCGTTCTTGGTGTTGTGTTCTTCTTGAATATCGTTAAATTTTTAATTTAATTATTTTAAACCTTTTTACTACTTTCTTGTTTTCTCTTTGAGTGTCTACAGGTAATTCTCTTGTTTATGCGAAGAACTAGATGTTTTGGGACTCTTGAAGAAGCTGATCCTGAATTTGAAAGAACCCTTCGCAGAAGGAGAAGACAACAAAGCCAAAGAGCAAGAGATAGACTTGAGCCAACGCTTGTCATGGCTACACCTGCTGATAATAGACCTCTTAAAGAGTATGCAGCCCCTAATGCTCGGGGTTTGCGTTTTGGAATTGCTCGGCCAGACATTGAAGCTAGACAGTTCACCATACCCACCGCTTTACTCACCATGATAAGCGAATCCGGTTTGGAGGATTGCCATCAGAGGACCCAAACGATCATGTGGATATGTTCTTGGAATTCTGTGAGACCCTCAAGATTGAAGGTGCCTCTGTTGATGTTATTCGCCTTCGCCTATTTCCATTATCATTGAGAGATAGAGCTAGGGCTTGGTTGAGGTCAATTCCCGCTGAGACCATCACTTCTTGGGACTAATTGGAGCAAACTTTCTTGAACAAATTATTTCCACCATCTAAGACTGCTCATCTGAGGACCCAAATCACAAGCTTTGTTCAGAAAGATGGTGAATCATTGTCGGAAGCTTGGGATAGATATAAGGCTTTGCTGGAAGCCTGCCCACACCATGGGTTAGAAAAATGGTTGATTGTCCATACCTTCTATAATGGGCTAGAATATTGTTCGAAGGTGTCTCTAGACTCCGCCAAATTCGGCGTGGTGGTGGAGCTTTGATGAATAGAAGACTGACAGAAGCCTATGAGATCATTGAGAGTGTTGCCACAAATCATCACTAATGGGCAAATGAAAGAGGTAATAACTTGAGAAAACTCTAGGGAGGTAAGTTTGAGGTAGACGGAATTGATTTAATTATGTCAAAATTTGATTCTTTGAATAAACGTTTTGACATGCTTGAAAAGGCTCATGTAAATGCCATAGGTGCCTCTAACAATTTTTGTGAGATTTGTGGAGCACAGGGACACATAGGTGTTGAATGCCAAGTTGGAATTGGCTCCTCACAAGGTGCACTGGTGGAGCAAGTGGAATCATGCCGCAATTTCCATGACTTCAACCAAAAGGGGAGGAATGATCCATATTCTCAAACTTACAACCCCGGTTGGAAGTCACATCCCAACTTCTCCTACCGGAATAGTCAACACCAAGCAGGGTAAGGTAGTGGTAAACCCTCTTCTGGACTCTAACAGGTACAAAACTCTAAACTTGAGTCTCTTCTTGAGAATTTTGTTGAGAGTCAAGCTAAGCAAAATGAGGAGTTTAGGCAACATGGGCAAGTTGTGACTGAGGCCATTAGAGAGTTGTCATCTAAAGTTGAAAATTTGGCCATTCATAATAAATTGTTAGAAACTCAGATTGCCTAACTTGCATGTGCACTTCACATAGGCAACAAGGTAAATTTCTGGTCGTCACCGAAATCCAGGTAATGAACACTGTTTAAATTGCATGTCTGTTAGTTTGAGAAGTGGTAAGAACCTAGAGGATCCCAAGGATAAGGAGGTTAGTGACAAAGATGAGGGGAATAAGGAAAAAGAAACTAAGACACAACCCTTAGAGGAAGAGGAAATTAATGAAAAGGTGTCTAAGTATGTACCCCCTGAACAACCCCCAGTGCCATTCCCTCAAAGATTGGCTAAGGCTAAGCTAGATATGCAATTTGGGAAGTTCCTAGAGGTCCTTAAGAAATTGTACATTAATGTACCCTTCACTGAGGCGTTGAAACAAATGCCTACCTATGCTAAGTTTCTTAAGGACATTTTGTCTAATAAGAGAAAGCTTGATGAATATGAGACCGTAGCTTTAACTGAGGAGTGTAGTGCTTTAATTCAAAATAAATTGCCTCCTAAGCTAAAAGATCCAGGTAGCTTCTCTATTCCTTGCTTGATTGGTAACACAAATTTTGATAAAGCTTTGTGTGACTTAGGGGCTAGTATCAGTCTTATGCCCCTTTCGTGTGCAAGAAGTTGGAGGTGGGTGAGCCGAAACCCACAACTATTTCACTCCAGTTAGCGGATCGGTCCGTCAAGTACCCCGTTGGCATCTTGGAAGATGTTCCTATTAGAGTGGGTAAGTTTTTTTATACCGTTGATTTTGTTGTGCTTGACATGGAAGAAGATGCTAAAATGCCGCTCATACTTGGGCGACCATTCCTCGCATTTGGAAGGGCAATTATTGATGTCCACGAAGGGAAATTGACTTTGCGATTGAATAATGAGGAAGTAGTTTTTAATGTTTTCAATTCTGAAAAAAATCTTAATTCCTCTAATTTATGTAATCGCATAGATGCTACTGATGATGTGGACATAGTTGTACTTTCGATATGCAGGAATCTGTGACTCATCTTTGTATTAGAGGAGACCTTGCCCAAGGTTGCTTCCAAGTTCGAGAAGGTCAAGCCCTGCAAGAAAGGACCAAAGAGCGGGATGACAAATGTGTCAAGAAGTGTGAATTTAAACCAGGGGATAAAGTTCTTGTTGATAACTCGCTTCTACATTTCTGTCTGTAAGTTTTGGTCGAAATGGTCTGGACCATATGAGATTGTTTGAGTCTTATCCTATGGTGTGCTTGAGGTGAAGATAGAAGGCCAGAAGACATTTCTAATAAACGCCAGAGAGTGCAACACTATGAAGATGGAGTGGGGACTGAGTACCACTCTATTGACATCACCTGAGCATAGAACAAACTCACAGTCAAGCTAATGACTATAACTTAGCGCTTCTTGGGAGGCAACCCAACATTCTATCTCTTTTCCTTTATTTTCTTATTTTTATTGATTAACACTTTTTTATTTTTATTTCTTAGTTAGCTATTGTTCAGTCGGCTTTGGTGCCTCCCTGAGTTCGGAGCCTTTGTAGGGGGGATATATATATGCCACAAAAAAAATGGAGTTTTAGACCGGATTGTTGCCCAAGCACAAGTGCTCAAGAGGGGTGAATTGAGTAATTAAGGATTTTTGCAAAAGCCTTAAACAAATAAATTATACTTGAATTTAATTATTAAAAGTCGTGAATGAGATGAACATAAGAAGAACTTGATAATAATTAAATTGCAATAATAAATAAAGTGCATAAAGATAAAGAGAATAAGGGTAGAAAAGCAAAGTAATAATATTTATCTGGTTCGACCACCAACCACTTGTGGCCTACGTCAGTCCTCGAAACACAGTTCGAGATTTTTCACTATTCAATACAAGAAAGGTGCTTGCAACCTTTATACAACGGGGATACCTCACCCTATTTACTAGAGGGATACCTCACCCCCTATGAAGGATACCTCACCTTCTTTACACCAAGGGATACCTCACCCTTTTACTAGAGGGATACCTCACCCTCACAAATTCACTAAGGGATACCTCACCCTTTTACAGAAGCAGAGAATAGATGAAAAATAAACTCTCACTTAGAGTAGATATTACAAATTGAAGTGCTAATAAGCTCTCTATAGGATATCTCAAGGTTTTGGCAAAGAGAGCACAGAAAAGAGAGAAAATAATGTAAAACTCGTTTTCAGCCAAGCAAAAATAATTCAAGTGGTTGGGGGTTTTCAGAAGAGACCCAAGGTCTGTATTTATAGAGCAAAGAAAGCAACTAGCCGTTGGGTGCCAATTAAGAAACCATTAAAAGAAAATATCATATTTGCCATTTTTGAACGTTTCTTGAAAATCAATTTTGCAGAATGGTATTCGAATACCTTATGAGGTATTCGAATGCCTCTTGCCAAAACTCTCATAAAAAAACGATTATGGATTATTCGAATATAATTACGGGTATTCAAGAATGCCTCATTTAAAAGGTTCATTGAAACTAGGGTATTCGAATACCATATGGGGTATTCAAATGCCTCTGTTTTTGCCACAAAGAAATATCGGTTTGAAACAGGTTATTCGAATACCATAGATGGGTATTCGAATACCACTTTGAAAAAGAAAACGTATAAGCTTGAAAAACACTCTATTCGAATACCTAACAGGTATTCGAATACCCTCGTTATAAAACCAGTTTTAAATGCTTTCAAATGACCGGAAAATGGTTGTTTAATTTTGGAAAAATAATTTTGAAAACATTTCTTTGCAATGCCAATTAATGAGATATCCAATAAGGCTTTTACAAGGATCCTAAGTCCTAAAGCTTATTCTTGAAGATCTTGGACTTGGTCTTCTCATCATCTTCATGTTTGTCTTCACGTTTGTTATCATCAAAACTATTGCTCATGATAGCTAGCCAATTACATTCTCCCCCTTTTTGATGATGACAAACTAACATTTGAGAAAAGCATTAGTTCATATAAATTGGAATTCACAAAGTTAGTTTAGAGATACTTACTCCCCCTCTTTTTCATAAGAGGTGATTTACATCAGAGATATGCACAAGTAGCTCCCCCTTACTTTTGGAATTCAATTTCTATTTTTGTTTGACTTTTTCTCTCGACTTTTCTCAAACAAAGACATTTAAACTTGTTCTCCCCTTTTGTACATTTGATACCATTCTCCCCTTTTGTCATGATCAAAAAGATGGGGCAAGTATTTTTCTCTCCCATTTTATCATATTAAACAATATATGCATGTCCTCAAGTTGAATGAATTTTGTCCATTTAAATTTATGCTTGAGGTAGTGTTCTCCTACAACAAAATTCAGAGTGCTTTCATTGGTATCCATTAATGTTGGATCCATAGGGGTTAGTCAAACTCATAAGCCAATAAGCATTTAAAAAACAATGAGGAAAAAAGAAAAAATTTTAAATGATTCTCAAGGGCAAAAATATATTTATCGATTAATTTGGCCAAGAAATCATTTGTTTGATATCATTTGTTATCATTTGTTATTACTTGTTATTATGTTCATACCACTTTGATATCACTTCTTGTCAAAATGTAAAGCATTTACCACTTGTTTGATATCACTTGTCAAGATGTTCTAAGCATTTACTACTTGTTAACAAATTCTTATAAATCTGACATATGTCAATAAAAACATAGATGTTAAATATTTCATATACCACTTATTGCACTTGTATATTTATTAAAATAGTAGCCAATTACATTAAGCATTTTCCTTAAAAAAAATGTAACATTTTCTTGAGAAAAAGAAGGTACAAGAACAAGCAAAAATATGCATTTAAGAACATCATGTAATTTTCATATAAGGCAAAAAATGAAGGCTTGATGAAATAAGATTAAAAGCATGTTATTTGTATTGCCTATGCAAGAAGAAAAAAAAAAAAGAGAAACGAAACAGAGAACACGATGAACAACTTGCTTTCGGTATGTGGTATTCGAATACCTCTTGCCGTATTCGAATACCCATCACATTTTATAAGCTCCTGAAAGAGCAAGTATTCGAATGCCTTGGAAGGTATTCGAATACTCCAGATAGCATGTGACAAGTACTGATAAAGACGTTTCAGGTTATTCGAATACACATTTGGGTATTCGAATGCCCCAGCTAATAAAACCACAAGAACTCTGTACTGATGTATGGTATTCGAATACCATGGGAGGGTATTCGAATAGACCTATCAGAAAAACATGGATTTTCACGTACAGATGCAATGGTATTCGAATACCACAGGGAGGTATTCGAATAACTCAAACATAAAAGCATATATTTTGCATCCAGAAGGCATATTTGAGATAAGAAAGCTTACCTTTGATGGAAATACTCATATGAATGCAAGTCCAAGCCTTCGATAGAGACAAGAAGGAGAGCTTGGAATTTATTATAGTCTTGTGCTTGCAAAGCAACCACTTTCAAAAATGCTTCGAAGTTAGCTCTTGGCTATCAAGCACACATAACACAATTTAATTTTTTGTTTTTGGTACCCAAATTTTCTTGGGTCCTTGAGTGTCGATTTTGGGCAATGTACCCTTTGGAACCCAAACCATTTTTGTCCCAATTTTTGTGTTAACATTCTTTCTTGCATTGCATGTTGAAGCACCTAGGGGCGTTTTTTGTGACCCTTCTTCCCACAATAGAAACATTTAATAAATGGGCTACATGAAATGCTAGAATTAACAAAATAATTTTTATAGGATTTGTGTTGATTATTTGGGTTATATCCTATTCCAGCCTTTTAAAAAACAACCCTTTGTTTTCCTAATAAAATATTTAAATTATCTCTTCCACATGTGAATTTGGCAAGGGTGTTCTTTAAATCTTCAATTTCTTTTTCAAGCAAATGACATGAAGAACAAGATAAAGAAGTAGAAGCATGTGAGGAATGAGATGAGCATGCATCAATAATTCCCAAAGTTTCATTTTCAATTTTTAATTCTTCAATTTCTTTATTCAAAATTAGAATTTGATTTTCTAAAGAAGAGATAGTTTTCTTAGATGAAAAAATTAATTTTGTAAGCCTAATTGTTTCGTCATGCAATTCTTCAAAGGCATCTTGTAACTCATCATAAGAAGGAGATAATTCAGAATTTACCTCGTTATCGCTTTCTTCTTTTTCTTCTCCTTTGGCCATAAAACATAGATGGACTTCTTCACTATCTGAGCTATCAGTGGAGTCCATGTCATTGTCATCCCATGCTATGTAGACTCTTCTTTCTTTGGAGGGTTTCTTTTCAACTTTCTTTGGGGGAAATGGCGATCTTCTTTGAGTTCTCTTTTTCTTTAGGAACTTACCAAATTTTCTTACCAGAAGATTGAGATTTTGTTCATTTAGCTCAATGTTGTCCACGTCATCTCCATCGTCTTCTTCTTCATTATTGATGGTGGAGGTGGTGGCTTTAAGCGCTATCCCCTTTTTCTTTTTATCGTTTTCCTCACTTTGACTTAGTCTGTTTAGTTCCAATTCGTGCTCATGAAGCTTTCCAAAGAGGGTAGCCAGAGACATTGTTGACAAGTCCCTCGATTCTGAAATTGCTGTTACTTTTGGTTGCCAAATCCTGCTAAGACATCTCAACACTTTGTTAATCAAATCTTCGTTAGTAAAATTCTTTCCTAATGATGCAAGATGATTAACAATGTGGGTGAACCTCTTTTGCATTTCTTGAATGCTTTCTCCTTAGTTCATTGTAAATAATTCATATTCACGAGTTAGAGAATTGATTCTCGACCTCTTAACTTCACTAGTACCCTCATGGGTAACTTGTAAAGTGTCCCACATTTCTTTAGCAGTTTTACAATTTGAAATTCTAAAAAATTCATCATGTCCCAAAGCTGAGGTAATGATGTTTTTGGCTACTAAGTTATTTTGAACTTTTCTTTTATCATCTTTAGACCAATCACTTCTAGTTGTCTCGGTTTTTACACCATTGACAACACGTGTAGGTATAAATGCGCCATTTTCGACAGCATCCCACACATCTAGATCAATAGTCTCGATAAAGATTTTCATTCTTTCCTTCCAATATGCATAACCATCCCCATTGAAAAAGGGTGGTCGATTTATGGAAGTCGCTTCTGATAAAACATTTGATGAAGCCATGTACTCTTGAAGCGGCTAAGCTCTTTATACAAGAGTCTAGCTCTGATACCACTTGTTGCCCAAGTGGCTTCAGTGCTCAAGAGGGGGGGTGAATTGAGTAATTAAGGATTTTTTGCAAAAGCCTTAAACAAATAAATTATACTGAATTTAATTATTAAAAGTCGTGAATGAGATGAACATAAGAAGAACAGATAATAATTAAATTGCAAGAATAAATAAAGTGCATAAAGATAAAGAGAATAAGGGTAGAAAAGCAGGCACAATATTTATCCTGGTTCGACCACCAACCACTTGTGGCCTACGTCCAGTCCTCGAAACACAGTTCGAGATTTTTCACTATTCAATACAAGCTTAACAACAGGTGCTTGCAACATTTACACAACAGGGATACCTCACCCTATTTACTAGAGGGATACCTCACCCCCTATGAAGGATACCTCACCTTCTTTACACCAAGGGATACCTCACCCTTTTACTAGAGGGATACCTCACCCTCACAAATTCACTAAGGGATACCTCACCCTTTATAACTTTTAAGGATGAGAATAGATGAAAAATAAACTCTCACTTAGAGTAGATATTACAAATTGAAGTGCTAATAAGCTCTCTATAGGATATCTCAAGGTTTTGGCAAAGAGAGCACAGAAAAGAGAGAAAATAATGTAAAACTCGTTTTCAGCCAAGCAAAAATAATTCAAGTGGTTGGGGGTTTTCAGAAGAGACCCAAGGTCTGTATTTATAGAGCAAAGAAAGCAACTAGCCGTTGGGTGCCAATTAAGAAACCATTAAAAGCAAATATGGACGTTGCTGCCATTTTTGAACGTTTCATGAAAATCAATTTTGCAGAACGGTATTCGAATACCTTATGAGGTATTCGAATGCCTCTTGCCAAAACTCTCTTAAAAAACTGATTAAGGCTAGATTATTCGAATACCAGTTACGGGTATTCGAATGCCTCATTTAAAAAGGTTCATTCTGAAACTAGGGTATTCGAATACCATATGGGGTATTCGAATGCCTCTGTTTTGGAACAAGAAATATCGGTTTGAACAGTTATTCGAATACCATAGATGGGTATTCGAATACCACTTTGAAAAACAGTAAAACGTATAAGCTTGAAAACACTCTATTCGAATACCTAACAGGGTATTCGAATACTCTACTCGTTATAAAACCATTTTAAATGCTTTCAAATGACCAGAAAATGGTTGTTTAATTTTGGAAAAACAATTTTGAAAACATTTCTTTGCAATGCCAATTAATGAGATATCCAATGAGGCTTTTACAAGGATCCTAAGTCCTAAAGCTTATTCTTGAAGATCTTGGACTTGGTCTTCTCATCATCTTCATGTTTGTCTTCACGTTTGTTATCATCAAAACTATTGCTCATGATAGCTAGCCAATTACACGGATGTTCGAGTTCATGGCTACACGTCTCCTTTTTCCACCACCGCAGTGAGTTCTTTTCATTTATTCCTTCCATAGTTTTAGATTTTTACGTTGGGGACAATGTAAGGTCTAAGCTTGGGGGTATTTATTTTTTATTTTTATCTTCATTATCATGCATTCCCATATCTCATTTTGCATTGCATTTTCTTGTTGCATTTTCACACCATCTTATATTTCTGCTTTTTGGTTGAACCTTGTCCCCTCTCTTTTGGGGATTTTGAGATGATAATTGATTGGAACCCAATTTATTGATTCTTGTGGTAGGCAACAGGCATTGTCTTTAATTGATAGTGGAGGTGATTTCTTGATAATTGATAATTAGCATATGTTCTCTAAATTTGTGCTTCTCATTGATTTTTGAACCTCTAAAAGTGAGTTTTGAGCTTGTATGGGATTTATTCACAATATGATTTTTCATCCCATTCTTTGTGTTGAGTGGTCATTTCTCATTGATTTTGTGCTCTAGAACTTGATTTGAAACCATTTTGAGGCGAAATCTTGATTTGCATGCTTGAATGTGATTAAGGCATCTTAGGTATTTTTTCTGGCCTTCTGAATTTGTTACACTTTCATCCACTAGTTGCCCATTTTGAGCTTGTTGCATAATTGTTTTCTTGATGCCTATGATGATACATTGTCGGTGATCATTTAGAATATTGAATGGAGCAATCTGAATTTGAATGTTGTATTGGGAATCATGTGTTTTGAAAATGAGGTCTCTCCCCTCTAAAAAAAATGAGGAAAAAGGAAAAACAAAATAAAAGAAAAGCTTGAGATGAAAGCTTGAAAAGAAAGGGAGAAAATGTGGAATTATGCCTTGATTGAAAACTGTCTTTGCTCCATGTATGTTCTATTAGGTTTCTTGTGCTTGTTGAAAATGTTGTTAGCCCTTTGTGCATACCCTCCTTTCTTTATCCTTCCGACATCATTCCCATGGCCCCATTATATCCCTTGAAAGACCTTTTGATTCTTGCATTCATTTCTGATTATTAGTGGAAATTTGGTTTCTTATCAAGCTTATGGAAATGCATTTTCTTTGAGGAATATTGAGCGCATTGTCTTCATCCTTAAACACTTTGAGTGTGTTAGTTGAGTGATCCTAATTTAGTGAGGAGCATGATTTCTGAGAACTTTAGCCTCTAATTGGACTTGATTTTGATTACCTCTCTAATTCTTGGTTTGTCTTTGCCTATTGCTTGGTTAGATGTTTTCTCGGGTTCCTCATTCATTATTGTCTCATAATCCCATTTCTTAGTTGGTCTTAGTTATTGCTTGGGGACAAGCAAAATCTCAAGCTTAGGGGTATTTTGATGTGTGTGAAACAACATCATGTTTTGTTCATGTGTTTGCATGCATTTTTATACATTCTAGGCATTTTAGTTTCTCTTTTTGTTTGTTTTTCCCTTTAGTTCGGATAACTGCGGTGTTTTTGGTGTTGTTGTGCAGGATTGGTGCTTAATTGACCTTAAAATGGATGGAAAGCTTGCACAATTGAAGTTGGAGCTTAAAGGGTAGCAAATTGGGACAAAAAGCTCATTCCAGAGAGTTCCACGGCCTGCCCGTGGCCTGAACCACGGCCATGGATCGAGCAGCTACGTGAAAAAACAAAAGGGGAAGTCCAGAGACAACCACGGCCTGGCCGTGGTGGCCACCACGGCCGTGGTTGAGAGTTTGGTTGAAATGTCTAAGTCCAGAACTGACCACGGCTTGGCCGTGGTCCCCACCACGGCCGTGGTTCGGGGTGCGTGTCAGATTTTTAAGCCCGTTTTTCTCTTTTCTGATGGGCTTGAACCAGTTTTAAACCATGGGGTATTTATAGATGTTCTGAAAACAACATTAAGGTTCGAATTTGGTTTGGAAGGAGGCACATTGGAGGCTCTTGATCTTCATCTTCCTCTCTTCTCTCTAGGATTACGGGTTTGGATGTTCTTGGAACTTGATTTCTAGTTTCTTCTTCTCCATGTCTGAGTAGTTCCTTTTGTTTCTAGGATTGGGCAATGCCCTTTGATACATTGATGATGATTAATTGATATTGTTTACTCCTTTTATTAATCTTGAATGTTGTTGATTCAATCCTTATTGCGATTATTCATGTGAATTTGCTGGCCACTTATTTACATCTCATAGATATCTAGGGACGTACTGAAAGGTGAACCTAGGTGTTGGAACTATAAGAATTGAACTTAAGGTTTAAATCACGATGATAAGGCAGAACCAATTTGGAGGTTCAATCTTGTTGTTGATTCAATCTTTAGGCACACAGACCCTTCCTTGGAATCTCAAAATCCCATCGCTTCCTCCCTTTAATGTTGATACACCACCTTGCCTCATCAATTCTCTTTCTTCTTGCAGGAATTTATCGACCTTTTGTTTCTCTCGAAAATCATCCATCCGGTCATTCGAGATAGTGATCTTATTCATGTAGATTTTACCCGGTGTTAACTCTACAAACGACCATATATCTCTGAGTTGCTCTATCAAGTCCTTTTCTCTAATCATTATAGTAGAAACACTAATTGTCTTTCTACTCAAAGCATCGGCCACCACGTTCGCCTTTCCAGGATGATACTGAAGTTGGAAATCGTAATCTTTCAAAAATTCTAGCCATCTTCGCTGCCTCATGTTCAGCTCTTTCTGATCGTACAGGTACTTCAGACTTTTGTGGTCACTGAAGACGTTGAATGTGGCTCCATACAAATAATGTCTCTATATCTTCAATGCAAACACCACTGCAGCTAATTCTAGATCATGTGTTAGGTAGTTCTTCTCGTGCATTCGCAATTGTCTTGAGGCGTAAGCTACCACTCCTCCGTTTTGCATGAGAACGCACCCCAAACCTTGATACGAACCATCACAGTACACTTCAAATGGTTCACTAGGATTAGGCAAGACTAGCACTGGTGACGTAGTCAGCTTCCTTTTTAACTCTTGAAAACTTCCTTCACAAGAATCTGTCCATTCAAAAGCTTGGTCTTTCTTGGTGAGTTGAGTGAGCGGTCCAACGATTTTGGAAAATCCCTCAATAAACCTTCGGTAGTATTCGGCTAATCCAATGAAGCTTCGGATCTCCGTCACTGTAGTTGGTCTTTCCCACTGTAATACAACTTCTACCTTTGAAGGATCTACTGCAATTCCTTCCTTTGTGATTACATGCCCTAAGAACTTCACTTCATCTAGCCAAAACTCGCACTTGGATAGTTTCGCATATAGCTCTTTTTCCTTCAAGATTTGGAGAACTATGCTGAGGTGCTCAGCATGGTCCTCGCGACTTTGTGAATAGATCAGAATATCGTCGATGAAAACAACAACGAATTTGTCCAAGTAAGGACGAAAGATCCTATTCATATAGTCCATAAATATCGCAGGTGCATTTGTCACACCAAAAGGCATCACCAGATACTCATAATGACCATAACAAGTATGAAAAGCCGTCTTGAGAATATCTTCCACTTTCACTCTGATTTGGTGATATCCCGATCGTAGATCGATCTTGGGAAACACAGTTGCTCCCTTCAATTGGTCCATCAAGTCATCTATCCTCGACAATGGATACTTGTTCTTGATCGTAACTTTGTTTAACTGACGGTAGTCCACGCATAATCTTGAAGTCCTATCTTTCTTCTTGACCAACAATACAGGTGCTCCCCAAAGGTGACACATTGGCTCTCACGAATTGCTTCTCTAGGAGCTCTTCCAACTGCTTCTTAAGTTCCCCGAGCTCTGCTGGTGCCATACGGTAAGGTGCCATAGAAATAGGGCCAGCTCTAGGTACCAAGTCGATAGCAAACTCGACCTCTCGTTCCGGTGGCAAACCAGGTACATCGTCAGGGAAAACCTCAGGAAAATCTCGAACAACAGAGATTGCGTCCACATCAACTTCACTCTCAACTTTCAAAGAAGATAACAGCATGTATCCTCAAGCTCCTTCTTTCAGAAAAGCTTTCACGTGGTTGGCGATAAAAAATCTAGAATCCACATCCAAAGGGAAAACTATTATTTTTTTGGAACAGTCTAATAAGACATGGTTGGCAGATAGCCAGTCCATTCCTAATATTACGTCTAATTGGGATAATGGCAAACAGATCAAATCGATAGAAAAGATTCGACCTTCCACGATTAAAGGACAACCTAGACACACCTTAGTAGTGACTACAGGTTTTGCAGTAGGAGTTGAAATAGTCAAATCAAAAGGTAGAGAAGACACAGGTAATCCAAGTCTTTTCACACAATCATGTGAAATGAAAGAATGAGTAGCACCAGAGTCATACAGTACAATTAGAAGATTACCTTCAATGATACCTTCTCCTTGTATCAGATCCTCGGATTCAGAGGCTTCAGCACCACTCAGGGTGTAGACTCTGCCTCCAACTTGTGGTTTAGAAGTCTTAGCAGCATTAACGGATGGTTCCGCCTTGGTCTGGTTACAGTCTCGAGAAACGTGACCAGGTTTTCCGCACCGAAAGCAAATAAATCCTTTGATTGTGCAGTCCCTTATGAAATGCTCCTTCCCACATTTCATGCATCTCGGAGTAGTTGTAGCATTCTGACCCATCCTTCCAGGGCTTCCAGTTGGGCTTCCTCCTTGAAATTTTTATGGTTGTTGGCTTCTAGAGGGTCTGGAATAAGGCTTCTTTTGATAACGACTCGAGTTACCACCACCTCCTCTTTGGGACCGAACGGGCCCAAAGTTTCTGTTTCTTGCCTCGCGTTCTTGTTCCACACTTTCCAATCAGTAGCAAGTGTCGAGTAACTCAGAAAACTGAGTGATCTTCAAAGCTATCATGATTTTCTTCACATCATGCCTCAGGCCTTCCTCAAACTTCCGACACTTCCAAGTTTCATTGAGTTGAAGTTGAAAATAGGCTGAAAATCTGGACAAGTTCTCAAACTTGGCGGCGTATTCGCTCACAGTCATGCCTCCCTGTCGCAATCTCAGAAATTCCATTTCTTTTGCGTGCCTGGCATTTTTAGGAAAATACTTGTTCAAGAACCTTTCTTTGAACACTTCCCAAGTTATCACTCTGTTTGCGGCTTGCAGTAGCCTTTGTTCTCCCGTCCACCAATGTTCAGCATCTCCCATCAGCATGTATGCGGCATAGGTCACCTTCCTATCATCAGCACAATTCATACCCGTAAATATTTTCTCCAACTCTTGGATCCACAATGTAGCTTTCTCCGGATCAAACTTCCCTTTAAACTGTGGAGGATTAGCGCGACGAAATCCTTCCAAGTTCCGAACATCCGTTGTAGCCTCTAGCTGTTGTGCAGCCCTAGCCTGTTATTGAGCTGTCTGTTGGTTTTGTTGTAACATTGCCTCGGCCATCTTCTGTATTGCCTCTATGGCAGCAGCCATATCACCCCGACGAGCCATTGTTCCTTCTCGAATTAGACTATGCAAAACACAGAGCAAGTCAGATGTATTCATTTGAATACCAAACAACAAAATCACAGAAAATGACACAGCACAAACAAGACAGTCCAAAATCACATGACCCAAAGAAACATAACCGGGAGCTCTGATACCAAGAATAGTGTAACACCCCTTTTTCTTCCTTAGTCATAATGGGTAAGAAGAGAGAACATCGCACCATAGTGAAATGACGCACAAATGATTACGTAAAGTTTGAACATTTTTTTTTGTTTAACATAAATCCAGTTAAAACTTCCATTAATGTACATATACACCTGTTTGTAAATATATCGCGTGATTGAGTTAAAATTAAAAGTTCTTCTTTCATATAAAACTTCTTATCAAAAACGTCAAAGAGAAATCAACATGGAATGAAACATACAACCATGCACAATATGGATAGTTACATACTTTGTACCAGAATTACAAGCCTGTTTAAATTACATTTCCAAAAAGATATACAAAAAGCAAAATGTGTACCTATCCCAAGAGATACAAATATCTACCCACTAATCCAGTAGTACGTCAGGCTCCCTCAAAATAAACGAATAGCCATCAGTAGCCATCAATTTAAAACCAAACCTAAGACTGCTTGGAATGAGAAGGAACCGTAGATGGATCCTCCTCAGGGTCCTCGTCGTCCGACGAGACATCCATCGGGATGACAGAACAGTGCAGGAGCCCGAGCTGAGACAAAAAGGAATCCTCATGAGGGGTATAATACATTTCACCCCACATGTCCCTCACGGGCATATAGAACTCCAGCCATACAAAAGCATGAAAATCTATAACAGGAGCATCATAACGTCTCCACGCTAAAGACACCATCACATCGTCGTGGTATACACATCGATCAGTCTGCACGTTGATATGCCAGCAGTCTGAACCTCCAAGAAAGTTGATCCGCACGTAGCCAAAAAGTCCACGGAGTCGAAATGACATCCTCAACAACTTCCTTCACAGTCGAGATAAGGCCAGAAACCTTGAAACTCAGTGGTTTCCTTATCCTCCTTACGAACGTCTTCTCGAGAGCATACATTCCAATCCAAAATGCAAAATAAAGAAAATTATCGAAAGAGGTGAGATTCCCAGCTTTCAGTACCAACAAGGCAGCAAGAAAATAAACGGCGTCGAACGCCCACATAAGACACAGTTAATACATACAAGTACAGTAATACATGAAAGCAATTAATGAGAGTAAAGTAACAAAGAACAGTAGTCAACTTTATCCATAGCCAGCTAATAACATTAGCATTACCATGAATCAAATAAATATCACAGTCATAATAGTAAACACATTATCCGATCATGAATGCTCAATGGACCATGCGACTGACAACTCACAATGCAACAAGGGTACCAAAGTTCCTACTCCATGGAGCTAGACATAAACATCTTCGGAGTGAATGATCAAGGAGTAATGCCAGTGTATCGTTAGCCTTAAAAATATAGTGTGCTCATCACATAAAAACATTTGCGCAAAATGGCTCACACATGGCACCTCAATAGTTGATCGCGACATAGGACAGCATCTCAGGCAGGATCGTCGGTGTGTTGCACTGGTCTATCCCATGGCCCCAGTGGAGCTACCACTGTCTATTGTGAGACACCCACACCCCGACGCCCCCAGGGTCAACAACATATGACACCTACGCTTAGTCTATTCGCACCCACACATAGGTGTTATTCAAACTCCTAGGCATATATCGCCTTACTAACCATGTCCAACGGACAACACATGCACGACGACACAATGTCCAATCATGTATGTTCATCAATGATGCATTCAGCATAAGCCTTTCCTCAATGGCACATAAGCATTATTCAATGTCCAACATGACATATCAACCATGCATTTATTAAAACATTGCCTCAATGGCACATCATCATTCTTATCTCATTGAGTACTACATCAATAATTCTTATTACACATATACCACAATTTCCATGTCATGGATCCAAGAATTCCACATTCGAAATCATTTCTTCTCTATTGGTATGAATGCAGATTCCTATCACAATTAAGTAAGGTAAAATCCTTGAATCCAGGGTTTTCAGGTTATGTTTGAGTTATAAAGGACAAAGAACCATAATCTCAATCATTTCCAGCTCAAAAATCTCATTTCTGGTCTTGGTAATCGATTACATCACCCTTGTAATCGATTACCCGAGAAACAGAACCTCTGTAATCGATTACAAACTCATTGCAATCGATTACGTGATTCCCAGAATCACGTTTCGTAACTTCAAGGCCATGGTAATCGATTACACAACTGTGGTAATCGATTACCAATTAGACAGAACCTCCGTAATCGATTACCCACAAGTTGTAATCGATTACGTGATTCCCAGAAGCACCCTTTCGTGACATCAGAGGCTTGGTAATCGATTACACCATTCTTGTAATCGATTACAAGCTAACAGAATCATGTCGATTACACACAAGACGTAATCGATTACCAGATTTCCAGAATCACGATTTCATATCCTTAAGAGCTTGGTAATCGATTACAAGCCCTGTGTAATCGATTACCACGCGTAAACTTGCAGAAAACAGGGTTCTCCTGGTCCTCTAACTCAAACCAAACCAATCCTTATCATATTTAATCAACAAGATACTCAAATATACCTTCAAATCATGCAAGAGGCATCAATAAATCATACAAACCCAACAAAATACACTATCATCAAGAACAACATAAAAATGAGAGAACTTTATACATGGATTCAGAAATCAATAACAACACACATACAAGACATTCCCTTACTACCAAGGTTAGTTAAAGAGGATCATCTCCCTCTTACCTATTTGGAAAACAACACAATGTGCCACTCCTTCTTGCCTTAGATTTTTCGTTTTCCCCCTTCAAGAAAACTCCAATGTGAGTGATCACCACAATGTCTACTCAAACCATGAAGAATAGGTTCTTGGTCACCAAGGTGGCCAAGAGAAACGAAAATAGCAAGAAAATGGAAGAAAGTTGAAGGCTTTACCTTAAAGCTCTAAGCTTTAGCTTCAATGGTGGAAGAGAAATGGAAGAAGAAGAAGAAGAGGAACCAAAGGATAACCCCCAAGGAGAATAGTCTTGGAATAGTGGAAGGAAACAAGTAAATGTTATTTGTTTGGCAAATAATGGAGTTGGTCTCCAATGTGTGGGTGTGTGTGTACGGTGGAGAGGAAGGAGAAGAGAGGAAGAGAAGAGAAATGTGTTAAATGTTTGGTGTTTAGAAAAATGAAGATGAGTTAATAAAAGGAAGAAAACAACTTTGACTCCCCAAAAGGAGTGTCTTCCGTGGAGTGAGAGGAGAGGAAAGAGAGAAAATGTGTTACAAGGGAAATTGCTAGGAAGCTTCCCATAACAAGGTTGGATTAAATTTAATCTTTCTTTTGAAATTAAAACTAATAGATGTGATACAAAAAATCAGATTTTGAATAATGTGATAATATTTTTAATACATGTTATTATTTATTGGACAATAGTTATAGTTGGCAGAAGTCAGCATTAACAAATCTGACAGATAAATTCTTCACAGTGTTTTATTATCTCATCTGTTAAGATTTCTCGAAAAATGTGAAACCTTGTAAACTGTGTCCGGCCTCGGGTTTAGTAAGATCCCCCGTCGACGTTTCCATAGTTCAAGGTTTTCGGAGAAAATGTCTCATTTCTCCGGTTCCGCTCAATACACACGCAAAACGAGAAATATATTAAAATATTCCGCGTTCTCAGAAAATTCCAGGAAAAATTTCCAGAAAATCACAAATATTTTAGAATGAATTTTGATAGTAGAAAAGTAAATTTTGGGGTGTTACAAAGGGGGCTACAATTTCGGATGGAGAGGAAGAAGAAGAGAGAAGGAAGAGAGAAAATGAAGAAGGTGAAGTTAATGAGAGAAAGTGTGATAGGAAAAATGTATTATTTTTAGTGTGTATTGATTAAAGGAGGGAAGCAAAATTGCTTCCCCTTGGGCAAGCCAATGCCGCGGCAATGGCAGAGAGAAGGAGGTGGGAAATTGGCTTTCCCAACAAGCCAATGGTAGCTTGGTCAATTAGTGGTCAAAGCTTCTTAAAGAATCTTTGATTAAAATACATTAAATTAGAATTAAAGTAGGTTTGATTAGACTTAAAGTAGATTACATTAGGATAATGTGATAGGATTTTTAATACATGTTATTATCTAATGGATAATTACTATAGTTGACAGAAGTCAGTAATAATTTATCTGACAGATAAAATTTACACAACATTTTATTATTTTATCTATTAAAATTTCTCAAAAAACGTGAAACCTCGTAAACTATGTCCAGCCTCGAGTTTAGTAAGATCTCCCGTCTACGTTTCCACATATCAAGGTTCTCAGAAAAAATATTTCATTTCCCGGCTTCGCTCAGTTTGCACGTAAAATGAGAAATAATATTAAAATATTTCACGTTCTCAGAAAAATCCAGAAAATTTTCCAAAAATCACAAATATTAGAAAATAAATATTTATCATAAAATAAATAAAATTTGGGGTGTTACATAGCCTCTTCTTCAGCTCTTGAAAACTTTCTTCGCAAGCGTCCGTCCACTCAAAGGTTTGATTCTTCTTTGTGAGTTGGGTGAGAGGTCCAGCTATCTTAGAGAATCCTTCAATGAATCTCTGGTAGTATCCAGCTAACCCGACAAAGCTTCTAATTTTTGTCACTGTCTTCAGCCTTTCCCATTGCAGAACAGCTTCTACCTTCGATGGATCTATAATAATTCCTTTCTTTGAGATCACATGGCCTAAAAACTTGACCTCATCCAGCCAAAATTCACATTTTGATAGTTTGGCATACAACTTTTTCTCCTTCAGAATCTGAAGAACTAAGCTGAGGTGTTCAGCATGATCTTCCTGGTTTTGAGAATAGATTAGAATGTCGTCAATGAAGACAATAAACCTGTCCAAATAAGGGCGAAAGATTCTATTCATATAGCCCATGAATATAGCAGGTGCATTTGTTACACCAAACGACATCACTAAGTACTCGTAGTGTCCATACCGAGTGTGAAATACTGTTTTGGGAATGTCTTCCATGTTTACTCTGATTTGATGGTAACCTGATCGCAGATCAATCTTAGAAAACACAGTTGTTCCCTTCAATTGATCCATCAAGTCATCTATCCTTGGAAGTGGATACTTATTCTTGATTGTGACTTTATTCAACTGGCGATAATCCATGCACAATTGCGAAGTACCATCCTTCTTCTTGACTAGCAATACTGGCACTCCCTAAGGCGATACTCTAGGTCTAACAAATTGCTTCTCAAAGAGTTCCTCCAATTGCTCCTTGAGTTCAACTAGTTCTGCTAGTAACACTTTGTAGGGCACTATAGAAATAGGACTAGCTCCAGGCGCAAGGTCAATGGCAAACTCTATCTCTTGCACCAACGGTAAACTAGGTACATCTTCAGGAAAGACTTCAAGAAACTCTCTTACCACTGGAATTGCATTCACATCTGCCTCATTCTTGACTTTTAAGGAAGACAACAACATGTATCCTTGAGCTCCTTCTTTCAAGAAAGCTTTCACTTGGTTGGCCATCAAAAATCTAGAATTCTCATCCAATGGAAAAACTATGGTTTTACTGGAACAATCTAACAGGACAAGGTTAGAAGATAACTAATCCATTCCTAAGATTATGTCTAACTGGGAAAGAGGTAAACAGATCAAATCAACAGAAAAGATTCGACCTTCAACAATCAATGGACAATCTAAATAGACTTTAGTGGTAACAACAGGCTTAGCAGTAGGAGTTGAGACAGTTAAGTCAAAAGGCAAAGAAGACACAGGCAAACTAAGTATTTTCACACAGTCATATGAAATAAAGAAATCGGTTGCCCTAGTGTCACACAGCACAATTAAAAGATTACCTTCTATGAGACCTTCTCCTTGTATAAGATCTTTGGATTTAGAGGCTTCAGCACCACTCAGGATATAAACTTTACCCCCTGCCTGCAGTTTCACAGTTCTTGCAGCATTAATCGAAGGCTCTGCCTTTGTCTGATTACAGTCGTGAGAAACATGTCCAGCCTTCCCGCATCTGAAGCAAATGATTCCTTTGATTATTCAATCCCTCGTGTAGTGCTCCTTTTCGCACTTCACACATCTTGGTGTAAACGTCGTAGTTTGACTAGTCCTACTAGGACTTCCACTAGGACTTCCACCTTGCGGTCATTATCACTGTAGTTATAGATCTCGTAGGTAGAGACTGCAACCAGTTCTTGGCTTGATCTCTGAGAGAGAAAGGAAAGAGCCTGAGGCGAATGGCATCTTTTGAGATAAGTAAGATCGTCTCCATAGGGACTATGGTAAGTTCCAAAGCTAAATATTAAACTATAGCTTAATTAATTCTATTCAAGCAAACGTAATTAGAAAAGGGGTTGACAATTAAATTACAATGCATAAAAAAAATAAAGATAGGTAGAGAACATAGAGACTCCTTCTTCACCTCCTATTTCAACTGATAACATGTAATTTTTTTAAGTAAACAAACGATTAGATTAGGTTAGCCTGAGAAACTAACTTAGTTAAAAGCATATGTCTAGGACGATTAACCCTATGCTATCTACCTAGTTCACTATGTGTCCATAAGAACTAGAGCAAACAACAGGCATTAAGATCGATTCTCAACTAAGGCTATGCATTACTATGCATGACTAATAGGTATATGTCTATCCTATTAACAAATCAATCCACTCCGCCATTGGAATGAAATCGAACATACATCCATCATATAAATGATCTAAAACCTAAAGTCCTATGTCTAGGCTCAATAGATTTCAACAAATCACCCACAAGTTGATTAGACAAATAAGAGCATTAAGCACAATATGATAAAACAAAACCCAAATCTTTCATATAAACTCAAAAGGGTACAAATCAATCAATATTCTAAAGAAGATTCAAAGAATACTCTAAACACAACTAGCTATACATTGAATATGAAAACGTAATACAAAAATCTATATTTAAGATAAAAGGGAAAGAGAGAGAAGAAGAAACTGAAGAAGAAGCCCCAATGGGTTGACCCTTGAATCCTTCAATCCACTTTCAACTCCAAAATGTCTTCCTAGCTACTGGATTCTCCAATGGGCAAAAGTCCCAAAATGTTATATGAGAGAAGGAAGAAAGAGAAAGGGAAGAAAAATAGAAAAACCTAGGAGAACTCTCACTGAAATCTGTGTTCCACATATTTATAGACGCACAAATTTAGCGCACCATGCCGCGACGTTAAACAACACGCATCGCGACACATAAAACTTAGGGTACCATCACTGCTGCTTTCACTTCCACGCAAAACTTAGGGCACCAAAACTTAGTGTTGTCCTTCCTCGGGATGACAGGGTGCACAGGCAAAAAGTAGGACACCACGACGTGCACTTCCTTGCGCTGCTGCGTGATGTACTAGAGCTTGCCTTGTGATTTATCTTCCATTGCAGGACCTTTGATTGCTTCAAGTTAGTTCTTTTATGACTATACTGCAATTGCGAAATCAACCAGTCAAATACAAATGCAATCAAACTCAATCCAATCAAAGATTAGGAAAGATTTAAACAAGATTGATAAAGAAGACCTCAACATGGATTTTACATGAAAATGAGGCTAAAGCCTTCCAACAATGCATCATAACAAGGACAAAGCCATCAATAATACATAATGATAGGGTACAAATAACTACATTCTATAGAGTTAACAATCTACTCTTGTGAAAGTATATAATCTTTCTCTTTATATTGAAATCAATGTAAGAGGGTGAGGTATCCCTTAAGAGAGAAAAGGGTGAGGTATCCCAAATGTAACATCCTCTCCCACCTAATGATATTAATCAGGGTTATAATTGCTTAATAAGTTCATGGTGATTTCAGAAATTGATTAGAATGAATAGAGCGTAAATTTATAATACTGAATATGAGGAATAGCTCAAAATAGTTCAGAACTTATATTAAATAGTTAAAAGGATGGAAATAAATATAATAAATTTATTCCTAATTTATAAATGATTGAAATGAGTTATAAGAAATTTTGGGGAATCAGATAAGTTAGTTTGACATTTTTAATGATTTTGAGATAATGTGTAGAGACTAAATTAATTAGATAAATGGATTAGAAATCCATAAGGGTGTGTGTAAATAAAAAATAGAGGAATGAAGATTAATTTGAGGATAGAAACAGATTAAGAAGAATACTTAAATGTTGTTAAATTCAATTTCATGAGAATTAATTTAAGCCAATAATGAATAGTGAAGCTCAATATCTGATAAAAGTGTGGTGTCCCGGAGCTGACGAGGGCGGGAGTGGACGCCGGTGTAAGAGAAGCACGTACAAGGAGGGGCTCCTGGCAGGCTTCTAGGCGAAGGGTCCCATGAATGAACTAAATATGCACCGGAATGAGAGGGATTCAGATACTGTGCAGGTATGGGACTGCATAGTTGAGGATGACTTAAAGGAATTGATTAGGCGTAGCCATATCAACAAGTTGTAACTTCTTTTCGGGAGCCTAGAACATAAGAACTCCATGGTTAAGTGTACTTGACCTGGAGCAATTGTGGGATGGGTGACCTCCTGGGAAGTTTCTTAGGATGCGTGTGAGTGAGGATAAATCACGCTGAAAAGACTCGTGTTGGTTTGTGGAGACACTTATCAATCCTACAGGCAGTCCCAGGATGTTACAAAAAGTGCTTATGATCATGTGTTAAAGGGTGAGAATTGGGATTAAGAGAAATTTTAAAATCTTATATGATTCTAGAGCAAATTGGAGGTTGAGTTATGAAGGATTAAAATATTTTTAAAAGATAAAAATGTTTCTAATAGAATATTTTAATCTTTCTTTACTCAAAATATCTTCACCACTTTCCCTTTTATTTCTTTTAGTTTTCATATTTCCTATCAACCACACGTTTTTCCTCTCTCATTTTTCACTCTCCCTCCCGTCCACCCATCACTCCCCTCTTTTTTTTTTTCTCTCACCCGTAAGCTCCTCTCTCTTTTTTTTTCTCTCACCCGTAAGCTCCCTCTCACTCGTCCTCTTCCTCCCGTTGTTCACTCTCTCGGTCACGCGACTTTTCTCTTGGCGTCCATTTGCTCATGCCACCGCTCGTCTCTATCTCTCTCAAGCTCATTCCATCTGTTGTCCTCTTCCCCTTGTTGTTTCTCACAATTCCACACATGGCTGGTTCGTTTTGTTTCCGTGGTATATGATCTGTTTTGATCACCTTCCTTCCTTCCTTCTTGTTTCTTTGATTCTCACTCATTTTTGCTCTCTCTCATTTTTGTTGATGCTGAAAAATAGAGCAAGAAAAGAAAAGAAAGGGAAGAAGGAGGGGGGAAATGTAACACCCCAAACTTCCTAAATATAAGACAGTAATTTTGACAGTTAACAGAATTCTACTATTTAGTGATTTCTGTGTACTGTAAAATTATTTTAAGTATTCCGTGATTGCTTTTGATTGTTTTGAGTGAATTACTCCGTGTCAGGAAAATAATAATTTTCGGGCCGGGGAAAATTTTATGTAATTTAATTATTACTGTCAAGTCTTAATTATTTTACATAATCTGATTTGATATTTATGCATTTTCTAATTTTTGTGATTTTGTGTGTGATTATGAAATTTTTATATTACTTTGTTTATTTTAGCATTATCTGAGGACCATCTATGGGCCCAGGGAGGTATATGTGGGCCCCGCAAGGGTCCAAAAAGGTAAAAAAATTTCTATAATTAGAAAAATTCGTACTGTTGAGACGGAGACTGGAGATCTTACTAAACCTGAATCCGAAAATAGTTTTTAAAATTTTCTTTTACTGTGTTTTGCACTGTATTTAATTATCAGGTGATAAAAATACAGTAAAAATATTATTCGAATGGCAATAGCAGATACAAAAATAAATATTGTACTGCAAAGTCAACATTAGTGGCTTGGATATCTACCATTGATGTAATCAACGGTGGAAACTTGATCTTGATTTAATCAATGGTTGAGATTTAGTCTTATAAAGTGGCTAGGACCATTTATAGCCCTTGGATGTAAAGTTTGAAGGAGTAATCTTGACCCTTCATTTTGGAGACACGTCTAATGGCTAGGATTTCAAGGAGGAAAGATCCAATGGCCTAAATTAAGTCTTCTATCTAAAGCCTAAACCTAAAACCTATATTAATCCTAACCATTGATCTAATCAATGGTCAAGATTGCCTAAAATGATGGCTTGGAGACTTGTTGCATTTTGAAGAGTGCATGGAGGAGGGGGGACGGTTTTGGTGCTGCATTTAGGAGCTAAAGTAACATTGGAAGACCATAATTGATCACCTTTGGTCATTATTGATCATTCTTCATCTTTCCTAAAGCAAAGCTTAACAAAAATTCTCTTCATTTCACTCCAAAACATCGCTCACGGCCAAGCACTCTACAACACCCTTCTACCACTCTTTAATTTCAAACAACCATATTTCTTGAATCTACACTTAATTCTTAGACACTTTGTAGTTTACACCAAGTCCTAAATCTTTCATTTTCAAGGAGTTTTTCCAAGAGCAAGTTCTAGGGTTCTTAAGGTGAAGTTATGGAAAACTTCATTTTTTTCTCTTCTTTTTCATGTTCTAAACCATGTTTGATCCATGGTTCCTCTTATTCAAGCTTAATATACTAATTTCTTTGTGTTTGTTTTGTGTTCAAGAGACTTTTGTTGGTAGAGATCTTGTTCAAAATACAAAGCAAGGAACTTTTTGTGGTTCTTCAAGAGGTAAGAGGGAGATCCATCTCACCAACCAAGTATGGTGGTGAGAGATGGTTTTATATTTGATGGATGGTGAATCCATGTGAGGATTCATATCCATGGTCATGTAATAATTTGTGTGTGTTTATGTGCTTTGATTATTTGTCTATGTTTGATATGATTTGCATGATTTTGCATGATTTTGCATGATTTTATTGCTTATATGGTATGCTTATAATATGCATGATGAAAACATGTTGAATATATTATGGTGGATGTATGTTGAAACAAGCAATTTTGGCTCCAAAGGCCAAGGGGGAGGCTACGGTTTTGAGCTCTCAAAATTAGGGTTTGTAACATCCCGAAAAGTGTTTGTTATATTATAAATAATCATCTTATAATATTCTTGATTTTTAGGAATTTTTCTAGAATTTTTCGGAAACGATAAATATTTTAATATATTTCTCGTTTTACGTGCACACTGAGCAGAAATCTACGAAGGTCAGTGTAACGCTCCAGAAATCATTTATTTCACCATAAATAGTCATTTTCTAATATTTGTGATTTATGTGAATTCTTTCAGAATTTTTCGGAAATGACGAATATTTTAATATATTTCTCGTTTTGCGTATATATTGAGCAGAGTCGGGAAAACGACTGTAATACTTCAAAAATTGGGAAACGATTAGACGAATAGTTGTTTTATAATATTTACAATTTTTTAGAATTTTCAAGGATTTTTCCGAAAACGTCGAATATTTTAATATATTTTTCGTTTTGCGTGCGCACTGAGTGGAACTAGAGAAACAAGATGTTTTCTCTGAGAACCTTGGACTATGGATACGTCGACGGGGGATCTTACTAAATCCGAGACTAGACACAATTTACGAGGTTTCACGGTTTATGAGAAATTTGAACAGATGAAATAAAATAATACTGCATGAAATTTATCTGTCAGATTAATTAAATAGTGACTTCTGTCAACTATAACTATTATCCATTGGATAATAGCATGTAATAAAAATTCTATTACATTTTGTTAATGTAATCTACTTTATGTCCAATCAATTCACTTTAATTCAAATTTAATGTAAAATAATCAAAGCTTCTTTGAGAAGCTTTGACCAAACAATGACCACAATGCCCTTAGCTTCCAAGGGAAGCCAAAACACTCTCCCTCACCTCTCTCTTCATGCACGGCAGCAGCCCAAAATAAAGGGGGAAATTGATTTGCTTCATTAATTCATTATATCACATAATTTCAAAATTCACCTAAAGCCTTTCTCTCTCTACCTTTCTTCTTCTTTCTTCTTCAAAACCATTTCCTCCTCCTTCTCTCTAGGAAGTGCTACGGCCAGCCCTCTCTCCCCCACTCAATCTTTACAAAATTTTCAACTAACCACATTTTCTTAATCCTCTCCCTCTCCTAAACATCTTTCTTGCTTGGAGCTTATTGAAAATCCACCATTTTCATCATCTTCTTCAAGCTTCAAGGTTAGGGTTTTTGGGTAAGCTTCAAGACTCTTCTCCTCTTCTCTTCATTTTTGGTTTCAAGGGTCTTTTGATGACCATCTACACTCCATTTTTCAAGCCTTTGTGCTATTCTAAACAAGTTGAAATTTCTAGGGTTTTGGGTGGCAACAATCTGAAATCTCAAGGGAGTTCTTGGAGGTTTCTCTTGATTTCTTCTCTTGGGTAAGAGGAAGACACTCCTCCTCAATCTCTATTAGCATCTAGGAACCTTGGTTGTGTTGTTTGTGGAAAAACCCTAATGAGGGTTATTCTTTAAATTGATGAATTAAATGTTTACATGCTTAATTTGTGATGTTTGTGACATTGGATTGATTGGTTATGTATTTTGAATTATTGGATTGGATTGAATGACTTGGAATTAAAGAAAAATCATGGAGAGTGCCCTTCGGAAAGGTTACGGTTTTTGAGCCCAAAATTAGGGTTCTTGGTGAACTAATTTAACAAGTGAAAGATTAAGTGAATCAAGAGTATAACATGCAATGTGATGACTTGAAAAGATTTGGGAATTGAACCCTTAGAGAGGCCACGGCCTCTAAGGCCTTTTGAGGCTTGATTATGCAACTTTAGTAACTTAGAAGCTTAGGTAATCAAGTGATTAAAAATCTATGTAAGGAGATAGGTAATTAATAAATTGGAAGGACTCAATATGATTAGAGATTTCATAAATTTTAAAGGAACCAAGAGCGAAACTTTCATAAGACTTAGGATAGGTTCATGAGAGCAAGAACAAGAGAGTGTGAGTTTTTGAGAGCTTATGAGAATTTACTAATGTAAGGGAATGAATGGTATTAGGAAGATTAAACTAACTATGAGAATTTAATTGGAAATGAACCTTGTGGGAAAGACAAAATTTAACTTAGGATTCATAATGGACCTAAGAATGTACCATGTGATTTTATCTCAATATTATGATGCTATGGGTCCATGTGAGTGACCATTTATATATTGATGCTCTCTTGGCCAATTGTGGCATATTATGGAATTGTATGAAATTGTGAATCATACATGTTCATACATGGAGTCTTATGCATTGTGAATGTCCTGTGGACTGTTGTATGGCCAAGTTGCCTAGGAGATTGAACACACCTTGGTGCGGGTGTGAGTAGACTAGTGCAGGTCATGTTATGACCTTGGGGGCGTCGGGGTGCAGGTCCTTCACAATGGGTAGTTGGTAGCTCTCCTACCCGTGGGGCAAACTGATGCAAACGCACCGACGATCCGGACCGAGACACTGTCTTATATCGTGATCTAGCATTGACTGTCTGTACAATGCCTGGATATGCACGTGGGAATTACTGATTTATAGCACTTTGGCCGTGGCAGCAGAGTTACAGACATGTCTCCTGATCTTTCTCTCCGACTGTTTGTGTCTAGCTCCATGGAGTAGGAATTTGGGAAAACATGCATGTGCACCATGGAATAATCTGTCATTGTAAATTTTTACTTTCCGTAAATATGAATTGTTTGGTTACTATTGTAATGAATATCTGCCTGAGGCTGTTGTCTGTTTATTGTTGTACTTAAATGCCTAGTATGTTGACTATCTTTTCTACATGCTACCTGGGTGCTATGCGCCATCCTGTTTCTGGTTGCTATAATTGGTAATGATAGTAGGATGTCTTACCTTTTTCCTGTATTTCTATTATTTACTGCCTGTGCGTATGTTGTATTTATCAAAGGCGACGACAAGGAGGTTGGAGCTCCTGATTTTCCCGGCTTCTGGCCTGATCAAGACTAGCACCTACTGTGGAGCATGGAGGCACGCGTGCGCAGATTTCTAGGTGATGTGCGTCTGACCTTCCTTGGGGGGCCAGAGTGTTAGCACATCAACTTGAGTTCCGATCATTGCGTCTATCTGGGGGACGTGTCAATTTCTTTGGCCTCGAGACGTCATGAGACGCCGATCTTTACCTACTATATCAGCCTGCGTTTGGAGTTCTATTTGCCCATTTGGGAGATGTGGGGTGACCGCTACTACACCCCGCAGGAGGACTCTTTTGATTCCACCGCTTGGGCTCCTGCCTGTGGCTCTGTGGTTCCGATAGAGGTTTCCTCGGATGAGGAGGACCTCGCTGAGGATCTTGATATGGTCCCTCCTCACCTGAGGGACTGGCCTTGCTGGTAGCTGCTGATGGCTGCCAGTGTTTTATTTTGGGGGCCTGATGTTTTGTATTTTGGTGGATTGTATATTTTGATACTTGGGGATGTATATGTATGATCCTTTAGGTAGGTATAGTTTTGCTTTTTGAAAATTTCCAGGCTTGTATTTAAAGTACAGTTGATATTTAAATATATATATATATGCGTATCATTCAGATGTGAATTTTATTTTCTGTCTTACTCTTTACTGCCATTCCAGTTTCGTCACTTAGTTTTATTAATTAACAAAAAAAATATACCACCATTTTACTCACGTATTAAAGCATCGAACAAGTTAACTTTAAACTAAATGAACCGGGTCTTAATTTAGAAAAATTTTATGTTCCGCATTTTCTTCTATTTGACAATGTGACATTCCCTCCCAAAAAGGGGCGTTACAGGGTTCATGTTGAAATTTTTCAAGAGCAAGAGAATTAATTTTTGGTCACTAAACTAAGGTGAATTTCGGCCAAGACACCTCTAGTTAGGTGTTTACAAATTTATATTTCCATGAATGATAAAATTGAATGATTAGAAAAGCTAGGAAAATAAACAAAGGGTTTGATTTTCAAGAAACATTGTACACGGTTTTGGAGAAGTATTTTTATTAATTTATTTTGTGTAAAAACAAGAATGGAACTTAGTTGATTTAGAAGGAAAAATACAAGAATGATTTCAATGGTCATGTCCACGATTTTGAAGGCTTGTAATGTCTTGATTTTTATGAACAATGTGATTTTCAAAGTGAAAATATAACTTGATTTAATACAAGGATTTTGGAAAGGGAATTAAAGTGTTTTTAACACTTGAGAATTGGAATTTTCATACGTGAATGGAAAAGAGGGGTTGAAAGTGTTTGAACCTTAATTTATTTTAAAGAGGATTGATTTTGAGAATTGATTTGGAATTATAAAGAATAGATTGGTAACTTGGGATTTTCTAACGTGTAACTCATTCTTTGGGTTTTGGAGAGCGTTAGTAAAATTTAAAGTTAAAAACATTGATTTAATTCAATGAAATGGTGATTTTATGGAATAAATTACGAAAAGTATTTTCTTGAGTAAGAAATGTGTAAAATAATGTGAGAAGTCATATTATTTTGAAAAATGTTGAAAAGGAATTTTTAATAGCTGAGAAATATTTTACGAAGTTGAAAAATAGTGAAAAATGATTTACGTAACTTAAAAACGTGATTTTTAAGCTACGCGATTGGAAAAGCGTTTAAATATTTTTACGTGATTGAAATATTGTTGAAAAATCACTACGTGATTTAAAAATGGTGGAATATTTCTACGTAATTGATGAAAACGTTGAAAAATCTATATGTGATTTGAAAACATAACAGAAATGTTACTAAATTGTGAAAACGCGACAAAAGTGGTGCGCGACTATGAAAACGCGATAAAATGATTTCACGATTAAATATACAGTAAAATTATTATTGAACCAGTGGATGAACACTGTAAGAGAAAATGATAAATTTTGCCTATGATTGGCATTAGAGCATTTTATATGCATGAACTGGTGTATGAACACTGTATATGAATTTTGCCTATGATTGGCATTGGTACATTGAACATGCATTGGAAAGGTCCAAGGGACTGTATGAGGCTATTTGCCTAGGAGAGACGTACACTTCTTGAGTGGGTGATATGCGTAGTGTAAGTCACTTGTTGACCTTGGGGGCATCGGGGTGCGTGTTGCTTACATGGGTGGTTGGCAGCTCTTCTTCCCGTAAGTTAGACTGAAGCAATGCACCGATGATCCTGACCGAGACACTATTCTTAATCGAGATCTCGTAAAGACTGTCGTGTATATGCTAGATGTGCAAATACAAATGAGAATTGTAGCACTTGGTCTGAGGCATTTTGGTACAGACAGATCTTTTGGATCAACTTCTCTGAACTGAGTATTAGCTCCATGGAGTAGGACATTGAGTCTATGTGCGCATGCATGAAACTGAGCATTTATATTTATGTGATATATATTAATTGAGGAATATTGGCTATGACAATTATTCTGTTGAGAAAATACTTGGATGATGATGATGATAATACTGTTAATGGCATGATGGTAAATGTTATTTATTGTATCTATTATTTAATACATTATGATGATGTCATAATTGTTATTATAGTATGATATATCTGTATGGTATGTTGTATGTATTATCTATGTACTACCATATTGGTATTGGCGTAGGTGATCTCACCTCTTTGTATGTTTATTTGGTACTGTAAATATATTTGTAAAGACACTGAGCAAAGGGTTGAACAAGAGGGTGAAGAAGAGCAGACTCCTCCAGAGGAAGCCAAGTTTTGATCGGATGGCATCCCGGTCAAGTTTCTTTGGTTACGTGAGATTGTAGTTCCACGGTGGAGCTAGAGCGTGGAGGACTAGTCCCAATGAGAGGGGACTAATTTTTGAGGGACACTTGACAATAAACTTTAGCAGGATATTTCATGGGGATCCGTTTTTCTCTGTAACTATTTTTGTGCATGTGGAATTTTCGCTGTCTATTAGGCAGCATTAGGATACTAGAAACTATGTCCCAATGGAAATTAGTATTGTGTCGTCAGCCCGGACACCTGTCCATAGGGCTACGTGTCAAATCGAATTCCTACCTACTGAGGAGTCTGAGGAGGAACCAACTGAGGGTTCTGCTGCTTAGTTAGACTTGGGCGAGTCTAAACTCTGTTACAAACTATGTTTGTATATATTTAAGTGTGTTATTTAGTTTTAGAGAAATAGTCTGTATATAAATAATCCTGATAGTACGTTTGTAATGTATGATGATGTAAATTATGTGTGATGATGTATAATATTTTATTTTCCGTTAAGGTTAATTTATAGTTATCAAAGAAGAAAGAAAAAAAAATTTACAACTCATATTTTTATCACAACATCACATTTTATAACTTGGGGGTAATTTGGTAATTAAGTATCATAAATGTGGCACCCTACGATGGGTGTTACAGGAAAGGGCAAAAATGTGAAAGGGGGTAAATGAAGCAAGTAAATTTGTGATAATGGTGGAGGCTATTTTCTTGCTAGTCTGTACTTTCTTCACCTCTTCGTTTTCTTAGTTTAAATGCATATTGAGTTTGGATTGTCTTGGTGGAATTTTTGCTTGGGGGCTGAAAATGGGATCGGTGGGTAAGGGGATTTATTGTTGTTTGATTATGATTTTGAGCTTAGATTGTTGTTTTATATTCTTGATTGATCTTAGAGTATTGTTTGCATGTGATTTTTGTGCTCAGAATTGAGAGCTTGGCCAAATGGAAGCCCTCGGTTTCATGGGTTGTTCTTGATGTTTTTGAATTAATTATGGTTTAATTTTGAATAATTGAAGTTATTTGAATGCTTATGAGTTAGTTTACATCAATTGTTAGAGGTTAATTGGAGTAAAACCCATGAAATCCTTATACTAGGTCATGGGTTGCATGGTTTGAAGAGTGTAGGGGTTTATCTTTCCTATCTTATTCCCTGTTTTTATCCTTTCTTACTGTATATGGTGAGTGAATCCAAGAAAGCAGGTTTTATGGACTCCATGTTTATTTAGCTTGTGAATGGTTATGATTCATTGTAAATAAGGTTTTGGAACAAGATTATGTGTTGATTTGTGTTAGTTTTGAGGGAATGGAAAAAGGTTCTGTTTTTTATCTCGAAATTCACAATCCAAAACTGAAATTTATGAATGATTATGGATTATAATTTGTTCTTCCATTTTCCTTTAATTCATGAATTAAATTGGTGATAATGTATAAGTAAAATTTTGAGCTCTTGGACTTGACTCACTACCAAAACAAGGCCAAGAAGGAAAAGAATGTTTAATTTATGTTTCTATCTTGCTTATTGATTTTGAAGACTTGTGAGGTAAATGCATAGGTAAGGATTAGAAATACTAAGTTTATGGCCAAATAGACACATGGCCAAAGCAAGAGGATTGATAAGGTTTTTGTTTGATTTACTCATTCACTTTTATTAGTGATTATATTGAGTTTGTGATATTGATTAAATGAAAATACATTGATGTTTGAATGTTATGGGTATAATCCACTAGTGTGAACTTGTGGAATATGAAGAATGGAACTAAGTGGTACTCTTTGTTATCAAATATTTTTCCATGACTTTGCATTTGTGTTATTGAAGCTTACGAACAGGTAAAGGTTTTTTCTCCCTTATAGGCTTTGAAATATGTTTATTTTTGTGTCTTGTTTTCTTGTACATGGCTAATACAATGTATTTTGAGTTTATAATTAGTAATTACTTCTTATGAAAGGCAAATGTTGATAATATGATAATGAGAATATGGTTGAATATTTCAAAGTATAAGGTTGTCCTATTTTATAACATAGTTTATATATATTTAATTCACGTGTTAATTTTATTTACTTAAGTCTATTTCAATGAAAATGATTGTTCATAAGTCATACATAAGTCACAGTCATGCCCTAAGACAAAGAGGAGTATTCTTTTAATTGTGACTTAAATTATTACTAATGATAATTGTTAAGGATTGTTTCTAGTATTGATTGAGTTAATGGAGGCTTGATTGTGCCTTTGTAAGGGATTTGAGCTAGGAACGGTAGTAGCCACTAAGGTGAGTAAAGTGAAAGGGCTACATTTTTTATTATGCTATTTTTCTAATTATTATTTATATACTAGTTTTAACTATAATAACTGGATTTATTATGATGTTATGCCTTATAAACTTATTACTGAGAATTTGAAATTCTTACCCCAACTTCTTATTTTATGGTAAATTTAGTATAGGATCAAAGCAGGAGCGAAAGAAGGCATTGAAGACTTTGCATAGCTATTTTGTAAATTTATATATATCAATATTGTAATTAATTTATTAGTTTTGTATTTTTCGCTCTCATGGTTTATAATAGTTAGTAAGGAGCAAGTTGCTAATTGTGTAAAATTATCTTGTTCCCTTTACCAATTATTAAAGGCTCTATATAATTATGCGTTGCTAGGTATTATATAGGTTATTTTTATGGTTAATTTTATAAGTGACACCCTTAATTCTATTTACTTATAGTATCTAGGATTAGGATGTTACACCAAAGGTATGGTGAGTGCTCTATTGTGTAAAGGTTTTTTCAAGTACCTATGAAGCTTGAAGTGTTGGAGGCTCTAGCACAAGGGTGAGGTATTCCAAGGTGTGAGGAGTGCTCTTGTTTGTACAAAGGTTTTCCTAGCACCCGTGAAGTCCAGGAGATAGTGAAGAAAATCCCAAGTTAAGCTTGGGGACTGGATGTAGGCCACAAGTGGTCGATGGCTGAACCATGATAAATTCTTGAGTTTGATTCTCTCTTCCCTACACTCTTTAATTTCAATATTTGGTGAAACATATTTATTTATTGCATATCTTGTCATTTTGATGTTTTGATTTTAAGAACTTGATATCTAGCTTATTTGCTTGATTTATCCTATAACCCAAGTTGTATTTGAGTAATATACAATAGTTGTATCTTTGTTAGACTTATTTCGCTGCATATGTTGATTGAAAATATCAAAATGCATAATTTCTCAAAGTTGCTTTGAAAATTTGTAATCACCCAATTCACCCCCCTCTTGGGTGATGGTTGCTATGGCTAACAAGTGGTATCAAAGCTTCTTGCTCTGTTGAAAGCTTAACCGCTTAGATTTAAAGATCCTTGTTTGTTGGAAACCATTGAAAGCTTTTCAAAATGGAGGGTTTTGAAATTAATAAACCACCATTCTTTGATGGTGTGCTTTTTGTTTATTGGAAAGCTAGAATAAAAGTTTATATACAATCTATTGATTTGGATTTATGGGATATTGTGCTTGATGGATTTTCTCTTAAGCCAAAACAAACTTGGAATGCCTATGATAAGAAATGCTTTTCTTTGAACATTAGAGTTATGCAAATTTTGAGAAGTGGTTTGAATGATGAAACTTATGCTAAAATTAAGAGTTGCTATAGTGCTAAAGATATATATGATACTCTTGATGCTATCTATCTTGCTAACAATGATTTTTTGCTTAAAGTTGTATATAGAGAGTGACAAAAGTAAAAGCCATTGAAGGAATATTATTATAAAAAATATCCTCAAAATGATGTTCTGTTTGATGAAGTGGAAAAGCAAAACGAAATGGTATATACTTTTGAAGCTTTGATGGGAAAGAATAAGGATGATGATTCCCAAGAAGAGTCTTTGATGCAAGAAATTGAGACAACCTCCTGCTTGATTCCAAAGAACTTTGAGGTAAATAATGCTAAACTAAATTATAGTCCTTCCTATTATGAGCTACAATGTGCATATGATGAATTGTATGATGATTTGTTGAATTTAAAAAAGAAAAACTTATCTTGTTTGGAAAATATTTCCTCCATTGAAAATGAAATTTAGACTTTGAAAAATGAATATACTTTTCTTGATGAGGAAATGCCTTTAAAAAGTGAAACCTCAACTTCTTATGAAAAATGCATTGATTTAGAAAATCAAGTTGAGGACTTATATTCCAAATTTGCCAAAGCTAATGATTCTAATTGCTTACATTCCATGCTTGTTAATGAGAATAAAATTGATGTTTTTCCTCATAAAAATTAAAGCAAGACTTATGGCAAAAATAGTATAGAATGTAATAACCACAAAATGCTTAAGTTTTCCAAAGATGATCTTCAAAGGACCAAGCCATCATTAAATTCAATTGTTTATAATTTTTGTGGTAATCTTGGACATATTTCTCATTTATGCAATTATAGAAGAAAATTTTATATGAGAAATTGTATGATATGGGTTCCTAAAGATCTTAAAGGCCCTAGTACTAACATTCAAGGACCCAAGATGAAATGGGTACCAAAATGTCCTCCTAATGTTTCAATTATGTAGAAAATTTCTCAAAAGGATGGACTATTTGGTCAAAAGAAAAAGGAATCATCAAGGAGAATGCTTCCAAAGCCCAATGGTAGAAGTTTTGGTCAAAGAAGGAAGATGGCTTCAACCAAAACTTCTTAAGTACAAAATGTAGAACTTGTAAAGTTCAAGACTCTAAAAGAGATGTAATGGGTAAGAAAAAGTATTTCCTTGATTACCAAGGCCAAGGTATCAAAACTTTTACCTCTTATGCACATTCACTTGTAAAGTCAATAAATTTGAGGTATATTCCTTATAAGCCTTAAGTAATTATAGAATCATGTGCACCTGGTAAAATTTGAATATTATGTTTTGCATATGATTATGTTCATTCTTATTGTACCATAGCTCCTTAATTTGTTATATATCTTGGTACATACGGTTCTACAATGCCTAGGTATGCTTGTTATGTTTTGAATTATCTATATATCATGAAAGTAAGCATGCTTTTGACTATGTACTTAATGGTAATTGATTATCTATTTTGTTGTGCTCAATTTATATACCATGGAAAAATTGATCTTTATGAGAGCATAATGGATTAATAATCAATGACTAACATCTACAGATCCAAAATTGATGGATCCCAAATAAAGTACTTTGAATTGTGTTGTAGAGTGACTATGAGCTTAAGCATGCATTGAAGTGAAATACAACCATGCTACTTGAGCTTAGAAAAATTTGAAATGGTCTAAGTTCTCTAAGAGTGATGAAAACATAAAAAGAATGACATGGAGAACCACAACATTCTCAAGGAGCCTTGAGGCATGGAAGTTGGAGTCACCTACAAAAATTCAAAGAGTACACTTTTGGTGATATCAATCTCTTATCCTTATTTATGCTTTAAATTGAATATAATGTGATATTTGGAGAACTAGAGACTTGTTTTATGCCTTAATATGCCTTAAGTTGTGCTTTTCTAGTATTGTGCCTTAAAAGTGTCTTTACATATGGTAACATGCTAGATAAGTACACACCTTATTTGGAATAACATATTTTATGGTAATATCTTTGTTCTTGAGCTTGTAACCAATTCTCTTTGTTCAAATATAGAAATTCACATGCTTATAAGTAGTTTTAATCCTTTCTCTTTGATGCTTAATTGTCTTATGTACTTACTTGGAGATTGGAAAGTTAAAAGTTATATGTCTTCTTATTTAAAATTGCTTGATATGTTCATATCTTGAAAACAAGAAGTAAATGATTCATCTTATGCCTTGAACTTGTCTTTAAACGTCAATGTAAGAAACTTGAATCATGTGTGCATACTAGAATTTCTTACTTGATATAACATACCTAACATGATCATTGTTTGCCCAAAATGCCTATATAAGTTTTGATGTTGATCATATATTTCTTGATATACTTGAATCATGCCTTAAAATGCTTAAACCATATTTTTTTGGATTAAAGTGCATATGTGCTTCATGCATTCTTGTTATAGCTAACATTGCATGGTTGATAATGTGGTACATGCTTTACATTATATATATCAACCTAAATTATGCTTTTAAATGGGCTTAAATGATATTTGATGATAGTTTATGATTTAGAGAACTTTTGAACTTAGCTTTGCAAGTCTTTCAATGTGTTTCAAGTATAGCCATCAAATATTGAAATGTCAAGCATAAGTGAATAATGAAAAGAGTTGAATGAAGAGGGACATGAGGAGACTTTCTTCAAGTGCAATGGAATGGAATACACAATGGAAGAAAGCTCAAACTCAAAGAATCAATAAAGAAAGAACATTCTAAAGAAGCATCACTCTCTCAATAAGTATCCCTGTCCCTAAGCTATTGTGGTATTCTATATGCTATGGATTGTATTATACTTATTATTAAATTGATCTTAAATGATTAGATGTTTTCCTTACATGAGAAGTATGCTTAGCATTGACAAAGTGCTTAATTGGATATTAACTTGCTAATTTTGTCATTGCATATAGAGTGGGTGATATTTGTTTTATACATACTTTGATCCTTATAGCATATTTCATCAAGGCGAATGTTTGATATCTATGATTCTCTTGATCTATGGTTTCTTAGTAGTATAACACGTATGAGAATCATGCTCTTGTTTTAAAAAGAATTTGTGGTTTAATTAAAAAAAAGTTTTTTTAAGCAAAATCCCTTATCTTTTATGAAAGAAGCTTTTCAAGTTTCATATCGTTGGGAATCATTTGAACTTGTCTTAAGATCTTGGAAGTATTTTCACCTCCTATTTGTCTTGAAAATTTGGAAATCTTTGGATATATGCTATAAACGTAGTACTCTCTTCATTTCTTTTCAAAAGTTTTATTAAATCTTGAGAGAATGTTTAAGAAAGCTTCCAAATAAATTTTTTGAAATGTTCTATAGAGCCCATCTTGTTCCTTCAAAAGATAAGTCATGTTCTTCAAAGTGTTTTATTTTCTCAAGGCTCTCGTTCAATGAGAAAGAGAGGAGATGTACTTTCATATTTTTCTTAACTTGGCTTTGATCACTCTCAAGGAATATGTTTTTTTTTTAAATAAAATCTTTTTACCCTTCTAAAATGCTATTGAAAATCTAATGTGTTCTTATAAAATTCTTTTTGAAATAAAGAGAAGTTTTAAAATGATTTTTGATTGACAGATTAAGAATAAGTATCATTTGCCTTGTTTTACTTTATGGTAATGTGCTTACATTGTCTTGGCATACATATTTCACTTTATCCATCTTGTGCTTCAATGAGGGGGAGCCTAGCTCTTAAATTGCTGATTATATCTCTTAGCTTACATCCTTGTTTGACATAAAGTGTTTTATTGTTAATACTATTAACATTTTAACGAAGACCATCTCTTACTTTCTTCCCCTCTATCAATGAAAAAGGTAAACATTCTTAAACTTCATATCTTTTGATTCTTTCATTGAGAAAAGCTTGATATGTGACAAGTTGTATGATTTTTCGTTTGAAAACCTTAATTCCATGACCTTATATGAATATTTTATAACTTTTATTAAGTGGTACTTATTTATCATGTGGTATGCAAGATATTATAAGTTAGACATAATTTCTTAAGCTTATTGCTATCATATGCTAAATGTTGATGTACCAAAATGTGACAAGCATTACATTATTAATCTTTTATATTTTGAAAGCATGCTTGACACATCTCTCTATCCTTGAATCATATGTAGAATCAAATAAGAGAGATAGTTATGTTTTGAATAACTTAAAGAAGTTTGTGATTTTGATGATCCTACTTTTTTTGGCAATATGAGATTTATCTATAGGGGAAGAGAAAATATTATTTTTCCTTCCTAAGCCTTTTTGTTGATGTCAAATAGAGGGAGTGAGAATTGGAAAAAAAATATTTTCTTGTACTTATTGTTTGCAATGCTTACATGAATATCTATTTTTCTATATTACTCAACATATTTTTATTTGGTGATTTCTCATCACAAAAAAAGAAGAAGATTGTAGAAATAAGTTTGCCCCAATGGTTTAATATGTGAAGTTTTGATAACGACAAATAAAGACAAAAAGAATGATGTTTATGCTACATAGATGTGCTTAATAGATTATATTGGATCATGCATGATCATGTACTCCATCTTGTTATATTTCATATAAGAATCATGCATATTCTTTATAGCATCTGGTGTGGTGTAGATTATGATTAAAATTAAGAACAAATTCAGTTGCCAAGTTCCATCAAAAATATATAAAACCTTGTAACCAGTTGTAGTTAGTAAGGGTTGATCCACATAGAACTAACTCAATTAACACTATTAATTGAATCCTAATTTAAACTCTAAATGACAATGAACAGTAAAAAGGGAGTTTTGTTAATTCAAACTAAAATAGAAACCAAAGATAAAAAATAATAGCAAAGTGAACACGATTTGAATTTCCAATTTGAGGATATTAGTTAAGAGATAGAATCCACTACTAGGTTTATATGATCATGTGAACCCACATATCCTTTACTTCAATATGATCAATTATGTTTTATGCAATTGTGAGATTAATCTTTGTTTTCTTAGGTAATGGTTAATTTAGCAACCACTCAAACTAACCCTAATCACTAGTTAGGTATAAAGCAACCACTCTTATATCTATCCAATGATCGCATTAAGAAATAGAAAACCAATCACGCTAAGATTCAATCACACACACGGGATTAAATTACTTAGATCATATATTCCACTAGTCCTACCACTGCAACCGCATATAGCAATCCTAGTTTTACCATTTTCGAATTGGCAAGAATATAAAATATCTTTATATTGAATTGAGATCAGAAACATATGAATAAAAACACAATTGTATTGAAATAAAGGAATATACAGAATTCACATAACCAAAACTAGAGTTTCATCCTCCCTTAACCAAATAAAGAGTTTAGCCACAAATGGTGAGTTCAAAATCAAAAGAAAAATGAAATAGAAACATAGTCAAGAATGAAAGAACGAAAGAAAATTGAAGATCAAACTAGTTTCCAGCGAATGAGGTTGATCGATCTTTGATTGCTCAAACCCGAGTCTCCAATCTTCGATCAAATCTCTCTCTTTCTTGTTCTTTGAATCCTCTTCTGTTCTCTGACGGCTCTCAGTCCATAACTCCTTTAGGAACCTTAGGCAATCCTATGTATAGCTTTTGGGCCCATAACCCTCGTCCAACTTTAAAATTCTGATTTCTGAGATGCAAGCACGTGTCGTGTTTCATTACATAGTGTAACATCCCTAGATCTAATAACCGCGGTGTAACGCACCTAGATCTAACAACCGCAACACAATCGTCATCACACCACAGTCACTAAGTTCAGGTGTGTCACAATTCAATTACAGTATTTTTTTAAAAAAATTATATTTCCATTATATATGAATAGAAAATAAGAGCCCTGCATGAATGCATAATAGTGTCTAACCATTATTTAACACAACTATTGAAGTAAAAGCATATCCCGTATATATATTATAGTCATCCTTAACACAAATCACTAATAACACAAAATATAATACTTACATAGTCAAATAAAATACAGCAGGAACAAAACACTAAAGGAGAAAAGTAGTAACCCTAGGATAAGTACTACTAGCAGATAAAGCCGCAACCCCATATGTATGTGACGCTCGGTGTCCCAGCGATACGACAGGCATCAATGCCCTCATAAAGTTGCACCCTTGCGTGACCGAAGAGATCTCGTCTAGATGTCACATCAAAAGTGATGAATTAGCCCAATCTAAGCAATAAGGGTGTGGTCCCTCATCTTCTTCCCCACGATCTTTTATCAAATATATATATACATATATATATATAAACAGAAATACAAGAACACAAGAAAGAGGTGAGATATCCTACTTACATTACCAATTATGGCAGTAAAGAAACAGAACGGCGCAGAGCACCCACAAAGCATTTCAACACATATATTCATCAACAGGGACAATAGAATGAATAGTAATAGCAGGACAACAACATATAGCTAAGAATCAACAATAATAGGTAAACATCAATAATACCCCAAGCAGTCAACAGAGTCTCAGATAATGAACAATTAAAATATTTCAGATAATCATAGCATCAATATCATAATAATATAATCATCATATAAAAGAGTGTCATATAATATGCAGACTCATAATGCCGACTCACAATGCATGTGCACTTGGTACCAAAATTTTCTATTCCATTCCGAATATGAACGTTCCAGAAGATTTGCCCCCCTTAATGACAGTCTACACTGGACCACGAAGTGAATAGTGCTTGTCAGGCGCGTGATGCATTGCAATTGGTTTATCATGGCCAGGGGTATGATAAGGTGATGACATCGTCACGAAATGAACCACCGCACCTCACGGTCCTCAATCAAATCCTACCATGGGATCACACTATCCAATTCTCGCTCATTTACCACAAAAAAATAGTGATTTGTCAGGCACGTAATGTATGCAATCGATATACACTGCGCCTTACGGTCCTCAATCAGATCCATCACAGGATCATCACTTATTCAATTCGCATTCATAGGCTTATGTAACCTTTTAACAGTCATGGACTGAGCAAATTGTTCAATGCGTTAACTCAATGCATAATTATAGGCTCATCCAGCCTTTTAACAGTCATCGACTGAGCAATTTATTCCATACATGCTGACTCAATGCATGATCCTAGGCTCATCCAGCCTTTTAACAGTCATCAACTGAGCAAATGTCCAATACATGTTGACTCCATGCACAATCATATATATTCAACCATAATAACATGCATCTCATACATGCCACAATTTGGCCAATTTAAGCATCAACACAATTTTAGTCCCAAACACAGACCCGCAATAGTATAGTATTAATTTCTCAATGTCAATACATCATATCAATGATACATTTATCATATGCATTGCCTCAATGACACATCATCATTTCTTATCTCCAACATATCATATCTCATCAAGTACTAAACCAACAAGTATATAACCTTACATAGGGACTCTTGACAACATAGAATAAATTCCCAATATTAATATGTATTCACATATAGCTCAACAATTTTCACAAGTTCATATCTTGGATTCACATTTTTAAAGTCTTAAACTTTTGGTCAATTATGAAAATTTTAGGGTAAGTTACCTTTCAAAACCGTGGCCTTCTCAAGTCTCGTTATTCAATTTAATTCTCCCACTTTGTTATGGATTATGCATATCTCTAAATTCTTAATTTCCAAAGATGCACCAAGGCAACATTTAAACCTTAAACTTTCTCTCTAAAACCGTGACCCCTCAAGGTTCTCAAAATCTCAATTCCTCTCCATTTTATGCGTTAGTTTCTTGATATCAATCACTTTAATTTTAATTTACCAAAGCCAATTCAATCCCTCATGGTTCCAAGCCAAAACCGTAGCCTCCCTCTTGGGTGTCAAACCCTTAAAACTGTCCATTCATTAATTTCAATATTATCATTCAATCTTTAATTACATAAGTTTCATTTCACTTGTGTACAAAACCAATTTACACCACTAATTTCTAGTCAAAAACAGTGGCACCATGTTAGGGTAAGCAACTCCAAATTTTCCATTTAACAGCCCTAACATGATCAAGCATATTTAACACATCCAACACATTCAAGATCACCATTCAAGCATTAGTCCAAATCAAGAATACATAAGCATGCAAAATCACAAAACAAAGTAAGCATACAAATATGGATTTCTCCATCAAACAATCATACAAATGTTTCCTCTTTACCAAGATAGGTTGAAGAGGATTATCTCCCTCTTACCTCTTGAAGACAACACAAGGAAGCAAGCCTCTTGGTCCCTTATGGGGGATTTTCGTACTACACCTTCAAGGAAACCCTAAGGATATCAAAACTCATCAAAATCGTCATCAAAGCTTAGAAAAAGAACCCTTGATCACCCAAGAGATCATGGATCACGAAAATGAGGAGAAAAGGGTGGAAAAGTTATGAACTTGACCTTAAAGTCTCCAACTTTGAAGCTTGATGGAGCAAAAACGAAAATGGTGAATTTTGGTGGTGGTCACAAGAGAGAAAGTGTTCTTGGTGATGAGAAATAGTAGGAAATGAGGTTGTTTGAGCAAGAGAAGTGGATGCCCAAAAATGGGTCTTCTTGGCCGTGAAAGAGGAAGAGAATGGAGAGAAAATGTGAGGTTTTTAGAGAGTGATTCCAACTAGAATGGTGTTTAGAATGTAGTGGAGATTAAGAAGATGTGGTTGGATGAAATTTTTGAAGTCATGGAGGTGGAGATTTGTGGAGTGGCCGTGAGCCACCATAGGAGGAAAAGGTGAGAGCTTTATGAAAGAAAATATGAAGATGGAAGCTTTTTAGGTGGATTCCAAGTAGAAGGAAGCTTAGGAGATGATGTAGTTTCAAGAAAGGTAGTTGCTTGAATTTTTTTGCAAGTATGGAAGGGTGTGGGGATGGTGCAGCCGTAGGGTAGAGAGAAAAGGGAGATGATGAAGTTTGAGAGAAAAGTGAGAGGAGAGAAATATTAGAGAGAGAAAGTGATAGTAAGGTAAAATAAGATGAAATGTGTAATTATGTGTATTTTGTGTAAGTGTATGAATTAAATTGTGTGGCCGCAAAGAGCCCTCAAAATGTGTGGTGGAGAGGAGGAGAGAAGAATTGGCTTCTTAAAGAAGCCAATAGAAAGGTGCAAGGAAGCTTCCTCCAAGCTTCTCCAACAAGCTAAGACTCACCTTTTGATAAAGGTAAAGGTGATGTCATGGTGATGATGTCATCATTGTGATGTCACTAAAGTGTTCTCTAAAATATGACTAACACTGTGTCAGATTTATTATCAGTGGACAGAAATTATAGTTAACAAAAACTAATATTTATTGTCCAACGGATAATAAAATTATTTTACGATTTTTATTTATCAGATAAAAATCTCAAAAAACGTGAACCTCGTAAATCGTGTTCGGCTTCAGGTTTAGTAAGATCCCCTGTCGATGTTTCCATAGTTCAAGGTTTTTGGGAAAAATATCTCATTTTTCCGACTCTGTTCAATGCGCACGCAAAACAAAGAATAATATTAAAATATTTCGCGTTCACAGAAAAATACAGAAAAAATCATAAAAATCTCAAATATTATAAAATGATCATTTATCATGAAATTATAAGTTTTGGGGATGTTACCTCGGCTCCGCTCAATGTGCACGTAAAATGAGAAATAATATTAAAATATTTCACGTTCATAAAAAAATACAAAAAAATTCCCAAAAATCACAAATATTATAAAACGACTATTTATCCTAAAATTATTAATTTTTAGGATGTTACACATGGCACAATCATCATTACACCACAGTCACTATATGCAGGCATGTCACAATCTCAACAACAATCTTTTTAAAATAAATATTTAATTAGATAGAAAATATAAGCCCCAAATGAATGCATATTTAGTACCCAACTATTCTAAAACACAACCACTGAAGGAAAACATACTCCATATATAATATTTTTGTCCTTAACATAATGCATTGATAACACGAAATATAGTACTTACATATTCAAATAAAAGGTAACGGGTACAAAAGCACAAATGGGAAAAGTAGTAACCCTGGGATAGGTACTATTAGCAGACAAAGCTGCAACTCTATATATATATATATATATATATATATGCCTCTCAGAGTCCCAGTCGACACTTTAGGCATTAATGCCCCTATGAAGTTGCACCTGTACGTAACCGAAGAAATCTCGTCCCGACGCCATATTAAAAATAGTGAATCAGCCTAATCCAAACAGTAAGGGTGTGGTCCCTCGTCTTCTTCCTTACAATCTTTTAACAAATATATATATAACAGAAATACAAGGATACAGGAAAGAGGTGAGATATCCTACTTACATTACCAATTATGGCAGTAAAGAAACAGAACGGCGTAGAACGCCCACATAGCAGAACAACAACATTAAATAGTAATAATCACATACGATAAAAGAAACAGCAACAGAATCTCAGATAATGAACAATTAAAACATTTCAGATAATCATGACATCAATAAAACAATAGTATAATCATCACATAAATGAGTGTCATATGATATGCGAACTCACAATGCCAACTCACAATGCCGACTCATAATGCATGTGCACTTGGTACCAAGATTTTCCATTCCATTTCAAAGATAAACATTCTGAGAGATCTATCCCCTTCAATGATAGTCTACGCTGGACCACGAAGATAATAGTGCTTGTTAGGTGCGTGATGCGTTGCAATCGGTTTATCATGGCCAGGGGTATAATAAGGTGATAACATCATCACGAAATGAACCATCATGCCTCACAGTCCTCAATCAGATCCTTCCACGGGATCACACTATTCAATTCTCGCTCATTACCACAAAAAGAATAGTGATTTGTCAGGCGTGTAATGCATGTAATCGGTATACACTGCGCCTTACGATCCTTAATCAGATCCTTCCACTGGATCATCACTTATTCAATCCTCATTCATAGGCTCATATGCCTTTTAACAGTCATCGACTGAACAATTTGTACAACGCATACTGATTCAATGCATAATCATAGGCTCATCCAGCCTTTTAACAGTTATCGACTGAGCAAATTGTTCAATGTGAATATGCATAACTCAAGCGGTCATGGTACTATCCCCAATGATATTAAACAATCGTCCATACAATTGTCTAATACCATTAGTATCACTGCTATTACATAACCGCCCATGCAATTACATAATAACACTAATCCACCTAGTTTCAGCACATTGGCACAATAACCAACAGTGTATAATGCTCAATGCATGTTGACTCCATGAATAACCATGTATATCCAACAATAATGATATATTTTCCATAATATGCCACAATTTGGCCAATTTAAGCATTAACAGAGTTTTAGTCCTAAACACGGACTCACAATAGCCTAATATTAAATTCTCAAGAGTGATAGCACACTTTTAGAAGTTCATTTCGGGGTTTCACCCTAGCTCAACAAGTCTTATGAGGTCATTATAAAGTTCCACTTTAATTAACATCTATTATGTAATCATTATAAATTTTCACTTGAATTAACATCTCTTATGGATTCATTTTCTAGAGGGATTCTCTTGAAGTCCTTATTCAATCTTCATTCCTTTAGGTTAATTAAGTTCCTTAATTTAATCAATGATGCTCACTTAAAAATTACTCGAAGGTTTTACAAGCCTCACCACTATCTTGTTCTTCCCTTATGTTCAAAATCACTCTAATCCATAGGATAAAGTCTTTTCCTTTATTCTTTCCATTTTATGAACTCCTAAGGAATCTAAAATTCCCCAATGTTGCACCAAGAATCACAACTTGGACCATTAATCCTCCTAGAGGCCGTGACCCTCCCTAGGGTAGAAGTCCCAAATCCTTTCCATTTCATGCACTAGTCTCTTGATACATAATCACTTAAATTTTATTTCACAACAATTTAATCCAATCCCTTAGGATCCATGGCCAAAACCGTGGCCTCACTTTAGGGTATTAAACCCTTAAAATTTTCCATCCATTAATTCTAACATTTAGTTACATAAGCTTCATTTTATTTGTACACAAAACCAATTTATATCCCAAAACCCTAATCAAAACCGTGGCCTCACATTAGGGTAGGAAACTCCAAATTTTTCATTTAACAAGCCTAACATGATCAAGCATTTTCAACACATCCAATACATTCAAGATCACCATTCAAGCATTAATCCAAATCAAGAATACATTAGCTTGCAAAATCACTAAATAAAGTAAGCATACAAATATGGATTTCTCCATCAAACAATCACACAAGGTCTCTTCACCACCAAGATAGGTTGAAGAGGATTATCTCCCTCTTACCTCTTGAAGACGACATAAGGAAGCAAGCCTCTTGGTCCCTTGTGGGGATTTTCGTACTACACCTTCAAGGAAACCCTAAGGACATCAAAACTCATCAAAATCATCATCAAAGCTTAGAAAAGGAACCCTTGATCACCTAAGAGATCAAGGATTTTGAAAATGAGGAGAAAAGGTGGAAAAGTTATGAACTTTACTTAAAGTTTCCAACTTTGAAGCTTGATAGATCCAAAATAAAAATGGATGATTTTGGTGATGGTCACAACATAAAAGTTACTTAGAATGATGTCTAGATTCAAGATCAAGGGTTGGTTTAATGAAAAAGCTTGGATGGCCAACAATGGTGGTTTTGGCCGTGGAAGAGGGGAGAAAATGGAGAGGAAAGGTTGAGTTTTTGAAGATGACTCCAACTAGAGAAGTGTTTAGAATGTAATGGAGATCAAGGAAATGTGGTTACTTGAAATTTTTGCCATGGTGGAGGTGGGTGGAGATGGTGGTGCCGTGGAGAGGGTGAAGGAAAGGAGAAAAGAGAAAACTTGAAGAAGAATGAGAGAAGAGAGAAAATGGAGAGAGAAAGTGTCTTGGAAGCTTTTGAAAGTAAGAATGGAAGTGGTAAAATGAAGAAGCAAACCTTGGCTCCCCTAACCATGGAGCATTGCCGTGGAGTAGAGAGAAGATGGAGAAGATGAAGTTTGAGAGAAAGTAAGAGGAGAGAAAATATTAGAGAGAGAGAGTGATAGTAAAGTGAAATGAAATGAAATGCGTAATTAGGTGTATTTTGTGTAAGTGTATGAATTAAAATGTGTGGCCATAAAGAGTCCTAAAAATGTGTGGTAGAGAGGAGGAGAGAAGAAATGTGGCTTCTTGAAGAAGCCAATAAGAAAGTGCAAGGAAGCTTCCTCCTAGCTTCTCCAACAAGCTAAAAGGAAGGTGCTAGGAAGCTTCCTCCTTTTGAAAAGTCAAAGTGATGTCATAGTGATGATGTCACCAAAGTGATGATGTCACCATGGTGATGTCATTAAAGCGTTCTCTAAAATATGACTAACATTGTATCGGATTTATTACTAGTGGACAGAAATTACAGTTAACAAAAACTGATATTTATTGTCCAACGGATTATAAAATTATTCAGTGATTTTTATTTATCAGATAAAAATCTCAAAAAATATAAAACCTCGTAAATCGTGTCTAGCATCGGGTTTAGTAAGATCCCCCGTCGATGTTTTCACAATTCAAGGTTCTCAGGAAAAATATCTCATTTTCCCGACTTCGCTCAACGTGCACATAAAACGAGAAATAATATTAAAATATTTCGCGTTCACAGAAAAGTACAAAAAAATTTACAAAAATCACAAATATTATAAAACGACTATTTATCATAAAATTATTAATTTTTGGGGTGTTACATATAGCCCCCATGTGCTTGAATCTGCTAATAAGTTTTCATAGAATTACACAGACAGAGAAGAACACGGCCCCCATGTGTTTCATAACATGGGTCGTGTTTTCGTTCCAGGCTAAAAATTGCATCCAATTAAATTTCTAGAGAATAACACAGCCCCCCCCCCCCCGTGTTTCATGACATGGGCCGTGTTTTACTGTTTCTTCAATTTCAACCCAAATTCTTCATATGTTCTCTTTTCTCCTTGCTTCTAGGGGTGATATTGATCTCTTAAAAACACAATGCGATTATGAATGCTTATAAAACACACTTAAGCAAAGTTTCACAATAAGTATCCAATTAAACTTCATATCTAGAAACTTAGCTAAAAGTTAACAATTAACCACACATGAAGTCCAATTAAATCAAACATAAGACACCCAAGATATAGAAATAATCAACAGATCAAATGCCCCTACACTTAGCCTTTTGCACTCCTGGGCAAAACATAAGACCAAACCAGGGAACAAGGAAAAACAAAATAAATTGAAAAGCTAAAAACTTTAAAGGACTCAATTTCCAAAGATATTCAAGAAAGGCAAAAGTTTGTAAGCAATAAGAGCAAGAAATGATTCAAGGGATCAAAACATTCAAGAGAAAACAATTCTTCACACCTCAAACCAATAAGCAAGGTATCTTCAATTTGAAAAACATGAATTAAGAATGATCGATCCTCACAAGATACACTCTTAATCTCTCAAGTGTCTACAAGCTAAGTATTTCACTCAATTTAACCCATAAAAAATGCACTACCATAAGCTTGCTTATCTTCTACTTCTCCATTACTCAAAACACATGCACACATAAATTAAGAGGACTTTATTCAAGGTTGTAATGGGGCCAAGGTAAGGGAAGGAAATAGTATAGATATGGCAGGATAAGTGTCAAAGAGAATAAAAGAACATTGAGAAGGAACTCAATTGACAAACATGAAATTTTATCCCCCCAAATCTATATAATGCACATTCTCTTTACATATTTCTTTCCTTTTTCTTTCTTTTCTTTTACAACCTTTCTTGTATTTATTCTTTTTCTTTGCATTTTTTTTTCACCAAACACTTTGCATATTGCACAACAATTTGCACAACTCCCGTGCTTGTCCTATTAAATATTTGCAAGCAAAAGAACTCCTCCAATGAAAATGAACCAATATTCTTCCATTCCCTAAGGTAAGGTCAAAACATGGTTTTTCACATAAGGCATGTAATGAGCTAAAACAAAGAATAGGCAAATATGTAACACCCCAAATTTTCTAACTATTTGACAGTAATTTTGACAGTTAACAGAATTCTACTATTTAGCGATTTTTGTGCACAGTAAAATTATTTTGAGTATTCCATGAGTACATTTGATCGTTTTGTGTGATTTACTCCGTGTCAAGAAAATAATAATTTTCGGGCCAGGGAAAATCTTACGTAATTTAATTATTACTGTTAAGTCTTAATTATTTTATGTAATCTGATTTGATTTTCATAAGTTTTATAATTTTTATGATTTTGTGGATGATTATGAATTTTTTATGTTTTTTTTATTATTTTAATATTATCCATGCGCTGTATGTGGGCCTAGGAGGGCTGTATGTGGGCCTAGGTGGGTCCCAAAAAGTAAAAATTTTTCTGCAACCAAAAAAATTTGTACTATTAAGACAAAGACGGGGGATCTTACTAAACCTGAATCCCAAAACAGTTTTTAAAATTTTCTTTTACTGTATTTTGTACTGTATTTAATTATCGGGTGATAAAAATACCGTAAAAATATTATTTGTAGGATTATAGCAGATAAAAAAATAAATATTGCACTGCGTTGTCAACATTGGTGGTTTGGATATCCACCATTGATTTAATCAAGGATGGAGATTTGGTCTTATAAAATGACTAGGACCATTTATGACCATTGGATGTAAAGTTTGAAGGAATAATCTTGACCCTTCATTTTGGAGATACATCTAATGGTTAGGATTTCAAGGAGAAAAGATCCAATGGCCTAGATTAAGTCTTCTAATCTAAAGCTAAACCTAGAATCTACATTAATCCTAACCATTGATCTAATCAATGGCTAAGAAGGCTTAAAATGATGGCTAGTGAGATTGGTCACATTTTGAAGAAGCAAGAAGGGGGGCGGTTTTGGTGTTGATTTAGGAGCTAAAGCAAAGTTTGAAGACCATTATTAGTTGTCTTGGTCATTATTGATCATTTCCAAAAGCTAAAGCTCTTCAAAAATTTTCTCTCCATTCTCTTCAAGCATGGTTCGGCCAAGCACCCTAAATCCATCTTCCATCACTCTTTAATTTCATACAACCTTATTTCTTGAATTTATACCTCATTCTAAGACACTTTGTAGTTAGGAGCAAGTTCTAAATCCATCATATTCAAGGACTTTCTTCAAGAACAAAGTTATAGGATTTTTATGGTGAACTGTAAGGAAACTTCATTTTTTATCTCTTTTTCATGTTCTAAGCCATGTTTGATCCATGGTTTTCCTTGTTCAAGCTTAATATGCTAATAAACTTGTGTTTTGTTTTGTATTTGAGAAGCTTTTAGTGGTGAAGTACTTGGAAAAAGAAGCAAACCAAGGAGCTTTTGAGGTTCTTCAAGAGGTAAGAGGGAGATCCATCTCACTAACTAAGTATGGTGGTGAGAGATGGTTTTGTATTTGATGGATGGTGAATCCATGTGAGGATTCATATCCATGGTCATGTAATTATTTGTGAGTGTTTATGTGTTTGATTTATTTGTTCATGCTTGATATGATTTTTGCATGATTTATTGCTTTTGTTTATGGCATGCTTGTGATATATATGATGAATATGTATATGTATGTCATGATTTGATGATGGAAAAGGAAATAATTTTGGTTCCAAAGAACCATAGAGGCACACGGCCTCAAGAATATTTTTAGAGCAAAAGATTCTAAACATTTTATTAATCATGAGATTTTAGATGAAAAGGGTAATACGTTGATGATTTTAAGGATTTGCAAAGAAAGTGAACATGAAAATGAACAAATGAATTGGTTTCAAAGACCAAGAGTCTCACGGTTTTTGAAGGAAATTTTAATGATTTTGTTTATGTAAAAACAAGAATGGTACATAATTAATTTAGAAGAAAAATATTTGATGGTTTCAATGGCCAAGTACTACGGTTTTGAAGGCTTGTAAACGCCTTGGTTTTATGAAACAAAGTGATTTTCAAAGTGGAAATATAATTTGATTTAGTACAAGAATTTTGGAAATGGAATCAGAGTGTTTTATCACTTGAGAAATAGAAATTTTGGTTATGAAAGGAAAATAGAGGTTGTAAGGGTTTGAACCTCAAATTATTTTGAAAGAGGATTGAATTTGAGAATTTATTTTGAATTATAAAGGAAACGTTGATGATTTAAAATTTACTAACGTAAAACTCATCCTTTGGGTTTTGGAGAGCTTTAGGGAATTTTAAGTGAGAAACGTTGATTTAATTCAATGAAATGGTGAATTTATGGAATATATTGTAAAAAGGATTTTCTTGAGTAAGAAAAATGTGGAAAATAATGTGAGAAGTCATGTTATTTTGAGAAAAGGATTTCTTAAAGGAGAAATGTGAAAAATGATGTTGGAAATGATATTGATTTGTTTGAAAGTCCAAAATAATGTTTGGAATATTGAGGAATATTTTACGTGATCGTAAAATGGTGAAAAATGATTTACGTAACTTAAAAATGTGATTTTTAAGCTACGCGATTTGAAAAACATTTAAATATTTCCATGCGATTTGAAAAATATTCAAATATTTCTACGCAATTTGTTAAGCGTTTAAATATTTTTACGCATTTGAGATACTGTTGAAAAATCGCTACGCTATTGAAAAATGGTGGAATATTTTTACGTGATTGAGAAAACGTTGAAAAATCACTACGTGATTGAAAAATGATGGAAAATCGCTATGCGATTTGAAAACGCAACGGAAATGTTGCGAAATTGTGAAAACGTAACAGAAATGTTGTGCGATTGTGAAAATGCGATGAAAGTGTTGCGCGACTATGAAAACGCGATAATATGATTTCATGATTGAATAAACAGTAGGATTACTGTTGGACTAGTGTATGAACACTGTATGACAAAGTGATGAATTTTGCCTGTGATTGACATTGGTGCATTTTACATGCATGGACTAGTGTATGAACACTGTATGAAAAAATGAAGAATTTTGCCTGTGATTGGCATTGGTGCATTGAACATGCATTGAAAAGGTCCGATGGACTATATGGCTATTTGCCTAGGAGAGACGTACATCTCTTGAGTAGGTACGATATGCGTAGTGTAAGTCACTTGTTGACTTTGGGGGCATTGGGGTGCGGGTTGCCTACAGTGGGCAGTTGGTAGCTCTTCTGTACCGTGGGTTAGATCGATACAACGCACCGATGATCCTGACTGAGACACTATTCTTAATCAAGATCTAATAAAGACTATCGTGTATATGCTAGATGTGCAAACACATATGAGAAATGTGGCACGTGGTTTGAGGCATGTTGGTACAGACAGATCTTTCGGATCAATTTCTCCGAACTGAGTATTAGCTTCATGGAGTAGGACATTGAGGGCATTATCGTAAATATTGAATATTTCTCCAAACACATATTGAGTATTGGTTATGATAATTGAACTGTTAAATACTTGGATAATATTGAGGGCATTATCGTAAATATTGAATATTTATATCTGTGTGATATAATAATTGAGGAATGTTGGATGATGATGATGATAAATAATGTTGATGACATGATTATAATTATGGTATGATGTATCTGTATGATATGTTGTTTGTGTTATCTCTGTGCTACCATATTGGTATTGGCGTAGGTGATCTCACCTCTTTGCTGTATTGTTTTGTTGTGTTTGTATTATATTGTTAAAAAAATTATATAGTAGATGGAACGAGTTTCTTAGACGTGATGAGAGGTAGATATTCTGAGTTCGGTGACAACATCGAGGAGTGACCATCCCAGATTGGTTAGTGTACAGTTTTAAGGAGAAACAGATACATGGCGCATCAAGATAGATACAAGACAGAATGAGTATGTTGAGTTTTTATCATTAGTGTTTTACCGTGCTATTAAGTAGGACCCGTCATGGGGTTTGCTACTATTTAAAATTGAGTCTGTAAGTTTTATATTTCTTGAATAATTGTTAAATATTAAGTGGTGTCTGTTATATGAGTTTTAATAAGTTTAAATCTATTTTTCTGTATTACTTATAAATATCAGTAAGTTTATGTTTCCGCGAGAAGAAATTTTGAAACCCACCTTTTATAACTCAAACCCTTTATGAACCGATTTTCAGATTATAAGTTAGTAGTCAGAAATGTGATGCCCTAAGGAGGGTGTTACAAAATAGGCTTAAGGGGTTAATCAAAGGAAAATGATGCAAGGTTGGCTATTTGGCCAAAGTAGTTAATCAAGAAAGAAAGCCTCAATCATGTTCATGCATGCAAGTGAAAATGTAGCCTAAAAAAGAATCAAAGCAAGTTTTAGAATGATCAATTGCCATAAGTGAAAATCACACAAGAAAGAAAAGAATGACATAAATGCTAAATCCATCGATCAATAAGCTTAAAATCTCATAAGATATGCATCTATCAATCTCAATCCACCAATCAAACATCCAAAACCAAGTATGTCAAATTCAAGAAGGAAGAAGAACTTTGTAAATCATAACCTTGAATTTCAATTGCTTCAAACTCATAGACTTCACAAATCTCAAAACATCATTGCAATTCAATTAATTTTTTTTAAATAGCAAAAACAAAATTTTAAAATCAGAAAATAAAATGTAAATCCTCCCCCACACTTAAATTCAACATTGTCCTTAATGTAAAGCTCAAAATAAAAACAACATCCATCAAAATCATCAATTAATGAAGGACAAGTAAAATAAAATAGAGGGAAAGAAAAGAAACATCCTTATCAAATGAGGAGACTTCCACCAGGGTCCCATTGACCTTCCTTAATTTCCTTGGCTTCATCACTAAATTGTAGCATGTTTACTTTATCAACATCATTGTTATTGTTTATATTGGACCATAGTCCAAAAACAAAATCTACCACAGTAGTGATCGCCATCCAATGCTCTTTTTCCTTCTTTGAAAGTTCTTCAATGGGCTTCAACTTCATCTCCTTTTGTGTCTTATACATCTCCTTTTGTGTCTTAGATTCTACAACTGAGTCATAAGCATTGTTGATAGATCCTTCAATACCATTAGATGTTGCATAGACAGAATCATTAGCTCTCAAGTATGTAGAAATCTTAGCACAAATAGCACATATCATATCACCATTACAATCAGTACATGAGTGGCAATGTGTAACATCCCGAATATTTATAATTTTAGGATAAATGGTCGTTTTATAATATTGGTGATTTTTGAGAATTTTTTTGTATTTTTCTAAGAATGTGAAATATTTTAATATTATTTCTTATTTTACGTGCACACTAAGCAGAGCTGGGGTAACATCCCAAAAACTAATAATTTCATGATAAATGATCATTTTATGATATTTGGGATTTTTGTGAATTTTTCTCAATTTTTCTGATAACGTGGAATATTTTAATATTATTCCTCATTTTACGTGCAAACTGAGCGGGCTCGAGAAAATGAGATATTTTTTCCGAGAACCTTGAACTGTAGAAACGTCGACGGGAGATCTTACTAAACCAGAGGCTGGACACAATTTACGAGATTTCACATTTTTCGAGAAATTTGATCTGACAGAATGGTAAATCGCTGTGTAATTTTTATCCACTGGGCAATTAATACTGACTTCTGTCAACTGTAACAATTGTCTCTTGGGTAATGGCATGCATTAGAAATCCTATCACTTTATCCTAATGCAATCCAGTTTATGTCAAATCAAATCCACTTTAATTCAAATTTGTGTACTTTCTTCAAAGCTTCTTTGAGAAGCTTTGACTACCAAATGACTAAGACACCTTGGCTTGTTGGAGAAGCCTCTCCCCCTCCCTCACTCTCTCATTGCCGTGGACCCATGGGTAAAATGGGAAGCAAAATTGCTTCCCACACTTAACCTAACACACACACAAAAATATCTTCACTTTTCCACACATTTTCTCTCTCTAATCTTTATCTTCTTCATTTTCTCCTCCTTCTCTCTACCCCTCCACCATAGCTATGAAAATGGCAGCCCCTCTTGGCCATTGATCTTCATCTTTTTCCTTCGTTAAGACCATTTCCATGCTCACCTTATCCTTCTCTACATCTTTCCTTTAGAAAGTTTCTTCAAAAATCCAACCTTTCTTCCTTCTCTCTTCTTCTCCTCCTTGGCTACGAAAATCCAGCCACCATTACCAAACATTCTCTTCACTTTTCTCTTCACTAACACGATTTCTACACTTATCTCAACCTTCTCTACAACTTCTACTTGAAGAGTTTTCTTCAAAAATCAACTTTTCCTCCATTGTCAACCAAGGCAAAGCTTCTAACTTTCTTCTTTCACTTCATTTTCGTGTTCTATGGTTTCATTAGAGACCAAAGATCCATCCTTTACTAAGCTTAACATTGGTTCTTTGTATTAGAGATTTTAGGGTTCTTAGAGACCCCAAAATCGAAATCCACCAAGAAGCAATAGGAGATCATTTTCGTTGGTCTTCCTTAGGTAAGAGGGAGATTACTCACTTCAACCATTATTGGTGGTGAGGGAACCTTGGTGTATTTACTTTGATTTGTGATTTTTGCATGCTTGTGTGTTCTTAAATTTGATTAATGCTTGATTTGTAATCTTGAATGTGTTGGAAGTGTTGAATGAACTTGATCATGTTAGGGTTACTAAATCAAAAATGTGGAGTTTCCTACCCTAACATGAAGGTCACAGTTTTGAGGAGATTCTTGAATTGTAAATTTGTTTTGTACACAAATACATAACACTATGAAATTAAATGTTGAATGATGACAATAAAGTTTATGAATGGAAAATTTTAAGGGTTTATTACCCCAAATGATGGCCACGGTTTTGGCATTGGAACATGAGGAATTGGAAAGATCTTGATGAACAAAATTTAAGTGAATTAATGTTAAGAAACTAATGCATAAAAGGGAAAGAAAAATTGGACTGTGAAGACTTATGATGACCACGGTTTTAGAGAGAAAAAATTGGATTCAAGTGAATGCCTTGGTGCATCCTTGGAGATTGAGGAATTAGAGACATGCATAACCTTTAATAAAGTGGAAGAATCAAATTGGAACTTAGAGGACTTGTTGGTGCCACGGTTTTGATCTAAAATAATGAGGATTTGGATTAAATTTATGAGTAATAAAACTTATGTAATTAGACATTAGAGGATTGATAAACATAATGGGATCGATGAATGAAGAATCTAGGTTTCCTAGCACCTATGGAAGTTATAGTTTTGATAAGAACTTAAGGATGTAAGAATTTAATTTGGTATAAGAATTAAGTGAAGTTTAAGTGGTTAAGTATTGAATGATAATGTTAGATCCAATGAAGGGAAAATTTGGGATTTCACTACACTAATGAGGACCCACGGTTTTGGCTTGAAATTCTTAAGGATGGAATGGAATTGTGTAAAATAAAACCTATGTGATAAATTATAAAATGAGTAAGACATAAAATAGAAACTTTTGAGGGTTTCTCACCCTAATGTGAGGCCACAATTTGGCTTAGATTTTTGGAGAAATTGAATTGATCCCATGTGGAATAAAAGCTAAGTAATTAGGTATCAAGAGATTAGTCCATAATATGGAAAGAAATTTAGTACCTTGAAGGCTAGTGAGATATGCATAATTGATCAAGACTTGAGTTCTTGGAAATGTTAAACCCTTAATAGGGAAATGGTGATAATTGATGGGCCATGAACATACTTTGATGTTGAGAACTAATTCTATATTGTTGTAAGACCCTATGTGGGGCTAAGTGTTAATTGATGAATTTCTTGAGGAAATTATAATGTATTGACATTGAGCATGAATTATATACCGTTGTGGTATTGAATATGATAAATGTATCATTGACATTGATAATGATTTATATATAGTTGTGGTATTGTATATGATGAATGCATCATTGATAAACATACATGATTGGACATTGTGTCGTCATGCATATGTGTTGTCCGTTGGACATTATTGAAAGGCGATGTATGCCTAGGAGTTGAATTACACCTATGTGTGGGTGAATAGACTAAGCGTAGGTGTCATATGTTGTTCACCCTGGGGGCGTTGGGGTGCGGGTGCCTCATCATGGACAGTTATGAGCTCCTTTGTGCCGTGGGGTAGACCGATGCAAACACACCGATGATACAGACCGGGATGCTGTCCTATCTCGCAATCAACTGTTGAGGTGCCATGTATAAGCCATTGTTGCACAAATATTTTATGAGATGAAGCACACTATTTTTAAAGGCTAACGATATACTGGCATTACTCCTTGATCATTCACTCCGAAAATGTTTATGTCTAGCTCCATGGAGTAGGATTTTTGGTACCATAATGCATTGTGCATAGTTCATTGTCGGTCTCATAAATTGTTGAGCATGAACGCTTGTGACTGTGAAATTATCTGTTTTATTTCTGTGATAATTATCTGGATATTGTACTAATTATTTGAGATATTATGGCGACCTGCCTGTTGTTATTGATTCTTACTATTGCTTATAATTGTACTGCCAATAAATTCTACTGTTACTGTTAATGAATATGTGAACTGTATTGCTATGTAGGCGTTTTGCGCCGTGTTGTTTTCTTACTGCCATAATGGTAATGAAAGATGGGTGTCTCACCTTTTTCCTGTATTTCTGTATTTTTGTTTTATATTTGATAAAAGATCGTGAGGATAATGAAGAGGGACCACACTTTTGCCGATTAGATTGGGCGCCTAGATAAGATTTCTTCAGTTACGTACGAGTGTAGCTGCATGGGGGCATTGATGCCTGAATTGTCGACTGGGACGCCGAGCGTCATATGTATATGGGGTTACGGCTTTGTCTACTAGTGTGCCTATCCCAAGGATTACTACTTTTCCCCTTTAGTGTTTTGTTTCCGCTGTATTTTTATTTGAATATGTAAGTACTATGCTTAGTGTTATCTTATCAGTACCTTGTGTTAAAGGCGGATGTACTATATATAAAATATGTTTTTTTTCCTTCAGTGGTTGTATTAAATGGTTGGATAATACATATGTTTCATTCGAGACTCCTATTTTCTACTTATGAACAATGGAGATAAATTATTTTGAAATTACTGTTGTTGAGACTGTGACATGCCTAGATTTAGTAATTGTGGTACAATAACGATTGTGCCGCGGTTATTAGATTTAGGGGCGTTACACAATGGATAGAATCATTGAACCCAATTAAATCAGGAAATTCATCACACAATTCATCATAAGTTTCCTTAACTAAATCAACAAGTAAATCAATATGAAAAACAAAATGCTCCTCCACGATGTAACACCCCAAATTTTCTAGTTATGTGACAGTAATAACAGAATTCTACTGTTTAATAATTTTTGTGTACTGTAAAATTATTTCGAGTATTCCGTGAATACATTTGATCGTTTTGTGTGATTTACTCTGTGTAAGAAAAATAATAATTTTTAGGTCGGGGAAAATCTTACGTATTTTATTTATATATGTTGATTCTTGATTAATTTTTCAAATCTGATTTGATTTTCATGAATTTCATAATATTTATGATTTTCGTGAATTTTTGTAAGGTTTTATATTTTCTTGATTATTTTAATATTATTCTCGGGTTGTATGCAAGCCTGGGGCAGATCCGAAAAAATGAAATTTTTTCTATGGCTAGAAAATTTTGTACTATTGAGACAGGAACGAGGGATTTTACTAAACCCGAATCCGAAAATAGTTTTTGAAATTTTTTTTTTATCGTGTTTTGTACTGTATTTAATTATCGGGCAATAAAAACTATAGTAAATAATTGTCCGTAGGGTAATAGCAAATAAAAATAAATATTATACTGCTTAGTCAACTTTAGTGGTTATGACAACTTTATGATAGACCAATAGGAAGCAAGCTTAATGTTGAAGCCTTTGGATATCCACCATTGATTTAACCAATGGTGGAGATTGGTCTCATAAAGTGGCAAGGACCATTTGTAACCATTGGATGGAAAGTATGAAGATTAAATCTTGACCCTTCATTTTGGAGATACATCTAATGGCTAAGATTTCAAGGAGGAAAGATCCAATGGCTTAGATTTAGTCTTATCATTTAGGAGCTATAACCTAGAAGCTACATCAATATCAACCATTGATCTAATCAATGGCTAGCAATGCCCAAAATGGTGGCTAGTGAAATTGGTCACTCATTGAGTGTACAAGGAGGGGCGTTCGATTTTGAGATGGCTTAAGGCCATAACAAAGTTTCAAGACACAATTATTGCTCTTCTTGATCATTCTTGATCATTTCCAAAAAGCTAAGCTCACAAACTTTTCTCTCCATTTTTCTTCTTCTCTAGCTCACGGCCAAGACCACTAAGTCCTACCATCACTCTTCAAAAATTTTAAACAACCTTACTTCTTGAATCTATACCTTAATCTAAGACACTTTGTAGTTTAGGCCAAGTTCTAAATCTCTCATCTTCAAGGACTTTTTTCAAGATCAAGTTCTAGGGTTTTTAAGGTGAAGTATAAGGAAACTTCACTTCTTATCTCTTTTTCATGTTCTAAGCCATGTTTGATCCATGGTTTACCTTGTTCAAGCTTAATATGCTAATAAACTTATGTTTTGTTTTATGTTTAAGAAGCCTTTGGTGGTGAAGGACTTGAAAAAGAAACAAAGCAAGGAGCTTTGAGGTTCTTCAAGAGGTAAGAGGGAGATCCATCTCACCAACCAAGTATGGTGGTGAGAGATGAATCTTGTATTTGATGGATGGTGAATCCATGTGAGGATTCATATCCATGGTTATGTAATTATTTGTGAGTGTTTATGTGTTTTGATTATTTGCTTATGCTTGATATGATTTGCATGATTTATTGCTTTTGTTTATGGCATGCTTGTGATATATATGATATATGCCATGATTTGATGATGGAAAGAGAAATAATTTTTGGTTCCAAAGACCATGAGGATTTCAGCCTCACACCTCAAAATAGGTGTTTACAAAATAATATTTTCATGAATGGTAAAATTAGATATTTAGAAGAGTAAGAAAAATGAGCAAATGTTTTGGTTTCAAAGAATAAGAGTCTCACGGTTTTTGGAGGAATTTAAATGGTTTTGTTTGTGTAAAAACATGAATGGAACTTAGTTGATTTAGAAGAAAAAATATATGATGGTTTCAATGGCCATTGGTGCGTGCAAAAGATACACTAAGAGCAAGTGCACTCTATCGCCAAGTAATATAGGACTTTTGAGTCCAAGTTATCGATCCCACGAGGAATAAATGATAATTACTAAAATTGTAAAATTCTTATGTTATTTAGACAGTCGAAAATGTTTGCAAGATTCAAATTAAAAAAAAAAAGAAAACTAATGAAGAAAATAAAGAACAATTAAATAGAGAAAAGATAAATAAGATAGAGAGGCACTAGGGCGCAGGGTTCACTTGAGTCTCATTAGGATCTTCTTTCAATTATGATACAGGTAATTCTTTTGCCAATATTATCTTATTTGCTATTGAATCCCAATGGTCATGGATGAAACAATATTCTATTCTTAATTTAATCCACCTATTTGGTCATTTAGTTGAATTAATCAAGAATGCATTAAGTTCTAATTTCAAGATATGAACTAACAACCTGTCAATTCCATTGGTAGGAGAAATTGATGTTTGGTCATTCACCAATATAATCCTAGGTTTACCATATAGATCCACTCATTGAGTGCGGATGGTCACCGGTCAAACAATGAATTAATAAATGCCACAAGTGATCAAGTTATGACAAGAATGCCAACAATATGATAAACCCACAAAGAAATTACCATAATCAATTTAGAAATTAGATCCAAATATTTAAGAACACAAGATCTCCCATAGCCCTAGCTATGAGTTTAGCCACTCATATTCAATACAAACAAACTCATAATAAGATACAGATCCATAGAAAGAAAACCAAAGAAAGGAGAAAAACTTGAGAGAAAGAGAGATCAAAACCCCTTTATAGAGATTAAGAACTTCAAACCTTTAAGAAATTCTTCATTACAAATCTTCTTAACTAAGAGAAACGGAGAGAAAATGGAATTCAGAAAAGTTTCGGACGATGCACCCCTCCTTTCCCTTCTACTGCTGCGCTCAATTTATAGACTTTTCGAGTGAACAGTACTCATACGGCCGTGTCTAATTGAGACACGGCCGTGCTTGTGACATCATTGCTTACGCAGCTTGCTTAACCTTAACCATTAAGGAAAGGAGACACGACCGTTCTTGGATTAGGCACGGCCGTGTCTCATTAAAATAACGTGAAATTCGCTCAGAAAACGCGTCCGCACAGTAAAATCCCGTGAGTGAACAATACTCACACGGCCGTGTCTAAATTAGACACGGCCGTGTCTCCATCAAAAGTCATCCAAAACCGCGTAAAAACAGTAGATCCGTGAGTGAACAATGCTCACACGGCCGTGCTCATTTTAGGCACGGCCGTGCTTAAATTCCGAAGCTTTCCCAAGGTTAGACACGGCCGTGTGAGGGTCCAGGAATGCGAAATTTCATTTTTATGGGAGACACGGCCGTGCTTGGATTAGGCACGGCCGTGTCTCCAAGTCAGAAGCTTTAGATAAGTTAGACATGGCCGTGTCTCATTGACAGAAGCTTTTCATGAGTTAGACACGGCCGTGTCTAACTCTTTAATAGCTCAAAACGTCATTTTTTGAATAAGTGCCCTTCATGAAAATTGTCGATCTTTTTCTTAGCTTTCCAGGGACACCTAATTCACTTCGTTTCTACCTTTGTAGCTCAAGATATGCTCATTTTATTGCACAAAGGTCAAAAACTCTACAAATCTTAGCCGTATAAATTCTGAGCTCAACTCCATTGCAAAAGATCCATCCAAAGCTTCATAGAAACATGTCAAAACACCACTTTTGGACCTAAAAACATAGAGGAAGACCAATCATGAGATATCAAGGATAAATAGATTAAATGTGACATAAATTCTAACATAAATCAATCAAAGCGCTACAATTTATCCAATTTAGGGTTATAAAATATAGACTTATCAGCCATGTATCACGGTTTTGAAGGCTTGTAATGCCTTGGTTTTATGAAACAAAATGATTTCAAAGTGGAAATGTAATTGATCTAGTACAAGGATTAAAGAAATGAAAACAAAGTGTTTTGTCACTTGAAAAATGGAATTTTCATATATAAATGGAAAAGAGAGGTTGAAAGTGTTTGAACCTCAATTTATTTTAAAGAGGATTGATTTTTTTTAGATTTGATTTAGAATTGTAAAGAATACGTTAGTGACTTAAAATTTACTAACGTATAACTCATCCTTTGGGTTTTGGAGCGCGTTAGGAAATTTTAAGTTAGAAAACATTGATTTAATTCAATGAAATGGTGAAATTGTGAAATATATTACGAAAAAATTTCTTGAGTAAGAAAATGTGGGAAATGAAGTGAGAAGTCATAATTATTTTGAGAAAGGCCAAAATGAGGTTTAGAAGGTTGAGAAATATTTTACATTATTGAAAAATGGTGAAAAATGCTTTACGTAACTTAAAAATGTGATTTTTAAGCTATGCGATTTGAAAAACATTTAAATATTTTTACGCGATTTGGAAAGCATTTAAATATTTTTACACGTTTGAGATATTGTTGAAAAATCGCTACGCGATTTAAAAATGGTGGAATATTTTTACGCAATTGAGAAAATGATGGAAAATCGCTACGCGAGTTGAAAACGCGACATTAATGTTGCGCGATTGTAAAAACGTGACAAAAGTGTTGCACGATTGAGAAAACGCGGTAATATGATTTCACGATTGAATATATAGTAGGATTACTGTTGGATCAGTGTGTGGACACTGTATGAGAAATTATGAGATTAGTCTGTGATTGGCATTTGGTGCATTATACATGCATTGGAAAGGTCCGATAGACTGGATAAGGCTAATTGCCTAGGAGAGAATACACCTCTTGAGTGAGTGCGATATACGTAGTGTAAGTCACTTGTTGACCTTGGGGGCATCGGGGTGCGGGTTACCTACAGTGGGCAGTTGGTAGCTCTTCTGTACCGTGGGTTGGACCGATGCAACGCACTGATGATCCTGACCGAAACACTATTCTTAATCAAGATCTAGTAAAGACTATCGTGTATATGCTAGATGTGCAAACACATATGAGAATTGTGGCATGTGGTCTGAGGCATGTTGGTACAGACAGATCTTTCGAAATAATTTTTTTGACCTGAGTTTTAGTTCCATAGAGTAGGAAATTGAGTCTATGTGCACATGCATAATTACTAAGCATTGATATCGGTGTGATATTTTGAATTGTTGAATTTTTGGATAATATTGAGGGCATTATTATAATTATTGTTTATGATAATTGAATTGTTGAATACTTGGATAATGTAGAGGGCATGATCATAATTATTGTTTATTACATCTATTGTGATGATAAATAATGTTGATGGCATGATTGTAATTATGGTATGATGTATTTGTATGATATATTGTATATATTATCTCCATGCTACCATGTTGGTATTGGCGTAGGTGATCTCACTTCTTTGTATGTCTATTTTGTACTATAATTATATTTGTAAAGACGCTAAGCAAGAGATTGAACAAGAAGGCGAAGAGGAACATATTCCTCCTGAGAAAGTAGAGTTTTGAGAAGATGGTGATGCATAGTTTCCTAGGATATATAAGGTTGCAATTTCGAGGAGGTCCGGAGGCCTGACATGTCCATCTAGATAGAGAGTGTATTTTCTATATAGGAGACTTGAATGTTTCCCTGAGTAGGCTTTATCAAGGGAACCCTTATTTTAGTGTAAATATTTATGTACACTTAGAGTTTCTATTGTCCATTAGGCAGTACTAGGGAGTTTACTACCGTACTCCTAGTGAGATTAGCATTGTGTCGTCTGCTCGGACACCTGTCCATAGGACTGTGCATCATGCTGGATTCCTACCTGTTGAGGAATCTGAGGAGGACCCGTCTGAGGGTTCTGCTGTTTAGTAATACTTGGGCAGTATGTTAGTTTTAAATAATGTTCAAATACTTTGAGGACTATGTCTGTATATAAATAATATTGACGGTACTTTTATAATGTATATATGTAAATTATTTGTGATAATGTTGTAATATTTTTATTTTCCGTTAAGGTTATCTTATTGATATTAAAAATCTTATAACTCATATTTACATTACAAAACATATTTTATAATGGAAGGGGTAATTTAGTAATTAAGTAACATAAATGTGATACCCTACGGTGGGTGTTACACACGGGATGCCTCATAGCATAAAAAATGTTAAACTGAACAACTGAGTCTCCAAACTCCATGGATAGAGTTCCTGCATGCACATCTATTTTGGTCCTTGCTGTTTTGAGGAATGGCCTCCCTAAAATGAGTGGAGCCTTGCTGGATGGTGATTCTCCCTCCATCTCCAGAACATAAAAACTTGCAGGAAAGATCAACTCATTAACCTTCACTAACACATCTTCAATCAACTCGGCTAGATGAGCAGTACTTCTATTAGCCAACTGAATCACAACATCTGTAGATTGCAATGGGCCAAGTCTAAAAGAGTTAAAAATAGACATAGGCATTACATTAATAGAAGCACCTAAATCTAGTATGGCATGCTCAAATTTGTAATTGCCTATAACATATGGAATTGTAAAAGTACCTAGATCCTTGCATTTCTGAGGCATAGGCTGAATGAGGGTTGAAACATTTTGGTTTATATTGATTCTCTCATTACCCTTCAGCCTCCTCTTCTAGTTGCATACTTCCTTAAGAAACTTGGCATATTTCAAAATTTGCTTGATTGTATCCAGGAATGGAATATTGATTTCCACTTTCCTGAAAGTCTCAAGAAAATCTTTATCCTTCTCAGCCTCATCTCTCTTGGTCTTAACCAACCTACTAGGGAATGGAGTCTTAGTGATATACTTAGGAATTAACAGAATCATTGAGCAAAATAAGCATCCCAGCAGCCACACCAAAAAACTTGTTGAGTCCATAAATCCGCATGCGCACAGGTTGACAAGTAATATATATATGAGAATTAGAGTATCGTGTCTCAAGGGATTGACAATTAGAATAATGCTAGAACTTAATCAATATCCACAAAATTCTTAACCAAGCAATCGAAATGTGAGAGTGGTTTGCAATTAAAATAACAACTTAAAAGGAACAAAATAAGAAAACACCAAACACCAATTTCACAAGAGAAGATGAGAATGATTAAAGCCTAAGGGTCCCTATTTACTTGCTACTTCAATGATTAAATGCAATTAACAAGCACCTATCAATGAAATGATGTTTGTTGACTAATAACCAATGATAGAAAAGAGCCTATGCCTAGGACAATTACCTATGTGAAACCTATCCAATCCACTATGTGTCCATGTGAGTTAACATAAGAATTACTCATTGAGACCATTTATCAAATACTTGTCATGTATGACCAAAGGGTATGTGTCCATCCCTTTAGTTAATCAACACACCCAAACCAATAGAATGTAATTGAACATACATCAACCATATCATATCCATAGTCACAACACCCTATTTATAGTTCAATTGGAATATTAAAATCATGCAATTGATGGCCAATCGATAACAAGCATTAAGCATAGATATAGATGAACAAAACTAATTTCATTGAAAGGATACTCAACTAATTACAAGTTAATCAAATCCATAGCAAGATCCTAGAGAGCCCCTAGATTAGAGTTTAGTTACACATCATGAAAGAGAAGAAAACAAATGAAATTAAATGATCCATCAAGTTACAAAACAAGAGAGAAAGGGAAAGAATGAACAATAATGGAGAGATTCCAAACTTGATCTTCCTCCTTGTTCTTGATTCTCCCTTGACTCACCTCCAATCCAAATAGGTTCCTCCTCTCACTTGTTCTCTGAGATTCGTGCTTAGGTCAAAACTGAAGATGATCTAATTCTCTCAAAAATCAGAATATAAGGGTAAAACTCGTGTGCAAGGATTTTTCCCACGCCTAGGCGTGGTTAAAACTCACGTGCTGTCAGACGCTATCCACGCCTAGGCGTAACTTTACCATGCCTAAGCGTTTAGGTCTCTATCTGAAAACCCTGAAAAACTGAACTTGTCATGCCTAGACATGGCTTTTCCACACCTAGGCGTGGATGTCTCTGCTTGGGATTCTTGAGAAACTGCAAGGGCCACGCCTAGGCATAGATTTGTCATGCCTAGGCGTGGGTTGGCAGCACCTTCTCTTGATGTTTTTTTCACAATTTGAGCTTATATTCACTTTGCTCATCCCTTCTAAGGCTTTTCCCATCTTAGATACATGTATCAAAACAATGCTAAAGTCCATCAAATCATAATCCATCCAACTTCCATAAACAAGATCTTCAAAGATTCAATTCTTAATCATTTGAATTAACAAGCTTAATTCACCTAAGTCATGCAATAAGTGAACCTATGGCCTTGAAAACTTAAGGATAGCATGCTCAAATTCAAGTGAATTAACTTCATTTTCTGAAGTTATCAGGGTGCAGGAATACTTACCTTAGAGGCCTTAGAGTTTTTCCCTTCCTCATTTACCTCCTTCAGCTTTTCATCCTTCTCTTTAGTGATTTATGGGGGAGGTGGAGGTTCACCTAACCTCTTTCCACTTTGCAATATGACAGAATTAACATTTTTCCTCGAATTCACTTCTAGTTATGAGAGAAGTCTCCCAGAAAGTTGGCTCTGAACCTTGTTTGTAACACCCCAACTTTTGGATAAATGATAGTTTTGTCATGATTGTACTGTTTTATGTTTTTCTATGAGTTATAAAATTAATTTGACTGTTTCGTAACTGTATTTGACTGTTGTATGTGATTTACTCTGAGTCAAGAAAATAATAATTTTCGAGCCGGGGAAAATCTTATTTTAATTATTCAGAGTTGGGGGATCTTACTAAACCCAATTTCGAATGATACGTGTATCAATCTTTTAATTTTTAGAATATATCTGTGCAATAAAATAATTTTATATTTTATAATATTATTTTATTAGTCAGTACAAATAAAAAGACCATGGACCCAGAAAAGTATATGGGATCCACAATTAGTTTGCGGGACCCACGTTTAGAAAAACAATCAACATTGATGGCTTGAATTATTTTTGAGCCAATAGGAATTAGTCAACGAAGGGGGCTTGACTTGATTTGCACCATTGGATGAGAAGGTTTAGTTTTGAATATCAACCATTGATCTAATCAATGGTTGTAAAGATAAGTTTAATAAGGAAGGCTTTGGATATCCACTGTTGATTTAATATACGGTGAAGATTGGTTTCACAAAATGGCTAGAATCATTTGTGACCATTGGATGGGAAGTATGTAGAGAAGATCTTGACCCTCCATTTTTGAAGATACATCTAATGGCTAGGATTTCATGGAGAAGAGATCCAATGGCTTAGATTTGATCATATCATTTGGAAGCTTCTACCTAATATCAACCATTGATTTAATCAATGGCTCTTAAAGCTTAGTTACAAGAATGCTAATTAATTAGTAATGTAACTAGAAAATTTATTAAATTAGCCTAAATCTAATTTTGTTATTCTAAGAAGTGTAAGGAGTAATTAAATGGAAATAAACCTAGTTAATTTTATAAATGCCATACGATTTTGGTGGAGTGTAGAGTAATCAAGAATATTTGATTCAAGCATAGAAAATTAAGTAGTTAGTAATGTAACTAATTTTCCTAATTTAGTTAGATTAAGTGTGCATAGAAACTTAATGGGATTAGTAACTTAGTTAGTATCCTATGATCACCATTAGGGTAGAACCTTCAAGAACATGTGACTAAGGCTTGAATGAGCCAATTAGAGGCAAGCTTAGGGGAGAAGCCTTTGCATGTGAACCCTTGATGCAAGCTAAGGCTATGATGGAGTCTTTGGAGTCAACTAAAGTGGCCACCTCCTTAGGAACCCTACCTCATGGCCATGCACCCATTAGGAGACCATTTCACTTCATTCTTCATCTTTGTTATCACAAAATCTCTCTTCTCTCTCTTCAAGCACAAGAACTCACCATTGTTGTTTCTTGCAGGACCATTCGGCCAAACACCATGTACCACCATCCACCCATCTAAAATTTTATCCAACCTTATTTCTCAACTCTAAACACCATTCTAAGAACATCTCTAGTTGAAAGTTCTTCCAAAATCTTTCATCTTAAACTTGGAAAATTGCATTGGAGATTTTTCCTATAAGGTGAAATTCCTTGTTTTTCATTTCTAACTTCATTTCTAAGGTTCTAAGCCATGATTGATCCATGGTTTATGTTTTTCTCCTATGGTTATAACTTGTAAAAATTTACTTGAGCATGTTAGGTTTCCTTGGAGGAGATCACGAAATCAACTAAGAAGGAGAGAAAAAGGTTTTTATCTTCCTTAAAGGTAAAAGGGAGATTTAATCTCATCAACCAAGTGTGGTGATGAGAAAATAGATTGTATGTGTGTGAAGAATCCATACGGATTCACTTGTTTGATTGTTTAAATGCTTTCTTATTTGTGTTTGATATTGTTTGTATGCATGTCTATAAGCTTTAAAATATATTGCATGTGTTGATATATGCATGAGTATTAATTAGGATGTGAATAACATGTAAGGTTTGCATTTAGTGTTCCAAAGAACACAAAAAGGGGCTCACGGCCTCAACAAGAAAAAGAGAACCAAAAAGTTCTCAACAATTTTCTAAAGGAAGGATTTAATGGAATTAGGTAAATGAATGAAATCCAAAATGATTTAGAAGATAGAAATTGATCCAAAGATCAAATGCCAAGGTTTTACTAATTTCGGCTAACATGCCTTGTAAATGTGTAATCAATCCAAAACTTATTTTCTAAAGTGTAGATTTGATGTTTTACCTAAAAAGAACACATTGGTCATGAATTTTTAAGAATTAAAGAAGTAAACTAATTTTATTAGAAATATAGTATAGAAGAAAAATAAACAAAACTCTTGAAAAATACTTACCTTTGAGTTTTAAAAGTATAACTTAAATTTTCAAAGTGTATTTAGTAGTAATAAACTAAACAAAAGAATTTTTAGAGGAAAAACATAGAAAACTCATTTTTAATAGATTTTATAGACAAAATATCTGTCAAAATTCATTAGAAACGGACAAATAAAAGAGAACATTTTATAAAATATTTATAACATAAGGAAAATATTCTACGTAGTTTTAAAGTATAAGAAATAGCTTACGTAATTTTAAAATAGAGATTTTAAAGCTTTTCGATCAAGAAAACGATTTAAAAATCTTACGCGATTGAGAAAATGATTTAAAAATGTTACGCGATTTTAAAAACAGCAAAATATATTTACGCGATTTAAAAATATTTGTAAAAACGATGAAATTATAAAAACGCGATAAAATTTCTACGTGATTAATTGGAACAGTGAGTTTTGCTGTCGGGCCAAAGTGGTGGACCCGGACATGTGGAGATATGGTACTGTCAAGTAGTGACGTACTATATATTGGAATTTTTGAGGTTAAGGGCGTTTTTATAAATATGAGAATATTTTGAGACTAAGAGTAATTTGGTAATTATAGTTTTTATTCAAGCATTGAGTTGTGCCAATTTAGTTGATATTGGCGATTTGTTGACGAGGCGAATTACACCGTGTTGTCGGTGTGATAAGCATAGTGTGGTTCATCTTGTGTGGACTTAGAGGCATTAGTGTGCGGAGTATTCCACATGTGGACAGTTGGTCGCTCATCTGGGTCGTGGTAACTGGCAATACACTAATGATCTCGACACGCACTATACTTAATCAAGATCTTGTAAAGACTGTTTAGTACAATGCCTGTAGTGCACGACGTTGGACTGTGTACTACTACACGATGTTGGACTGTGGGCTATAGACTCGACGTTAGATAGTGGAATAGTTTGGTTGGGCAGCCTGAGGTACTGATAGATCTTTACGGGTCATTCTCTCTGATGTCTGTGTCTAGCTCCATGGAATAAGAACGAGTCATACTGCATTTGCATATGTGTCATGCATCAGAGCATTATTAATTGTGATATTATGTGACACTGTTGTATTAAAATTCTTGTGTTAAATTGTGTTACTATTTATGATGTTATAGTATGCTTTATTGTATTAAACTGTGATATCTGCTGTATTGTTGTTTTCTTATTTGCCATGCTGGTATTGATGTATGATTATCTCACCTCTCTATATGTATTGTTTTTATATTATTATTTATGTTGTAAAGAGTTTGAGGAAGAGGAACAACTTCTAGGTTGTGTGTATCTTGAGGAGGAGGAGCAACAACAGACGGGTGATCAGTTCGACGAGTGCAAACCTTCCGATCACCCATACCCTTTAAACTGACTGGTTAGTATGGCGTTGCCGGGATTTCTTGTTTTTGTGAGACTTGAGTTTCACGGAGGTGCGGAGGCCTGGCGTATGCGAGAGGATTGAGGATCGGTGATCTACTTGGGACGTCTGACTGTGTCCCTACGAGGAGAGTTTGATGTTGAGCCTGTCTTTACTACTACTTTGTACCTACATCTGGAGATGCCGTTGGATCTGAGGCGTCATTAGGGAGGACTCTTTTGCGTACCCAGTGAGATCTGTATAGTGTCAACAACACGGACTCCTATCCGTAGAGTTGTGAGGCATCCTGGATTTCTATCATCCGAGGTTTCATTTGAGAGTGATCCTTCGGAGGGTTAGAAGTCTTTGATGTGCACTTGGGCATATCTATGTTTTGTAGTATACTAACTCTTTACTGCTTTATTTAAATATTTGTAGTTGTAAATTATTTGTATAACCTAAGACAATATCATATGTATATTATGTGTGTGATAACAGTTTGCTTTATTTTATGTACCGTGTTATTTTACTTAATGCTAATAAGTATATAAAAAGGAAAAAATTTTACAACTCATATTAATTATGTATCAAATGTTTGGTAACTTGGGTAATATTTTATTTATTTTATTTTATTGCATTCATAAATGTGACATCCCCACAAGGGTGTTATATTAGTTAGTATCAGAGCCCAAGTTAGAGTCTTTTGGGATTGTGGTTGGGTCTATTTTTGCTTGTGTTGTGTGATTCTCTGAGATTTATTTCCGAAAGGATACATCTAACTTTGTTTTGTTATGATTGAAGAAAAAGATGTCTGGCGAAAGAGGAACGCGTGCGAATGTGAACCGTAATGTGGACCCAATGATTGCAGCTGCGGAGGCTATGCAGGGAATGGCGGAAATGATAACTCAACAAAATTAGAGAGCAGCTCAACAGCAAGGTGCTACTGCTGATGCTCTAAATTTATCTGAGTTTAGGCGCAATAACCCGCCGCAATTCAGAGGCGAGTTTAACCCTGAGAAAGTAAGTCTGTGGATACAAGAGTTGGAAAAGATCTTCGAAGGAATGGGATGCGCCGATGATAGGAAGGTGACGTATGCTACCTTTATGTTGAGAGGGGATGGTAAAAATTGGTGGAAAGGAAGTCACCGATTATTATAAGCTGAAGGAACCGAAATCACTTGGGAGGTATTTTCTGAAGTATTTCTGGAGAAGTACTTTCCTGCCAGTGCTAGACATGCCAAAGAGATAGAATTTCTTGGTTTATGTCAAGGCAATATGACTGTCAATGAGTATGCTTCTAAATTTGAGAGCTTGTCTCAGTTCTCAAACTATGTTCAAGCTCAACCGAATGATGCGTGGAGATGTCAAAAATTTAAGGAAGGGTTGAGGGTAGAGTTACGACGAGGAGTGCTACCCTTGAAGATAAATCAATTTCATGCTTTGGTGGATACTTGTGGACGACTCGAGGAGTTGGAGCCATCACGGGATCCAAGGAACTATAATTTTGGACCAACTAGGTTTCAGAGAGGAGGTAACAGCAACAATAGTCGGTTTCAGCGCAAGTCGTATTCGAGACCACCAGGAAATCAACCTTAACGACCACCAGTTGGGGGAAGTTCTAGTGGTAATAGAGCTAGTCAGAAAGTGGCGTTTACGCCAACATGTTTCAAGTGTGGAAAGAGTGGCCATATCTCTAAGGATTGCTCAATCAGAGGGACAATCTATTTTAATTGCCGACAACCTGGACATGTTTCTAGGGACTGTACTCAGTCGGAAAGGAAATCTGCTGTGAGCAATGTTCGTGCTAATCAGCCGAGGTCTGGAGGGTGAGTGTATACCATAACTGGAACTGAAGCTTCTCAGTCTAAGGATCTTATTCAGGGGGAAGGTGTCATTGAAGGTAATCTTCTGACTGTGTTATATGATTCTGGTGCAACACATTCATTTATTGCATATGATTGTGTGGAACGATTGAAAGATGTGTCTTCTCGAGCTTTCAATTGATTGAACGTAGTTACATCCAAGATATGTCCGGATTGTCCTGTTGTTATAAAGGATCGTGTGTTTTCTCAATTTGATTTGTTTTCCTCTTGTGGAGATAGATGTAATATTAGGAATGGATTGGTTATCTTCTAACCATATCCTTATAGACTGTGCAAACAAAACCATAGTTTTTCCTAAGGAAGAAAGTTCTGGATTTTTGACTACTGTTAAAGTCAAATCCCTGTTGAGAGATGGAGCACCGGGATATATGTTATTATCTTCTCTAGAAGTCAAGAGTGAGAAAGATGTGAATGTTATTCCTGTCGTCAATGAATTTCCAGAGATTTTTCCTGATGACGTACCTGGTTTTCCACCTGAGAGGGAGATTGAGTTTTTTATCGATTTGGTACCAGGAGCAAGTCCTATCTCAACTGCACCATATCAGATGTCGCCAGCGGAGTTGGTGGAGTTAAAGAAGCAATTGGAGGAACTGTTGGAGAAACAGTTTGTGCGACCGAGTGTTTCACCGTGGGGAGCACCAGTGCTGCTAGTCAAGAAGAAAGATGGAACTTCTCGTCTTTGCATAGATTATCGTCAACTAAACAAGGTTACTATAAAGAATAAATATCCACTCCCGAGAATTGACGATTTGATGGACCAGTTGAAAGGAGCAGCTATTTTCTCTAAGATAGATCTGCGATCTAGTTATCATTAGATTCGTGTCAAGGTTGATGATGTGCCTAAAACAGCTTTCCGAACTCGTTACGGGCATTATGAGTATTAGGTGATGCCGTTCGGAGTGACGAATGCTCCTGCAATATTCATGGACTATATGAATAGGATTTTTCATCCGTATCTAGACAGATTTGTCGTTGTCTTTATCGATGACATTCTGATCTATTCTCAATCTAAGGAAGAGCATGTTGAACATCTCGGTATAGTTCTTCAGATTTTGAAGGAAAAGAAGCTGTATGCAAAATTAGCAAAGTGTGAATTTTGGCTGGAGGAAGTTCAATTTTTAGGTCACGTGATTTCCAAAGAAGGCATTGCGGTAGACCCATTGAAGGTGGAGACTATTTTACAATGGGAAAGGCCTAAGACAGTAACCGAAGTCCAAAGTTTTATTGGATTGACTGGATATTACTGGAGATTTATAGAAGGTTTTTCCAAGATAGTTGGACCACTTACGCAGCTCACGAGGAAGATTCAAGCGTTTGATTGGACAGAGGAACGTGAAGTGAGTTTCCAAGAGTTGAAGAAAAGATTGACGACTGCACCAATGCTGATTTTACTGGATCCTAACAGATGTTTTGAAGTGTATTGTGACGCTTCTTAACAGGGATTAGGGTGCGTATTGATGCAAGACCGGAATGTGGTGGCTTATGCTTCTAGACAGGTGAAGGTTCATGAGAGAAACTATCCAACGCATGATTTGAAACTAGCCGCAATGGTTTTTGCATTGAAAGTGTGGAGGCATTTTCTGTATGGTGTAACACCCCAAAATTTATTTATTCTGCTATCGATATTCATTTTAGAATATTTATGATTTTCTGGAATTTTCTAGATTTTTCTGAGAACGTGAAATATTTTAATATATTCTTCGTTTTGTGTGCACAATTGGACAGAGTCGGGAAAATAACTGTAACGTTCCAAAAATTGGAAAATTATAGGACGAATAGTCATTTTATAATATTTGTAATTTTTAAAAATTTTCTGGGAATTTTTTGGTAATGCTGAATATTTTAATATATTTCTCGTTTTGCAGGCACATTAAGCGAAGCCGGAGAAACGAGATATTTTCTCCGAGAACCTTGAACTATGAAAACGTCAACGGGGGATCTTACTAAACCTGAGGCCAGACACAGTTTATAAGGTTTCACATTTTTTGAGAAAAATTCTAACAGATAAAATAATGAAGCACTGCATAAAATTTATATGTCAAATTAATTAACACTGACTTTTGTTGACTGTAACTATTAACCAATGGATAATAACATGTAATAAAAATCTTATCACTTTATCCCATTGTAATCAACTTTATGTCTAATCAAGTCACTTTAATTCAAATTTGAACACTATTCAAGAAGCTTCTTTGAGAAGCTTTGACCCAAGATGACCACAATACCCTTGGCTTACATGAGAAGCTAACATTTCTCTCTCTCTTCTCTCTCCTAGCCACGGCACCCACTAGGAAAAAAGGGGGGGAATTTGCCTCCATCACTTTAACCTATCTCACAAAAATATCTCACTCACTTTAACCTAGCTACTTCTGTCTCTACCACTTCATCTTCTCCATTTGCTCTCCCCTCTCTCTAGAAACTCCATAGCCATCTGAAAATTCCAGCCCCTTTACCACTTGATTCCTTCACCTTTTCTCTTCATCAATCACGTTTCCTCACTCTCCATCACCATCTCTACCACTTTTATTCACAAAGTTTCACCAAAATCTTCCATTTTCTCTTCCTCTCCATTTCTGGTTACTCCTCCCACACACTCCATTTTCATTTTCTTGCTTCACTAACCCCATTCTTAGCTTCTCTTCATCATTCTAAGTCTTTTTCCTTTCATACCCTACATCAAAATCTTTCATCTTCACCATCCTTCTTCAAGATCAAAGTTTGAGACTTTAAGGTAAAAATCACAACTTTCTTCTCTTCTCTTCACCTTTTCGTGTTCCAAGACCATTTTCATGGTCAAGGATGCTTTTCTTTTCAAGTTGCAGTGTTGATTCTTTGAAGTTGTTTTCTAGGGTTTTTGAGGAACCAAAACCGAAATCACAAGGAGCACTTTGGAGGCCATTTTCGTGCTCTCCTCTTTGGTAAGAGGGAGACCACTCAACCAAAAATGGTGGTTGGAGACTTGTTGTTTGAAGATTTGTGAGAAACCCTAATAGGGATTACTCTTGCCATTTCATTTTTCTTATAATTGATTCTTTAAATTTTTATTCTTTTAATTGATTTGTTAGATAGATTTGATTCATATTGCCATTGTAATAATTGTGATGGATTGAAATTGATGAGGTTGGGATCAAAGCCCCTTGCTTGAGGCATGGAGGCTTATGGCCACACTCTCCTTGGTGGGGTGTTGGTACTTAAAATTTTAAAGCTTAATGGATTGGTGTTAATTAAGTGATTAAGGATTAATGAAGAAGTGAAAAAAAAATTATTAGAACCCTAATCTTCATGAGGCTCACGGCTATGAAGGAGTAACATGGTGAAAAATTGTGACTTGGATGGAGGAATTGATAAATTGGACATTGGAAGACAATTAGGGATTCATAATGTATAATGATACTTAATCAAAGACCTAATTTGGTAACTTGGAGAATTTGAATCAAGAGAAAGAACATGAGTGTGTGAGTTTGGAAGAACTTGAAATAAACACATAAAGTAAATTAATAATGAAACCCTAATGTATAAAAAAATGAAAATAGACATTGGACTTGAGAACTCAATGAGGGCCACGGTTTTGGCTTAATTAATATAGGAATGGATTAACTTAATGAACTAATGGAAATTCAAAGACGCTTGAATGCCCTGGATATAAGAAATTAATGTGACCCAAAGTTGTCACATTAAATCAATAACATGTAACTTGATAAAGTGGAACCCATAATATGGACCATAAGGATGAATGAAAATTAGAAAGCGATATTGACATAGAATTTGACTCTATGCTATTGTGGACCCTTATGTGGGATGGACATTTGACGGATATGGATTATAAAAACATCGTGAGGTGATGACATCAATAAATGAATTTGCGTACGTATATATAAAAATATACCATTGTGAAGTATTGTGAGGAACATACATGATTTGACATTATGTCATCATGCATATGTGTCATCCATTGGACATTGTTAGAAAGGCTATGTGTGCCTAGGGGTTCGAATAACACCTATATGCAGGTGCGAATAGACTAAGCGTAGGTGTCATATGTTGTTGACCCTGGGGGCGTCGGGGTGTGGGTGTCTCACAATAGATAGTGGTAGCTCCACTGGGGCCGTGGGATAGACCAATGCGACACACCGACGATCCTGTCTGAGACGTTGTCTTATATCGCGATCAACTGTCGATGTACCATGTATAAGCCATTGCGCAAACTTTTTATGAAATAAAGCACACTATATTTTTGAGGCTAATGATATACTGGTATTACTCCTTGATCATTCACTCTGAAAATGTTTATGTCTAGCTCCATGGAGTAGGTTTTTCTTTGAGACACTTTTGCATTATGAGTTGTCAGTCGCATAACTCATTGAGCATGAGCATTAATAACTGTGAAGCATGTCTACGGCTATTTCTGTAACAATTGTTGGTTACTTGAACTGTTGACTGTTGATGGTATCTCTGTTATTTAAATGTTGTCATTCTGCTTTCACTGTAAATTTTAATATTATTGTGCTTAAATGTATAAACTGTGTTATATTTGGGTGTTCAGCGCCGTTTAGTTTCTTGCTGCTATTATTGGTAATGAAAGACGAGTATCTCACCTCTTTACTGTATATTCTGTTATTATGTATTATCATATGATTGTTTGAAGACGTTCGTGAGGAGGACAAGGAAACCACTGAGTTTCAGGGTTTCTGGTCGTATCTTGACTAAAACTGAAGCTGCCAAGGATGTCGTATCGCCCCCGTGGATTTTTTTGGCTATGTGTGGATCAACTTTCACGGTGGACATGATTGCTGGCACATCAACATGCAGACTGATCGTTGTGTGTATCATGGCGAATTGACTGTGTCCTTGGCGTGGGGATGTTATGCTGCTTCTATTTTTGACTTTCATGCTTTTGTTTGGCTGGAGTTTTACCTGCCCGTGAGGGACATGTGGGCTAATATGTATTATACCCCGCAGGAGGATTCCTTTTTGTCTACCGCTCGGGCTCCTGCCCGTTGCTCTGTCGTCCCGATGGATGTTTCCTCAAACGAAGAGGATCCTGAGGAGGACCCGGCTACAGTCCCTTCTCGTCAGTCCTAGGGGCTAAGTTTATTAGTAGCTATTGATGGCTAACCAGTTATATTTTTGGGAAGCCTGATGTCTGTACATGTTGGGGTATACTTGTATCTCTTTGGGTGGGTACATATTTTGCTTCTTTTTGGTATATTTTGGAAATGTAATTAAACAGGCTTATATTTCTAATACAATGTATGTAATTATCCATATTATGTATGATTGTATGTTTTATTCTACGTTGATTTCATTTCGATCATTTTGACGGATACTTCTTTTGAAAAGGAACTTTAATCTTTAATTCATTTAACGTTATATATTCATGAACAGGTATATACGTATATTAAAAGAAATTTTAACTGGACTCATTTTCAAACAAATTAAAATAATTAAACGAAAAAAAATATGTCTAAACTTTTTCGTATTTAATTGTCTGTCGTTTCACTATAGTGTGACGTTCCCTCTTCTTACCCGTTGTAATTAGGAAAAAAAAGGGGCGTTACATATGGAGCTATGTTCAATGTCTTTAGCGATCACAAGAGTTTGAAATACTTGTTTGATCAAAAGGAATTGAACATGAGGCAAAGGCAATGGTTGGAATTCTTGAAGGACTATGATTTTCAACTTCAATATCACCCAAGAAAGGTGAACATGGTGGCGGATGCCTTGAGTAGAAAGGTGATTAGTATTTCCATAATGATGATAAAAGAAGAGGAGCTGATTAACCAATTCAGAGATTTATGGTTGTTAGTGGAATTGGTACCTGGAAAGATTCGCCTAGGTATGGTTGTGATCTTGAATGAATTGCTTGATGTAATTTGAGACAAACAGGATGAAGATGCATTTTTGCAAAACGAAAGGGAACTTTTGAAGCAAGGTCATAAGGCGATGGTAGAGGAAGGATCAGATGGAATCTTAAGGTTCGAGGGAAGAATTTGTATACCCGATGACCCCAAACTTAAGAAAGCAATTTTGGATGAAGCCCATACTAGTGATTTGAGTATACATCTGGGGATGACCAAGATGTATCAAGACTTGAAAAGGTTATTTTGGTGGCCAAGGATGAAAAGAGATGTAGCGGAACGTGTGGCATCTTGCCTGGTTTGTTAGAAGGCAAAAGTGGAACATCAAAGACCAGCCGATATGTTACAACCGTTAGCTATTCCAGAGTGGAAGTGGGATAGTATCTCAATGGATTTTGTTACCGGATTGCCGAGAACAAGGAAAGGATATGATTCTATATGGGTTATAGTTGATAGGCTTACGAAGTCAGCACACTTCTTGCCGATCAATATTAAGTATTCGTTGGAAAAGTTAACCCAAATGTACATAAGTGAAATTATTATATTGCATGGTGTACCTACGTGTATAGTTTCTGATAGAGATCCAAGGTTTACGTCAAGGTTCTGGTGAAGTTTGCAAGAAGCCATGGGAACTAAACTGCGATTGAGTTCTACTTATCACCCAAAGAATAATGGTCAGACGGAGAGGACGATGCAGTTTTTGGAAGACTGGTTGCGCGCCTATGTATTGGAACAATGAGGAAGTTGGGATGAATTTTTATCTTTAATAGAATTCACCTACAACAATAGTTTTCACTTAAGTATAGGGATGGCACCCTATGAAGCGCTATATGGACGACGATGCCGAACACCTTTGTGTTGGTATCAAGATGGAGAGAGTATGACTATTGGACCAGATCTTATGCAATAGACTACAGAAAAGGTGAAGATGATATAAGAAAAGATAAAGACAACTCAAAGCTGACAAAAGAGCTATGCTGATAAGCGAAGGCGACCTCTTGAATTTGAGGAAGGTGAGCATGTATTCTTGCGAGTAACACCTACGACTGGTGTCGGAAGGGTTATCAAATCCAAGAAGCTTACTCCTAAGTTCATTGGGCCTTTTCAGATTATTCGTTGGATAGGTCCTATAGCCTACCAAATAGCTTTACCGCCTTTTCTATGCAATCTCCATAATGTATTCCATGTGTCTCAATTAAGGAAATATATTTCCAGTCCGACGCATGTTATACAGCCCGAAGAAGTGCAACTAAAGGATAACTTGACATATGAGACACTTCCTCTTAAGATAGACGACAAGAAAGTGAAACAACTTTGAGGGAAGATGATCGAGCTGGTGAAGGTGATATGGAATGATGTAACAGGTGATGCTACCTGGGAGTTGGAAGACAAAATGAGGGAGCAATGCCCTCAGTTGTTCTGATGTACAACAAATTTCGGGGATGAAATTTCTGTTTGTAGGGGAGAGTTGTAACACCCCAACTTTTCGATACATGACAGTTTTGTCCTGATTGTACTGTTTTATATTTTTCTGTGAGTTATAAAATTAATTTGACTGTTTCATAACTGTATTTGACTGTTGTGTGTGATTTACTCCGAGTCAAGAAAATAATAATTTTTGGGCCGGGGAAAATCTTATTTTAATTATTCGGAGCTGGGGGATCTTACTAAACCCAATTCCGAATGATACGTGTATCAATCTTTTAATGTTTAGGATTTATCTGTACAATAAAATAATTTTATATTTTATAATATTATTTTATTAGTCAGTACAAATAAAAAGACCATGGATCCGAAGAAGTCTGTGGGACCCACAATTAGTTTGCAGGACCCACGTTTAGAAAAGCAGTCAACGTTGATGGCTTGAATTATTTTTGAGCCAATAGGAATTAGTCAACAAAGGGGGCTTGACTTGATTTGCACCATTGGATGAGAAGGTTTAGTTTTGAATATCAACCATTGATCTAATCAATGGTTGTAAAGATAAGCTTAATAAGGAAGGCTTTGGATATCCACTGTTGATTTAATATACGGTGAAGATTGGTTTCACAAAATGGCTAGAATCATTTGTGACCATTGGATGGGAAGTATGTAGAGAAGATCTTGACCCTCCATTTTTTAAGATACATCTAATGGCTAGAATTTCATGGAGAAGAGATCCAATGGCTTAGATTTGATCATATCATTTGGAAGCTTCTACCTAATATCAACCATTGATTTAATCAATGGCTCTTAAAGCTTAGTTACAAGAATGCTAATTAATTAGTAATGTAACTAGAAAATTTATTACATTAGCCTAAATCTAATTTGGTTATTCTAAGAAGTGTAGGGAGTAATTAAATGGAAATAAACCTAGTTAATTTTCTAAATGCCATACGATTTTGGTGGAGTGTAGAGTAATCAAGAATATTTGATTCAAGCATAGAAAATTAAGTAGTTAGTAATGTAACTAATTTTCCTAATTTAGTTAGATTAAGTGTGCATAGAAACTAATGGGATTAGTAACTTAGTTAGTATCCTATGATCACCATTAGGGTAGAACCTTCAAGAACATGTGACTAAGGCTTGAATGAGCCAATTAGAAGCAAGCTTAGGGGAGAAGCCTTTGCATGTGAACCCTTGATGCAAGCTAAGGCTAGGATGGAGTCTTTGGAGTCAACTAAAGTGGCCACCTCCATGCACCCATTAGGAGACCATTTCACTTCATTCTTCATCTTTGCTATCACAAATTCTCTCTTCTCTCTCTTCAAGCACAAGAACTCACCATTGTTGTTTCTTGGAGGACCATTCGGCCAAACACCATACACCACCATCCACCCATCTAAAATTTTATCCAACCTTATTTCTCAACTCTAAACACCATTCTAAGAAGATCTCTAGTTGAGAGTTCTTCCAAAATTTTTCATCTTAAGCTTGGAAAATTGCTTTGGAGATTTTTCCTATAAGGTGATATTCCTTGTTTTTCATTTCTAACTTCATTTCTAAGGTTCTAAGCCATGATTGATCCATGGTTTATGTTTTTCTCCTATGGTTATAACTTGTAAAAATTTACTTGAGCATGTTAGGTTTCCTTGGAGGAAATCATGAAATCAACTAGGAAGGAGAGAAAAAGGTTTTATCTTCCTTAAAGGTAAGAGGGAGATTTAATCTCATCAACCAAGTGTGGTGATGAGAAAATAGATTGTATGTGTGTGAAGAATCCATAAGGATTCACTTGTTTGATTGTTTAAATGCTTTCCTATTTGTGTTTGATATTGTTTGTATGCATGTCTATAAGCTTTAAAATATATTGCATGTGTTGATATATGCATGAGTATTAATTAGGATGTGAATAACATATAAGGTTTGCATGAGTGTTCCAAAGAACACAAAAAGGGGCTCACGGCCTCAACAAGAAAAAGAGAACCAAAATGTTCTCAACAATTTTCTAAAGGAAGGATTTAATGGAATTAGGTAAATGAATGAAATCCAAAATGATTTAGAAGATAGAAATTGATCCAAAGATCAAATGCCAAGGTTTTACTAATTTCGGCCAACATGCCTTGTAAATGTGTAATCAATCCAAAACTTATTTTCTAAAGTGTAGATTTGATGTTTTACCTAAAAATAACACATTGGTCATGAATTTTTAAGAATTAAAGAAGTAAACAAATTTTATTAGAAATATAGTATAGAAGAAAAATAAACAAAACTCTTGGAAAATACTTATCTTTGAGTTTTAAAAGTATAACTTAAATTTTCAAAGTGTATTTAGTAGTAATAAACTAAACAAAAGAATTTTTAGAGGAAAAACGTAGAAAACTCATTTTTAATAGATTTTATAGACAAAATGCTGTCAAAATTCATTAGAAACAGACAAAAAAAAGAGAACGTTTTATAAAATATTTATAACGTAAGGAAAATATTCTACGTAGTTTTAAAGTATAAGAAATCACTTACGTAATTTTAAAATAGAGATTTTAAAGCTTTTCAATCAAGAAAACGATTTAAAAATCTTACGCGATTGAGAAAATGATTTAAAAATACTACGCGATTTTAAAAACAGCAAAATATATTTACGCGATTTAAAAATGTTTGTAAAAATGATGAAATTGTGAAAACGCGATAAAATTTCTATGCGATTAATTAGAACAGTGAGTTTTGCTGTCAAGCCAAAGTGGTGGACCCGGACATGTGGAGATATGGTACTGTCAAGTGGTGACGTACTATATATTAGAATTTTTGAGGTTAAGGGCATTTTTGTAAATATGAGAATATTTTGAGACTAAGAGTAATTTGATAATTGTTGTTTTTATTCATGCATTGAGTTGTGCCAATTTAGTTGATATTGGCGATTGATTGAAGAGGCGAATTACACTGTGTTGTCGATGTGATAAGCATAGTGTGGTTCATCTTGTGTGGACTTGGAGGCATTAGTGTGCGGAGTATTCCACATGTGGACAGTTGGTCGCTCCTCTGGGTCGTGGTAACTGGCAACACACAAATATCTCGACACGCACTATACTTAATCAAGATCTTGTAAAGACTGTTTAGTACAATGCCTATAGTACACGACGTTGGACTGTGTACTACTACACGACGTTGGACTGTGGGCTATAGACACGACGTTAGACAATGAAATAGTTTGGTTGGGCAGCCTGAGGTACTGATAGATCTTTACGGGTCATTCTCTCTGATGTCTGTGTCTAGCTCCATGGAGTAGGAACGAGTCATACTGCATTTGCATATGTGTCATGCATCATAGCATTATTAATTGTGATAATATATGATACTGTTGTATTAAAATTCTTGTGTTAAATTGTGTTACTATTTATGATGTTATGGTATGTTTTATTGTATTAAACTGTGATATCTGCTGTATTGTCGTTTTTTTATTTGCTATACTGGTATTGATGTATGATTATCTCACCTCTCTATATGTATTGTTTTTGTATTATTATTTATGTTGTAAAGAGTTTGAGGAAGAGGAACAACTTCTAAATTATGTGTATCCTGAGGAGGAAGAGCAACAGCAGAGGGGTGATCAGTTCGACGAGTGCAAACCTTCCAATCATCCATACCCTTTAGATTGACTGGTTAGTATGGCGTTGCTGGGATTTCTTGGTTTCGTGAGACTTGAGTTTCACAGAGGTGCAGAGGCCTGACGTATGCGAGAGGATCGAGGATCGGTGATCTACTTGGGACGTCTGACTGTGTCCCTACGAGGAGAGTTTGATGCTGAGCCTGTCTTTACTACTACTTTGTACCTACATCTGGAGATGCCGTTGGATCTGAGGTGTCCTTGGAGAGGACTTTTTTGCGTACCTAGTGAGATCAGTATAGTGTTAATAGCACAGATTCCTGTTCATAGAGCTGTGAGGCATCCAGGATTTCTATCACCCGAGATTTCATCTGAGAGTGATCCTTCGGAGGGTTAGAAGTCTTTGATGTGCACTTGGGCAAATCTATGTTTTGTAGTATACTAACTCTTTACTACTTTAGTTAAATATTTGTAGTTGTAAATTATTTTTATAACCTAAGACAATATCATATGTATATTATGCGTGTGATAACGGTTTACTTTATTTTATGTACCGTGTTATTTTACTTTATGCTAATAAGTATATAAAAAGGAAAATTTTTTACAACTCATTAATTATGTATCAAATGTTTGGTAACTCGGGTAATATTTTATTTATTTTATTTTATTGCATTCATAAATGTGACATCCCTACAAGGGTGTTGCATTGTTGATCACTGTGGCTAACTGTCCCACTTGGTTCTGCAAATTACTGATGGTGGTCTTTTTGAAATTGAATATTATTAGTGGCCATTTGCCTCATTAACTCCTCCAGTGAAGGCTCAGGTTGCCTAGGAGCTTGAACTTGTTGTTGCCTCTGAGAGAAAGGTGATTGCTTTTGCTGAAATCCTGGAGGTCCATAAGTTGGAGGTTGACTCTAGGGCTGCTTTCAATAGCTCAAGTTAGGATAATCCCTCCACCACATATTATATGTGTTAGAGTAGGGTTGTAGTTTGTGGAAGGTCTAGAATATCCCCCTACCGCCTTTACCTCCTCATGTGTGTCCTCTTGAAGAGTGGGACACATATCAGTCAGATGTCTTAAAGAGCAACAAATCCCACAAGCATTCACCGGTGTTGTCCTATTATCCATTAGATGCTGAACAATGGCAGTCAACTGGGTCATTTGTTGCTACAAACTGACTATTTCTACCTCTTTAACTGCTCTCACTCCAGTGTCATTCCTGGTGAAGAATTGTTGAGTGTTTGCAGTCATTCTTGCTATCAAGTTCCTAGCCTCTTGAGGAGTCTTGTCAACCAAAGCTCCTCTACTAGCAGCATCAATTATGTTACGATCCATCACTAGTAAACCCTCATAGAAATACTGAATCAGAAGTTGCTCACTGATTTGGTGTTAAGGGTAGCTAGCACACAACCTCTTAAACCTCTCCCAATAGTCATAAAGTGATTCCCCATGCTTTTGTTGAATACCACATATTTCTTTTTTGATGGTTACGACCTTTGAAGCAGGGAAATATCTGTCTAGGAAAGCCCGAGCCATGTTTTGCCATGATTGGATGGATCCGAGTGGCAAATAGTATAGCCACTCCTTTGTGGAATCTTTCAATGAGAATAGAAAAGCTCTGAGCTTGACTTGGTCCACTAGAATGCCAGTAGACTTCATGCTAGAGCACACCATATAAATCTCCTTCAGATGCTTGTTGGGATCCTCCCTGACTAATCCATGAAAAGATGGCAGAAGATGGATTAGGCCAGACTTCAACTAAAATGCCATTTCATTCTCAAGAATCTCTATGCAGAGGGGTTGTTGGTCTAAGTTTGGAGCAGCCAACACCCTTAAAGTATTCTCTGCCATCACCACTTCTTCAGATGTTTTAGAAGATATCTCAGAACTGGATAGATCTAAATAACGGGTAGCTTCGATGTTAGCAGGTATGAATTAAAAAGGAAATTGTGAGCTAACTTTTTCAAAGTAATGCCTTAAATTCCTCAATTGCTCATTCACTTCACCATTGGACACGAACACCTGCAAAATAGTCAGAAAGAAGGAATGAAAGTATTAAAAATTGAAACAAAAACAAAGTGAAAAATAGGAAACAAATTAATAGTACAATTGGATAATTAGTTCCCTAACAACGGCGCCAAAATTTGGTGTGGTATAGATTGTGATTAAAATTAAGAACAAATTCAGTTGCCAAGTTCCACTAAAAATATATAAAACCTTACAACCAGTTGTAATTAGCAAGGGTCGATCCACAGAGAATTAACTCAATTAACATTATTAATTGAATCCTAATTTAAACTCTAAATGATAATGAACAGTCAAAAGGGGTTTTGTTAATTCAAACTAAAATAGAAACCAAAGATAAAACAATAGCAAAGTGAACACGATTTGAATTTCTAATTTGAGGATATTGGTTAAGAGATAGAATCCACTACTAGGTTTATATGATGATATGAACCCACATATCCTTTACTTCAATATGATCAATTATGTTTCCACATAATTGTGAGATTAATCTTTGTTTTCCTTAGGTAATGGTTAATTTAGCAACCACTCAAACTAACTCTAATCACTAGTTAGCTATAAAGCAACCGCTCTTATATCTATCCAATGATCGCATTAAGAAATAGAAAACCAATCACCACTAAGATTCAATCACACGCCGGGATTAAATTACTTAGATCATATGTTCCACTAGTCCTACCACCGCAACCGCGCATAGCAATCCTAGTTTTACCACTTTCGAAATTGGCAAGATTATAAAATATCTTTATATTGAATTGAGATCAGAAACATATCAATAAAAACACAATTGTATTGAAATAAATGAATATGCAAAATTCATATAACCAAAACTAGAGTTTCATCCTTCCTTAACCAAATAAGGAGTTTAACCACACATGGTGAATTCAAAATCAAAAGAAAAATGAAATAGAAACATAGTAAAGAATGAAAGAACGAAAGAAAATTGAAGATCAAACTAGTTTCCAGCGAATGAGGTTAATCGATCTTTGATTGATCGAACCCGAGTCTCCAATCTTCGATCAAATCTCTCTCTTTCTTGTTCTTTGAATCCTCTTCTGTTCTCTGACGGCTCTCAGTCCAGAACTCTTTTAGGAACCTTAGGCAATCCTATTTATAGCTTTTGGGTCCATAACCCTCGTCCAACTTTAAAATTCTGATTTATGAGACGCAAACATGGGCCGTGTTTCATTACATGGTCCCCCTGTGTTTGAATCTACCAACAAGTTTTCATGGAATTACGCAGACATAGAAGAACACCCCCCACCCCGTGTTTCATGACATGGGCCGTGTTTTCGTTCCAGGCTAAAAATTGCATCCAATTAAATTTCCAGAGAATAACACAGCCCCCCCATGTTTCATGACACGGGCCGTGTTTTGCTATTTTTTCAATTTCAAGCCAAATTCTTCATATATGCTCTATTTTCTCCTTGCTTCTAGGGGTGATATTGATCTCCTAAAAAATGCAATGCGATTATGAATGCTTATAAAACACACTTAAGCAAAGTTTCACAATAAGGATTTGATTAAACTTCATATCTAAAAACTTAGCTAAAAGTTAACAATTAATCACACATGAAGTCCAATTAGATCAAACATAAGACACTCAAGATATAGAAATAATCAGCAGATCAGCATCTTTTATGGGATATATCCAATAATATATGATATAAGTTGTATAAAATTAATATTGGATTTGGCCTTATTTAAATGAAAATATACAAAGTGTTCGTTGTTGCATCCTATATAGAGCATATCTATTAGTAATTGATAAATGTCTTATTTGGATGTGTCTATGAAAATCTTATATGCATGTTACACTAACTAGAGTTATACATTTATGAATCATCAATATGAAGATATTAAATTATGAATCTAGACTAACTATGTTTGTTTAAGTGAGCAATACTTCGTAGGATAGTCTAAGTACCAAGAGTGAGCACTGCAACAAGAAAGCGAAAATCACAATTATGCTAAACTCAAGAAGAATGAGAATGATAAGATGTTCTAAGCATTTGCAAGATTTGAAGAGAAGAAATTTTTAGAAGCTTGGATTACATCAAGAAGTCTAAGGAGTAGAATTGTTATATTTTTCTTTTAAACTTTCTCCTATGTAAAAATAGAGATTTTACATGAAAAGAGCTCAAATATGTTTTTAAATATTTAAAAATGGTTCTTACATGCTAAAATGCCCAACAAACATGTTTTGAAAAATTAGTCATGGTGGTAGTTAAAAACTATGAAAAATAGTTAAGTTTGAGTTTTGAAAAACTGACCTTTAGTTACTATTTTGATCATAACTTTCAAAATGCTTTGAGTTTTGTTATGAAACTTATTTCATTTGAAAATAGACTCAATGATCTTTCCAATGAGTGGTCATTTCTTTTAAACAGATAAGAAATGAAGAAGTTGTGATCATTGGCTTAAACTATGAAAAATAGTTAAGTTTGAGTTTTGAAAAGCTGACCTTTGGTTACTCTTTTAATCATAACTTTCAAAATACTTTTATTTTTGTTGTGAAATTTTCATTTGAAAATAGACTCAAAGATTTTTCCAATAAGTGGTCATTTGCTTTAATCAGATAAGAAATGAAGAAGTTGTGACCTTTTAAAGTTAGTCTTCAAAACTAGAGGCCATGTAATCGATTACCACATGCCCAGAAGCGCTTCTAACGGTTATAAACGGCTAGTTTTCGTAAAAAATCATTTCTAAACACTACAACGGCTATTTTATCACTTGGGCTCTATAAATAAGTACATATTGAAGCATTTACATCTTAAGAAAACTCTAGAACACTTGGTTTGATCCTTGAATCATGAAAATCATATTTTGAGCTCTTTATTGCAAAATCCTTTTATTCCTTTGTTCTTCAAGTTGTATATCTACTCTTGTGAGTGTAACGCCACTTTTTCTTACCTCACGAAGAAGGAACGTCACACCATAATGAAATTAAAATGAAAATGTGAAAAATTATGATTACATTGATTAATTAAGACCCGGTTCATTTTTAACACGTGATTAAATAATTTGCATTCTTGGATGATAAAATAATCGAGTATTGAAATATATGTACATTTTTTTTGAACCAACAATAAAGAGATAATAATAATTATAGATACAATAAAGTTGATACAGAATTGAAAATCATACATTCATATATATATATATATATATATATTATTTGCATCAGCCTGTTTAATTACATCATAAATTATACAAAAAAAAGATGTACCACCCGAATTGATACAAATATACACCTATCAAATATGGCAAAATATCAGCCTTCCCCAAAAAGATAAATGGTTAGCCATCAGTAGCCACCAACAGTATCAGTCCCTAAGATTGACGAGAAGGGATTGTAGCCAGGTCCTCCTCAGGGTCCTCTTCATCTGATGAAATTGCCATCAAAGCGACCAAATTTTGGGTAGAAGCCTGAGCAATGGAGAGGAAATAGTCCTTTTGTGGGGTGTAGTAAAGGTCATCCCACAAATCTCTAACAGGCAGGTAAAATTCCAAGTGGACAAAAGTAGTAAAATCAAAAACAGGTGAGTCGTAGCGGCCCCACGCCAAAGAGACAGTCAGCTCTCCATGATAGATGCAACGGTCCGTGCTCAAGTTGATGTGCCAACAATCGGGTCCTCCATGAAAGGTCATCCTAGCATACCCCAAAAATTGGCGCAGGCGCGAAGACATCTTCAGTAAACTATAGTTGTAATATGGCCAAAAACCCAGAAACTCAGGTGTTTCCTTTTCTTCCTCACGAACGTCTTCTCAGAAGTATATAAATAAACATAATATCGAAATATAGAAAGAGTTGAGACACCTAACTTTCAGTACCAAAATGTTAGCAAGAAAACAGAATGGCGCTGGATGCCCACATATCAACATAGTTCATATATCCAATCACAATAATAATTAAAATTAATAGTAAAAATAGAACCACAATAAATAACAGTAAGACTTCGCAATAACGGGCAGACAGCATGAACATTTCCAATAGCCAATAGTTCAAGCAACCAAATAATTATGGTAGTAATAAGAGCAGATATTTTTCCACAGTTATAAATGCTCATGCTCAATGAATTATGAGACTGACAATTCACAATGCAAATGATACCCAATTCCTACTCCATGGAGCTAGACAAACATTTTCGGAGTGAATGATCAAGGAGTTATGCCAATATCTCGTTAGCCTAAAAAATAGTGTGCTTATCTCATAAAAATATTTGCGCAATATGGCTTATACATGGCACCTCAATAGTTGATCGCAATATAGGACAACGTCTTAGTCCGGATTGATTGCGATATAGGACAGTGTCTCAGTCCGGATCGTCGGTGTGTTTACATCGGTCTATCCTACGGCCCCAGCGGAGCTACCACTGTCTATTGTGAGACACCCGCACCCCGATGCCCCCAGGGCCAACCACTATAACCCTACGCTTAGTCTACTCGCACCCGCACATAGGTGTTATTCAAACTTCTAGGCATACATCGCCTTTCCAACAATGTCCAACGGACAACACATATACATGACGACGCAATGTACATCATGTATGTTCATCAATGATACATTTATCATAAAGTATACCACAATGGCATATATTCATGTCTCAATATTAACATGTCATAATTTCATCAAGAACTTTGTCCCACATAGGAACTCACAATAGCATCAACCAATTCTCAATATCAATACATATACATATACATTGTTCCACACATACCACAATTTCCATATTATGGATCCTACATTTTTCAAAGCCCTAAGTCTTGATCAATTATGAGATTTTTCTTTGGGCTAATAAAACCCTTCAAAACCGTGGCCTCCAAAGACCATTACCAACTCAACTTCTTCCATTATAAGTATTAATCTTTTAATGTCCAAATACATAGGTTTTATTACTCATAATTTTAATTCCAACCCTTAACAATTAGGGCCAAAACCGTGGCCTCCCATGGTCACCAAGATTCCAATTTTTCTTCATATTATGCATTAGATACTTGATACCTAATCACTCAAATTCTATCTCACACAAAATCACTCTAATCCCCTAAAATCCAAGCCAAAACCATGACCTCACCTTAGTGTAGGAAACCCTCAAATTTTAAATTCATTAATTCTAACATTTCCAAACATTCCAACACCACCAATGCATTCAAAATCATTATTCAATCATCAATATCAATCAATAATACACAAACATACAAAATCATCAAACAAAGCAAGCATACCAATATGGAGTTCTCCATCAAACAATCACACAAGGTCTCCTCACCACAAATAATGGTTGAAGTGAGTAATCTCCCTCTTACTTAAAGGAAGAACACGAAAATGGTCTCCTATTTGCTCCTTGGTGGATTCGGTTTTGGGGTCCAAAAACCATAGAAATTTCAATCACAAAGAATTAACATCAAGCTTGGTAAAAGATGGATCTTTGGTCTCCAATGAAACCATAGAACACAAAAATGGAGAGAAAGAAGAGAAAAAATGGAAACTTTACCTTAAAGTTTGAAGCTTGGTCTTGGAAGACAATGGAGGAAATGATGGATTTTGAAGAAATTTTCTAAATAGGAAGTGTATAGGAGGTTGAGGGGAGTGTAGAAATGGTGTTAATGAAGAGAAAAATGAAAAGAAATGGTCATACAAAGGGGGCTGCAAACTGTGGTGAAGGAGAAGAGAAGAAGAGAGAAGGAGGAGAAAAATGGAAGATGAAAACTAGAGAGAGAAATGGATAGATGAAAAATGAGTGAAATGTGATTAAGTGTGTTAAGTGTGAGAGCAAAACTTGCTCCCCTTTGGCAAGGAATGTCGTGGCAATAGGAGAGAGAAGGAGGGGTGGAGAGGCTTCTCCAACAAGCCAAGGGTAGCTTAGTCATTTGGTGGTCAAAGCTTCTCAAAGAAGCTTTGATTAAAATACAATAAATTTGAATTAAAGTGGATTTGATTAGACATAAAGTGGATTACATTAGGATAATGTGATAGAGTTTTTAATACATGCTATTATCCAATGGACAATTATTACAGTTGATAGAAGTCAGTATTAATTATCCAACAGATAAAATTTACACAGCAGTTATTATTTTATCTGATAAAATTTTTTGAAAAATGTGAAACCTCATAAACCATATCCAGTCTCGGGTTTAGTAAGATCCCTCATTGACGTTTCCACAGATCAAGGTTCTCAGGAAAAATATCTCATTTTCCCAGTTCCGCCAGTTTGCATGCAAAACGAGAAATAATATTAAAATATTTCGTGTTCTCAAAAAAATCCAAAAAATTTCCAAAAATCACAAATATTATAAAATGAATATTTATAATGAAATAAATAAATTTTTGGGGTGCTACAGTGAGAGTTTATAATCTTTCTCTTCATCTTAAAATCATTGTAAGTGGGTGGGGTATCTCTCGAGAGAAAAAAGGGTGAGGTATCTCTTATAGTGAGGCTCAAACACAAAGGGTGAGGTATCCCAAAGGTGTGGTGAGTGCTCTATTGTGTAAAGGTTTTTTCAAGCACCTGTGAAGCTTGAAGAGTTGGAGGCTCTAGCACAAGGGTGAGGTATCCCAAGATGTGAAGAGTGTTCTTGTTTATACAAAGGTTTTCCTAGCACTCGTGAAGTCTAGGAGATAGTGAAGAAAATCTCAAGTTAAGCTTGGGGACTGGATATAGGCCACAAGTAGTTGGTGGCTGAATCAGGATAAATTCTTGAGTTTGATTCTTTCTTCCCTACATTCTTTAATTTAAATATTTGGTGCAACATATTTATTTATTGCATATCTTGTCATCTTGATGTTTTGGTTTTAAGAACTTGATATCTAGCTTATTTGCTTGATTTATCCGATAACCCAAGTTGTATTTGACTAATCTACAATAGTTGTATCTTTGTTAGACTTATTCTGCTACATGTATTGATTGAAAATATCAAAATGCATAATTTCTCAAAGTTTCTTTGAAAATTTGTAATCACCCAATTCACCCCCTCTTGGGTGATGGTTGCCATGGCTAATAAGATTTGAATCCAGACTGAGGGGAAATATAAAAAGGACAATGAGGCCTTTGGAAATTAGGGATTTTCCATCATTGGTGAATAAGTGCAAAATTTTGGAGTCTGATAATCTCCAACTTCAAGCAGAGCAAAGATTGTAAAACCTTCAAAAGAAAAAAAATGTGGATGGTGGATATGGAAAAGGTATTTCTAAATCTAGTCACCCACAAGAGAAAGGCAAGCAAGTTCAGATGGATGATTGACAAGAGATGTGTACCAATTGTGGCACATACCACAGGGACAAAGTTTGTACAATTGACCAGATCAAATGTTTTCAATGTGGCAAGTTTGGACACTATGCCAAGAATTGTCCTCAGAAGAAAGAGACAAAGTCAGAGGTTAGATCAAGAAAAGTCTATTGATTGGAGGGTATGGAGACAACATAGTCTCCTAATTTTGGTAAAGGTGAGTACATTGTTATACAAGTTTAGTAACTTTGTTTTCTTAAGATTTGGTTGTGTCTGTGTTTGCATGTAAGTTGTTAAAACTTCTTACATTAGGTAAACCAAATTTTGGGGACAAAATTCTAAAAAGGAGAGGAGAATGTAACACCCTAGATAATCATGATAAACTTGTAAATGGTAACAGAGGTAACCTAATACTAGTTTGTTAAGCCTGTAAAATTTGGTGACCGTATGAGCATGTTTAGTCACTTTGTTATAACACTATGTGTGAAATATAGCTGTTATTAGCTCCGGAAATTGCTTAAACTACTTAGTTGATGGGAATAAGTGTGGAGAACTTATTTCTAGGTCATAAATATATTGATGATGTTATAGTTAAAATTTGAGGTTAATCGGAGTTAGTTGGATATTTTTAAGCATACTAGTTGTAAGTTTTAATATCGAATTGACCCCCAATAGATATGAAAAATTGTGGAAATGGTGAAATCAAATTTTTAATGAATCCTAGGATTTATTTTAGGTCTGTTGGAGGTTAGAGAATTGGATTTGGTAAAATCTGAGTGTTCTTAGCAGATCAGGATTTTTGGTACAAGTTAGTACCCATCCTATAAGTGGAAAAGTGAGACTTTACTACTTATATATCCCACGACTAGAAAAGTTGAAAACAAAAAAGAGAAGTGAAAAGCAAGAAGGGGAAACCGAAGGAGAAGAAAAGAAGAAGAAGAAGGAGGAGGAATCTGTAACACCCCGAGCATGGCTCCAACCACCTCGAGCGTGTCCACTATCTAGTATTGTTACGCATGCAGCTCAACTGGTGAATGCGTTCTCCTTCGGGAGGAACAAAAGGCATGTCACGGTTTCGATTCCCAGGAAGGGCTGCAGCTTCAAGGAGGGGAATTTGAATGTCGTGCATGCATAACAATACTAGATATTGAACATGCTCGGGGTGGTTGGAGCCATGCCCAGGGTGTTACATTAAATGAACCTTTTAATGTAACACCCCAGGCATGGCTCCAACCACCCTGAGCATGTCCATCTCCAGGTATTGCTACGCATGGCTCAGTATTAAATCCCTTCCTTTAGGTTATAGCCCTTCCTGGGATCGAACTCGTGACCATGTCTTTTGTTCCTCCCGAAGGAGAACGCCTTCACCAGTTGAGCTGCTGCAGCTTAACTGGTGAAGGCGTTCTCCTTCAAGAGGAACAATAGCCATGTCATGGGTTCAATTCTCAGGAAGGGCTACAATCTCAAGGAGGGGAATTTGAATGTCGTGCAAACATAACAATACTGGATTGGTGGCGTGGATACCTCGACCAGTTGGAGCCGGTGGCAGTAAAGGGTCCCCCTCTCAAAAAGGCGCCTTTTAATGTAACACCCTGGGTATGGCTCCAACCACCCCGAGCATGTCCATCTCCAGGTATTGCTGCAGCTCAACTAGTGAAAGCATTCTCCTTCGAGAGGAACAAAAGGCATGGTCACGAGTTCGATCCTAGGAAGGGATGCAGGCTGAAGAAGGGGATTTAATACCAAGCCATGCGTAGCAATACCTGGAGATGGACATGCTCAAGGTGGTTGGAGCCATGCCCGGGGTGTTACAAAATCAATTGGAGCTTGGATCTATTCTTGGCTTCATCTTTATCTTTAAGATCTTGAGGTAGGGAGAAGCTTGTTTTACTCTTTTCTTTCATTTTTTCCATCTTTTGTCATGAGGAGAGTTGATGAAGAAAGTGGAGTTTGAGTGTTGTTCTTTGTTGTTTTTGACTTGAATCTTGTTGGAGAACTTGGTGATGTCTTGTTTTTGAGTTGTTGGATGCATGAGGATGAATTATTCATCACTTGAATACCTTGGTTCCCATTGGAGTTGAATTTAGGGGTTTAGGTTTAAAGGTGGATGATGGGTTCATCAATCCATGATTTTGATCCTTGTGACTGATTTAAGAGTTGTATAAGTGTTACAACATATTTATGTACCTTGTATGATATTGGAAAACATTTGGAATTGATGGTTGGATGAAGAAATAGGGGTATGTTCCTAATGGAACAGTACCCCCGTATCTGCAGAATTCTGAAGAAGTTTTTGTCGTTGGGTCATGCCTAGGCTTGACTGAACAACACCTAGGCATAGGTTATTCAGTTTTCAAGACCGATGGGACAGAGAGCACCACGCCTAGGCGTGGTAAAACCAAGCCTAGGTGTGGGACAAGATAGTATCATGATAGCCTATAGTGTTTGTTGCATAACTTGAGCTATAGTTATCGAATTGACCGGATTCTAATAGCATTTGAAAGCTATGACAAAAGGCTTCATGTAGTAAAAATTTTAGAATGATTGAAGTTTGGATGTACCTCTGGTGCATTCGTAGAAATCAGCCATTTTAGACAACAATAGAGGTGTTTTGGTGTAGGTTTGAACCCTAGGAACACTGGATGCATATAAATCAATTGTTATGCTAATTATTGTAGGTAATTAGTAATTGTGTTGCATGAGATTATTGTGAACCATATTGAGGTGAGTAATATCCTCTCTATGTTGTTGAATAAGAAGATGAGTAATATCCTCTTTATATTGATTGAACAGTGAGGTAAGTAATTCTTCTTTATGTTAAGGTATGTGATTCTGCAACACCCACAATAGGGTATCACATTTAAGACTAATCCTAATATAACTTACCCAAGTTATAAAAGAATTAATCTTGTAAAAACACTGATTTTAAAATTTTGTTTACAGAATAACAAAAAATAATTAAAAACCTTAAACGTGAAACTTAATTAAAACTAACACACCATATTTTAGATATTATAAAATATTTAAATATTATTGCAATACGAATTTCAAAATTTCTTTTTCGCGGATAAAATAAAATTACCAAATTAAAGTAACACAAGATACAAGAATAGACCAACATATATCTCTTGTACATATCATAGAATATGAATATTTTCATTACATAAACCCTAAAAACTCGACCTGGCCCAAGTTCATAAACTCTAAAAACTCGACCTATGCACATGCACATGGTACCAAAATCTAACATTCGATACTACAAATCCTACTTCATGGAGCTAGACACAACATCGGAGAGAATGATCAAGGAGACATGCCTGTATCTTGTCAGCCATAAAATCAAGAGCTTTTCCAAAAAATTCATAATTTGCGCAACAAGGCTTTGTACAGCGGCATTCTCACAAGATCACGATATAGGATAGTGTCTCGGTCTGGATCGTCGGTGCGCTCGCATCGGTCTATCCCACGGTCCAAATGAGCTACCAACTGTCCATTTGTGGTACACTTGCACCCCGACGCTCCCAAGGTCAACGATATGACCTACACTAGTCTACTCGCACCGCACTAAGGTGTGATTCAATCTCCTAGGCATACAGCCTTACAACAGAGTCCATTGGACTTTCACAATGCATGTTGACTCAATGCATATTCATGTATATTCAACAATGATATACTCATCTCACAACATGCCACAATTTGGCCAAGTTAAACATCAACAGGATTTTGGTCTCACTCATGGACCCACAATAACGTATCATTAAATTCTCAAAAGTGATAATACACTTTTTAAGGTTCATTATGGAATTTCATCTTAACTTAACATTTCTCATGAAATCTTTCTCTAAAGGAATTCTCTTGCATTTTTATCAAGTCTTCATTACATAAATTAAATAGGTTCTTTATTCAACTTTTAAATCCAATTCACTTAGAGAAACCTTTAATTTAAATTACTTAACATCTCACTTTCACTTATGTTCTTCCTTTGATCAAAACCAATCTAAGTTATGTGATAAAGTCTCATTCTTTATTCTTTCTATTTTATGAACTCCTAATAAATCTCTAATTTTCTAATTAACTAAGTCTCCACTTTAACATTATATTTTTTTTTTGGCATTTTCACCCTAAGAGGTCGTGAGCCTCAAGGGAATTAGGGGTTTGAAATTTCCATTGTTCCATTAATTGTTGTTCACTTAATTAGTTATTTTTTCACCTTGTTACAAAATTTCAACCATGAACACCCTATTGGAGGGGTTATGGTCATGAGCCTCATTTAAGGAGAGCAAGGAATCCTTGCTTCCAAACCACATTTTCAATCCATCAAAATCAATCCAAGATCATCAATACACATAAATACGACCAAATAAATTCATAGAAGTCAATTAACACAAAGGTCATTAGAAAAATCATACAAACAAAAGAGTAACCTAACATGGGTTTCTCAAAATCAACACACAAACAAGCTTCCTACTACCAATAGAGATTGAAGTGGACAATCTCCCTCTTACCAAGGGAGAAAACAAGAAAAGCAAGCTCCTTTTTCTTTGGGAATTTTGTCCTCCACCTTCAAGAAACCGTAAGGATATGAAACTCACAAGAATCACAACCAAAGCTTGAAAAAGGTATGCATGATCATCAAAGTGACCATGAATCACGAAAATGAGATAAAAAAAATGAGAAAGCTATGAACTTTTACCTTAAAGTCTCCAACTTTAAAGCTTGATGGAAGAAAATGAAAATGATGGATTTTGGTGATGGTCACAAAAGAGAAAATGTTCTAGGTGATGAGAAATGGTAGGAAATGAGGTTGGTCAAATGAAAAAGCTTGGATAGCCAACAATGGCGGTCTTCGCCGTGGAAGGGAGGAGAAAATGGAGAGGAAAGTTGAGTTCTTTATAGGTGATCTCAACAAGAAAAGAAAAGCTTCAAGGGAGAATTGGATTTGTAACATCCCGAAAAATATCTGTTTAAGTATAAATGATCATTTTATATTATTCTTGATTTTTAGGAATTTTTCTGGAATTTTTCGGAAACGACAAATATTTTAATATATTCTTATTTTACGTGCACACTGAGCTGAGAATTGCTGAGGTCAATGTAACGTTCCGGAAATTAATTATTTCACCACCAATAGTCATTTTCTAATATTTTTGATTTATGTGAATTTTTCTGGAATTTTTCGGGAACGATGAATATTTTAATATATTCCTCGTTTTGCGTGAAACTTGAGCAGAGTCCGGAAAACGACTGTAACGCTTCAAAAATTAGAAAATTATATGACGAATAGTCATTTTATAATATATGCAATTTTAGAGAATTTTCTGGGATTTTTTCGAAAACATCGAATATTTTAATATATTCCTCATTTTGCGTGCACACTGAGCAGAATCGGAGGAACACGATGTTTCCTCCGCGAACCTTAGACTATGGACATGTCGACAGGGGATCTTACTAAACCTGAGACTTAACACAGTTTACTAGGTTTCACAATTTTCGAGAAATCTTAATAGATAAAATAAATCAATACTGCGAAAATTTATCTGTCAGATTAATAAAATACTTACACATCAACTGTAACTATTATCCATTAGATAATAGTGTGTAGTAAAAATCCTATCACATTATCCAAATGAAATCCATTTTTTGTCTAATCAATCCACTTTAATTCAAATTTAATGTTAAATAATCAAAGCTTCTTTGAAAAGTTTTGACTAAACAATGACCCAATGCCCTTGGCTTCCCATGGAAGCCAACTCTCCCCCTCTCTCTTCTCTCTCTTCATGGCTGGAAGGCAGCCCATGCAAGGGAAATGCTTGCATTTCAATTAATTCATATATCACACAAATTTCATTAATTATCAAAACACTTTCTCTCTCTACCCTTTCTTCTTCTTCTTCATTTTTCTTTCTCTCTTCCTTCTCTCTACCCTCACCTCACGGCAGCCCCTCCCTCTCCCCACTCATCCATCACAAAAATTTAAACTAAACACATTTTCTTAATCCTCTCATCATTCTAAACATCTTTTCTTCTTGGAGTTTCTTGAAATTCCTCCATTTTCACCATCTTCTCCAAGCTCCAAGCTTTGAGCTTTTTGGGTAAGTTTCAAGACCATTCTTCTCTTCCCTTCATTTTCGTGGTTATGGTCTTCATGTTGGCCATCCATGGCTTATTTTTCAAGCCTTGGTATTGATTTAACAAAGTTGAAATTTCTAGGGTTCTTGGAGGGAGCAATCCGAAATTACAAAGAACATTCTTGGTGTTTTTCTTTTGTTTTCTTCATTAAGGTAAGAGGAAGACACTCCTCCTCAACCTCTATTAGCACTTACGAACCTTGGTTGTATGATTTGTGGAAAAACCCTAATGAGGGTTATTCTTTAAATTGATTGATTTGTTGTAATTAGAAATATATTGGATTGAATTATATGATTGGAAATGGATGAAAAATATTTGGAAACCCCTCTTGGAGGGCTACGATTTTGAGCTTGGAAAAAGGGGAAATTTGTGAACAAAGTATGATGAGCATAAGACTTAAATTAGTTAATGGACAAAATGAATTCAATGGAAGAAAAACTTGAAATGGGGATCCCTAGGGGGCCACGGTTTTGAGTCATGGAAATTAGGGTTCTTGGTGAACTAATTTAACAAGTGAACACTTAAATGAAATAAGGGAATGGTATGTAGTATGATGACTTGAAAGGATTTGGAATTGAAACCATTGTGAGGCCATGACCTCTAGGGCATCTTTAGGTGTAAGTAGGTGATTTTGGTAAGTTGGGAGCATAAGTAATTGTGTGACTAAAAACCTATGTAATGGGATAGACAATTGATGAATTAGAAGAATTTAATATAATCAAGATTTCATAAATTTTAAAGGACCAAGAATGAAATTATCATAAGACTTAAGGTATTTCTAAGTGAGTGAAGAACAAGAGAGTGTGAGGCCTAAGAGCTCAAATCAATAACAAGCTATGAGAAATTAAATTGCCTTGGAAGATTAATTAATTGCAAGAATTGGATTGGATGTGAACCTTAAAAAGGGAAACAAATTTCTAAGTTAGGATTCATAATGGACCTAAAAATGTACAAATTGCCATCAGAGAGATGTGGGGTGACCGTTACTACACCCCTTGGGAGGACTCTTTTGATTCAACTGCTCGGGCTCCTGCCCGTGGTTCCGTGGTTCCCATGGAGGTTTCCTCTGAAGAGGAGGATCCTGTTGAGGACCCGGAAATGGTCCCTCCTCAACTGAGAGACTGAGTTCACTGGTAGCTACTGATGGCTACCAGTGTTTTATTTTGGGGCCTGATGTATTATTTTTGGTGGGCTGTATATTTTGGTATCTTTGGGGAATATTTGTATAATCCTTTGGGGCAGGTATAGTTTTGCTTTTTGGATAGTTCAGGCTTGTATCTAAGTACAATTGATGTCAAGACATTATATATATATATATATATATATATATATATATATATATATATATTAATATGCATGTTATTCAGATGTGAATGTTGCCTACTATCTTATTCTTTACTGTCATTTATATTCCGCATCGTTAAAATGATTAACCAACAAAAAAAAATATACTACTATTTTGCTCACGTACCTAAGCATCGAACAAGTTAAACTTAAACTATTGAACCGGGTCTTGAGATGTTAAACTTTACTTTTTCGCATTTTCTTTTATTTGACAATGTGACGTTCCCTTCCAAAAAGGGGCATTACATTAAGTTGGTATCAGAGCCCCGGTTTATGTTTTCTTTGGGTCTTGTGTATGAGTCTGTCTTGTTTGTGCTGTGTGAAATCTTTGTGGTTTGTGTTTTGAAATCAATTCCTCTAACTCACCTTGTGGTTTTCAGTTAACCTGATTTGAGAAAGAGTAAGATGGCGAGAAGTGGAGAAATTGCAGCTGCTATAGAGGTGATGCAGAGGATGGCGGAAGTCATCGCCCAACAGAACGAACGTGCTGCTCAGCAACAAGAGAGAGCTGCTCAACAGCTCGAGGCGACTGCCGATGCATAGAACTTAGCAGAATTTCGTCGCCATAACCCTCCACAGTTCAAGGGAGAATTTGATCCAGACAAGGCTAGTTTGTGGATCAAGGAATTAGAGAAAGTCTTTCGTGGCATGAACTGTGCCAAAGATAAGAAGGTGAATTATGCTACTTTCATGCTTGTGGGCAATGCCAAAGACTGGTGGAACGGAGCTCAGAGAGCATTGGAAGCCGAAGGAACTGACATCACATGGGATGTGTTGAAGAACAAGTTCTTGGACAAATATTTTCTTGCTAATGCGAGACATGCGAAAGAGCTGGAGTTCCTCAACTTGAGACAGGGGAACATGACCGTCAGTGAGTATGCAGCCAAATTTGAGAACCTGGAGAAGTTCTCAACACACTACCAGCATCAGACTGATGAAGCCTGGAAATGTTGGAAGTTCACCGAGGGATTGAGGTATGAGGTGAAGAAAGCTGTGATCACCCTGAAGATGAAGGTATTCTCAGAACTGTTAGACACTTGCTGTGAAGTTGAAGCCTTGGAACAGGCTAGAGACTCGAGAAACAGGAGCTTTGGGCCTGTACGGTCCCAAAGAGGTGGAGGCAGTGGTTCAAACTGCTTCCAAAAGAAGCCTTATTCCCGACCAGTGGGAAGTCAGCAGCAAACCGGCGGAAGTTCTGGTGGAGGTTCTTCTGGGAACCGGACTGGCCAGAATGCGACATATCCTTCTAAATGCCTGAAATGTGGGAAAGATCATCTCACGAGAGATTGCACGATCAAGGGAATCATCTGCTTCAGGTGTGGCAAACCGGGCCACATGTCCAGAGACTGCAATCAAGCAAAGGCTGAACCCTCAGTCAATGCGACTCGAGCCAAGAAACCGCAAGCCGGAGGTCGAGTTTACACTATGAGCGGAGCTGAAGCCTCCGAATCCGAAGACTTGATTCAAGGAGAAGGCACCATAGAAGGTAATCTTTTAAAAGTACTGTATGACTCTGGGGTAACCCATTCTTTCATATCATATGACTGTGTGCTACGACTTGGCTTACCTGTGTCTGAACTACCTTTTGAATTGACTGTTTCAACCCCCACTGATAAACCGGTAGTTACTACCAAAGTCCGTTTGAAGTGTCCCTTAATTATTGAAGGTCGAATCTTTTCTGTCGATTTGATCTGTTTGCCTCTTTCATAGTTAGATATAATCCTAGGGATGGACTGGTTATCTTCCAACCATGTTCTGTTAGATTGTTCCAGAAAACTATAGTTTTTCCTATGGATGAGAATTCTAGATACTTGACAGCTAACCAAGCACGAGCTTTCTTGAAAGAAGGAGCTCAGGGATACATGCTGCTATCTTCTTTGAAAATGGAGAGCGAGGCTGATCTGGACACTATTCCGGTAGTGAAAGAGTTCTCTGAAGTTTTTCCAGAAGAAGTACCTGGTTTACCACTGACACGTGAGATCGAGTTTGCTATTGATTTAGTACCGGGAGCTGGTCCTGTGTCTATAGCACCTTATCGGATGTCGCCAACGGAATTGGCAGAACTCAAGAAACAGCTAGAAGAGCTTTTGGAGAAACAGTTTGTTAGACCGAGTGTGTCACCGTGGGGAGCACCAGTGCTGTTAGTTCGGAAAAAGGACGGTACCTCAAGATTATGTGTGGACTATAGGCAGTTGAACAAGTTGACAATCAAGAACAAGTATCCACTCCCAAGAATTGATGATTTGATGGACCAACTGAAGGGAGCAGCAGTGTTTTCGAAGATCGATTTGAGATCTGGGTACCATCAGATAAGAGTAAAAATGAAGGATGTGCCCAAGACTACTTTTCGTACTCGATACGGTCATTACGAGTACCTTGTAATGCCGTTTGGTGTCACGAATGCACCTGCTATCTTCATGGACTACATGAACAGGATCTTTCGTCCTTACTTGGACAAGTTCGTTGTCGTCTTCATTGACGATATCCTGATATATTCCCAGAATCGGGAGGATCATGCTGAACACCTCAGCATAATCCTTCAGATTCTAAAGGAGAAAGAACTGTATGCCAAACTGTCAAAGTGTGAGTTCTGGCTTGATGAGGTGAAGTTTTTAGGCTATGTGATCTCAAAGGAAGGGATTGCAGTGGATCCGTCGAAAGTAAAGGCAGTATTACAGTGGGAACAACCAAAGTCAGTGATGGAAGTTCGTAGCTTCGTGGGTTTAGCTGGACATTACAGAAGATTTATAGAAGGGTTTTCCAAGATTGCTGGACCGCTCACTCAGCTGAAGAGGAAGAATCAAGCTTTTGAATAGACTGATAGCTGCGAGCAAAGTTTCCAAGAGTTGAAGAAACGGCTGACTACCTCACCTGTATTGGTGCTGCTTGATCCGAATGAGCCATTCGAGGTGTACTGTGACACTTCGTATCAAGGATTGGGATCTGTTCTTATGCAACACCGAAGAGTGGTAGCTTATGCTTCGCGACAGTTGCGAGTACACGAAAAGAACTACCCTATACATGATTTGGAACTTGCAGCCATGGTCTTTACTCTAAAGATATGGAGGCATTTTCTCTATGGAGCAACATTCAACATCTTCAGCGACCACAAGAGCTTGAAGTATTTGTATGACCAGAAAGAGCTGAACATGAGGCAGCGGAGATGGCTGGAATTCCTGAAGGATTATGATTTTCAACTGTTGTACCACCCTGGCAAGGCAAACATCGTGGCTGATGCCTTGAGCAGAAAGACTATCAGTGCTTCTGCCTTGATGATCAAGGAAAGAGACCTCATAGAACAGTTTAGAGATGTATGGTCGTTTGTTAAGTTGGAACCCGAAAGAATTTGTATGAATATGGTCACTATCTCAAGTGAGCTAATGGATGACATATGGGAAAAGCAGAAAGCTGATGAATTCTTGCAAGAACCGAGAGAACAAATAAGGCAAGGCAAAGAGACAGGATTTGAAGAAGGAACAGATGGAATTCTGAGATTCCGAGGCAGAGTTTGTATTCCCCGTGACCAAGAGCTTAGGCGATATATTGTGGAACATGCTCACACCAGCAAGCTGAGTATGCACCCAGGCGTAACTAAGATGTACCAAGATCTGAAGAAATTGTTCTGGTGGCATGGAATGAAGAGCGACATCACTAGATATGTGTCGACTTGTTTAGTTTGTCAAAAAGCTAAAGTGGAACATCAAAGACCAGCAGGATTACTACAACCGTTGTCTATTCCTAAATGGAAATGGGACAGCATTGTAATGGATTTTGTTGTGGGATTACCAAGGACAAAGAAAGGACATGACTCGATATGGGTAATAGTGGATCGGCTCACGAAGTCAACCCATTTTCTCCCGATCAACATAAGGTACAGTTTGGAGAAGTTGACCCAGCTTTATATTGGAGAGATCGTTAGGCTACATGGTGTGCCTACGAGTATTGTTTCGGATAGGGATCCGAGGTTTACTTCAAAATTTTGGCAGAGTTTGCAAGCATCGTTGGGAACGAAGTTACTTGGAGCTTGTTCTATAGAACAGAGTTAGTGTAACGATCCAATCTTTAGAAGATTTGCTTAGAGCTTGTTCTATGGAACAGACTGGGTGTTGGGATGAAGTTCTACCATTGATAGAGTTCACCTACAACAACAGTTATCATTCGAGTATAGGGATGGCACCCTATGAAGCTTTGTACGGACGATAGTGTCGAACACCATTGTGTTGGTACCAAGACGGTGAACGTCTTACGATTGGACCAGATATCATTCAGCAGACAACTGAGAAGGTCAAGATGATTCAAGAGAAGATGAGAACTGCTCAGAGCCGGCAAAAGAGTTATGCAGATAAGATGAGAAAGCCTCTTGAGTTTGAGGAAGGTGAGCATGTATTCTTGAAAGTCACACCCATGACTGGGGTCGGCTGGGCTTTGAAATCTAAAAAACTCACTCCAAAATTTCTTGAACCTTATCAAATTCTTCGTCGGATAGGTCCAGTAGCCTACCAGATAGCCTTACCCCCTTTTCTTTCCAACATACACAATGTCTTCCATGTGTCATAACTTTGTAAGTACTTACCTGATCCAAGTCATGTCATAGCACCAGACACAGTACAGTTGAAAAAGAACTTAACCTATGAGGCGCCTCCTGCGAGAATCGAGGACCGACGGGTTAAACAACTTAGAGGAAAGGAAATCCCATTGGTAAAGGTGATTTGGAACGAGACAACTGGTGACGCAACTTGGGAGCCAGAAGACAAGATGAGAGAGCAATATCTGGAACTATTCTGAGGTATGCAAATTTCGAGGACGAAATTCTTTTTAGTAGGGGAGTGTTGTAACATCCCGAAAAATATCTATTTAAGTATAAATGATCATTTTATATTATTTTTGATTTTTAGGAATTTTTCTAGAATTTTTCGAAAACGATGAATATTTTAATATATTCTTCATTTTGCGTGCACACTGAGCTGAGAATTGCTGAGGTTAGTGTAACGCTCCAAAAATTAATTATTTCACCACCAATAGTCATTTTCTAATATTTGTGATTTATGTGAATTTTTCTGGAATTTTTCGGGAACGATGAATATTTTAATATATTTCTTATTTTGCGTGAAACTTGAGCAGAGTCTGGAAAACGACTGTAATGCTTCAAAAATTAGAAAATTATATGACGAATAGTCGTTTTATAATATATGCAATTTTAGAGAATTTTCTGGGATTTTTCCAAAAACGTCAAATATTTTAATATATTCCTCATTTTGCGTGCACACTGAGCAGAATCGGAGGAACGCGATGTTTCCTCCGCGAACCTTGGACTATGGACATGTCGACAGGGGATCTTACTAAACCTGAGACTTGACATAGTTTATTAGGATTCACAATTTTCGAGAAATCTTAACGGATAAAATAAATCAATACTGCAAAAATTTATCTGTCAGATTAATAAAATACTTACTTCTGTCAACTATAACTATTATCCATTGGATAATAGTGTGTAATAAAAATCCTATCACATTATCCAAATGAAATCCACTATTTGTCTAATCAATCCACTTTAATTCAAATTTAATGTTAAATAATCAAAGCTTCTTTGAGAAGCTTTGACTAAACAATGACCCAAATGCCCTTGGCTTCCCATGGAAGCCAACTCTCCCCTCTCTCTCTCTCTCTTCATGGCTGGAAGGCAGCCCATGCAAGGGAAATGCTTGCATTTCAATTAATTCATATATCACACAAATTTCATTAATTATCAAAACACTTTCTCTCTCTACCCTTTCTTCTTCTTCTTCATTTTTCTTTCTCTCTTCTTCTCTCTACCCTCACCTCACGGCAGCCCCTCCCTCTCCCCACTCATCTATCACAAAAATTTAAACTAAACACATTTTCTTAATCCTCTCATCATTCTAAACATCTTTTCTTCTTGGAGTTTCTTGAAATTCCTCCATTTTCACCATCTTCTCCAAGCTCCAAGCTTTGAGCTTTTTGGGTAAGTTTCAAGACCATTCTTCTCTTCCCTTCATTTTCGTGGTTATGGTCTTCATGTTGGCCATCCATGGCTTATTTTTCAAGCCTTGGTATTGATTTAACAAAGTTGAAATTTCTAGGGTTCTTGGAGGGAGCAATCCGAAATTACAAAGAACATTCTTGGTGTTTTTCTTTTGTTTTCTTCATTAAGGTAAGAGGAAGACACTCCTCCTCAACCTCTATTAGCACTTACGAACCTTGGTTGTATGATTTGTGGAAAAACCCTAATGAGGGTTATTCTTTAAATTGATTGATTGGTTGTAATTGGAAATATATTGGATTGAATTATATGATTGGAAATGGATGAAAAATATTTGGAAACCCCTCTTGGAGGGCTACGATTTTGAGCTTGGAAAAAGGGGAAATTTGTGAACAAAGTATGATGAGCATAAGACTTAAATTAGTTAAGGGACAAAATGAATTCAATGGAAGAAAAACTTGAAATGGGGATCCCTAGGGGGCCACGGTTTTGAGTCATGGAAATTAGGGTTCTTGGTGAACTAATTTAACAAGTGAACACTTAAATGAAATAAGGGAATGGTATGTAGTATGATGACTTGAAAGGATTTGGAATTGAAACCATTGTGAGGCCACGGCCTCTAGGGCATCTTTAGGTGTAAGTAGGTGATTTTGGTAAGTTGGGAGCATAAGTAATTATGTGACTAAAAACCTATGTAATGGGATAGACAATTGATGAATTAGAAGAATTTAATATAATCAAGATTTCATAAATTTTAAAGGACCAAGAATGAAATTATCATAAGACTTAAGGTATTTCTAAGTGAATGAAGAACAAGAGAGTGTGAGGCCTAAGAGCTCAAATCAATTACAAGCTATGAGAAATTAAATTGCCTTGGAAGATTAATTAATTGCAAGAATTGGATTGGATGTGAACCTTAAAAAGGGAAACAAATTTCTAAGTTAGGATTCATAATGGACCTAAAAATGTACAAATTGACTTGATCCTTATATTGTGATGTTATGGGTCCATGTGAGTGACCATTTGTATATTGATGCTTATATTGGCCTATTGTGGCATGTTATGTAATTGTATGAGATTGTGAATCATACATGTCCATGCATAGTGTCATATGCATTGTGAATGTCCTTGTGGACTGTTGTAAGGCCTAGTTGCCTAGGAGATTAAACATACCTTTGTGCAGGTGTGAGTAGACAAGTATGGGTCTTGTTATGACCTCGGGGGCGTCGGGGTGCGGGTCCTCCACAATGGGTAGTTGGTAGCTCCTCTGCCTGTGGGGCAAACCGATGCAAACGCACCAATGATCCAGACTTGAGACTGTCCTATATCGTGATTGAGCGTAGACTATCGTACAATGCCTGATGTGCACGTGAAAATTGTTGATGTATAGCACTTTGGCCATGGCAGCCGAGTTGTGGACACGTCTCCTGATCTTTCTCTCTGACTGTTTGAGTCTAGCTCCATGGAGTAGGAATTGGGAAAGCATGCATTTGTATCATGATATACTCTGTCATTGTGAATTATTGATTTCTGTAAATATGACTTGTTTGATCATTATTGTACTAAATGTCTGCCTGGAACTGTTTATCTGATTACTGTGAAATTTACTGTTCATTATTGGGATATACTGTTCTTGAATTGCTACTTGGGCGCGTTGCGCTATTTTGTTTCTTGCTGCTATAATTGGTAATGATGGTAGGATGTCTTACCTCTTTCTGTGTTTCCATTATTTGCTGCCTGTGTGTGCACTGTATTGGTCGAAAACGACGGTAAGGAGGCGAAAGATCCCAATTTTCCTGGCTTCTGGCCCGATCGAGATTAGCATCCACTGGAGACGATGGCGGCACGTATGCGCGGATTTTTAGGTGATGTGCGTCTGACCTTCCTCGGAGGGCCAGAGTGCTGGCACATTAACTTGAATTCCGATCGCTGCGCCTACTTGGGAGATGTGTCGATTGCCCTAGCCTGGAGACGTCATGAGGCGCCTGTCCTCACCTGCCATGTCAGCCTGCGGCTGGAGTTCTACCTACCCATCAGAGAGATGTAGGGTGACCGTTACTACACCCATTGGGAGGACTCTTTTGATTCAACTGCTCGGGCTCCTGCCCGTGGTTCCGTGGTTCCCATGGAGGTTTCCTCTGAAGAGGTGGATCATACTGAGAACCCGGAAACGGTCCCTCCTCAATTGAGAGACTGAGTTCACTGGTAGCTATTGATGGCTACCAGTGTTTTATTTTGGGGCCTGATGTATTATTTTTGGTGGGCTGTATATTTTGGTATCTTTGGGGAATATTTGTATAATCCTTTGGGGCAGGTATAGTTTTGCTTTTTGAATAGTTCAGGCTTGTATCTAAGTACAATTGATGTCAGCACATTATATATATATATATTAATATGCATGTTATTGAGATGTGAATGTTGCCTACTATCTTATTCTTTACTGTCATTTATATTCTACATCGTTAAAATGATTAACCAAAAAAAAAATATACTGCTATTTTGCTCACGTACCTAAGCATCGAACAAGTTAAACTTAAACTATTGAACCGGGTCTTGAGATGTTAAACTTTACTTTTCTGCATTTTCTTTTATTTGATAATGTGACGTTCCCTCCCCAAAAGGTGCATTACAGGATTCAAGCAAATTGGTTTCTTGAAATCAAGCAACAATGCAGGAGGAAGAATGGTGTGGGTGTCATGGAAGAAGAGAGGAGGAGAAAATGCTTGAGAGAATATGAGAGAAAATGTGTTGAGAGAGAAAGTGATAGTTTTTTGGTGAGTTTGAAATTAGAATGAAAAAAGTGGTAAGTGAAAAGCAAAATTTTGGGCTCCAAAATTAGCTCATTACTGTGGAGAGGTGAGAAGGAGAGGAGGGAAAATTTGCTTCATGCATGCTTGGAAAGTTGCTGGGAAGCTTCCTCCAAAGCTTCTTCAAGAAGCCAAAAACCCACTTTTTTGAAAAGTCAAAGGTGATGACATGGTGATGTCACTAAAGTGAACATTCTAGAACACTTATATTTTACTACAAGCAATTATCTAATGGACAAATGTTACAGTTAACAGAAATCAATATTTATTGTCCAACGGATAATAAATTTGTACAATGATTTTTATTTATCTTATAAAAATCTCAAAAAATATAAACCTCGTAAACTGTGTCTGACCTCAGGTTTAATAAGATCTTCCGTCGACGTTTCCAAAGTTCAATGTTTAGCAACCTCGGGAAAAATATTCCATTTTTCCGGCTCCGCTCAGCATATGCGTAAAACGAGAAATATATTAAAATATTCAACATTTCTGAAAAAATCCACAACAATTCAAAAAAATCACAAATATTATAAAATGGCTATTTTTCATAAAATTATCAATTTTCAGGGTGTTACACAATGCGTGCTTGAGCTAATAGTCACCCTACAACATCATTCAAAGTACTTTATTTGGTATCCACTAATTTTGGATCCCTAGGTGTTAGTCATTGATTATTAATCCATTATGCTCTCATAAAGATCAATTTTTCATAGTATGTAAATTAAGCACAACAAATTAAATAATCAATTACCATAAGCACATAGCTAATAGCATGCTTACTTTCATGATATATAGACAATTTAAAGCATATAAAGCAAGCATAGTCATAGAATACCTTATTATCAAGAAATATGCAAGATAGTGAGCAAATGGTGTAACAAAAATGAACATAATCATGTGCTATATATAATATTTAACTTTTACCAAGTACACATGATTCTATCCTTTACCTAAGGCCCATAAGGAATATACATCATATTCATTATCTTTTTAAGTAAATGTGCATAAGAGGTAAAAAAATTTGATACCTTGGCCTTGGTAATCAAGAAAAGTCTTTTTCTTACCCATTGCGTCTCTTTCGGAGTCTTGAACTTTACAAGTTCTACATTTTGTACTTGAGAAGCTTTAGTTGAAACCATCTTCTTTCTTTGACCAAAACTTCTACCATTGGACTTTGGAAGCATTATCCTAGATGATTCCTGTAACACCCCAAAATTTACTTTTCTACTATCAGGATTCATTCTAAAAATATTTGTGATTTTCTAGAATTTTCTTGGAATTTTCTGAGAATGCGGAATATTTTAATATATTTCTCATTTTACGTGTGTACTGAGCAGAACCGGAGAAATGAGACATTTTCTCCGAGAACCTTGAACTATGGAAACGTCGACGGGGGATCTTACTAAACCTGAGGTCGGACACAGTTTACAAGGGTTTGTATTTTTTGAGAAATCTTAACAGATGAGAAAATAAAACACTGTGAGGAATTTATCTGATAGATTTGTTAATACTAACTTCTACCAACTATAACTATTGTCCAATAAATAATAACATGTATTAAAAATATTATCACATTATTCAAAATCTAATTTTTGTATCACATCTATTAGTTTTAATTTCAAAAGAAAGATTTAAATTTAATCTAAGCTTGTTATGGGAAGCTTCCTAGCAATTTCCCTTGCAACACATTTTTCTCTCCCCCTTTGTCCACTCTTCTGCGGCAGAAGCTACAAGGGGGAAGCCTAAATATTTCCCTTCCATTGTCTTCATATTTCACTCTCATTTCTCTACACCCAAATACCCATTTCTCTTTTTCTCTCTTCTTCTTCCTCTCCACCGTGCACACACACACACCATCACATTGGAGACCAACTTCCTCATTTGCCAAACAAATCACATTTTCTTGTTCCTTCCACCATTCCAAGACTACTCTCCTTGTTGGTCATCCCTTGGTTCCTCTTCTTCTTCTTCCATTTCTCTTCCACCATTAAAGCTAAAGCTTGGAGCTTTAAGGTAAAGTCTTCAACTTTCTTCCATTTCCTTGCTATTTTCGTTTTCTCTTGGCCACCTTGGTGACCAAGAACCCATATTTCATGGTTTGAGTGAACATTGTGGTGATCACTCACATTGGAGTTTTTCTTGAAGGGGGAAAAAATGAAAATCTAGGACAAGAAGGTGTGGCACATTGTGTTATTTTCCAAATAGGTAAGAGGGAGATGATCCTCTTCAACAAATCTTGGTAGTAAGGGAATGTCTTGTATGTGTATTGTTGTTGATTTTTGAATCCATGTATAAAGTTCTCTCATTTTTATGTTGTTCTTGATGATAATGTATTTGGTTGGGTTTGTATCATTCATTGATGTCTCTTGCATGGTTTGAAGGTATATTTGAGTATTTTGTTGATTTAATATGATGAGGAATGGTTTGGTTTGAGTTAGAGGACCTGAGAACTCTATTTTTCTGCAAACTTACGTGTGGTAATCGATTACACGAGGCTTGTAATCGATTACCAAGCTCTTAAAGATACAAAATCGTGATTCTGGAAATCTGGTAATCGATTACATCTGGTGTGTAATCGATTATAGAGATTCTGTTTAGCTTGTAATCGATTACAAGAGGAGTGTAATCGATTACCAAGCCTCTGATGTGACGAAATGGTGCTGCTGAGAATCACGTAATCGATTACAACTTGTGGGTAATCGATTACGGAGGTTCTGTCCAATTGGTAATCCATTACCGCAGTTGTGTAATCGATTACCAGAGCCTTGAAGTTACGAAACGTGATTCTGGGAATCACGTAATCGATTACAATGAGATTGTAATCGATTACAGAGGTTTTGTTTCTCGGGTAATCAATTACAAGGGTGATGTAATCGATTACTAAGACCAAAAATGAGATTTTTGAGCTGAAAATGATTGAGATTATGGTTCTTTATCCTTTGTAACTCAAACATAACCTAAAAACCCTGGATTCAAGGATTTTACTTTACTAAATTGTGATAGAAATGTGCATTCACCCTAATAGGGAAGAAATGATTTTGAATAAGGAATCCTTGGATCCATGATATGGAAATTGTGGTACGTGTATAATGAGGGATGCATGTTGATGCTGAGAATTATTAATGTAGTACTCAATGAGATAAGGATGATGATGTGCCATTGAGCCAATGTTTTAAATAAATGTATTGTTGATATGTCATGTTGGACATTGAATATTGCTTATGTGCCATTGAGGAAAGGCTTATGCTAAATGCATCATTGATGAACAAACATGATTGGACATTGTGTCATCATGCATGCGTATTGTCCGTGGGACATTGTTGAGAAGGCTATGTTGCCTAGGAGTTTGAATAACACCTATGTGCAGGTGCGAATAGACTAAGTGTAGGTTTCATATGTTGTTGACCCTGGGGGCGTCGGGGTGTGGGTGTCTCACAATAGACAGTGGTAGCTCCACTGAGGCCGTGGGATAGACCAATGCAACACACCGACGATCCTGCCTGAGATGTTGTCCTATGTCACGATCAACTGTTGAGGTGCCATGTGTGAGCCATTTTGAGCAAATGTTTTTATGTGATGAGCACACTATATTTTTAAGGCTAACGATACACTGGCATTACTCCTTGATCATTCACTCCGAAGATGTTTATGTCTAGCTCCATGGAGTAGGAACTTTGGTACCCTTGTTGCATTGTGAGTTGTCAGTCACATGGTCCATTGAGCATTCATGATTGGATAATGTGTTTACCATTATGACTGTAATATTTATTTGATTCTTGGTAATGCTAAGGTTGCTAGTTGGCTACGGATGATGTTAATTACTGCTCCTTGCTGTTTTACTCTTATTAAATACTTTCATGTGTTACTATACCTGTATGTGTTAACTGTGTCTTATGTGGGCGTATGATGCTGTTTATTCTCTTGTTGCCTTGTTGGTACTGAAAGCTGGGAATCTCACCTCTTTCGGTACTTTTCTTTATTTTGCATTTTGGTTGAATCGTATGCTCTCTAGAAGACACTCGTGAGGATAACAAGGAAGCTACTGAGTTTCAAGGTTTCTGGCCTTATCTCGATTAAGACCGAAGTTGCTGAGAATGTCTTTTCGCCCCCGTAGATTTTTTGGTTACGTGCGGATCAACTTTCATGGTGGTCCGGATTGTTGGCATATCAACGTGCAGACTGACCGATGTGTGTACCACGGCGAATTGACGGTGTCTTTGGCATGGGGATGCTACACTGCTTCTATTTTTGACTTTCATGCTTTTGTGTGGTTGGAATTTTATATGCCTGTAAGAGATATGTGGGCAGATATGTACTATACCCCACGTGACGACTCTTTCTTGTCTACTGCCCGGGCTCCTGCCCGCTGTTTTGTCGTCCCGATGGATGTCTCGTCGGACGACGAGGACCCTGAGGAGGATCCATCTACGGTTCCTTCTCATTCCAGGCAGTCTTAGGGTTGGTTTTTAAATTGATGGCTACTGATGGCTATCCGTTTATTTTGAGGGAGCCTGACATACTACTGGATTGTGGGTAGATATTTGTATCTCTTGGGGTAGGTACACATTTTGCTTTTTGTATATCCTTTTTGGAAATGTAATTTAAACAGGCTTGTAATTCTGGTACAAAGTATGTAACAATCTAAATTGTATATGGTTGTATGCTTCATTACAAGTAGATTCCTCTTTGACGTTTTTGATAAGAAGTTTTATATGAAGGAGGAACTTTTATATTTTAAATCAATCACGCGATATATTTACAAACAGGTGTATATGTATATTCAATGGAAGTTTTAACCGGAACTATGTTAAAAAAAAAAGCAAACAAAAAAAATGCTCAAATTTTCCATAGTCATTTTTATGCTGTTTCGCTATAGTGCGACGTTCCTTCTTCTCACCCGTTATGATACAAGGGAGAAAAAGGGGCGTTACACTGTCTTGGTATCAGAGCTCCCAGTTATGTTTTTCTTTGGGTCGTGTGGTTTTGGACTGTCTTGTTTTTGCTGTGTTACTCTTTGTGACTTTGTTGTTCGGTATTCATAAGGATACATATGACTTTCTTTGTATTTTGCATAGCTCAACTTGAAAGGAAACGATGGCTCGTAGGGGTGATATGGCTGCTGCCATAGAGGCAATACAGAAGATGGCCGAGGCAATGTTACAGCAGAACCAGCAGACAGCTCAACAATAGGCTAGGGCTGCACAATAGCTAGAGGCTACAGCGATGTTTAGAACTTGGACGGATTTCGTCGCGCTAATCCTCCACAGTTTAAAGGGGAGTTTGACCCGGAGAAAGCTACATTATGGATTCAAGAGTTGGAGAAAATATTTACGGGTATGAATTGTGCTGATGATAGGAAGGTGACCTATGCCGCATACATGCTGATGGGAGATGCTGAACATTGGTGGACGGGAGAACAAAGGCTACTGCAAGCCGCGAACAGAGTGATAACCTGGGAAGTGTTCAAAGAAAGGTTCTTGAACAAGTATTTTCCTGAAAGTGCCAGGCACGCAAAAGAAATGGAATTTCTGAGATTGCGACAGGGAGGCATGTAATTGTGAGCGAATACGCCGCCAAGTTTGAGAACTTGTCCAGATTTTCAGCCTATTTTCAACTTCAACCCAATGAAACTTGGAAGTGTCGGAAGTTTGAGGAAGGCCTGAGGCATGATGTGAAGAAAATCGTGATAGCTTTGAAGATCACTCAGTTTTCTGAGTTACTCGACACTTGCTGTCGATTGGAAAGTGTGGAACAAGAACGCGAGGCAAGAAACAGAAACTTTGGGCCCGTTCGGTCCCAAAGAGGTGGTGGTGGTAACGCAAGTCGTTATCAAAAGAAGCCTTATTCCAGACCCTCTGGAAGTCAACAACCACAAAAATTTCAAGGAGGAAGCCCAACTGGAAGCCTTGGAAGGATGGGTCAGAATGCTACAACTACTCCGAGATGCATGAAGTGTGGGAAGGAACATTTCACAAGGGACTGGACAATCAAAGGAATTATTTGCTTTCGGTGCAGGAAACCTGGTCATGTTTCTGGAGACTGTAACCAGACCAAGGCGGAACCATCCGTCAATGTTGCTAAGACTTCTAAACCACAAGTTGGAGGCAGAGTCTACACCTTGAGTGGTGTTGAGGCCTCTGAATCCGAGGATCTGATACAAGGAGAAGGTATCATTGAAGGTAATCTTTTAATTGTACTGTATGACTCTGGTGCTACTCATTCTTTCATTTCACATGATTGTGTGAAAAGACTTGGATTGCCTGTGTCTTCTTTACCTTTCGATTTGACTGTTTCGACTCCTACTGCAAAACTTGTAGTCACTACTAAGGTGTGTCTAGGTTGTCCTTTAATAGTGGAAGGTCGAGTCTTTTCGATCGACTTGATCTGTTTACCATTATCCCAACTAGACGTGATATTAGGAATGGACTGGCTATCTGCCAACCATGTTTTGTTAGACTGTTCCAGAAAAATAATAGTTTTCCCTTTGGATGAGGATTCTAGATTTTTGACCGCCAACCAAGTGAAAGCTTTCCTGAAGGAAGGAGCTCGAGGATACATATTGTTATCTTCTTTGAAAGTTGAGAATGAAGTTGATGTGGACGCAATCTCTGTTGTTCGAGATTTTCCTGAGGTTTTCCCTGACAATGTACTTGGTTTGCCACCGGAACGTGAGGTCGAGTTTGCTATCGACTTGGTACCTGGAGCTGGCCCTATTTCTATGGAGCCTTATCGTATGGCACCAGCAGAACTCGTGGAACTTAAGAAGCAGCTGGAAGAACTCCTAGAGAAGCGATTCGTGAGACCCAGTGTGTCACCTTGGGGAGCACCTGTATTGTTGGTCAAGAAGAAAGATGGGACTTCAAGATTATGCGTGGACTACCGTCAGTTAAACAAGGTTATGATCAAGAACAAGTATCCATTGCCGAGGATAGACGACTTGATGGACCAATTGAAGGGAGCAATTGTGTTTTCCAAGATTGATCTACGATCGGGATATCACCAAATCAGAGTGATGGGATTTTGAGATTCCAAGGAAGGGTCTGTGTGCCTAAAGATGAAGAACTCAGAAAGTACATACTTGAACATGCTCATTCTAGTCAGTTGAGTATGCATCCTGGAATGACCAAGATGTATCAAGACTTAAGGAAGTTATTTTGGTGGCATGGGATGAAAAGAGATATCGCTAGATGCGTGTCATCTTGTTTGGTTTGCCAGAAAACGAAGATTGAGCACCAAAGACCAGCTGGATTACTACAACCCTTGGCTATTCCTGAATGGAAATGGGATAGCATCGCCATGGACTTTGTTGTCGGGTTACCAAGAACTAGGAAAGGATATGACTCAATATGGGTAATAGTGGATTGACTTACGAAGTCAGCTCACTTTCTGCCAATCAACATAAGATATCCGTTGGAGAAGTTGACTCAGATTTACATTGGTGAAATTGTTAGACTTCACGGGATATCCACGAGTACTATTTCCGATAGAGACCCGCGGTTTACCTCGAAGTTTTGGCAAAGTCTTCAAGAGGCTATGGGAACCAAGTTGCGGTTAAGTTCTGCCTACCATCCGCAAACTGATGGTCAATCAGAAAGAACAATTCAGTCGTTAGAAGACCTATTGAGAGCTTGTGCGATAGAGCAAACTGGAGGTTGGGATGAAATCTTGCCATTGGTGGAATTCACCTACAACAACAGTTACCATTCAAGTATCGGGATGGCGCCCTATGAGGCTTTATATGGACGGAGGTGTCGGACGCCTCTGTGCTGGTATCAAGATGGAGAACGGCTTACCGTTGGACCTGAACTCATTCAGCAGACAACTGAGAAGGTTAAAATGATTCAGGTGAAAATGAAAACGGCTCAGAGTCGGCAGAAGAGTTATGCGGACAAAAGAAGGAAACCTCTTGAGTTCGAAGAAGGAGAGCATGTCTTCTTGAAAGTCACGCCTATGACTGGGGTCGGTCATGTCCTCAAATCTAAAAAACTTACTCCAAAATTCCTTGGACCCTACAAATTCTTCGTCGGATAGGTCCTGTTGCTTACCAAATAGCTTTACCTCCCTTTCTTTCAAATCTTCATAATGTCTTTCATGTGTCACAACTCAGAAAGTATATCCCAAATCCTAATCATGTCATAGCACCTGACTCTGTACAATTGAAGGAAAACTTGACATATAAGACAACTCCTGTAAAGATTGAGGATAGGAGGACAAAGCAACTCAGAGGAAAGGACATTGCACTAGTGAAGGTAATCTGGAATGAAGCAACTGGAGATGTGACGTGGGAGCTGGAGGACAAGATGAAGGAGCAATATCCCGAATTATTTTAAGGTATGGAAAATTTCGAGGACAAAATTCCTATTTGTTGGGGAGAGTTGTAACACCCCAAAATTTACTTTTCTACTATCAGGATTCATTCTAAAAATATTTGTGATTTTCTGGAATTTTCTTGGAATTTTCTAAGAATGCGGAATATTTTAATATATTTCTCGTTTTACGTGTGTACTGAGCGGAACCAGAGAAATGAGACATTTTCTCCGAGAACCTTGAACTATGGAAACGTCGACGGGGGATCTTACTAAACCCGAGGCCAGACACAGTTTACAAGGGTTCGCATTTTTCGAGAAATCTTAACAGATGAGATAATAAAACACTGTGAGGAATTTATCTATCAGATTTGTTAATACTGACTTCTACCAACTATAACTATTGTCCAATAAATAATAACATGTATTAAAAATATTATCACATTATTCAAAATCTAATTTTTGTATCACATCTATTAGTTTTAATTTCAAAAGAAAGATTTAAATTTAATACAAGCTTGTTATGGGAAGCTTCCTAGCAATTTCCCTTGCAACACATTTTTCTATCTCCCATTTTCCACTCTTCTACGGCAGAAGCTACAAGGGGGAAGCCTAAATATTTCCTTTCCATTGTCTTCATATTTCACTCTCATTTCTCTACACCCAAATACCCATTTCTCTTTTTCTCTCTTCTTCTTCCTCTCCACCGTGCACACACACACACCATCACATTGGAGACCAACTTCCTCATTTGCCAAACAAATCACATTTTCTTGTTCCTTCCACCATTCCAAGACTACTATCCTTGTTGGTCATCCCTTGGTTCCTCTTCTTCTTCTTCCATTTCTCTTCCACCATTAAAGCTAAAGCTTGGAGCTTTAAGGTAAAGTCTTCAACTTTCTTCCATTTCCTTGCTATTTTCGTTTTCTCTTGGCCACCTTGGTGACCAAGAACTCATATTTCATGGTTTGAGTGAACATTGTGGTGATCACTCACATTGGAGTTTTTCTTGAAGGGGGAAAAATGAAAATCTAGGACAAGAAGGTGTGGCACATTGTGTTATTTTCCAAATAGGTAAGAGGGAGATGATCCTCTTCAACCAATCTTGGTAGTAAGGGAATGTCTTGTATGTGTATTGTTGTTGATTTTTGAATCCATGTATAAAGTTCTCTCATTTTTATGTTGTTCTTGATGATAATGTATTTGGTTGGGTTTGTATGATTCATTGATGTCTCTTGCATGGTTTGAAGGTATATTTGAGTATTTTGTTGATTTAATATGATGAGAAATGGTTTGGTTTGAGTTAGAGGACCTGAGAACTCTGTTTTTCTGCAAACTTACGTGTGGTAATCGATTACACGAGGCTTGTAATCGATTACCAAGCTCTTAAAGATACAAAATCGTGATTCTGGAAATCTGGTAATCGATTACATCTGGTGTGTAATCGATTATAGAGATTCTATTTAGCTTGTAATCGATTACAAGAGGAGTGTAATCAATTACCAAGCCTCTGATGTCACGAAATGGTGCTGCTGAGAATCACGTAATCGATTACAACTTGTGGGTAATCGATTACGGAGGTTCTGTCCAATTGGTAATCGATTACCACGGTTGTGTAATCGATTACCAAAGCCTTGAAGTTACGAAACGTGATTCTGGGAATCACGTAATCGATTACAATGAGATTGTAATCGATTACAGAGGTTCTATTTCTCGGGTAATCGATTACAAGGGTGATGTAATCGATTACCAAGACCAAAAATGAGATTCTTGAGCTGAAAGTGATTGAGATTATGGTTCTTTATCCTTTGTAACTCAAACATAACCTAAAAACCCTGGATTCAAGGATTTTACTTTACTAAATTGTGATAGAAATGTGCATTCACCCCAATAGGGAAGAAATGATTTTGAATAAGGAATCCTTGGATCCATGATATGGAAATTGTGGTATGTGTGTAATGAGGGATGCATGTTGATGCTGAGAATTATTGAGGTAGTACTCAATGAGATAAGGATGATGATGTGCCATTGAGCCAATGTTTTAAATAAATGTATTGTTGATATGTCATGTTGGACATTGAATATTGCTTATGTGCCATTGAGGAAAGGCTTATGCTAAATGCATCATTGATGAACAAACATGATTGGACATTGTGTCATCATGCATGCGTATTGTCCCTGGGACATTGTTGAGAAGGCTTTGTTGCCTAGGAGTTTGAATAACACCTATGTGCGGGTGCGAATAGACTAAGCGTAGGTGTCATATGTTGTTGACCCTAGGGGCGTAGGGGTGTGGGTGTCTCACAATAGACAGCGGTAGCTCCACTGGGGCCGTGGGATAGACCAATACAACACACCGACGATTCTGCCTGAGATGCTGTCCTATGTCGCGATCAACTGTTGAGGTGCCATGTGTGAGCTATTTTGCGCAAATGTTTTTATGTGATGAGCACACTATATTTTTAAGGCTAACGATACACTGGCATTACTCCTTGATCATTCACTCCAAAGATGTTTATGTCTAGCTCCATGGAGTAGGAACTTTGATACCCTTGTTGCATTATGAGTTGTCAGTCACATGGTCCATTGAGCATTCATGATTGGATAATGTGTTTACCATTATGACTATGATATTTATTTGATTCTTGGTAATGCTAAGGTTGCTAGTTGGCTACGGATGATGTTAATTACTGCTCCTTGCTGTTTTACTCTTATTAAATACTTTCATGTGTTACTATACCTATATGTGTTAACTGTGTCTTATGTGGGCGTATGACGCCGTTTATTCTCTTGTTGCCTTGTTGGTACTGAAAGCTGGGAATCTCACCTCTTTCGGTACTTTTCTTTATTTTGCATTTTGGTTGAATCGTATGCTCTCTAGAAGACACTCGTGAGGATAACAAGGAAGCTACTGAGTTTCAAGGTTTCTGGCCTTATCTCGATTAAGACCGAAGTTGCTGAGAATGTCTTTTCGCCCCCGTGGATTTTTTGGTTATGTGTGGATCAACTTTCTTGGTGGTCTGGATTACTAGCATATCAACGTGCAGACTGATCGATGTGTGTACCACCGGTGAATTGACGGTGAATTGATCGATGTCTGGATTACTGGCATATCAGGAGCCCGGACGCTACACTGCTTCTATTTTTGACTTTCATACTTTTGTGTGGTTGGAATTTTATATGCCTGTAAGAGATATGTGAGCAGATATGTACTATACCCCACGTGACGACTTTTTCTTGTCTACTGCCCGGGCTCTTGCCCGCTGTTCTGTCGTCCCGATGGATGTCTAGTCGGACGACGAGGACCTTGAGGAGGATCCATCTACGGTTCCTTCTCATTCCAGGCAGTCTTAGGGTTGGTTTTTAAATTGATGGCTACTGATGGCTATCCGTTTATTTTGAGGGAGCCTGACATACTACTGGATTGTGGGTAGATATTTGTATCTCTTGGGGTAGGTACACATTTTGCTTTTTGTATATCCTTTTTGAAAATATAATTTAAACAGGCTTGTAATTCTGGTACAAAGTATATAACTATCTAAATTGTATATGGTTGTATGCTTCATTACAAGTAGATTCCTCTTTGACGTTTTTGATAAGAAGTTTTATATGAAGGAGGAACTTTTATATTTTAAATCAATCACGCGATATATTTACAAACAAGTGTATATGTATATTCAATGGAAGTTTTAACCGGAACTATGTTAAAAAAAAAGCAAACAAAAAAAAATGCTCAAATTTTCCATAGTCATTTTTGTGTTGTTTCGCTATAGTGCGACGTTCCTTCTTCTCACCCGTTATGATACAAGGGAGAAAAAGGGGCGTTACAATTCCTCTTTCCTTTGACCAATTAGTTCATCCTTTTGAGAAATTTTTTGCAAAATTGAAATACTAGGAGGACATTTTGGTACCCACTTCATCTTGGGTACTTGAATGTTAGTACTAAAGCCTTTAAGATCTTTAGGAACCCATACTAAACTATTTCTCATATAAGGATTTCTTCTATAATTGCAAAAATGAGAAATATGTCCTAGATGACCACAAAAATTGCAAGAAATTGAATTTAATGATGGCTTGGTCCTGTGAAGATCATCTTTGGAAAACTTAAGTCTTTTGTTGTTATTACAATCTATATTATTTTTGCCATAGGCTTTGCTTGAATTTTTATGTGGAATAACATTAATTTTATTCTCATTTACAAGCATGAAATGTAAGCAATTAGAATCATTAGCTTTGGAAAATTCAGAATATAAGTCATTAACTTGATTTTCTAAATCAATGCACTTTTCACAAGAAGTTGATGTTTCACATTTCAAAAGCATTTCCTCATCAAGAACAACATATTTATTTTTCAAAGCCTATATTTTATTTTGAATTGAGGAAATGTTTTCCAAACAAGATAAGTTTTTCTTTTCTAAATTCAACAAATCATCATACACTTCATTATATGCACATTGTAGCTCATAATAGGAAGGACTATAATCTAATTTAGAATTATTTACCTCAAAGTCCTTTTTAGCCATATAGGAAGTAGTCTCAATTTCTAGCATACTTGGCTCTTTAAGGGAATCATCATCTTCCTCATTGTTGTCCATCAAGGATTCAAGAACATCTTTTTTCTTAATTTTGTTTTGCATTATCTCTTTTTCAAATTAAGCACCATCATCACCAAGAGGCATTGAACTCATTTTCTTACTTTGATCATCTTCTTGAGGATACTTTTCATTATTGTCTTCCCCTAAAGGCTTTTGCTCTTCTTGCTCTCTATATACAACTTTATGCAAAAAAATCATTATTAGTAATATCAAGAGCATCAAGGGTGTCCCAAATTTCTTTGGCACTACATCAATTCTTAAGTCTAGCATAAATATCATTATTCAAACTATTTCTAAACATTTGCATTGCTCTAATATTGAAGGAAAAACTTTTCTTGTCATAAGCACTCCAAGTTTGTTTTGATTTGCAAGTAAATCCATCAAGCACAATATCCCACAAATCAAGATCAATAGATTGCATATAAAATTCCATTCTAACTTTCCAATAAATAAAATGCACACTATCAAAGAATTGTGGTTTATCAATTTCAAAATCTTCCATTTTGAAAAAATTTCAATGATTGCCAACAAACAAGGATCTTTAGCTCTAAGTGGTTAAGCTTTCAACAGAGCGCGAAGCTCATATATCACTTGTTAGCCATGGCAACCATCACCTATTGGACCTTTTGTGTACCGCAAGTGTACGAGTCGCAAAAGTAATACAATGATAAGAAAGATCATTTCCACAGGGATAATGGGTAATATCAAATGCCAAATATTAACTAATAGCTTAATGAATTTTAGTTAAGCACATATCAAATGTGAATATTTTGTGTAGCCAATTCTTAAAGACTAAAAAGTAATAAACCGGGAGAAAAGGACAATGATGAGAGCATAGGGACTCCTTCTTCACTAACTATTTTACTTGGCAACTTGTAACCATTTTAAGCAACTTTGATAACTAGTTTTGTTAGCTTAAGAAACTACATTAGCTAAAAGCCTATATCTAGGTCATTTAACCATATGTCATTTACCTAGCTCACTATATGTCCATGAGAACTAAAGCAAACACAATGAATTAAGGTTGATTCTTAACAAATGCTATACATGGCTAATAAGTATATGTCTATCCTATTAGTGAATTAACTCACTCAACATTAAAATGAAATTAAACATATATCACCCACATCCATAATCTAAAATCTAGATTCCTATATCTAGTTCAAAAGATTTTATCAAAAACGCAATAAATGTTGGCCAAACACCTATGAGTATTAAGAGAAACATGGATAAATAAAATCAATCATCATTATAGACTTAAAAGGTTACAAAGTCACCAATGTACATATGAGGATCCAAAAGAATCCCTAAAAACAACTTAGCTATCCATGAAACATGAAAATCTCAAGAGAGATTCAATGCCCATGACCTAAAAACAGAGGGATAAAAGTGAAAAAAGAGAAAACACGATAATGTGACCTTGAGATGCTAGATCCTCCTTGGATGATGGTGCTTTCCTCTCCTAATCTCTTCAAAGCTCCCGAAAATGATGAAAAACCAGTGCTTGCTATGTTCTGCCTTGTCTCCCACCTAACACACTCAAAATATCTGATGAAACAGTATTAATAGACAAGGCCGACAAATTCATGCTGCGGTGTGACTATTGTTGCACCGTGGCGAGAATGCCTACGTGGTTAAATGGAACCAGTGCTGACAAACACGCGCCGCGACATCTTATCCTTTGCGTCGTGGCACTCTAGCCTCTATCTTCAGTATGCGCAGCAGGCAGAGGGCCAGACACCACAGCGTGCTAAACCTTGCGTCGCAATGTAATAAGCTGGAATGTATGTTAAGCTCCCTCCTCCAATGCTAGGCCTTGACTTGCTTCATTTTATCAGTTTAGAGCTCATCTTGCCATAGAGAAGTCGCCTAATTAATCACAAGTATAAATTAACTTAATTCAACAAAGAACAAATAGGATTTTAGCAAGATTGGAGAAGAAGACATTAATATGAATTTGAATAAAAAGTAAGGGAAAATTCTTCCAATTATGCCTAAGCACAAGGACTAAGGGATCAATATATCACCAATATGGGCGCAAATAACTACATTTTATGGAGTTATCATCATCCAAGAGGGGGTAAATTTGGTAATTACAAATTTTTAAAACATCATTAAAGAATTAAGCATTTTGAAGCCAAGATGAATAATACTCAAGACTAAAGCATCAAAGTAAAGAGATAGAGTTGAGAAGAGAAAACACAATAATTTATCCTGGTTTAGCCACCAACCATTTGTGGCCTACATTCATTCTCCAAGCTTGACTTAAGATTTTCTTCACTATCTCCTAGACTTCACGAGTGCTAGGAAAACCTTTGTACAAGCAAGAGCACTCCTCACACCTTAGGATACCTCACCCTTGTGCTAGAGCCTCTAACTCTTCAAGCTTCACAGGTGCTTAAAAAACCTTTACATTCAAGAGCTCTCACAACACCTTTGGGATACCTCGTCCTTTGTGTTTGAGTTTCACTACAAAGGATACTTCACTCTTTTCTCTCTTGAGGGATACCTCACCCTATTACAATGATTTTAAGATAAAGAGAAAGATTAAAAACTCTCACAAGAGTATATATACAACTTGAAGAACAAATGATTAGAAGGATTTTGCAATAAAGAGCTCAAAATATGATTTTAATGATTCAATGATCAACTCAAGTGTTCTTAAGCTGCAAAAGCTTCAAACATTACTTATATATAGAGCCTAAGTGATAAAATAGCCATTGGTAGTGTTTAGAAATCATTTCTTATGAAAACTAGTCGTTTATAGCCATTGGAAGCATTTCTAGTGTGTTTTATTCGAATAACAAATCCCTTATTCGAATAAGCCAAATGGATAAATGATTATTGCACTCTAGTTTCAAAAACTCACTTTAAATAGTCATAGCTTCTTCGTTTCTCATCTGTTTAAAGCAAATGAACACTCATTAGAAAGATATTTGAGTCTATTTTCAAATGAAAAAAAGTTTTAGAACAAAAATCAAAGTATTTTGAAAGTTATGATAAAAAATACTAACCAAAGGTCAGCTTTTCAAAACTCAAACTTGACTATTTTTCATAGTTTTGAACTACCATCATCACTAGCTTTTCAAAACATGTTTCTTGGGCATTTTAGCATATAAGAACCATTTGTAAAGATTTAAAAAAACATATTTGAGCTCTTTTCTTGTAAAACCTCTATCTTTATATAGGAGAAAGCCTAAAATGAAAATATATCAATTCTAATCCTTAGACTTCTTGATGTAATCCAAGCTTCCACAAATTTCTTCTATTCAAATCTTGCATATGCTTGAAACATCTTATCATTCTCATTCTTCTTGAGTTGAACATAATTATGATCTTTTGCTTTGTTGTTGCAATGTTCACTCTTGGTACTTGGACTATCCTACAAAGTATTGATCACTTAAACAAACATAGTTACTCTAAATTCATAATTCAATATCTTCGTATGCATGATTCTAAATGTATAACTCTAGTTAGTCTAACATGCATATAAGACTTTCATAGACATATCCAAATAAGACATTTATCAATTACTACTAAATATGATTTATATAGGATGCAACAAAGAACACTTTGCACATTTTTATTTAAATAGAGCTAAATCCAATATTAATCTAATATCACTCATATAACATATTATTGGATATATTTTATAAATGATGCTATAAAGAATATGCATGATTTTTATATGAAATATAACAAGATGGAGTACATGATCATACATGATCCAAAATAATCTATTAAGCACATATATGTAGCATAAACATCATTCTTTTTATCTTATATTTGTTATCATCAAAACTTAACATATTAAACTATTGAACAAACTTATTTCCATGGTAATTGAATACCATATGTGGTAATCAATTACCACATACCAATATCTCAAAACAAGGGCTTGATAATCAATTACCCACTCATGGTAATCGATTACCAATTGAAAATTCATAAGGCAGAAGCATGGTAATCGATTACCCATATTTGGTAATCAATTACCACTTGCATAACATGTCTTTCAGAAGCTTAGTAATCGATTACCCCTCGTGGTAATCGATTACCAACTGAGATTTAGCATAAAACAGAGATTTTAAACCAAATTACCCAAAACAAAACAATTATAATTCAACCACAACATCATCAAGTATCAGCAAATTAAATTTAACTCCAATTCCAACATATCAAGTTTATTTCCAGTGCATCTCAAACACATCATAAGCATTATCTAGCTATGTTCATTTCATTCTTATTTACCTCAATTATGGATTCAATACATTAACAACAAGCTCATCCAATTAATCAAGAGACTAACAACAAAATCGTAAATTTTAGCCATTAACACCCGGCTAGGGTCCTTGGCCAAATTGATCCAAAACTCTCATTCAAACTTCCAAGTTCACATTAGCAATACCACTTGCTTCAAAACCATCTTAACACAAAAATTATCAGAAATTAGATAAAACTTAAGGAATTCTCTAGTTTCTTCATACGGTCAAAACTCATAATGTAAAAATTTCAACTTGCAACTCAATACAATCGAAATTCTATTCATCTCAACATTCAACAAGCATTTTAAAAAATGAAGAGAACTTATTAGACCTATATTCCCAAAGTTCAATGAACCCAACAATTCTCAATTATCCATTCACATGCTAGCATCAATCATGAACTAGAAAAGGAAGAAAAAAACATGAGAAGGACAAGGACCCCTACAAGTGAAATGGTACATGATGCAACTAAGATTATCAAACCACCACAACAAAGCACCTTACCACCAGATCCATACAAGAGCTTACATAATCATTCATTCTTAGATTACAAACAACATGAGGCAGCAAAGTGATAGCAATATATTTTATTCATTTAATGATCCTCTCACTATGTTTCTTAAGGTTCAATTTGACTTAATTAAGTTGGTTTTGTCACATTTTATGATATTAGGCCTAATTGGATCATTAAAGGAATTATTGCATGAATTAGCCTTAATTTGTCTATTTGACAGCGTTCAGTAATTTGGCTATAATATGAGTTTCAAATATCTTATTTATGTGATTCTGGTCTTACGTTTGGATAATTTAACTGAAGTTGAAGTGAGAGTCAAAATGCTAATCCTGACAGCTTGACCTCTGCACACTCATTAGCCCATATCTTGAGTTATAGGATTCTAATGGATGTCAAACAAAGTCCAAATGGAAGCTCAGACACAAAGCTACAACTCTTATGAAGATTCCTAAATTGAAATACATCATTTTGGGATTCGATTGAACATGGAAAGCAGAGGCGAGTTGTTGACGGGTTAGGCCACTTAATTGAGCATAACTTGAGTTTTAGGCCTCTAAATGACATGAGACTTGGGCCCAATGATTCCTAATGAATCCAGCTTTGTATCTATTATAATTCTAATTATGTGAGGCCAAATTATGAGGTAGGTTTAAGAGGTTGGAGCAGCAGAACGAAAAAATCATATTCTCATTCAAAATTTTTCATTATCTCTCTTCATCTTTCTTCATTTCCCTTCTCTCTAGGTTGACTGCAGGATTTAAAGGTGCAAACCCAAGTGCAGGTTGTCTCAAGTAGTAAATTTCTCGGGAGTCCGAGGTCGATCCACAGGGAATTGATGAAGAAAAATTAATTGAGGTAAGAAAAGGATTTGTCACAACACCAAAAGTAATAAAACAAGTTCATAAATGAATTTAAGGGCTTGCTTAGGTTAGGAGATCCACTCTTGGTAATAAATTAAAGGTAAGATTATTTCTCTTTATAACTCAATTGAAATCCACACACAACGGAGGTTCCAATCGGAAAATATAACATTCAAAGTTCAATTATATATGCAATTAAATTAAGATTCCTTTAATTATCTACCAACATTTATAAATGAGTTCAAGCATTCACTGTGCCAATCCTATTATCTACAATAAATCAAGATCTCCATTATACAAAGAAGGTTTCTAAATGAATTGGAAATAAAATACAACACATATAATGTCCAATTGATAATATATCATTTAAGCACAAGAAATAGAATAATCTAACCTTATTTCATTACCAAGAGCTTCACTCTTTCACCCAAGTAAGATGAAGATTTAGTTACTCATGGATAAGAAGAAAGAAAGAGAGAAGAAGAGAAAGATGAACATAGCTTCACTTTAGAATAAGAGAAAATTATAACAAAGGAAAACAATAAACAAGCATAACCACAACTTGTAAAAACTAAGCCTAACACCAAGTGCCCCAAATAGTCAGCCAATGGTGCCTTTTATAGAGGATTAGGAATACAAAATGACAAAGGGGCTAATTAAGAGTAGGTGGATGAGTGGATGAATGAGTGGAAAATGCCAAATGGTGAGGATAAGAGTGAAAAATCATTGAGATTTCTTGTCTCCGAAATCATTCATTACTTAAGTCATGGATTCTGTCATCAAATAGAAAAGCCATCTTCATAAAAGTTGTAGATCTTGATCTTTCAGATGTTTAAATTTCAGCCCAAGATAATTCTTACAGCCCGAGATATGGCCTAATTACTGTAGACTATTTAGGCCCAGTTTCAGCACCTCTGTTTTGACTTCCAGACCTAATATCACCTCCAAGCTGTCCGAATTAGCTCTTATGTTCTTCATGAAAATTGTAGATCTGGGTCTTAACTTTCAAATGTCCAAATTTCAGCCTAAAATAATTCTTACAGCCTGAGTTATGCTCTGATTACTTTACACTATTCAGGTTCTAGACACAAAACTCATCTTCTGTCTTCCAAGCCTATTTAGCTCTTCTAGATGTCCATATTTTACCTGGAGCTCTCATGAAAGTTGTAGAGCTTTCTCTTAGCTTTTCTACAAGGTAAAATTCATAATTTCTAGACATCTAGAGCTCAAGATATGACTAAAAAAAGAAATAGTGTAAGACCCAAATAATGCTGAAAAAAATCAATTAAGTCCAATTTGAGTCCAATCTTACAAAATATAATCATGCTTAATCAATTAAGTACATGAAGAGTGTAAATGACTAAAAATGAGGGTTTATTAATGTATAAAATATATGCTCATCAAATTCCCCCATACTTAGCTTTTTGCACTCCTGGGCAAAACACATAAGACCAAGGTTAGGAGACAAAGAAAAATGACACAGACTCAAAAGCTAAAAACTCTAAAAGACTCGATGAAGCAAGAAGAGCAACAAGAAATTCAAGGGATCAAAGCATGAATGAGGTTTCTTTACATCTCAAACCAACAAGCAAGGAAACTTCAGTTGAAAAGAATGAATCAAGAATGATAGATTCTCACAGAATTCACTCTCAATTTCTCAAGTGTTTAAAAGGTAAGTATTTCACTTTATTCAACCCATGAACAATTGCACTACCATAAGCTTACTTATCTTCTACTTCTTCGCTACTCAAAACACGTGCATACAAAAATCAAGAGGACTTTATTCAAGGTTGTAATGGGGACATGGTAAATGAGAGGGGATAATATGGATATGCAAAGATAAATACCAAAGAGAATAAAAGAGCATTATGGTACAGTTAGAGTGGAGAAAATGTTTGAGAACATTCATTATAAAGGACAATCACCAATACTTGACTAATATTTTGTTGAAGATCAATCCCAAATTGGTGAATTGAATTCATTGTTAGACTTGAACATTCTCATTTTCTTCCTGTTGTTTCCAAGCATCCACCTTTATTCTAGACTCTGATAATCCTTTAATTGCAACGGTGGTCTTTTTTTTTTTTGATCATTTTGCACACACACTCCCACATTTGTTCAAGAACAAGGTCAATGCTCTCTTATTCCCTAAGGTTGGGTAAAAACATGTTTTTTTTTTCTCTTTTCTTTAAAGGATGAAATGAGCTAAAAACAAGGAATGGTCAAATAAGTTCAAATGGGTTATACAATGGAAAATATACAAGGATGACTATTTGGTCAAAGTAGCTATTTCAAAATGCCTCAATCATATTAATGTATGCATGTGAAAATGTAGCTTTAAAAAGAATCAAAGCAAGTTCTAGAGTAACAATTCCATGAGTGAAAACCACACAAGAAAGAAGAGAATGGTACAGATATTCAATCCATTCATCAATAGGCCCAAAATCTCACAAGGCATATTTCTATCATTCTCAATCCATCATATCAACATTCATATCCAAGCTTGTGATTTTTAATAAAGAAGACAATTATGCTAAGATCCAAGAATCCATTTGCTACTTCTACACAAAATAGTTATTTCCTCAACTAAGATGCATCTCAAGAGTAATAAATTGTTTTCAAAATTTACTCCTTACTCTACCATCCTTAATTGGGTTTACTACGAATATGTTTCTGATAGTCATATCACTAAACATACTTCCCAATTTAGATACATCTCAAAAGTAAAATTACTCCTTACTCTGCCATCATTCATTGGTTTAATAAGTCCATGACAATCATATCATACTTCCCAAAAAAGAAAAGAAAAAAAAATTGGTAGTCAACTATCCTTCCCCCCAACTAGATCACAATATTGTCCTCAATGTTAAAATATAGATGAGTAAAGGATAGAAGATATTACCTGTTAGAGAAATCTGACACAAATTTAAACAAAAACTGTAACACCCTCCTTAGGGCATCACATTTCTGACTCCCGACTCATAATCTGAAAAGAAGTTCGCACATAGTTTGAGTTATAAAAGATGAGTTTTAAAATTTCTTTTTTTTTTAAACACAAACTTAGTGAAATTTATAAGTAATACGGAAAAATAGATTTAACTAATTTAAAATCATATAACAAACATCACTTAATATTTAACAATTATTCAAGAAATATAAAACGTACAGACTCTTTTTTTTTCTAACCGTAGTAACCCTATGACAGGTTCTACTTAATAACATGGTATAACACTAACGTTAAAACTTAACATACTTATTCTGTTGTGTATCCATCTTGTTGCATCAGACATCTGTTCTACATCTGTTCTTTGTCAACACTGCACAACTTTGAGTCCTGAATGTCCACTCCTTATTGTTGTCACCCATCTCAGAGTATTCATTGCCCGTTATGTCTAAGACAACTCGATCCTTCTATTATTTGATTTTAACAGTGCAGACACAACAAAACAATATAACAAAGAGGTGAGATCATCTACACCAATACCAACATGGCAGCACAGAGATAACACAAATAACATATCATACAGATATATCATACCAGAATTCCAATAATTGCACTCAACATTAATCAACTATCATCATCATACCATTAACATTATTATCATCACACAATAATCACAATAATGTCATCAACATGATTATCATCATCATCATCCAAGTATTCAAAACAATTGTCATCGCCAATATTCCTCAATTAATATATCACACAGATATAAATGTTTAGATTATGCATGTACACAAGACTCGATTTCTTACTCCATGGAGCTAAACTCAGGTCGGAGAAAATGATCGAAAAGACCTGCCGGTACCACGTGCCTCACACCACGTGCTTTAACTCTCATTTCAATTTTTGCACATCTAGCACATACACGACAGCCTTTATCAAATCTTGATTAAGAATAGTATCTCGGTCAGGATCATCGGTGTGTTGCATCGGTCTAACCTACGGGAAGAAGCGCGACCAACCACCTGTGTAGGCAACCCGCACCCCGATGCCCCCAAGGTCAACAAGTGACTTACACTACGCATATTGCACCCACTGAAGAGGTGTGTTTCTCCTAGGCAATCAGCCATATCCAGTCATCATCGGACCATTCCAATGCATGTATAATGCACCAAATACCATTCACAAGTATATCTCATAATTTCTCAGATATAGTTTATACAATGCACGAATATATCAGTGCAAGTCCAACCACAAGGGCCATTCTTTTCAAATTCATTTGTTCAATTAAATCATATACCTCAACGCATATATATATATATATATCTATATTTTTTTTTTCCAATGCATCTAAAATGCACCACGTGCTAATAACAGGCAAAACTCGTTTTCACAAACAGTGTATGGACACTAGTTCAACAGTAATCATACTGTATTTTTCAATAACAAAATCATCTTATCATGTTTTCATAGTTATAAAACACTGTTGTCGTGTTTTCACAAAATTGCGCAACATTCCCGTTACGTTTCACAATTCCACAACACTTCTGTTACGTTTTCAAAATACCATAACACTTTTGTTACGTTTTTAAAATTCCAAAACATTTTTATTATGTTTTCACAATACCGTAACACTACTATTACGTTTACAAAATTTTGTAACATTTCTGTTATGTTTTCAAAATGTTTCAACTCTTCTGTTGTACTTTTAAACCACGTACTAATTTTTCAACATTTTTCTCAATTGCGTAAAAATATACGTTTCTCAAATTGCATAGTATTTTTCTACTGTTTTAAAATCGTGTAACTTAAAAATCATTCTTTTACATCACATAAATCATTTTCTATCATTCTCAAAATATTTAAAACACTTTTCAAATCTCATAACAATTTTTTCCCCATTTTCACAATCGCTTAAAAATATTCTATCGCTATTCAATCACGTAGTGATTTATCAACAGTAGTTCAAATCTCGTAAAATATTTAAATGTAATTCAAATAGCGTATAAATATTTCAACGTATTTAAAATCACATAGAAATATTTTTTCATATCACGTAACTTAAAAATCACGTTTTCAAGATACGTAAATAATTTTTCACCACAATTTCATTACAGAAAATATTTCTTGACCTTTAAAAATTCTTTTTTAACTTTTCCCAAAATAATATAACTTTATACTTCATTTAATATATTTTCTTACTCACGAAAATCTTTTTCCACAATTGTTTACTCAAGAAATTCTTTTCGGAAAATAATTCACAAAATCACTTTTCCATTAATGTAAATCAATGTTTCAAAATCTTAAATTTTCCTAACGTACTCCAAAACATGAAAATAAGTTATACGTTAGTAAATTCTCAAATCATCATTATATTCTCCATTTTTCTTAAATCAATTTTAAAATCAATTCTCTTCAAAATAAATTGAACTTAACACATTTTCAACCTCTCTTTGTCTTTCGTTTACAAAATTTTCTCAAGTGATAAAACACTCTGATTCCTTTTCCAAAATCCTTGTATTAAATCCAGTTACGTTTCCACTTTGAAATTCACATTGTTCATAAAAATCAAGGCATTGTAAGCCTACAAAAACGTGGACATGACTATTGAAATCATCAAAACATTTTTTCTTCTAAATCAATATGGTTTTACACAAACAAAACCATTAAAGCCATCAAATACTTTTCCTTTTAAATTGATATGGTTTTACACAAACAAACCATTAAAATTTTGTTTTCAAAACCGAAATACCAATGGTTATAAAACCAAACCCATTTGTTTAAATTCATTTTTACTTTCTTTACAAATTCTTTTTCACTTTCTTTGCAAATCCTTAAAATCAACGTTTGCCCGTTTCATTCAAAACTCATGTTTAGAAAAGCACTTAGGATCTTTTTACACAAAATAAATCAATAAAAATCCTTCCAAAAACTATGTTCATGTACTCTTTGAAAACAAACCCTTTATTTATTTTCCATACTCTTCAAATCATCCATTTTCATCTTTCATGAAAATATTAATTTGTGAACACCTATTTTGAGGTGTCTTGACCGAAATTCACCATGTTTCTAGGGATCAAAATTAATTCCCTTGTTCTTGAAAAATTCTCAACATGAACCCTAATCATCATAAATACTAAGGGCATCAAAATCGTAGCTCTTGAAGATAAAATCATGCATAGAGATGGCCATCTCTCACCACCATGACCTTGGATTGGTGAGATGGCTCTCCATCAAATTATCTCTCTTGGTTGGTGAAGATCCTCTTGAAGATCCTCAAAAGCTCTTTGTTTTTGCTTCTTTTTCCAAGTCCTTCACCACCAAGGGCTTCTCAAATACAAAACAAAATATATAAAAATTAGTATACTAAGCTTGATTAAGAAAACCATGGATCAAACATGGTTTAGATTATGAAAAAGAGAGAAGAAATGAAGTTTCCTTACACTTCACCATAATTACTCCATAACATGGATCTTGAAGAAAGCCCATGAAGATGAATGATTTAGAGGAAATCTTCAACATGAAAGTTGCTTAGAATTTCATGTAGATTCAAGATCTATGGTTAGATGAAATTAAAAGAGATTGGAGAGTGGTTTTAGGGGTCTTGACCGAATGGTTCCTCTTGAAGCACAAAGATGGAATTTTTTTGATTTTTGATAGAAACTTGAAGCTTGGATTTGAAGTCCAAGATGAATGATTTTGGAAAAACTCATAACTAGAGATGTTCTTAGAATGGTGTTTAGGTGTAGGAAATAAGGTTAGATGAAATTTTAGAAGCTTGGATGGTTGTCTTGGAAGGCTTGGCCGAATGGTGCCTTTGGAGGAGAAGAATGGAGAGAATTGGCTAAGTGTAGAAAAATGAAGACATGAAGATAATAGCTTAGGAGACAAGGTGATATTATTGAGAAAGATAGCCTATTCTAAAGTGGTTGCCGTTGAGTGCTAGTAATAGCATGGAGAAATTATTTGCATGTGCACCAAGTACAAAATCAACACATGGCACCAAGTCTTGCTTTTGGAAAATCAATGAATGATGAAGATTGATCAAGATAGGTAATTAATGGTCTTTAAACTTTTTCTTTGGCCTAAAAAGGCTACTCAAAATTGTCTCCTCCTTCCTATGCATTCTCCAAAACCGCCCCCCCTCCATGCTTCTTCAAAATGTGACTAATTTCACAAGTCACCATCTTAAGCATTCTAGCCATTGATTAATTCAATGGTTAGGATTTTAGGTAGGCTTTTGATTTTAGAAGACTTAATCTAAGCCATTGGATCTTTCTCCTTTAAATTCTAGCCATTAGATGTGTCTCCAAAAATTAAGGGTGAAGATTACTCCTTCTTACTTTTAATCCAAGGGTCATAATTATTCTTTGTCACTTTTTAAGACTAAATCTCCGCCATAGATTAAATCTTCATCCAATGGTCATAAATGGTCCTTGTTACTTTACAAGACCAATTCTCCACCCTTGATCACTTCTAAATCCAATGGTTGTAAATGGTCATAGTCACTTTATATGACCAAATCTCTACCCTTGATTTAATCTCCATCTAATGATTATAAATGATCTTATTCACTTTTAAGATCAAATCTCCATCATTGATTAAATCAAGATCAAGTCTCCATCATTGAATTAATTAATGGTGGATATCCAAACCACCAATGTTGACTTAAGTAATTTAATTTATATTTTTATCTGTTAAAACCCCACGAAAAAAATATATTTATTGTATTTTTATCGCCCGATAAATAAATACAGTACAAAACACAATACAAGAAATTTTCTAAAACTGTTTCTGGATTCAGGTTTAGTAAGATCCCCTGTATCCGTCTAAATAGTATAAATTTTTCTATGCGTAGAAAATTTTCACTTTGCGGGACCCACCTGGGCCCACTTATGGCCACCTGGGCCCACATAGGACCACCTGGGCCCACATACAGTAAAAAAATTTCATAATCATCTACAAAAATTACAAAAATTATAAAACACACAAATATCAAATTAGATTACGTAAAATAATTACTTAATGGTAAAAATTAAATTACGTAAAGTTTTCCCTGGCCTGAAAATTTTTATTTTCCTGACACGGAGTAAATCACTCAAAACGATCAAATACGCTGACGGAATAAACAAAATAATTTTACAGTGCACAGAAATTACTAAACAGTAAAATTCTGTTAACTGTCAAAATTACTGTTTAAGAGATAGGAAATTTGGGGTGTTACAATACTCCTCCTCTTTATAGAAATTTCGTCCTCGAAATTTAATAGCCATGATTTCACACCCTCAGAATAAATAATGACATTATTCCTTTATCTTTTCTTCCAGTTCCCTCGTAGTTTCACCTCTTACGTTATTCCAAACGATTCTAAACCATTGAAAGTTCTTTATCTCTTGTTCACTTCTCCTGATCAAACAAATATCTCAATAAATTTTTTTCTCTACGGTTTTCCATTACCGTCTTAACTTTTCCCATAAACAGACTTCTTCAACTTTTGAAGAATCCACCACGCTTCCACTGTGCCACTTTGATACTCTGACCTGGATATACATAGGAATATTCTCTCTCGCAAGATATTCCTTCAATTGTAGTAGATGAAAGAAAACATCATGGAAAAGAACAAAACGAATTGAATATGTTATCGAACATATCCAGCAAAGAATTGGATGTAACTCGATCTTCAAGAATGAATTCTCTGATACCAATACAGTGGCTACCAACCTTCATTCATGCCTAGAATAGTTTTTCTCAGATAACTTCCAACTAATGTAATGTATTACTTAAAATTTTCTTATCCTCATATCACTTTATTCTCCAGCTTTAGCTCTTACCAGGAAATGTCTCACTAGCCGAATTCTTCTTTCAACCACATTATATCAAATACTATGACATGGATTTTAAATAGGAATATCCTTTCTTGCAAAATATTCTTTCTTGCAAATGCAATATATGAAAGAACATTATAGAGGTTTAGGAAGAAAAGGTAGCGAAATGATTTAATATGTTACCAAACATATTCAACAAGAATTTGATTTTTCCTGATTTTCAGGAATGAGTTTTTCTGAAATACTAACACTGTATTGAGACAATCTCATAGGATATGGTTGGAAAATAACCAATCCATTTTCAAAGATCACGTTTGTTTATGAAACAGATCAAACTAACACAAAATTTTGAACGACAGATCAAACTAACACAAAGATTTGATCTATAATAATGATTTGAATAACTTGAGTAGCTCGATCGGCTAAGAATAGAAACAGAAGTAAACAAATCAGAGGATTACGAATAACTCTAAAATATAATTGATCTACTCAATCATATTACACAAAGAACAGGTTTCCTCACAAAGATATACGCTATGATCAAAGAATTACCTCTTGCAGTACAGTCTCCCTTGTTTAGATCTTCAGCTCAGAACACTCCCGTTCCATTCAGAGTAACAACTTCCTTTACTATCTAAAATTTTACTAACAGAAAACTCTGTTTTCAAAGAGCATAATCTCTGGGAAAATGTGACTAACTTTTCCGCAAATTATTTCCTTGACATACATTCCTTCATTAAGTACCTTCTTTCACATCACTTACTGCTTTTGGTTTCCTCAATGGTTGTAAATACATCTTCCGTCGAAATCAATTACTTTCCAAATATCCTTAAAAAATATCGGGTTCCAAAATTACGTAGTCTTATATTCTAAGACTGATTCTCTTCCTTTAGATTATGAACCTCAACTTTCATTTCTTTCCCACTGAACAGCGGTCCTTTGTTCCTGCAGTCATCCTTCCACGTTGCTCCCGTTGCTCCCGTAACTGCAACTGTATTACTAGTAACATGTTCCACTTCCACACAAGTACAACTATCCCGAGCCATTTCTTTTTTTTTTTCTCTCGAGGTGTGCGGATCGAAATACAATGGATCTGATATTCATTATAAACAACATTGTTTTCCTTTCGGAAATCAACAACACAAAGAACACAACACAAGCAAAATAGACCTAACCACAAACCCCAAAAGACTCAAACCGTGCTCTGATACCAACTAATGTAACACCCTCCTTAGGGCATCACATTTCCGACTCCCGACTCATAATCTGAAAAGAAGTTCGCACAAAGTTTGAGTTATAAAAGATGGGTTTTAAAATTTCTTTTTTTTTTTAAAACATAAACTTACTGAAATTTATAAGTAATACGGAAAAATAGATTTAACTAATTTAAAATCATATAACAAACATCACTTAATATTTAACAATTATTCAAGAAATATAAAACATACAGACTCTTTTTTTTTTCTAACAGTAGTAACCCTATGATAGGTTCTACTTAATATCACGGTATAAGACTAACGTTAAAACTTAATATACTTATTTTGTTGTGTATCCATCTTGTTGCATCAGACATCTGTTCTACATCTATTCTTTGTCAACACTGCACAACTTTGAGTCCTGAATGTCCACTCCTTATTGTTGTCACCCATCTCAGAGTATTCATTGCCCGTTATGTCTAAGACAACTCGATCCTTCTATTATTTGATTTTAACAGTGCAGACACAGCAAAACAATATAACAAAGAGGTGAGATCATCTACATCAATACTAACATGGCAGCACAGAGATAACACAAACAACATATCATACAGATATATCATACCAGAATTCCAATAATTGCACTCAACATTAATCAACTATCATCATCATACCATTAACATTATTATCATCACATAATAATCACAATAATGTCATCAACATGATTATCATCATCATCATCCAAGTATTCAAAACAATTGTCATAGCCAATATTCCTCAATTAATATATCACACAGATATAAATGTTTAGATTATACATGTACACAAGACTCGATTTCCTACTCCATGGAGCTAAACTTAGGTCGGAGAAAATGATCAAAAAGACCTATCGGTACCACGTGCCTCAGACCACGTGCTTTAATTCTCATTTCAATTTTTGCACATCTAGCACATACACGACAGTCTTTATCAGATCTTGATTAAGAATAGTGTCTCGGTCAGGATCATCGGTGTGTTGCATTGGTCTAACCTATGGGAAGAAGCGCGACCAACCACCCGTGTAGGCAACCCGCACCCTGATGCCCCCAAGGTCAACAAGTGACTTACACTACGCATATCGCACCCACTTAAGAGGTGTGTTTCTCCTAGGAAATCAACCATATCCAGTCCTCATCAGACCATTCCAATGCATGTATAATGCACCAAATACCAATCACAGGTATATCTCATAATTTCTCAGATATAGTTTATACAATAACGAATATATCAGTGCAAGTCCAACCACAAGGGCCATTCTTTTCAAATTCATTTGTTTAATTAAATCATATACCTCAACGCATATATATATATATATATATATATATATATATATATATATATATATATATATATATATATATATTCCAATGCATCTAAAATGCACCACGTGCCAATAACAGGCAAAACTCGTTGTTTTCACAAACAGTGTATGGACACTGGTTCAACAGTAATCATACTGTATTTTTCAATAACAAAATCATCTTATCATGTTTTCATAGTTATAAAACACTGTTGTCGTGTTTTCACAAAATTGCGCAACATTCCCGTTACGTTTTCACAATTCCACAACACTTCTGTTGCGTTTTCAAAATACCGTAACACTTTTGTTACGTTTTTAAAATTCCAAAACATTTTTATTACGTTTTCACAATACCGTAACACTACTGTTACGTTTACAAAATTTTGTAACATTTCTGTTACGTTTTCAAAATGTTGCAACTCTTCTGTTGCACTTTTAAACCACATACTAATTTTTCAACATTTTTCTCAATTGCGTAAAAATATACGTTTCTCAAATCGCATAGTATTTTTCTACTGTTTTAAAATCGTGTAACTTAAAAATCATTCTTTTACGTCACATAAATCCTTTTCTATCATTCTCAAAATATTTAAAACACTTTTCAAATCTCATAACAATTTTTCCCCCATTTTCACAATCGCTTAAAAATATTCTATCGCTATTCAATCACGAAGTGATTTATCAACGGTAGTTCAAATCACGTAAAATATTTAAATGTAATTCAAATCGCGTATAAATATTTCAACGTATTTAAAATCACATAGAAATATTTTTTCATATCACGTAACTTAAAAATCACGTTTTCAAGATACGTAAATAATTTTTCACCACAATTTCATTACAGAAAATATTTCTTGACCTTTAAAAATTCCTTTTTAACTTTTCCCAAAATAATATAACTTTATACTTCATTTAATATATTTTCTTAATCACGAAAATCTTTTTCCACAATTCTTTACTCAAGAAATTCTTTTCGAAAAATAATTCACAAAATCACTTTTCCATTGATGTAAATCAATGTTTCAAAATCTTAAATTTTCCTAACGTACTCCAAAACTTGAAAATAAGTTATACGTTAGTAAATTCTCAAATTATCATTATAATCTCCATTTTTCTCAAATCAATTTTAAAATCAATTCTCTTCAAAATAAATTGAACTTAACACATTTTCAACCTCTCTTTGTCTTTCGTTTACAAAATTTTCTCAAGTGATAAAACACTTTGATTCCCTTTCCAAAATCCTTGTATTAAATTCAGTTACGTTTCTACTTTGAAATTCACATTGTTCATAAAAATCAAGGCATTACAAGCCTACAAAAATGTGGACATGACTATTGAAATCATCAAAACATTTTTTCTTCTAAATCAATATGGTTTTACACAAACAAAACCATTAAAGCCATCAAATACTTTTCCTTTTAAATTGATATGGTTTTAAACAAACAAACCATTAAAATTTTGTTTTCAAAACCGAAATACCAATGGTTATAAAACCAAACTCATTTGTTCAAATTCATTTTTACTTTCTTTACAAATTCTTTTTCACTTTCTTTGCAAATCCTTAAAATCAACGTTTGCCCGTTTCATTCAAAACTCATGTTTTGAAAAACACTTAGGATCTTTTTACACAAAATAAATCAATAAAAATCCTTCCAAAAACTATGTTCATGTACTCTTTGAAAACAAACCCTTTATTTATTTTTCATACTCTTCAAATCATCCATTTTCATCTTTCATGAAAATATTAATTTGTGAACACCTATTTTGAGGTATCTTGACCGAAATTCACCATGTTTCTAGGGATCAAAATTAATTCCCTTGTTCTTGAAAATTCTCAACATGAACCCTAATCAAGGGCATCAAAACCATAGCTCTTCCTTGGCTTTTGGAGCCAAAAATTGATTTCTTTTCCATCAATACATCATGGCATACACATACATATTTCATCATAAATACTATAAGCATGCCATATACTCATCATGCATAATATAAGCATACCATCAAAGCCATAAAATCATGCATAGCATATCAAGCATAGGCAAATAAATCAAAGCTCATAAACACACATAAATTATTACATGACCATGGATATGAATCCTCACATGGATTCAACATCCATCAAATATAAGACCATCTCTCACCACCATGCTTGGTGGGTGAGATGGATCTCTCTCTTACTTCTTGAAGATCCTCAAAAGCTCTTTGTTTTGCTTCTTTTTCCAAGTCTTTCACCACCAAGGGCAGATCAAATACAAAACAAAATACATAAAAATTAGTATACTAAGCTTGATTAAGAAAACCATGGATCAAACATGGTTTAGATTATGAAAAAAAGAGAAGAAATGAAGTTTCCTTACACTTCACCATAATTACTCCATAACATGGATCTTGAAGAAAGTCCATGAAGATGATTGATTTAGAGGAAATCTTCAACATGAAAGTTGCTTAGAATTTCATGTAGATTCAAGATCTATGGTTGGGTGAAATTAAAAGAGATTGGAGAGTGGTTTTAGGGGTCTTGACCGAATGGTTCCTCTTGAAGCACAAAGATGGATTTTTTTTTATTTTTGATAGAAACTTGAAGCTTGGATTTGAAGTCCAAGATGAATGATTTTGGAAAAACTCATAACTAGAGATGTTCTTAGAATGGTGTTTAGGTGTAGGAAATAAAGTTAGATGAAATTTTAGAAGCTTGGATGGTTGTCTTGGAAGGCTTGGCCGAATGGTGCCTTTGGAGGAGAAGAATGGAGAGAATTGGCTAAGTGTAGAAAAATGAAGACATGAAGATAATAGCTTAGGAGACAAGGTGACATTATTGAGAAAGATAGCCTATTCTAAAGTGGTTGCCGTGGAGTGCTAGTAATAGCATGGAGAAATTATTTGCATGTGCACCAAGTGCAAAATCAACACATGGCACCAAGTCTTGCTTTTGGAAAATCAATGAATGATGAAGATTGATCAAGATAGGTAATTAATGGTCTTCAATCTTTTTCTTTGGCCTAAAAAGGCTACTCAAAATTGTCTCCTCCTTCCTATGCATTCTCCAAAACCGTCCCCCCCTCCATGCTTCTTCAAAATGTGATAATTTCACAAGTCACCATCTTAAGCATTCTAGCCATTGATTAATTCAATGGTTAGGATTTTAGGTAGACTTTTGATTTTAGAAGACTTAATATAGGCCATTGGATCTTTCTCCTTTAAATTCTAGCCATTAGATGTGTCACCAAAAATTAAGGGTCAAGATTACTCCTTCTTACTTTTAATCCAAGGGTCATAATTAGTCTTTGTCACTTTTTAAGACTAAATCTCCACCATAGATTAAATCTTCATCCAATGGTCATAAATGGTCCTTGTTACTTTACAAGACCAATTCTCCACCCTTGATCACTTCTAAATCCAATGGTTGTAAATGGTCATAGTCACTTTTTATGACCAAATCTCTACCCTTGATTTAATCTCCATCTAATGGTTATAAATGATCTTATTCACTTTTAAGATCAAATCTCCATCGTTGATTAAATCAAGATCAAGTCTCCATCATTGAATTAATTAATGGTGGATATCCAAACCACCAATGTTGACTTAAGTAATTTAATTTATATTTTTATCTGCTAAAACCCCATGAAAAAAATATATTTGCTGTATTTTTATCGCCCGATAAATAAATACAATACAAAACAGAGTACAAGAAATTTTCTAAAACTATTTCCGGATTCAGGTTTAGTAAGATCCCCTGTATTCGTCTAAATAGTACAAATTTTTTTATGCATAAAAATTTTTTTTCTTTGCGGGACCCACATGGGCCCACATAGGACCACCTGGGCCCACATAGGACCACCTGGGCTCACATACAGTAAAAAAATTTCATAATCATTCATAAAAATCATAAAAATTATAAAACACACAAATATCAAATTAGATTACGTAAAATAATTACCTAACGGTAAAAATTAAATTACGTAAAGTTTTTCCCGACCCGAAAATTTTTATTTTCCTGACACAGAGTAAATCACTCAAAACGATCAAATACGCTGACGGAATAAACAAAATAATTTTACAGTGCGCAAAAATTACTAAACAATAAAATTCTGTTAACTGTCAAAATTATTGTTTAAGAGATAGGAAATTTGGGGTGTTACAAAAACAAAGTACGATAAATAAAATCAAGAGTAAAGGAAAGCTATAAACAAAGTGTCAAATCTGGCTCCTTTTTCATCCTGTTTTCCTCACTGCTTCTTGCTGACCAATCTATCTGTGCTATTGCTAGGTCAGGTTTATGAACAAAAGCTTGTAATTTATCAATTAACTCATCAATAGTGAAAGCAGAGATAAGAAGTTGTCTTACTAAAGGTGTGATAAATTTCTATTCCACAGCATGGTCAAGAAAGATTAACAAAATGTCAAAGAAATTATTTACATTCAACAAACCTATGGGTTTATGGTGGATGTTCAGTTGGGCCCAAGAGACAATTTGAAAAACTTCTTCCAAGGTACCAAAATCACCTGGTAAGGCAATGAATGCATCAGAGTTTTCAAGCATTATCTTATTCGTTCATGCATTGATGATACCTTAAGTTCCTCTCCAATTGTCTTTCCAGTGATGTTCTGTTGAGCTACAGGTTCAGGAATGACACCTAAAACTTGACTGCCTCCTATATATGCAACAAGTGATACAACTCCTATTAACCCATGGTAACCTCCCCCATATACAAGATGAATATTCCTCGCAGTAAGTGATCGACCAAGAGTGGTAGCTGCGTTTACAAACTCTAAACCCTTCCCATACTTAGATCCACAAAATACACAGAGATTTTTAAGTTGACGAACAGAAACACCTTCCATTTCTATTCTCATCTTCCCTTTGATTGATTCTGAGATGGAGGAAAGTGGAGAAAATGGAGTGTTTAAATAGGAAAAAGAATGGAAAGGGTAATAATTGCACCTATAAGGGTAGGTTGGTTGTTGTCAGAAGAGTTTGAAATTGAGGAACATAGAATCTCTCTTTTTTTTAAAGATTTTTTGTTGTTTTTTTTGTTTTTTTTTTTTTTTTTTTTTTTTGTTTTTTTTTTAACTTAAGAAAACTATCAGGGTAAAGAAGTCTAGAAACTCATGAAGGACCCTGCTCAAAGGATCGTCTGTCCAAAACCAAAATACAGCAAAATCATACAAAGATAAAAGAAATATAATAGCAAATGATGATATACCTGTATGTACAGCTTTCATGGTGTATCTTTATACTGCGCGTCATGAGTGCAGTAGTGGCATATCTTTATACTGCGTGTCACTAGTGCAGTAGACACTCACGTCCGTTTATTCAGAGAAAGGAGAAAGAAGAAACCATCGTGGCTTTCCATCCTGGGTCTGGAACCTGGAGCGCTCACACTTGAGCTCGTAACATCAATAAAGATGCTAAAATCTGAAACCCGTAATGTCCAAGATCTAAAACATCCCATCCTAGGGCGCTGAGAGCCCCTTCTAATAAAAGAGAGGACCAAGCTCAGATGCCTCATATGCTTCGACAGCTGCGGGTTACTTTTCACTAATAACCAGAGTGGGATGCTTCTGCCTGTCCATCAACTCCACAGTGCCTAGATGGTAAACATTGGGTTATGGAGTGCGGCTCTCTACAGAGCATGGTACACGAACTTTTTTTAAGGACTAGCGTGCAAAGGTCCACCCGAGTCAATGATGGGTCAGCCAAAGGCTGGGACTCCACAACTAATTAAAGTCATGGTACTCCTTCTGGATCGCCCTTGTTCAAACATTTTTTTTTTGTTTTTTTTTCTCTCTTTTTTTAAAAGATGACATGAAGAAGAAGAGTATGATATGTACAAATTGTTTGTGGATATGACTCACATCTGCCTCTGGTTTAACATCTAGTAACGACTTAAACACCTTCTATGAGTCGAGGATAGGCTTCCCATCCAATTTTCTTATAAATTGGCAAACAGAGTCTTTTAGAGTCAGATTCCCAAGACTGTAGTGTTTTTCTTCATCCTTGAAGAGATTCCACAAATTAAGAATTTCATGATGCACCAATCCATAAGAATACGTCTCGAGAGTCAATAAGATATCATCTAATGACTCCTTACTCAGTCCATTCTTAATGAAAAAAATTTTATCTTCTCTGTTTGGGGAAACTATCCCCAAAGTACAACATCGCTTGTTACAATTTCATCGTCCATATTTGTAACAGACTTGTAACCTTTTTGCTCTTCTCCTTTTAGAATATGAACTTCTTCCAAGACCTGGCATGTATAAGTCAAATGAAATTGAAGACTCACCTGCTTGTCGGACCTTTGCTTCAATTATTCAGCGTACATCTTCTGGCATACCTTTGTGCATTAACAGTCTCACTCTTTCACATCTAACTTTGTAGATTTTTTTTAGAGCATTTTGAGGGAAAGAATGAAAATATTTTCTCAGGTTTGAAAGAATGACATCCATTTTAAAGGAGAAGAAGGATTCAATTATTTTGGGAAACTAAAAAACAAACTGACTTGAGAGTCACGGAGTACCGTATCTGCTACTTAATCGGCAACACAAAGAACTGCAAAAACAAGACAACAAAATTAGAGTGAATTCTATTCATAACAAGGATAAAAAAAAAGAGATCAATTCTACCTCATTAACTTGGTGTTCCAAAAATGGTTTGAGCCTTTGTCCATTGACTTTAAACACATTACCATTCCTAGGATTCTCAATATCTACGGCTCCATGAGGATACACGTGTTTGACAACAAAAGGACCAGTCCACCTAGATCTCAATTTTCCAGGGAATAGGTGCAGGCGAGAATCATAAAGTAGAACTTTTTGACCAATTTCAAAAGATTTTCTCAAAATTGTCTTGTCATGAAAAGCTTTTGTTCTGGCTTTATAAATCTTTGAGTTCTCATATGCATCATTTCTCAATTCCTCAAGTTCATTGAATTGCAATTTACGTATCTTGCAAGCATCATCAAGATTTAGATTGAAAGCTTTAATGGCCCAGAATGCTTTATGTTCCAATTCTATAAGCAAATGACAAGGTTTTCCATAGACTAACCAATAGGTTGACATGCCCAAAGATGTTTTAAAAGTAGTACGATAAGCCCAAAGTGCATCGTTTAGTCTTATAGACCAATCTTTACGATTTGGGTTAACCGTTTTTTCCAAAATTTGTTTAATCTCCATATTTTTCAATTTAACTTGTCCACTTGTCTGAGGGTGATAAGGGGTGGCAATTTTGTGTGTAATACTATATTTCTTCATTAAAGATTCAAATGGTTTATTGCAAAAATGTGTTCCCCCATCACTTATGATAGCTTGAGGGATTCCAAATCGACACAAGATATTTTCTTTTAAAAATTTGAGAACAGTTTTATGATCATTGTGTCGGCATGGAATCGCCTCAATCCATTTTGAGACATAATCAACTGCAACCAAAATATACAAAAATCTAAATGAAGATGGAAATGGACCCATGAAATCAATTCCTCAACAATAAAAAATTTCAATGACAAGGATGGGGTTCAGAGACATCATGTTTCTTTTTAAAATTGAGCCCAACTTTTGACAATTTTCACAACTTTTGCAAAAAGTATAACAGTCTTTAAATAAAGTGGGTCAATAAAATCCACACTGTATGATTTTTGCAGCTATTTTCTTTGAAGAAAAGTGACCTCCACATGCTTCAGAGTGACAAAATCTAATGACACTACCTACCTCACTATCGGGCACACATCTCTGAAAGATTTGATCAGCACAATATTTGAACAAGTATGGGTCATCCTAATAAAAAAATTTCACCTCTGTCAAAAATTTCCTTCTATCTTGGTGCGTCCATTGAGGCAGCATCTTTCCTTCTTGTTCTCCAGTAAGAGTTGAGAAAATTACTTCTGGAAACCTTTGTTCTTCTCCCAAAAATGTGTACTTCAACCCAACAGGTAATGACTTTAATTCCCGTGTGGGTACTTCTTCATAGGTATTATCATTCATGGCTTTTAGCTCTTTGAATTTCGGCTTCCATCCTTTGTATTCTATTTCCTCTGTACAATCAAGCAAATCAAATGAATTAATTAAACAAACTTCTAATAGGTCAGAAGAACTCCTTTTTTGAAGATGATCATCTATGATGGTTTCAATCCCTTCAACTCTTTCCTTTTCATCAAGGACTTCCTGTGGTTGCTTGCACATGTTAAAAACATTAAGATCCAGTGTCATGTTTCCAAATGTTAGCGTCACCACTCCATTTCTGCAATTTATCAAAGCATTAGATGTTGCTAAAAATGGACGGCCTAAAATAACAGGAATTGACTTGCAACTATTAACCATAGGTTTAGTATCCAAGACAATAAAATCCATTGGATATATGAATTTATCAACTTGAACCAACACATCTTCCACTATTCCTCTTGAAATTTTGATTGATCTATTTACAAGTAGAAGAGTTACAGAAGTTAGTTTTAACTCACCTAAGTTGAGTTGCTGATAAACTGAATATGGAAGCAAATTGACACTAGCACCAAGATCAAGTAAAGCTTTTCAATTTTATGTTCTCCAATAATGCATGAAACTGTAGGACAACCAGGGTCTTTATATTTCAATGCATTATTATTTTGAAGAATAGAGCTTACCTGTTCAGCCGAAAATACTTTCTTTTTCACATTTAATTTCCTTTTAACAGTGCACAAGTCCTTCAAATATTTGGCATAAGAAGGAATCTGTTTGATAGCATCTAACAGAGGAATATTGATCTTCACTTGTTTCAAAATTTCAAAAATTTCAGTGTGGTGGTCCAATTTCTTTAGATTATTCAATGCTTGAGGAAATGGGGGTGAAGGTGAGAGTTTGGTCGCCTTTTGGTCAACTTCTTCATTTTCTTGGAGAATTGGTTCAACTTCTTTCTCACAAGATTCAGGGATTTCTTTTTCAACAACCTTTCAACTCCTAAGAGTTATCACTGACTTGACTTAGTCCATTTTTTGATTTTCTGAACTCCCCTCATTTAGACTGTACTGACCTTTGGGATTTGGTTGAGGTTGAGAAGGAAATTTTCTTTTCTCGTGAATGGTGAGTGCAGAAAAAGGTTTAGCAAGAGTGTCTTTTATGTCATTCATGATTTGATTGTTTTGTTTATTAATGGCCTCTTGCTTTTCTATGAATGCATGCAGTATTTCTTTACTGTTTTTCCTATATGGTGGGACATAAGGTGCATATCCTTGAGAATTTTGAGAGTCCTGCTGTGCCTGAGGAGGTGGTGGTTGCATGAATTGTGACTGATTATTATTCCTCCAGCTGAAGTTCGGGTGATTTCTCCATCCCGGATTGTATGTATCTGAAAAAGAAGAAGTAAATGGCTTGTTAAAATTATTCATTGCATTTACCTGCTCATGTACAACTTCTTTAAAAATAGGAATCTTAGGACATTCATGTGTTGAGTGTCCTAAGTCATCACAAATGCCACAAATTTCTTCATTTTGCACAGATTTGATTTCTTTTGCTTTTCTTAATTCCATGGCTTCAACCTTTCTAGTCAAACTAGCAAACCTGGCATTTAGATCTTCCTCTTGACTAAGGTGATATTTTCCTTTATTAGCACTTGCAAGATTAGATTTAATTGAATTTTCAGAAGGTTAGTACTATGCCAAGATTGAGAATTTTCAGCCAGTTGGTTTAAATAGTCTAAAGCATCATCAAGTTCTTTATCAAGAAACTCATTATTGCACATTGTTTCCACAAATTGTTTAGTTTCAAGTGTTAAACCTTCATAAAAGAAGCATATAGTGCACCATTTTTCAAAACCATGATGTGGGCAAGAATTTAACAAATCTTTAAACCGTTCCCAACATTGAAAATATGCTTCATTTGAATTTTGGAAAAAATTTTGGATTTGTCTTTTCATAGCATTGGTTTTATGTGTTAGAAAAAATTTCTTTAAATATTCACCTTGCATTTCTTGCCATGTGCCAATTGATCTTGGTTTCAAAGTATTAAGCCAAGATTTTGCTTTATCTTTTAAAGAAAAAGAAATCAATTTAAGCTAAACAATCTCTTCAGTGCAATTTTGATCATTGAAGGCAATACATACTTCCTCAAATTCTTTCAGATGTAAATATGGACTTTCAGATTCTAAACCATGAAAATTAGGAAGTAAAGAAATCATACCTAGCTTAAATCTAAAATTGTTGGTATTGAGTGGAAAGATAAAACATGATGGACTAGAATTTCGAGGTGGCTGCAAATATTCACGCATGGTTCGCAATAGTTGATTTTCAGGTTCATCATGTACACTTTCATTATCAACCATTGTGTCAATTGTGTGTGATTGTGATTCAAACAAATCAATATATAAAATACCATGATTAATTTTGACTAAACGACCAAAATTTAAATCACGATATCAATTAAGCATAAATACATAAATAACTTAAAATAAATAAACAAAAATAATGTACAAGATGGTGGTGTAACCCACCATTAAATATTAACAAGGATGTGGTATAAACCAACCACCCAATAAATATGTACAAAGGCGTGGAATAAACCAACCACCAAATAAAAATTAAAAAAAAATAGTGTGGTAGAAACCAACCACCAAAAATATATATGTAACAAAGGTGGGGTAATAAAGCCACCACCCAAAAATAAAAATAAAAATAAAGTGTAGAAAATTAAAATACAGAAAATAAAGTGCAGAAAGTAAATTTAAATATGAAAACCGGAGAGTAACAAAGCCTCACAGAGCCGGTGAAAGAGAAGAAAAAGAAATATTATTTCATTAATTTAGATTGCGGAAAAATAAATAACAAAAAAGTAAAAAGGAGAGTTTCTTCCACTAAGTTGTGCGCAAAATAAAAGCGAGAGTTACCCCATCGACGAAAAAAAAATGATGAAAAAAAAAATAAAATTAAAAAGAAAAACTAAATGACATAAATATAAAAGTTAGAAAGTTAGTATGTTAGCAAGTTAGTAAGTTAGAGAGTTAGTAAAGAAACCGAAGGATCGGCAAGCCAATCTTTTGCTCCGATGAGGGAGAAGAGAGAATAGATTTTATTGAAGAAAACGAACCTCAATAAATTAAAATTTCAAATCAAGTCCCCGGCAATGGCGCCAAAAACTTGACTGCAGGATTTAAAGGTGCAAACCCAAGTGCAGGTTGTCTCAAGTAGTAAAATTCTCGGGAGTCCGAAGTCGATCCACAGGGAATTGATGAAGAAAAATTAATTGAGGTAAGAAAAGGATTTGTCACAACACCAAAAGTAATAAAACAAGTTCACAAATGAATTTAAGGGCTTGCTTGGGTTAGGAGATCCACTCTTGGTAATAAATTAAAGGTAAGATTATTTCTCTTTATAACTCAACTGAAATCCACACACAACGGAGGTTCCAATCGGAAAATATAACATTCAAAGTTCAATTATATATGCAATCATATTAAGATTCCTTTAATTATCTACCAACATTTGTAAATGAGTTCAAGCATTCACTGTGCCAATCCTATTGTCTACAATAAATCAAGATCTCCATTATACAAAGAAGGTTTCTAAATTAATTGGAAACAAAATGCAACACATATAATGTCCAATTGATAATATATCATTTAAGCACAAGAAATAGAATAATCTAACCTTATTTCATTACCAAGAGCTTCACTCTTTCACCCAAGCAAGATGAAGATTTAGTTACTCATGGATAAGAAGAAAGAAAGAGAGAAGACGAGAAAGATGAACATAGCTTCACTTTAGAACAAGAGAAAATTACAACAAAGGAAAACAATAAACAAGTATAATCACAACGTGTAAAAACTAAGCCTAACACTAAGTGTCCCAAATGGTCAGCCAATGGTGCCTTTTATAGAGGATTAGGAATACAAAATGACAAAGGGGCTGATTAAGAGTAGGTGGATGAGTGGATGAATGAGTGGAAAATGCCAAATGGTGAGGATAAGAGTGAAAAATCATTGAGATTTCTTGTCTCTGAAATCATTCGTTGCTTAAGTCATGGATTCCATCATCAAATAGAAAAGTCATCTTCATGAAAGTTGTAGATCTTATCTTAACTTTCAGATGTCCAAATTTCAGCCCAAGATAATTCTTACTGCCCGAGATATGGCCTACTTACTGCAGACTATTTAGGCCCAGTTTCAGCACCTCTGTTTTGACTTCCAGACCCAATATCACCTCCAAGCTGTCCGAATTAGCTCTTGTGTTCTTCATGAAAGTTGTAGATCTGGGTCTTAACTTTCAAATGTCCAAATTTCAGCCAAGATAATTCTTACAGCCCGAGTTATGCTCTAATTACTGTACACTGTTCAGGTTCCAGACACCAAACTCTTGTTCTGTCTTCTAAGCCCATTTAGCTCTTCTAGATGTCCATATTTTACCTGGAGCTCTTCATGAAAGTTGTAGAGCTTTCTCTCAGCTTTTCTACAAGGTAAAATTCATAATTTCTAGACATCTAGAATTCAAGATATGACCAAAAAACAGAAACAGTATAAGACCCAAATAATGCTGAAAAAAATCAATTAAGTCTAATTTTAGTCCAATCTTACAAAACATAACCAGGCTTAATCAATTAAGTACATGAAGAGTGTAAATGACTAAAATGAGGGTTTATTAATGTATAAAATATATGCTCATCATAGGTTTTTCTCACTTTTTCTGTAATTCTTCCCTCTCATTCATAGAGGGTTAGAATCTTTAATCAATCCTAGGTATTGACACTATTGATGCTTGATTTTGAGATTTTGTCTAATTATTCTACATTCAATTATTAATCAAGTTTTTTTCCTTCCTCTTTGTTAAATTCTGATTGAGTTGCTTAATTTGATTAGGATGTTCATATGATAATTGTGTAATTACCATGTTCTAAGAGAGGATTGCAGAGACTAAACAAGGCATCAAAGGTGTTTGATGAATTGTTAACTTGGTTGGATTCTGGTTTTTAAGTTAATTTGGGATTAGATGGATGCTTAATTTGTCTAACCTTGATTGATCGAATGTTGGATGCTTATCTAATAGAGGATCCATGGATCATCTTGAGGCTTCTTGATGTGATCTAAGACCAAGAATTTGGTTAGTAATTGAATGGATCCATAGTGATCAAGGATGGATTAAAATCAAGACTGGTTAATTCCCTTGGATTAGTTGTTTTCCTAATTCTGTTTACCATTTTAATTGCTTTCTGTTGATTAATCTTGCAAACCCTTCCCCCCTGTTTGTTAACCTTTTAATTTGATTGCATAATTAGAGTGATCTAAGGGCTTGACCTAGTGTTACCTTACACTACAAGTAGTTTTGGTGAATCGATTATAAATTGTTATAATTTGATAGCCTCGGCAGTTATCAAATTTTGGCGTCGTTGTCAGGGATTATTCTAATTTTGATCAATCTTATTAGGAGTATATTTGACTACTAATCCTTCACTAATCCCTTTGTTGCTGTGCTTTGGTGGTTTTCAGGTAAAAACAAATGATTTTGAGTCAATTTTCAAAATTTTGTATGCACAAATGTGCTCAGAATGACTCAGAACTTGGTCAATTGTGTAACACTCCAAAATTTATTTCTTTTATCATAAATGTCCATTTTATAATATTTGTGATTTTTTGAAATTTTTTTGGATTTTTCTGAGACTGTGGAATATTTTAATATTATTTCTCATTTTACGTGCAAATTGAGCAGAGCTGGGAAAATGAAAAATTTTTCCTGAGAACCTTGATCTGTGGAAACGTCGATGGGGGATCTTACTAAACCCGAGACTACACATGGTTTACGAGGTTTCACGTTTTTCAAAAAAAATTTAACAGATAAATGACAAAATGCAGTGTAAAATTTATTTGTCAGATAAATTAATACTGACTTCTGTCGACTGTAGTAATTATCTATTGGATAATAACATATAACAAAAACCCTATCATATTATCCTAATGCAATCTACTTTATTTCTAATCAAGTCACTTTAATTCAAATTTTGTACCCTAATTAAGAAGCTTCTTTGAGAATCTTTGGCCCAAAAGACCATGATGCCCAGGCCTTGTCAAGGAAACCAAAAATCCTCTCCCTTCTCTCTCTCAATGCCACGGCTAACCAAGCCCAAAGGAGGGAAAATTTGTGACTTACACACTTAACCTAAACCCTCCCAAAAATATCTCATTTTACCTATTCACTTCTCTCTCTAAAATGTCATCTTCTTCACATTTCCTCTTCCTTCTCTCTACCTCCTCCATAGCTATGAAATTTGCAGCCCCTCCTCCTTCCATTTTTCTTCTCCTTTCTCTTCACAAATACCATTTCCCTACTCCTTTTCATCTCCTTTACAACTTCTCTTTAGAAAATTTCTTCAAAAATCCAACCTTTCTCCATTGTCTTCCAAGGTAAAGTCTCTAACTTTGAGGTCAAGCCTCAACCTTTCTTCCCTTTTCCCTTCATTTTCGTACTCCATGGTCTTTTTGATGACCATGGATCCATTCTTTTTCATGTCTAATATTGATTCTTGATGATTGAAAATCTTAGGGTTTTTGGAGCCTTGAAACTGAATCTTCAAAAGGCTTAAGGGAGACCATTTTCATGATTTCTCCTTAGGTAAGAGGGAAACTACTCACTTCACCCAACATTGGTGGTGAGGGAACCCTTGTATGTTCATGTATTTTGTGAGTTTTGTTTGTTCATGTGTTCTTAGATTTGACTAATGTTTGATTTGTAATCTTGAATGGATTGGAAGTGTTAAATGAGCTTGATCATGTTAGGGTTGCTAAATGGAAAATGTGGAGTTTCCTACCCTAACATGGAGGCCACAGTTTTGAGGAGATTTTTTATGGGAAAATTTGTTTTGTACACTAATACATAACACTTATGAAATTAAATGTTGAATGATGATAATAAAATTTATGGATGGAAAATTCTAAGGGTTCATTACCCTAACTAATGCCACGATTTTGGCTTGAATAATAAGGGATTGGAATGATCACGGTGAACTAAAAATTTATTTGATTTGATACTAAGAAACTAATACATAAAATGGAAAGAAAAATTGAAACTTAGAAGACCTATGATGCCACGGTTTTGACACTTGAAATTAGGGAATTGGATTGGTCTTGTGAGAAATGGAATTTGAGTGATTAAGTATCAAGTAACTAATACATAATGTGGTAGAAAAAAATTGAGACTTTGATGACCTATAATGGCCACGGTTTTATAGTGAAAAATTGGGATTAAGTGATGCCTTGGTGCTTCCTTGGAATATTGAGAAATTAAAGACTTGCAAAATCTTTAACAAGTGGTAGAATTAAATTGGATAAAAACTCTTAGAGGACCACAGTTTTGAATGGACTCATTAACCTAAAATTTGTCATAATTAATCAAAGCATAAGACCTTGAAAATGTAGATCCATAATGAGGATTTGTGATAGTGGATGAACACTTGAAATATGTATTAACATGGAAATTGATTCTATGCTATTGTGGACCCCTATGTGGGCTAAGCACTTGTTGATTTCATACTTGGAAATATCATGATGTGATGATGTTAAGAAATGAATATATATATATATATATATATATATATATACCATTGTGATATGCTTATGATGAATGCATCATTGATACACATTGTGTCGTCATGCATATGTGTTGTCTATTGGACATTTGTTGGAAAGGCGATGTATGCCTAGGAGTTTGAATAACACCTATGCGCGGGTGCAAGTAGACTAAGCGTAGGGTCATATGTTGTTGGCCCTGGGGGCATCGGGGTGCGGGTGTCTCACAATAGACAGTGGTACCTCCACTGGGGCCATGGGATAGACCAATGCCACACACCGACGATCCTGACCGGGACGCCGTCCTATATCGCGATCAACTGTTGAGGTGCCACGTATAAGCCAATTGCGCACACATTTTTTTATGAGATAAAGCACATTATATTTTAAGGCTGGCCATATACTAGCATTACTCCTTGATCATTCACTCCGAAAAACGTTTATGTCTAGCTCCATGGAGTAGGAATTTTGGTACCCCTTGTATTGTGAGTTGTCAGTCACATAATGCATTGAGCATGAACATTTATAACTACAAATATAATTGTTCTTATTACTGTAATAATTGTTTGATTATCTGAACTATTGACTGCTGGGAATATTACTGCTATTTGCCTATTATTGCAATTACAACAATTAATTATTGTTGCTCTGCCTTTACTATTAAATTTAATATTACTGTGATTAAATGTATGAACTGCGTTATATGTGGGCATCCAGCGCCGTATTGTTTTCTCGCTGCCATTTTGGTACTGAAAGCTGGGTGTCTCACCTTTTTCTGTATTTCCTTTATTTTCGTATTCTGTTGGATTATGTGCTTCTGAGAAGACGTTCGTGAGGAAGACAAGGAAGCTCCTGAGTTTCCAGGCTTTTGTCCAGATTACAATTGAAGCTTATTGAGGATGACGTCGCGCCCTCGTGGATTTTTGGGCTACACACGAATCATTTTTCATGGAGGACCTGACTGCTAGCACATTAACGTGCAGACAGACCGATACGTGTACCATGGGGAGTTGACAGTGTCCTTAGCTTGGGGTCGTTATGACGCCCCTATTTTAGATTTTCATACTTTTGTTTGGTTGGAGTTTTATATGCCTGTTAGGGATATGTGGGCTGACATGTACTACACCCCACGTGATGACTCCTTTTTGTCCACTGCTTGGGCTCCTGCCCGTTGCTCTGTCGCTCCGATGGATGTTTCCTCGGATGAAGAGGACCCTGAGGAGGACCCGGCTACGGTCCCTTTTCGTTAGTCTTAGGAGCTGATACTATTGGTAGCTATTGATGGTTAACCGTCTATCTTTTTTGGAAGCCAAACATTTTACTATACATGCTGGGGTATATTTGTATAACTTTGGGTGGGTACATCTTTGCTTTTTGTATATTTTGGAATGTAACTAAACAAGCTTATGCATATAAGTATGAATATATATATACATCTTTGCTTTTTATATATTTTGTAATGTAACTAAACAAGCTTATGCATATAAGTATGAATATATATATATATATATATATATATATATATATATATATATATATATATATATATATATTGTGTATGGTACGTCGGATTGTTTTTTTGTGGACCCATTCGATTATTATTTCCACATGTAATGGATTCCTAAATTAACCTTTTGACTCTGCGTGGTAATGATATAATTTAAGGACTTAATAATCAAAAAAAAAATATAGTGACAATTGTAATTAGAATTTAAATAACAATAAAATGAATCTGATCTACGAGCTTATAAAAACAATTACTATTTTTTGCATTTCATTTTAATTCATTTCGGTTTATGTATGTTTCAAAGTATCATAGTGTGACATTCCTTCTTCGCGATTACTGAGAAAAAGGGGCATTACACTGTCTTGGTTTCAGAGCTCCCGGTTTAGATTTTCTTTTGGGTCGTGTGGTTGTGGACTGTCTTGTTTATGCTCTGTGATTCTCTGTGTTTAGTATTCCATAAGGATACATCTGACTTTTCCTTGTGTTTTGTGTAGTTTGATTTGAGAGAAAGTATGACTCGCATAGGAGACATGGCTGCTGCTATAGAAGCAATACAGAAGATGGCTGAAGCAATACTGCAGCAGAATCAGCAAATGACTCAACAACAGGCGAGGACTGCACAACAATTGGAGGCTACAGTTGATGCTCAAAATCAGAATTTCATCGCATGAACCCTCCCAATTCAAAGGAGAGTTTGATCCTGAGAAAGCCACTCTCCGGATCAAAGAACAGGAAAAGACATTTACTGGCATGAACTGTGTCGATAATAAGAAGGTGACCTATGTGGTGTTTATGCTAATTGGAGACGCTGAGGAGTGGTGGACAGGAGAGCAAAGGTTGTTGTAAGCTTAGAATCGGGCGATTACTTGGGAAGTGTTCAGAGAGAGATTTTTAAACAAGCATTTTCCTGAGTGCTAGACACACAAAGGAAATGGAATTTCTAGGTTTGCGACAAGGAAATATGACTGTAGGCGAGTATGCTGCTAAGTTCGAGAGCTTGTCGAGGTTCTCAACTTACTTTCAACACTAACCCAATGAAGCGTGGAAATGTCGAAAGTTTGAAGAAGGCCTGAGACATGACGTGAAGAGAGTCGTCATAACCTTGAAAATTACTCAATTTTTTAAGCTGCTTGATACATACTTCTGGGTGGAAAGTCTGGACCAGGGGCGTGAGGCGAGAAATAGAAACTTTGGGCCAATTCAGTCTCAAAGAGGAGGAAGCAGTGGTGCTGGTTGTTACCAGAAGAAGCCCTATTCCAGACCATCTGGAAATCAACAACAAAGATCACCGGGTGGAAGTCGTAGCGGAAGCCCGGGAAGGACAGGTCAGAATGCGGCATCTACACCGAGGTGCATGAAGTGTGGGAAGGAGCACTACATAAGAGACTGCACTATTAAGGGGATCATCTGCTTTAGGTGCGGGAAACCGGGACATGTTTCCTGTGACTGTAATCAAGCCAAGGCAAAACCTTCCATCAATGTTGCTAGAACCACCAAACCACAGGCTGGAGGTCGGGTTTACACCCTGAGTGGTGCCGAGGCCTCTGAATCCAAAGATCTTATACAAGGGGAAGGTCTCATCGAAGATAATCTTTTAATTGTGCTGTATGATTCTGGTGCAACTCATTCTTTCATCTCATATGACTGTGTGAAAAGACTTGGTTTACGTGTGTCTTCCTTGCCATTTGATTTGACTGTTTCAACTCCAACTGCTAAACCCGTTGTCACTGCCAAAGTCTGTTTAAATTGTCCATTGATTGTTGAAGGTTGAATCTTTTCTGTTGATTTAATCTGTTTGCCCTTATCTCAATTAGATGTAATCTTAGGAATGGATGCTAACCATGTCCTATTAGATTGTTCTAGAAAAACAATAGTTTTCCCTTTAGATGAGAATTATGGATTTGTGACGGCCAACTAAGCGAAAGCTTTCTTGAAAGAAGGAGCTCGGGGATACATCCTGCTGTCTTCTTTAAAAGTCGAGAATGAGGTAGATGTGGACGCAATCTCCGTGGTTCGAGAGTTTCCTGAAGTTTTTCCCGAAGATATACCTGGTTTACCACCGGAGCGGGAGATTGAATTTACCATTGATCTTATGCCTGGAGCTGGCCCTATTTCTATAGCACCTTACCGAATGTCGCCAGCAAAACTTGTGGAACTCAAGAAACAACTAGAAGAACTTTTGGAGAAAAAATTTGTGAGACCTAGTATATCACCTTGGGAAGCACCTGTGTTGCTAGTTAAGAAGAAGGACTGTACTTCGAGATTATGTGTGGATTATCGTCAATTGAATAAGGTCACGATCAAGAACAAGTATCCATTGCCAATGATAGATGACCTAATGGACCAACTGAAAGGAGCGGTTGTTGTAACACCCCAATTTTTGGTTAATTACGTTTTTGCCCTAATTGTACTATTTTCTGATTTTTGTGTGTTATAAAATTAATTTGACTGTTTCGTAACTGTATTTGATTATTTTGTGTGATTTACTCCGAGTCAAGAAAATAATAATTTTCGGGCCAGGGAAAATCTTGTTTGATTATTTGGAGCTGGGCGATCTTACTAAACCCAATCCGAATAATATATATATCAATCATTTAATTTTTAGGATTTTTCTGTATAATAAAAATATTTATCATGTAGAAAAGTCTGTGGGACCTACGTTTGCCTTGTGGGACCCACATTTATTTTGTGAGACCCACGTTTGGTTTGTGGGACTCATTTTTGTTTTGTGGGACCCGCGTTTGGGTTTGTAGGACCCACTTTTAGGAAAAATTTACCAACATAAATGGCTTGTAAAATTCTAAACCAAAAGGTTGAAAATCCATAAAAATAGTTAGATTTAGTAGATTAGTTAGTTTAAAATCTAACTTAATGGAATAATTAGTCAAAAACTTAATTAAGTTAATCTAAAGGGTTTGAGTGGTAATTAAATGGAATAAAACCTAATTAGTTTTTATCAAATTTTAGTTAGATAATGTATTAGTATAATTGAGTAGAAGATTAAGGATTCTAAGTAAATTAATAATTAACTAAAATACAAAGGAATCTAACTAACTTTTAATTAAACCTAATTAGGAGGACTTAAACATAAATAAGATATTAAAAATCAATCAAATTTTAATTAGAATTCCTATAGCTATTTTTGGATTTATGCATGCATTATGCATTCAATTATGCACTCAAATGTAATCATGGAGATCTAGATGCTTAGTCATCCACCATCCAAATCATCAAAGGCAATTATGTTAGCAAAATTGTCAAAAAAAAGGGGGGCTGCATTTGTCTTGGAAGTCTACGGCCATACATTTTAGGGGGGGCAATTATTCACTTTATCATCTTCATTTCAATCATTCTACCTCATCCTTTCATTTCTCTCTTACCCGAAGAACACCAAAGAAAACTCCTAAGTCCATTTTTCTAACACCATTCGGCCAAGCATCTTCAATATACTTCCATCCATCAAAAATTTCATCCAACTTCATTTCCTAAATCTAAACCATATTCTAAGAACATCTCTAGTTGTGAGTTTTTGCTAAATCATCCATTTGGAGCTTGGAAAATCACTTTGAAGTTTCTTTCCTATAAGGTGAAAATTCTTCTTTCTTGTTTCTAATTTGATTTTTGATGTTCTAAGCCATGATTGATCCATGGTTTATCTTTTTCATCCATAGTTTATGACTTTATAATTTGTTTAAGCTTGTTAGGATTTTTGTTGAAGCTACACAAAATTTCTAAGGAGGAGTCCAAGGAGATCTTGTCTTCCTTATAGGTAAGAGGGAGATTTAATCTCATCAACCATGTGTGGTGGTGAGAAAATGGATGTATTTGTGGTGAAGAATCCATAAGGATTCATTCACTTGGTTGTTTGTTGTCTTCTCTATTTGTGATTGTTTATGTGTGCATGTTATTTGCTTTTCTATTTGTGATTTATTATGCATGTGATGCGTGCGGATGTAGTGATTAAAATTAAGATAAAAATCAGTTGTCAGGCCCACCAGAAAATAAAAACTTTACAACTAGTTGTAGTTAGTAAGGGTCGATCCACAGAGAACCAATTTAATTAACACTATTAAACAATTCCCAATTTAGACTCGATTAACAATAAACTAATAAAAGGGGGTTTTGGAGTTTTGATGAACAATGAACAACTTCAAAGATAACAATAAACAAACTGAAATCAACAATATAAAAAAATTGGTTAAGAGATTGAATCCACCACTAGATTTATATGATAATGTAAATCCACATATCCTTTTATTCCAACATGCTCAATTATGTTTTTATGCAATTGTGAGATTAAATCTCTGTTTTCCTTACGTGTTGGCCAATTTAGCAACCGCTCAAATCAACTCCTAATCACTGATTAGTCATAAAGCAACCGCTCTTACAACTATCCAACAATTGCATTAAGATTTAGAAAACCAATTACACTAAGGTCTAATCACACACCAGGGATTAAATTACTTAGAACATATATTTCTCTAGATCTAATACCGCAATCGCGCATAATAAACCCAGATCTACCACTTTTATAACTGGCAAATAGCACAAAGATAATTATACCCATATGAACATCATACATCCCACTAGATCTACTACCGCAATCCGCGCATAATAAACCTAGATCTACTACTTTGAAAGTAGGAACAAGTACAAAAACCTTCATACCAACAATAGATTGAGAAATATATGAATAAAAACATAAGCGTGTTGAAATAATCAAATATGCAAAGTTTACAACATTAATACTAGCGGTTTCATCACCCCCTTAACCAAGGAAGGTTTAGTTACACATAGCTAGAAAGAAATCACAAGAAAAAGCTGAGAGAAAATGAAGGAGAGTTACATGTTGTTCATGATAAATGGTGCCTTTTATAGAAGTCTAAGGTAACAAAATGACAAAGGGAAGTGGGTGGATGAGTGGATGAGTGAGTGGAGTGTTTTAGTGGATGGATTAGTGGGTTGGTTTAGTGGATTGGTTTAGTGGATGAGTGAGTGGAATGGTTGAGTGGTTGAATTAGTGAAAAATGCCAAAGGACTTTTGGTGAGTGAGAAATTATGGACATGAATGGGTGAGTGGATGGATTAGTGGATGGATTAGTGGATGAGTGGGTGGAGTGGTTAAGTGGTTGGATTAGTGTATGAGTGGATGAGTGGGTGAGTTAGTGGATGAGAGGGTGAGTGGATGAGTGGATTAGTGGATGGATGAGTGGATTAGTGGATGGATGAGTGGATGGTTGAGGACGAAAATTTCGTGTCTGACTTGGAATCCAAAAACGACCCACTATACTTCAGAACCACGAAAAGTGTTCTTCATGAAAGTTGTAGATCCTTGTCTTGGCTATAAAATGGATAGCTGGTTCGTCCAATTTGGCTTCCTTAAGCTCAAGATATGTCCCAAATACCGTAGGTTGCTCAAACCCAACTTCAGCACCTCTGTTCCGACTTGCAAGCTCAAAATGACCTACTAGACTTCTTTTTCTCAAAATGTGTTCTTCATGAAAGTTGTTTATTTGTATCTTGACTATACACTATCCAAATTTCAGCCCATATCCATTATTACATCTTGAGATATGATTTTTTGAGTGCACACTGTTCGGATTCTACTGACAGAACCCGTATTCTGACTTCCATGTAAACTTAGGTCCCTTAGACATCTGAATCAGACTTCGATCTCTTCATCAAAGTTGTAGAGCTTCCTCTTTGCTTTCCTACAAGATAAAATTCATGATTGTCAGATATCAGGAACTCAAGTTATGACCAAAATACAGAAACAGTGTAAAATCTCAATAATGCTGAAAATATTCAATTAGGACCAATTTGAGCTCAAACTCACAAAATCATGTCAAACTCAATCAATTAAGAATATGGAGAGTGTAAATGACTAAATATAAGGGTTTCTTAATGAATAAAATATGTGTTTATCAGCATGCAAGCATGTTTATAGCTTTGATATTTGATATGTGTTTTATTATTGCTTTAATATATGGTATGTGTTCATAAATATATGCATATGTTCATGGATCTATGATAATTATTGTTGGATGTGTAAATATGTTGAGACTTGCAAAAGTGTTCCAAAGAACACAAGATGAAGAGCTTATGATTTTTATTATGAAAAGAGAACCAATATGTTCTCAACCATTTTCTAAAAGGATAACCTAATTGATCTAATTAAGTTAAAGGATTTTTCAATGATTTAATGGATGAAAAATAATTTTAAACATGGTTTGTATAAAAATGGTTATTTTCGGCCAAAATATATTTTTAATGTTTAATTGATCCAAAATTTATTTTCTAAGTGTAATCTAGTTTATTAACCTAAAATGAATTCAATTACGATGGATTTTCAAGAGTCAAATAAGTAAATGAATTTTTACTAGAAGTCTAGTATGGTAAAGAAATAAATTTTAGACACTTGAAAAATACTTACCCTTTGAGTTTTCAAAGTATGTTAGCAATTTTCAAAGTGTATTTGATGGTTATAATTAAATAAAGGATTTTTTTTAAAAAAGAAAATGTAGAAAATATCATTTAGTGGATTTTCTAAACTAAATGCTGTCAAAATTGACTAAAAATGAGCAAGTATTGAAGAACGTTTCAAATTGGCATTTAGAAAGCAAAGAAATATTTTACGTAGTTAAAGAATAAAAATAACTGTAGAAGAATTTATTAAAATCGAATTTTTGAGAAAAACGTCAGAAATTATTACTTAGAGTAATTTTTGTAAAGAAAAATGGAAAATAATGTATAAATAATATTTTTAGTTTTGGAAAGTTTAAAATTTAATTTGGAGCGTCAAGAAATATTTTATACAGTGAAAAATAGTAGAAATAATTTACACGTATTTAAAATGATGATTTTTAAATTACGCGATTGAGAAAACGTTGAAAAATGTAAAATATTTATGCGACTTATGGAAACAGTAAGTTTTTACTGTTAGGCCAAAGTGGTGGACCCGGACATGTTGGAAAATAGTACTGTCAAGTGGAGACATACTATTTTTGGAATTATTAATACCAAGGGTATTTTTGTAATTATGGTCACAATAAAGATATTTATGTAATTATGATTCATGGTGACACTGAGGGTATTTTTGTAATTATGGATCATTACATACATAGAGTGGTATGTCAATTTAGTTGAAATTGACAATTGACTGACGAGATGAATTACACCGTGTTGCGGGTGTGATAGGCGTAGTGTGTTCATGTGGAGAACTTGGAGGCGTTAGTGTGCAGTAGATTCCACATGTGGACAGTTGGCAGCTCCTCTGGGTTGTGGTAACTTAACACACACACTAGCGATCTTGACAAATACTATTCTTAATCAGGATCTATTGGGGACTGTCTAGTACTATGCCTGGGCGTACACGACGTATTTGACTGTGTACTATTCACACGACGTATTTGACTGTGTGCCACTCACATGACGTATTTGACTGTGTACTATTTACACGACGTATTTGACTGTGTAATAGTTGGTTGAGGCAGCCTGATGTGCGGACATGTCTACCGGATCATTCTCTCTGATGTTGGTATTTAGCTCCATGGAGTAGGAACGAGTCTGAGTACATGGCATATTTAATCTGCATCACTATGTGAATAGTTATAATTTGATTTGTGATATTTTGCATCTGAGACATTTATACTTGGTTGAGATATGATATATGTTGTGCTAATATGATTTTTGTTGTTTTAACTGCTATATATCGTATGTTTTGTCATTTTCTTACTGCTATCTTGGTAATGATGTAGATTGTCTCACCTCTTTGTATATATTTTTGTATTGTTATTTATGTTCCGTAAAGTCGTTGAGGAAGTAGAAGATGAGCAACTGTTGGATTGTCAATACAACGAGGAGCAGCAACCGAGTGACCAATTCGAGGAAGGCGAACCTCGAGATCATTCATATCATATGGATTGATTTTCAGTGTGGTACGGTGTTACCGGAGTATTTCTGTCTTCCAATGATCTTTCCGAGGAGGATTCTCCGGAGGATCAAAACTTTTAATGTTATGCTTGGGCTAGTTTATGGTTTGCTTTAAACCAGATGATGCGTGCGGATGTAGTGATTAAAATTAAGATAAAAATCAGTTGTCAGGCCCACCAGAAAATAAAAACCTTACAACTAGTTGTAGTTAGTAAGGGTCGATCCACAGAGAACCAATTCAATTAACACTATTAAACAATTCCCAATTTAGACTCTGATTAACAATAAACAGTAAAAGGGGGGTTTTGGAGTTTTGATGAACAATGAACAGCTTCAAAGATAACAATAAACAAACTGAAATCAACAATATAAGAAAATTGGTTAAGAGATTGAATCCACCACTAGATTTATATGATAATGTAAATCCACATATCCTTTTATTCCAACATGCTCAATTATGTTTTTATGCAATTGTGAGAGTAAATCTCTGTTTTCCTTACGTGTTGGTCAATTTAGCAACCGCTCAAATCAACTCCTAATCAGCGATTAGTCATAAAGCAACCGCTCTTACAACTATCCAACAATTGCATTAAGATTTAGAAAACCAATTACACTAAGGTCTAATCACACACCAGGGATTAAATTACTTAGAACATATATTTCTCTAGATCTAATACAACCGCGCATAATAAACCCAGATCTACCACTTTTATAACTAGCAAATAGCACAAAGATAATTATACCCACATGAACATCATACATCCCACTAGATCTACTACGCTCATGCAACCGCGCATAATAAACCTAGATCTACTACTTTGAAAGTAGGAACAAGTACAAAAACCTTCATACCAACAATAGATTCAGAAATATATGAATAAAAACATAACTGTGTTGAAATAATAAAATATGCAAAGTTTACAACATTAATACTAGCGGTTTCATCACCCCCTTAACCAAGGGAGGTTTAGTTACACATAGCTAGAAAGAAATCACAAGAAAACTATGAAGAAACAAGAAGAAACTATGAAGAAACAAGAAACTAAGAGAGAAAATGAAGGAAAGTTACATCTTGTTCATGATAAATGGTGCCTTTTATAGAAGTCTAAGGTAACAAAATGACAAAGGGAAGTGGGTGGATGAGTGGGTGAGTGAGTGGAGTGTTTGAGTGGATGGATTAGTGGGTTGGTTTAGTGGATTGGTTTAGTGGATGAGTGAGTGGAATGGTTGAGTGGTTGAATTAGTGAAAAATGCCAAAGGACTTTTGGTGAGTGGGAAATTATGGACATGAATGGGTGAGTGGATGGATGAGTGGATGGATTAGTGGATGAGTGGGTGGAGTGGTTAAGTGGTTGGATTAGTGTATGAGTGGATGAATGGGTGAGTTAGTGGATGAGTGGATGAGTGGATTAGTGGGTGGATGAGTGGATTAGTGGATGGATGAGTGGGTGGTTGAGGAGAAAAATTTCGTGTCTGACTTGGAAGCCAAAAACTACCCACTATACTTCAGAACCACGAAAAGTGTTCTTCATGAAAGTTGTAGATCCTTGTCTTGGCTATAAAATGGATAGCTGGTTCGTCCAATTTGGCTTCCTTAAGCCCAAGATATGTCCCAAATACCGTAGGTTGCTCAAACCAAACTTCAGCACCTCTGTTCCGACTTGCAAGCTCAAAATGACCTACTAGACTTCTTTTTCTGAAAATGTGTTCTTCATGAAAGTTGTTTATTTGGATCTTGACTATCCACTGTCCAAATTTCAGCCCATCTCCATTATTACATCTTGAGATATGATTTTATGAGTGCACACTGTTCGGATTCTACTGACAGAACCCGTATTCTGACTTCCATGTCAACTTAGGTCCCTTAGACATCTGAATCAGACTTCGAGCTCTTCATCAAAGTTGTAGAGCTTCCTCTTAGCTTTCCTACAAGATAAAATTCATGATTTTCAGATATCAGGAACTCAAGTTATGACCAAAATACAGAAACAGTGTAAAATCTCAATAATGCTGAAAATATTCAATTAGGACCAATTTGAGCTCAAACTCACAAAATCATGTCAAACTCAATCAATTAAGAATATGGAGAGTGTAAATGACTAAATATAAGGGTTTCTTAATGAATAAAATATGTGTTTATCTAATTCCCCCACACTTAGCTTTTCGCACTCCTGGGCAAAACTCAAGACCAAAATTTTACAATCAAGAAGAACAACCAAAGGTTCAAGGGATCAAAACATTCATGAGTTAACAATTCTCCACATCTCAAACCATCAAGCAAGGTATCTTCAACATGAATCGAGAATGATAGATCTTCACAAGATTCCCTCTCAATCTCTCAAGTGTTTAAAGTGTAGGTATTTCACTCAATTCAACCCATGAAAATTGCCTTACCATAAGCTTGCTTATCTTCTACTTCTCCACTACTCAAAACACATGCACACACAAATCATGAGGACTTTATTCAAGGTTGTAGTGAGGTCAAGGTAACAGGAGAGGATAAAATGGATATGAGAAGATAAATACCAAAGAGAATAAAAGCAAATGAGAGCTGAGTTCAAATAACAAGCATAAAAGTTCATCCCAACTCTAGTGTATATCCCTTTACATATTCATTTCCCAATCCTTTTCTTTTTTTAAACACTTGGTTTTTTTTTTTTTTTTTTTTTTTTTTCTTTCTTTTTATATATATGAACATAACTATATACATACATTTTTTTCTTTTTGGGCACTCTTTTCTTTTTCAACAACCATTTTGTACACACACCCCACACTTGTTCAAAAACTCATCCATTAACCAAGCTAATGTTCTTTTATTCCCTAAGGTAAAGTAAGAACACGATTTCTCATTTAAGGCACATGATGAGCTAGAAACAAGGAATGGTCAAATAAGCTCAAAGGGGTTAAGCAAAGGAAAATATACAAGGTTGGCAAGAATCAGAGAATTTTCAAGAAGTCAAAAGAGTGCTTGATATCATATTGAAAACAAGGTTGGCTATTTGGTTAAACTAGCTAATTAAGAAAGAGGGCCTCAATCATGTTCATGCATGCAAGTGAAATGTAGCCTTAAAAAGAATCAAAGCAAGTTCTAGAGTGGTCATTAACATGAGTGAAAATCACACAAGAAAGAAGAGAATGGCATAAATGTTGAATCCATCCATTAGGCTCAAAATCTCACAAGGTATGCATCCATCAAACTCAATTCATCAATTTAATCATCCATCACCAAGCATATCAGTTCAAGAAGGGAGAAAAGTTATTCAATCATGCAATGAACCCCTTTTTTTTTTCTTTTCTTTTCTTTTTTTTTTTGAATTTTTTTTACAAAAAGAACATGTTGAAATCTCTCCCCCACGCTTAATATAACATTGCCTTCAATGTGAAAGAGATATAGAAAAGAGCAACACAACACGATAAGAAGTGAATCAACGCCAAGCGAAAAAAACACTTGTGATGCAAGATATCTGCGCATCGGACCACGAAAAGAAATCAAACAATAAAACTTTAGTACTAATTAGTTACTACCTAAAAAACTCCTTACTCGCCACCAATTAAGATCGTCTCAAGAGTAAAGTTACTCCTTACTCGCCATCACTAATTGATTTAATAAGTACATGACAATCATATCATACTTTCCAAACAAACTGGCACAACAAAATTTTTTTATTTTTATTTTTTTTTTTTTTTTTTTTTTTATTTTTTATTATTTTTTTTTTTGGGTCAACTATCCTTCCCCCCAACTAAATCACAACATTGTCCTCAATGTTAAAATATAGATGAGTAAAGGACAGAAGATATTACCTGTTGGAGAAAGCTGACACAAATTTAAACAGAAACAAGGTACAATAAAATCAAACCCATTAAAGATGAAGTCGCAGATCTGGCTTTTGTTTCTTGTTACTTCCTTCGCTGCTTCCTATTGACCAATCTATCTGAGCTAATACCGGATCAAGTACATACTCAAAAGCTTCTAATTTATCAATGAGCTCATCAATAGTGGAAGCAGAGATAAGAAGTTGTCTTCTTAGAAGGAGTGATAAATTTACGTTCCATGACTTTATCAAGAAAAAATAACAAAAGATCAAAGAAATTATTAACATTCAACAAACCAATGGGTTTATGGTGGATGTTCGGTTCAAGCCCAAGAGACAATTTGAAAAATTTCTTCTAAAGTACCAAATCCACTGGTAAGACAATAAATGCATCGAATTGTCAACCATTGTTTTCATTCGTCCATGCATAGATGTTACACTGAATTTCTTCTCCAACTGTCTTTCCGGTGATGTTATTTTCAGCCAAAGGTTTAGGAATAACACCTAAAACCCGACTTTGCCTCCTATAGAAGCGAGCAAGTGATACGGCCCCCATTAACCCACGACAACCTCCCCATATACAAGATGAATATTCCTCGCACAAGTGATCGACCAAGAGTGCTAGGCTGCGTTTACAAACTCTAATCCCTTCCCATAACTCGACCCACAAAAAAACAAGACATTTTTGAGGTTACGAATAGAAGGCCCCATTCTATACTCTTCCTCCCTTTGAGTGTTTCGAGTTGAAGGAAAATGGAGAAAATGGAGTGTTTAAGTAGGAAAAAGAATGGAAAGGGGAATAATTGCACCTATGAGGGTAGGTTGGTCATGTTGTCGAAAAAGGTTGAAATTAAGAAACACAGAATCTTTTCTCCCTTTTTTTTTTACTTTTTTATTTTTTTATTTTTTTTTTTTTTTTTTTTTTTTGTTTTTTGTTTTTTGTTTTTTGTTTTTTTTTTTTGACTTCAAGAAAACCATCAAGGTAAAGAAGTCTAGAAACCCCGAAGGACCACTGCTCAAAGGATCGTACGTACAAAAATCAAAATACAACAAAATGATACAAAGATAAAAGAAATAGAAAATGATGACATACCTGTATGTACGGTGTCCATGGCGTATCTTTATCTTTATGCGCGTCATGAGTGCAGTAGACATCACGTCCTCTTTTTTTTTTTTTTTTGAATTTGTTAGAAAAACTTGATGAAAGATGAGTGTATACTTACTTAAGATTGGGATGGAGGTAGTCTGCTCTTTCGGCTTTGTGCCAAAGCATTGTTGACCAGTATTCGACCCATTCAAGACCGGCGCAACATAGGGCTCCCAAAAGGGACAAGTGGCCATAATACGCTGGTTGCCTCACATGTGGGATACAATCTACCTTCTTTGTTTTTCAATTAAGAAGGAATTTGGATCGGGGTGCATGCATTTCCCCATTCACGGTGTGTGTTACCAAAGCCAACCCTAAGACGTATACATAAATTTTTTTTTTTTTTTGTTTTTTTTTTTTTTTTTTTTTTGTTTTTTTTTTTTTTTTTTTTTTTTGTTTTTGAGAGATGACATGAAGAAGAAGAAGAAGAAGAAGATGATGATATGTACAGATTGTTGTGATTGTGGCTTACATCTTCTTCTCGGTTTACGTCCGAAACGGCTTAAACGCCTTCTATGAGTCGAGGATAGGCTTCCCATCCAATTTTCTTATAAAGCGGCAAACGGGGTCTTTTAGAGTCGATTCCCAAGATCGTAGCGTTTTTCTTCATCCTTGAAGAGATTCCACAATTTAAGAATTTCACGATGCACCAATCCACAAGAATGCGTCTCAAGAGTCGATAAGATATCATCTAATGACTCCTTACTCGATCCATTCTTAATGAAGAAAATTTTATCTTCTCTATTTGCGGAAACCATCCCCAAAGTATGACATCGCTTGTTACAGTTCCATCGTCCACATTTGTAACGGACTTGTAACCTTTTTGCTCTTCTCCTTTTAGAATATGAACTTCTTCCAAGACCAGGGCATATATGAGTCAAATGAAATTGAGGACTCACACGCTAATCGAACCTTTGCTTCAATTATCCAGCGTACATCTTCGGCATACCTTTGTGCATTAATAGTCTCAATCTTTCACATCGAACTTTGTAGATTTTTCTCGAGCATTTTGAGGAAAAGAAGGAAAATGTTTTCTCGGGTTTGAAAGAATGACATCCATTTTGAAGGAGAAGAAGGATTCGGTTATTTTGGGAAAGCGAAAAATAAACCGACTTGAGAGTCACGAGTACCGTATCCGCCACTTAACCGGCAACACAAAGAACTCAAGAACTTGATTTTCCGGGAATGGTTGAGTCTTTGTCCATTAACTTTACGCGCATTACCATTCCTAGGATCCTCAATATTTACGGCCCCAGAGGATACACGTGTTTGACAATGAAAAGAACCGCGCCACCTAGATCTCAATTTTTCAAGGAGTAGGTGCGAGATGATAATCTCAAAGCAGAACCTTTTTGACCAATTTCCGCAACTTTTGCAAAAGGTGTAACAGACCTTGAATAAAGTAGGCCAATAAAATCCATACCGCAAGATTTTCGCAGTTGTTGTCATTTGAAGAAAAGTGACCTTCACATGCTTAGAGTGACAAAATTTAATGGCACTACCTACCCTATTGTCGAGACACCATTTTTTTTTTTTTTTTGGTTTTTTTTTTTTTTTTAGAGATTCAAATGCTTACAACCAACAAACAGATAAAAACATAATCTAAGAAACTAATGAAAACACAAAATAAAAAGGGATAAAAAGAGCAAATCTGGTTGGGTTGCCTCCCAATGAGCGCTTAGTTTATTGTCCTCAGCCCGACATGATGATACTTTCAATGCTCCTCATATTGTGGAAGGATGAGGGTCATCACTTCCATCTCTGCACTGTCAGGAAGTTCATGATATGGTTTGAGACGATGACCATTGACCTTAAATGCTTTGCCAGAATTTTCACTCTTGATCTCAACTGCACCAAAAGGAAAAACATTAGTTACCACAAACGGCCCAATCCACTTAGAACGCAGTTTACATGGAAATAATTTGAGTCTTGATTGGAATAGCAGGACTTTTTGTCCTCTGTGAAATTTCTTTCTCGGAAATCAATTGGTCGTGGAATGCCTTAGCTTTAGTCTTATAAATCGGGGCATTCTCAAAGGCCTCATTTCTTAGTTCTTCCAATTCCATGTAAGCGGAACTTCCTTTGCTTTCCAAAGCACCTTCCAATTCCATATTAACTTGTTTAATGGCCCAAGTAAGATCGATGTTGCAACTCAACGGGCAAATGACAGGCTTTCCATACACCAACCGAAATGGTGACATGCCGATGGGAGTCTTATAGGCAGTCCTATAAGCCCATAAAGCATCTTCAAGTCGAGTGCTCCAATCCTTTCTTGAGGGGTTCACTTGTCTTTTCAAGGATTGACTTAATCTCCGGTTGGACACTTCGGTTTGCCCATTTGTCTCGTGGATGGTAAGGAGTGGAAATTCGTGCATTACTCCATATCTCTTCAATAGAACATCAAAGGTTTTGTTGCGAGAAATGGGTCCCTTGGTCACCGATGATAGCCCTTGGGGTCCCGAACCTGGAGAAAATATGTGACTTAACAAAATCGCAAATGAGTTTTAGAATCATCGGATCGAGTGGCTTTTGCTTCCACCCATTTAGACACATAATCAACGAGATAAAAGAATGTATGTGAAACCAAATGAAGGAGGGAATGGTCCCATGAAATCAATACCCCACACATCAAAGAGTTCCACAAAAATGATCGGAGTACGAGGCATTTGATTACGAGGACCAATATTACTTTCTCGACAATGGTCACAAGACTTACGAAGTTGTAAGCGTCTTTGAAAATTGAAGGCCAATAGAAACCACCATCAAGCACTTTATTGGCTGTCCTTTTTTTGCCAAAGTGTCCTCCACATGCATAGGTGTGGCAAAAGGAGAGGATGGAGTGTGTCTCGAGAATCGGGAATGCACCTCCTAATGACTTGATCTCGCACAATGCTTCCATAAGTACGGGTCATCCCGGATATAGTATTCTGATCACTCCTTAATTTATCTCTTTGGGCCTTGTTCAAACCCTCCAGGAAAGTCCTTAGTAACTAGGTAGTTAACAATGTCAAAGCATACCAAGGGATTATGGTGTTGACAACCATCAAATATTCATCCAGGAAAAGTCTCCATGATAGGCATTTCTTCCTCTTCGTTACCAATCTACTCAAGTGATCGGCCACCAAGTTTTCGCTCCCTTTTCTTGTCTTTAATCTCCAAGTCAAATTCCTGGAGCAATAAAATCCATCGGAGCAATCTAGGCTTTGCTTCTTTCTTTGTTAGAAGATACTTCAAGGCTGCATGATCTGAAAACACAATCACTTTAGAACCAATTAGATATGATCTAAATTTTTCTAAAGCAAATACAAACTAGAAGTTCCTTTTACGTGGTTGAGTAATTAAGTTGAGCATCATTTAGAGTCCTTGATGCATAGTAAATGGCATAAGGAACTCTATCAACTCGTTGTCCCAAGATAGCTCCTACTGCAAAGTCACTGGCATCACACATTAGTTCAAAAGGTAACTCCCGGTTGGGTGGCACGATGATAGGTGCAACTTGAGTTAACAACTTCTTGAGTTTATTGAAAGCTTCCATACATTTCTCATCAAAGTTAAAATTAACATCTTTTTGAAGAAGTCTCGCAAAGGGGCAATGAGACTTTAGAAAAGTCTTTAATGAATCTCCGGTAGAAAACCGCATGACCAATAAAAGAACGAATCTCCCGCACACTAGTGGGTGGTGGCAAAGAATGCATGAGTTCTACCTTAGCTTTATCTACTTCAATTCCTTAGCGAAATTACATGACCTAACACAATACCTTCATTCACCATGAAATGACATTTTTCCCAATTCAAGTACCAAGTTAGTGTCAATGCATCTTTTAAGCACCAAAGTTAAATGTTCCAAACAATTTTCAAAATCATTTCCAAAGACACTAAAGTCATCCATAAAAACCTCAATGATGTTTTCAATGTAATCAGAAAATATACTCATCATGCATCTTTGGAAAGTTCCTGGTGCATTGCAGAGTCCAAAAGGCATTCGCCTATATGCAAAGGTACCAAATGGACAAGTGAATGTAGTCTTGTCTTGGTCTTTACGGAGCTATGGCAATCTGATTGTAACCTGAAAAACCATCCAGAAAACAATAATAAGAATGACCAGCTAATCTTTCTAACATTTGATCAATGAAAGGTAAAGGAAAGTGGTCTTTTCTCGTGGCGGCATTCAACTTCTTGTAATCAATACAAACACGCCACCACTATACGTAACCTAGTGGGAATAAGCTCATTTTCAGCATTTCTTACCACAGTAATTCCAGATTTCTTTGGTACTACCTGGACTGGGCTTACCCACTTGCTGTCAGAAATGGGGTAGATCACCCCCACACTTAGGAGCTTCAGTATCTCCTTTTTCACAACCTCCATCATGGGAGGATTCAATCTCCGTTGAGGGTCTCTCACGGGTTTAGTATCCTCCTCCATTAATATCCTGTGCATACAAATGGAGGGACTAATACCCTTGATATCGCCTATTGACCAACCAATGGCTGTCTTATATTCCGCAAAACGACTACCAGTTTCTCTTCTTGCTCTTGGGTGAGTGACTTTGCAATTATTACTTTGGAAGGGTGTCCTTCTCCCCCAAGAAGATGTATTTAAGATGATCGGGTAGTGCTTTCGGCCCAATTCAGTGTGCCTGCGCACTGTGAAGGTTGAGGTATATCGGTAGTAACATGGTAAATCAACAAAAGTTACCTCATGCTCTTACGGAGTGGAAGAGAGCTCTTGTAAGGCGGCAACAATTTCATCAATGTCTTCACTCCATGGCTCTTCTTCACTCTTCTTCTTTCCTCCTCCCGTACATCTAAGCTATGAGTTAGAATTGTATCAAGAGCATCAAAATGGTCGGTATCAAAAGCTGCAGAAATTAAAGAATCAAAAGGATCAAAAGAATCAATTAAACAAGCGAGTGCACATCACTTGGGTATCTCATAGCTTCAAAAATATTGAATCTAATTAATTCCCCATCAAATTCCATTGTTAGAATTCACGAGTGCACATCAATTTTTGCCCGTGCGGTCTTCAAAAATGGTCTTCCTAGCAAGATAGGAGCAGATTTGGGAGACTCATCCTCTTCCATGTCCAAAACATAGAAGTCTCCAGGAAACACTAATTCATTCACTGTACCAAAACATCTTCAACCACACCCTTAGGGTATGCATTAGATCTATCGACCAATTGAATAACAACACCGGTAGGTTCCAAAGGACCCAAGTATAAAGATGCATAAATAGAATATGGCATGACATTTATAGATGCACCTAAATCAAGCATTGCCCTTTCAAACCTTGTGTTACCTATAGTGCATGGAATGGTGAATGTGCTGGGTCCTTACATTTGGTTGGGAGTTTCTTTTTAATTTAGTGAAACATTTTCTCCCACTTGGACCTTTTCATTTCCTTTTAACTTCCTCTTGTTAGTGCATAATTCTTTCGGAAATTTTGCATATCTAGGTGAGTGGCTTAATGGCATCTAACAAAGGGATATTAACCTCTACCTTCCTAAAAGTCTCAAGTATTTCTTTTTCTCGCTTCTTCTTTCTTGATTTTAACCAACCTACTAGGAAAAGGAGCTTTAGTGACATATTTAGGAAGGGTTTGAAATACTTACCTTAGGGGTTTTGGAAGTTTGCCCCTTATCATTTGCTTCTTTGGGTGGTTCATCCTTCTCTTGAATGATTGGTGGAAGAGAGGTAGGCTCATCCATCGTCTTTCCGCTTCTCAATGTGAATGAGACTAGCATTTTCCCTCGGATTCACTTTTGTGAGGGTAGTTTCCCTAAAGCTTGGCTTTGAAACTTGTTGAATTCTGTGGACAATTGTCCTATCTGATTCTGCAAGTTATTGATTGCAGTCCTTGTTTCTTGTTTGAAACTTTGTATAGTTGCATTTGTTTCTTGTTGGAAGCGCAAATTATTAGTGGCCATTTGTTTTACTAGCTCCTCTAATGAAGGCTCAGATTGCTTAGGAGCTTGAACTTGCTGTTGTCTCTGAGGGAAAGGTACTTGCCTTTGTTGGAATCTCCGGAGGTCCATAAGTTGTGGAGGTTGATTTTGAGGTTGCTTTGCATAGCTGAAATTTGGATGATCCCTCCAACCCGGATTATATGTGTTTGAGTAGGGGTTGTAATTTTTTGAAAGTCCAGCATATCCCCCTACCGCTCTTACCTCCTCATTTGTGTCTTCTTGGAGAGTGGGACACATATCAGTGGGATGTCCAGATGAACAACAGATCCCACAAGCATGAAGCGGTGCTTTACCCGAATCCATTAGTTGTTGAACCATAGCAAGTCAATTGAGTCATTTTCTTACAGATATCTTGGTTGTCTCTACTTCTTTCATTGCTCTTACTCAAGTGTCATTTCTAGAGTAGAATTGTTGAGTATTGGCACCATTCTTGAGATCAAGTTTCTAGCTTCTTGAGGAGTTTTATCAATCAATGCTCCTCCGCTAGCAAACATCAATCATGTTGCGATCCATCACTTGTAAGCCTTCATAGAAATCTTTTGAATTAAAAATGCTGCTCACTTATTTGATGATGAGGGCGGTGAAACATAGCTTCTTAAATCTCTCCCAAAGTAGTCATGGAGTGATTCCCCATGCCTTTGTTGAATACCATGATTTCTTTTCGATTGTTGCAGACTTTTGAGGGGGGAAGTATCTGTCTAGGAAAGTTCGGGCCATGTCCCGCCATGATTGGATGGATCAGGGTGGCAAGTAGTAAAGCCACTCCTTAGTGAGTCTTTCAATGAGAATGGAAAAGCTCTCAACTTGACTTGCTCTACATGAATTCCTACGGGTTTCATGCTAGAACATACCACATGGATTTCCTTCAAGTGCTTATTGGGGTCCTCTCCAGGGTAATCCATTGAAAGATGGCAAGAGATGGATTAAACCAGATTTCAATTCAAATGCCTCTTCATTTTCAAGAATGTCTATGCAAAGAGGTCGTTGATCTAGATCTGGAGCACCCAATGCCCTTAAAGTGTTTTTCGTCATTTGTCACTTCTTCAGATATTTCGGATGGCTCAAATGTCTCCGAACTTGATAGATCAATGTAACAGGCGGCTTCAATGTCACGGGTGTGAGTTGGAAGTTAGCCTAGGATGGAAGGGAAATTGAGGATGTGAAGTGAGTTGATCAATATAGTTCCTCAAATTTAGCAATCCTTCGTCTACTCCTTCAAGGGACATCAACACCTACAAAACACTCGAGAAAGAAAGATTAAAAATAAAATAAAATAAAATAAAATAAAAACAGAATAAAAATAGGAAATAAATTAATAGTGTAATTGAAAAAATTGGTTCCCAAAGAAGCGCCAAAATTACGATGCGTGCGGATGTAGTGATTAAAATTAAGATAAAAATCAGTTGTAGTGCCCACCAGAAAATAAAAACCTTACAACTAGTTGTAGTTAGTAAGGGTCGATCCACAGAGAACCAATTCAATTAACACTATTAAACAATTCCCAATTTAGACTCTGATTAACAATAAACAGTAAAAGGGGGGTTTTGGAGTTTTGATGAACAATGAATAGCTTCAAAGATAACAATAAACAAACTGAAATCAACAATATAAGAAAATTGGTTAAGAGATTGAATCCACCACTAGATTTATATGATAATGTAAATCCACATATCCTTTTTATTCCAACATGCTCAATTATGTTTTTATGCAATTGTGAGAGTAAATCTCTGTTTTCCTTACGTGTTGGTCAATTTAGCAACCGCTCAAATCAACTCCTAATCACTGATTAGTCATAAAGCAACCGCTCTTACAACTATCCAACAATTGCATTAAGATTTAGAAAACCAATTACACTAAGGTCTAATCACACACCGGGATTAAATTACTTAGAACATATATTTCTCTAGATCTAATACATGCAAATCGCGCATAATAAACCCAGATCTACCACTTTTATAAGCGGCAAATAGCACAAAGATAATTATACCCACATGAACATCATACATCCCACTAGATCTACTACGCAACCGCGCATAATAAACCTAGATCTACTACTTTGAAAGTAGGAACAAGTACAAAAACCTTCATACCAACAATAGATTCAGAAATATATGAATAAAAACATAACTGTGTTGAAATAATCAAATATGCAAAGTTTACAACATTAATACTAGCGGTTTCATTACCCCCTTAACCAAGGAAGGTTTAGTTACACATAGCTAGAAAGAAATCACAAGAAAACTATGAAGAAACAAGAAGAAACTATGAAGAAACAAGAAACTAAGAGAGAAAATGAAGGAGAGTTACATCTTGTTCATGATAAATGGTGCCTTTTATAGAAGTCTAAGGTAACAAAATGACAAAGGGAAGTGGGTGGATGAGTGGGTGAGTGAGTGGAGTGTTTGAGTGGATGGATTAGTGGGTTAGTTTAGTGGATTGGTTTAGTGGATGAGTGAGTGGAATGGTTGAGTGGTTGAATTAGTGAAAAATGCCAAAGGACTTTTGGTGAGTGGGAAATTATGGACATGAATGGGTGAGTGGATGGATGAGTGGATGGATTAGTGGATGAGTGGGTGGAGTGGTTAAGTGGTTGGATTAGTGTATGAGTGGATGAATGGGTGAGTTAGTGGATGAGTGGATGAGTGGATTAGTGGGTGGATGAGTGGATTAGTGGATGGATGAGTGGGTGGTTGAGGACAAAAATTTCGTGTCTGACTTGGAAGCCAAAAACTACCCACTATACTTCAGAACCACGAAAAGTGTTCTTCATGAAAGTTGTAGATCCTTGTCTTGGCTATAAAATGGATAGCTGGTTCGTCCAATTTGGCTTCCTTAAGCCCAAGATATGTCCCAAATACCGTAGGTTGCTCAAACCAAACTTCAGCACCTCTGTTCCGACTTGCAAGCTCAAAATGACCTACTAGACTTCTTTTTCTGAAAATGTGTTCTTCATGAAAGTTGTTTATTTGGATCTTGACTATCCACTATCCAAATTTCAGCCCATCTCCATTATTACATCTTGAGATATGATTTTATGAGTGCACACTGTTCGGATTCTACTGACAGAACCCGTATTCTGACTTCCATGTCAACTTAGGTCCCTTAGACATCTGAATCAGACTTCGAGCTCTTCATCAAAGTTGTAGAGATTCCTCTTAGCTTTCCTACAAGATAAAATTCGTGATTTTCAGATATCAGGAACTCAAGTTATGACCAAAATACAGAAACAGTGTAAAATCTCAATAATGCTGAAAATATTCAATTAGGACCAATTTGAGCTCAAACTCACAAAATCATGTCAAACTCAATCAATTAAGAATATGGAGAGTGTAAATGACTAAATATAAGGGTTTCTTAATGAATAAAATATGTGTTTATCACCAGACAATTTACTATTTTTAATTAACTAGTTTGTAATATATAAATTATTTGTACCTATTAAAAACAAAATCATATGTATAATTATGGTGTGTATTGTAATAGTTTGTTTTATTTTATGTGCTGTTAATTTTATTTTATAATATAATGTGTTTTAACAAAAATAGTTTTACAACCTTTATTATTATATATTACGAAATAATTTATAACTTGGGTAAATGTTTTATTATTATTGTTTGGAAATATGACATCCCCAGTAGGGTGTTGCAGTTGTGTTTTCCAAGATCGATTTGCGATCGGGCTACCACCAGATCCGAGTAAAAGTGGAAGACATTCCCAAAACGGCTTTTCGTACTTATTATGGACACTATGAGTATTTGGTAATGCCTTTTGGTGTGACGAATGCACCTGTTGTCTTCATGGACTATATGAATATGATCTTTCGTCCTTATTTCAACAGATTCGTCGTTGTTTTCATTGACGACATCTTGATCTATTCACAAAATTTGGAGGATCATGTTGAACATCTCAGTATAGTTCTTTAGATTTTGAAGGAGAAAGAGTTGTACGCTAAGTTGTCCAAGTGTGAATTCTAGTTAGATGAAGTGAAATTCTTGGGCCATGTCATTTCAAAGGAGGGAATTGATGTTGACCCATCAAAAGTAGAAGTTGTTCAACAATGGGAGAGGCCAAAGATGGTAATAGAAATCTGAAGCTTTGTTGGATTAACCGGATATTACCGGAGGTTCATTGAAGGATTTTCTAAGATTGCCGGACCCCTTACTCAATTCACTAGGAAGAATCAGGCTTTTGCCTAACCTAAGTGAACCATGTGATGTGTACTGTGACGCTTCATATCAAGGATTGGGATGTGTTCTTATGCAAGGCGGAAAAGTGGTGGCTTATACCTCAAGACAATTACGAGTGCATAAGAAGAACTACCTAACGCATGACTTGGAGCTAACTGTGGTGGTGTTTGCTTTGAAGATATTGAGACATTATCTGTATGGAGCAACGTTCAACATCTTCAGTGACCACAAGAGCTTGAAGTACTTGTACGATCAGAAAGAGTTCAACATGAGACAACGGAGATGGTTAGAATTCCTGAAAGACTATGACTTCCAACTTCAGTATCACCCTGGGAAGGCGAATGTGGTGGTTGATGCCTTAAGTAGGAAGACAATCAGTGTTTCTACCGTGATGATCAAAAAGAAAGACTTGATAGAACAATTTAGAGACGTATAGTCTTTTGTGGAGCTAATGCCAGGAAAAATCTGTATGAATATGGTCACTATCTCGAATGATTTAATGGATGACATCCGAGAGAAGCAGAAAGTTGACAAGTTCTTGTAAGAGGAAAGAGAGCTGATAAAGCAAGGCGGTGTTTCAACATTAGAGGAAGGAAGTGATGGAATTTTAAGATTCCAAGGTAGAGTCTATGTGCCTAAAGATGAGGAACTCAGGAAGTATATACTTGAACATGCTCATATGAGTCAGTTAAGTATGCATCCTGGAATGACCAAAATGTATCAAGATTTGAAGAAACTCTTTTGGTGGCATGGAATGAAAAGAGATATCGCTAGATGCATATCATCTTGTCTGGTTTGTCAGAAGACAAAGATTGAACACCAAAGACCGTCAGGATTCTTGCAACCTTTGACTATTCCTGAATGGAAATGGGATAGCACTGCCATGGACTTTGTCGTTGGATTGCTAAGAACGAAAAAAGGTCATGATTCAATATAGGTGATTGTAGATAGACTTACAAAGTTAGCGCACTTTTTGCTGATCAACCTAAGATACCCTTTGGAGAAGTTAACTCAGTTGTACATCGGTGAAATTGTCAGACTGCATGGAGTACCGACAAGTATCATTTCTGACTGAGATCCTCGATTTACATCGAAATTTTGGCAGAGTCTTCAATAAGCAATGGGGACAAAGTTACGATTGAGTTTTGCATATCATCCTCAGAAGGACGGTCAATCTCAGAGAACAATTCAGTCATTGGAGGACCTGCTTAGAGCTTGTGCTATAGAGCAAACTAGAGGTTGGGATGAAATCTTACCATTGGTAGAATTCACCTACAACAACAGTTATCACTCAAGTATAGGGATGGCCCCCTATGAAGCTCTATATGGGAGAAGGTGCCGAACACCTTTATGTTGGTATCAAGATGGAGAGCGGCTTACAGTCGGACCTGATCTCATTCAATAGACAATCAAGAAGGTCAAAATGATTCAAGAGAAGATGAGAATAGCTTAGAGTCGACAAAAGAGCTATGCGGACAAAAGAAAAAAACCTCTTGAGTTCAAAGAAGGTGAGCATGTATTTCTAAAAGTCACGCCTATGACTGGGGTCGATCGGGTTCTCAAATCTAGAAAGCTCACTCCAAAATTCCTTGGACCTTACCAAATCCTTCATCGAGTAGGTCCTGTTGCTTACCAAATAGCCTTACCCCCTTTCCTTTCAAATATCCATAATGTCTTTCATATGTCACAACTCCGAAAATACATTTGAAGTCCTAATCATGTCATTGCACCTGATTCGGTACAATTAAAGGAAAACTTGACTTATGAAACAACCCCTGTAAGGATTGAGGATAGGAGAGTGAAGCAACTCAGGGGAAAAGACATTTCATTGGTGAAAGTGATCTGGAACGAGACCACCGGAGATGCGACTTGGGAACTAGAGGACAAAATAAAGGAGCAATACCCAGAATTATTTTAAGGTATGAAAATTTTGAGGACGAAATTCTTATTTGTTAGGGAGTATTGTAACACCCCAAAATTTATATCTTTTATCATAAATGTTCATTTTATAATATTTATAATTTTCTGGAATTTTTCTGGATTTTTTTTAGAACGCAGAATATTTTAATATTATTTCTTATTTTACGTGCAAAGTGAGCGGAGCCAGAAAAATGAAATATTTTTACCGAGAACCTTGATCTGTGTAAATGTCGACGGGGGATCTTACTAAACCCGAGATTGGACACGGTTTACGAAGTTTCATGTTTTTCGAAAAAATTTAATAGATAAATGACAAAACGCAATGTAAAATTTATCTGTCAGATAAATTAATACTGACTTTTGTCGACTGTAGTAATTACCCATTGATAAAACAGCCATTATCCTAAAATCTACTTTATGGCTAATCAAGTCACTTTAATTCAAATTTTGTACCATAATTAAGAAGCTTCTTTCTCTCATGATGCCCTTGGCTTGTCAAGGAAGCCAAAAATCCTGTCCCCTCTCTCTCTCAATGCTGTGGCTAACCAAGCCCAAAGGAGGAAAAATTTGTGACTTACACACTTAACCTAAACCCTCCCAAAAATATCTCATTTTACCTATTCACTTCTCTCTCTAAAATTTCATCTTCTTCACATTTCCTCTTCCTTCTCTCTACCTCCTCTATAGCTACGAAATTTGCAGCCCCTCCTCCTTCCATTTTTCTTCTCCTTTCTCTTCACAAATACCATTTCCCTACTCCTATTCATCTCCTCTACAACTTCTCTTTAGAAAATTTCTTCAAAAATCCAACCTTTCTCCATTGTCTTCCAAGGTAAAGTCTCTAACTTTGAGGTCAAGCTTCAACCTTTCTTCCCTTTTCTCTTCATTTTCGTGCTCCATGGTCTCTTTGATGACCATGGATCCATTCTTTTTCATGTCTAATATTGATTCTTGATGATTGAAAATCTTAGGGTTTTTGGAGCCTTGAAACTGAATCTCCAAGAGGCTTAGAGGAGACCATTTTCATGATTTCTCCTTAGCTAAGAGGGAGACTACTCACTTCACCCAACAGTGGTGGTGAGGGAACCCTTGTATGTTCATGTATTTTGTGAGTTTTGTTTGTTCATGTGTTCTTAGATTTGACTAATGTTTGATTTGTAATCTTGAATGGATTGGAAGTGTTAAGTGAGCTTGATCATGTTAGGGTTGCCAAATGGAAAATGTGGAGTTTCCTACCCTAACATGGAGGCCACGGTTTTGAGGAGATTTTTTAAGGGAAAATTTATTTTCTACACTAATACATAACACTTATGAAATTAAATGTTGAATGATGATAATAAAATTTATGGATGGAAAATTCTAAGGGTTCATTACCCTAACTAATGCCACGGTTTTGGCTTGAACAATAAGGGATTGGAATGATCATGGTGAACTAAAATTTAATTGAATTGATACTAAGAAACTAATACATAAAATGGAAAGAAAAATTGAAACATAGAAGACCTATGATGCCACGGTTTTGACACTTGAAATTAGGGAATTGGATTGGTCTTGTGAGAAATGGAATTTGAGTGATTAAGTATCAAGTAACTAATATATAATGCGGTAGATAAAAATTAAGACTTTGATGATCTATAATGGCCACAGTTTTATAGTGAAAAATTGGGATCAAATGATGCCTTGGTGCATCCTTGGAAGATTGAGAAATTAAAGACTTGCATAATCTTTAACAAGTGGTAGAATTAAATTGGATAAAAACTCTTAGAGGACCACACTTTTGAATGGACTCATTAACCTAAAATTTGTCATAATTAATCAAAGCATAAGACCTTGAAAATGTAGATCCATAATGAGGATTTGTGATAGTGGATGAACACTTGAAATATGTATTAACATGGAAATTGATTCTATGCTATTGTGAACCCCTATGTGGGCTAAGCACTTGTTGATTTCGTACTTGGAAATATCATGATGTGATGATGTTGAGAAATGAATATGTATATATATATATATATACCATTGTGATGTGATTAAGATGAATGCATCATTGATAAACATACATGACTGGACATTGTGTTGTCATGCATATGTGTTGTCTATTGGACATTTGTTGGAAAGGCGATGTATGCCTAGGAGTTTGAATAACACCTATTTGCGGGTGCGAGTAGACTAAGCGTAGGGTCATATGTTGTTGGTCCTAGGGGTATCAGGGTGCGGGTGTCTCACAATAGACAGTGGTAGCTCCACTGGGGCCGTGGGATAGACCGATGCGACACCCCGACAATCCTGAGTGGGACGTTGTCCTATATCGCGATCAACTGTCGAGATGCCACGTATATGCCAATTGCGCAAACATTTTTTTTATGATACAAAGCACACTATATTTTAAGGCTGATGATATACTAACATTACTCCTTGATCATTCACTCTGAAAAACGTTTATGTCTAGCTCCATGAAGTAGGAATTTTGGTACCCCTTGCATTGTGAATTGTCAGTCACATAATGCATTGAACATGAACATTTATAACTGCAAATATAATTGTTCTTATTACTGTAATAATTGTTTGATTATCTAAACTATTGACTGCTGGGAATATTACTGCTATTTGCCTGTTATTGTAATTACTACAATTAATTATTGTTGCTCTGCCTTTACTGTTAAATTTAATATTGTTGTGATTAAATGTATGAACTATGTTATATGTGGGTGTCCAGTGCTGTATTATTTTCTTGCTGCCATTTTGGTACTGAAAGTTGGGTGTCTCACCTCTTTCTGTGTTTCCTTTATTTTCGTATTCTGTTGGATTGTGTGCTTTTGAGAAGACGTTCGTGAGGAAGACAAGGAAGCTCCTGAGTTTCCAAGCTTTTGGCCAGATTACGATTGAAGCTGATTGAGGATGACATTACGCCTTCGCGGATTTTTGGGCTACACATGGATCATTTTTCACAGAGGACCTAACTGCTGGCACATTCACGTGCAGACGGACCGATGCGTGTACCACAGGGAGCTGACGGTGTCCTTAGCATGGGGTCATTATGATGCCCCTGTTTTAGATTTTTATGCTTTTGTTTGGTTGGAGTTTTATATACTCGTTAGGGATATGTGGGCTGACATGTACTACACCCCACGTGATGACTCCTTTTTGTCCACTGCTCGGGCTCCTGCCCGTTGCTCTGTCGCTCCGATAGATGTTTCCTTGGACGAAGAGGACCCTAAGGAGGACCCGGCTACGGTCCTTTCTCGTCAGTCTTAGGTGTTGATACTATTGGTAGCTACTGATGGCTAACCGTCTATATTTTTGGGAAGCCTGACGTTTTGCTGTACATGCTGGGGTATATTTGTATAACTTTGGCTAGGTACATCTTTGCTTTTTGTATATTTTTGAATGTAACTAAACAGGCTTATGCATATAAGTATGAATTATATATATATATATATAGGTATATATATATATATATATATATATATATATTTTGAATGGTTTAACTTACATTGGATTAACAACTGTTCTAATTATTATTTCTACACGTAATGGATTCCTAAATTCACTTTTTGACTCTGCGTGGTAATGATATAATTTAAGGACTTAATAATAAAAAAAATATAGTGACAATTGTAATTAGAATTTAAATAACCATAAAATTAACTGGATCTACGAGCATATAAAAACAATTACTTTTTTTGGCATTTCTTTTTAATTCATTTCGGTTTGTGTATATTTCAAAGTATCATAGTGTGACGTTCCTTCTTCACGATTACTGAGAAAAAGGGGCGTTACAAATTGAAGGAAAATGGCTTAACAAACAAGGCTCACATGTAACATTATCCTTAGAAGTTATCAAATTTTGGCGCTGTTGTCAGGGATCATTCTAATTTTGATCAATCTTATTAGGAGTATATTTGACTACTAATCCTTTATTAACCCCTTTGTTGTTGTGTTTTGTTGGTTTTGAGGCAAAAACAAGTGATTTTGGGTCAATTTTCAAAATTTTGTACGAACAAATGTGCTCAGAATGACCAGAAACTTGGTCAATTGAAGGAAAATGGCTTAACAAACTAGGCTTACATGTAACATTATCCTTAACCTAATACTCATAATTAGGGTTATAGAAGCTCAGTAATTTCGGTATGAGTTATTAGTTAATTCGAGTAACCATATGGACTCGTTTAAGCCTAATTCTACAACACTAAATGTGAAATAGTAGCTATAGTTTCTGCATAAACAACTAACATGATGAAAATAAATATGAAAAATTTATTTCCTAGCCATAAATGATTAATAAGAGTTGTAGTAAATTTTGGAGAATCAACTGTGCTAATTTGACATTTTTATGGTTACCGATAAGAAATAAACGGAACAGCTAAGTATCTCAGAAAATTGTGAAATTTCATGGAAATGATAAGTAAGATATGGAGAATATTTTGGTATAAAATACCAACTAAGATAAGTATCAGTAAGCATATTTACTTAATCCCTCCATTTAATTTAACTTGGGATCGAGTAATGAAGCTTAACTGATAAATAGCAGTATATGGAAACTTATGGAAAAATGGATCCAAGGACTAAGTTGAGTTCTAAAATTTTCCATAATACTTATGGTAACTTAAAAACTCAACTTTGGAAGATTAAAATGTACATAACAGATACAAAAATTTCAGCATCTCAAGGAGATATTCGAGTGCTCACCAGTTTTGGTTCTACCTGATCCCAAGGAACCGTTTGAAGTGTTTTGTGATGCTTCACATCAAGGCCTAGGATGTGTGCTCATGCAGAGTTGTGAAGCCATGGCTTACACTTTGAGGCGGTTGATGGTGCATGAGGAGAATTACCCAATTCATGGCTTGGAGTTAGCCGCAGTTGTATTTGCTCTGAGAATATAGAGACACTTTCTGTATGAAGTAGCGTTCAACGCCTTTAGTGATCACAAGAGCCTGAAGTATCTGTTGGACAAAAAGGAGCGGAACATGAGATAGGAAGGTGACTAGAATTTTGAAGGAGTATGACTTCTAGTTTCAGTGTCATCTTGGAAAAGCAAACATCGTGGCAGATGCTTTGAACCAGAAAACTACTTAATATCTTCATTATGATAGTCGAAAAGAAGGGATTAAAAGAACAATTTAGGGACAGGTGGTTGTCATTGGAAATGACACCGGATGAGGTATATCTAGACATGGTTACTATTTTGAATGACCTGTTAGGAAGGATTCAAGAGAAGTAGAAAAGTGACCAATTTCTACAAGACAAGAAGGAACTATTAAAACAAGGCATGGCGTCAGATTGTGGAGAAGAAATTTGATGGAATCCTGATGTTCACAGGTAAAGTCTGTATACCAGATGATCCAGAACTCAAGGAATTAATTTTTGATGAAGCTCACACGAGTAAGTTGAGTATACACACCGGAACAACCAAAATGTATCAAGATCTAAAACAGATGTATTAGTAGCAAGGAATGAAGAGAGACGTTGCTAAATGTGTGTCATCTTGTTTGAGTTACCAACAAACTCACTCCTAAATTCTTCGGACCATATCAAATTCTTCTTCGGATAGGTCCGGTAGCCTACCAACTAGTTTTACCACCCTTTCTTTCTGATCTTCATAATATCTTCTGTATGTCATAATTGCAAAAGTATACCCCCAATCCAGCCCATGTCATCGAACCAGACATAGTACAATTCAAAGAAGGTTTGATTCTATGAAATGCTTCCTATGAAGGTCGAAGGTAAGAGAGCAAAGCAACGTAGAGGCAAAGATATTACATTGGTAAGGATGATTTGAATTGATGTGACTAGAGGCACGACGTGAGAGTTAGAAGATAAGATGAAGGAATAACATCCATATTTATTCTAAGGAATGAAAATTTCAAGGATGAAATTTCTATTTGAAGGGGAGAGTTATAACTTCCCGAAAATTCTTATTTTATCATAAATACTCATTTTATAATATTTGTGATTTTTATGAATTTTTTTGATTTTTCTAAGAACATGGAATATTTTAATATTATTTGTAACACCCTCCGTAGGGCATTACATTTCCGACTACAAGCTCATAATCTAAAAATGATTTCATAAAAGGTTTGAGTTATAAAACATGGGTTTTAAAATTTTTTTTCGCGAAAACATAAACTTATTGAAATTTATAGGTAATATACCATATAATATTTAACAATTACTTAGGAAACATAACACTTACAGACTCAATTTGTAAACAGTAGTAAACCCCATGACGGGTCCTACTTAATAGCACGGTAAAACACCAATGAGAAAACTCAATATACTTATTTCGTCTTGTATCCATCTTGATGCGTCATATATATGTTCCTCATCAACACTGCACACCATCGAATCTGGGATGGCCACTCCTCGATGTTGTCACCGAACTAAGAATATTTGCTTCTAGTCAAGTCTAAGAAACTCGTTCCATCTACTATACAATTTTAACAATACAAGCACAACAAAACAATATAACAAAGAGGTGAGATCACCTACGCCAATACCAACATCATAGCATGGAGATAACACAAACAACACACCATACAGGTATATCATACCATAATTACAATCATGCCTTCATCATTATTTATCATCACAATAGACGTAATAAACAGTAATTACGATCCTGCCCTAAATATTTCCCAAATATTCAACAATTCAATTATCATAAACAATAATTACGATAATGCCCTTAACATTATCCAAACATTCAACAATTCAATTATCATACCGATAATTACGATAATGCGTTCAACATTATCCAAATATCCAACAGTACAATTATCATAACCAATATTCCTCAATCAATATATCACACAGATATAGATATTCAGATTATGCATGTGCACAAAGACTCACTTTCCTACTCCATGGAGGTTTTCACAATTTCCATCATTTTTCAATCATGCAGCGATTTTTCAACAATATTTCTTTCCCGTAAAAATATTTAAATGCTTTCCAAATCGCATAAAAATATTTAAATATTTTTTCAAATTGCGTAGCTTAAAAATCATATTTTTAAGATACGTAAAATAGTTTTCACCATTTTTCCACTACGTAAAATATTTCTCAATATTCCAAACGTCATTTTGGACTTTCCAAAAAATAATGTCATTTTCAACATCATTTTTCACATTTTCTCCTTTAAGAAATTCTTTCCACAATATATTCCATAAAATCACCTTTCCACAATTTATTCCACAAAATCACCTTTCCATTGATTTAAATTAATGTTTCTAACTTAAAATTTCTTAACGCACTCCAAAACCCAAAGGATGAGTTATACGTTAGTAAATTTTAAGACACCAACGTATTCTTTATAATTCTAAATCAATTCTAAAATTCAATCCTCTTCAAAATAAATTGAGGTTCAAACACTTTCAACCTCTCTTTTCTATTCATATACGAAAATTCCATTTTTCAAGTGACAAAATACTTTGTTTCCATTTCTTTAATCCTTGTACTAAATTAATTAAATTACCACTTAAAATTATATTCTTTCATAAAACCAAAATCATTCCAAACCCTCCAATACCATAGAGTACTTGGCCATCGAAGCCATCATTTCGGTTTTTTTTACTTATAAATCAACCAAGTTCCATTCATGTTTTTACACAAACAAAACCATTAAAATTCCTCCAAAATCATGAGACTCTTGTTCTTTGAAACAAAATATTTGTTCATTTTCCTTGCTCTTCAAATCCTCTAATTTTACCATTCATGAAAATATTAATTTGTAAACACCTATTTTGAGGTGTCTTGGCTGAAATCCTCTTGGTCATTAGAACCAAAAATTATTTTCCTTTCCAACAATTATTATGGCATACATAACATATAATCAACATATTATATTTCAAGCATACCATAAAAGCAATAAAAATCATACCAAGGATGTAAGCACAAATAAATCATGCAAAGCACATCAAGCATAAATAAATAATCAAAACACATAAACACTCCCAAATAATTACATAACCATGAATATGAATCCTCACATGGATTCATGATCTATCAAATACAAAATTCATCTCTCACCACCATACTTGGTTGGTGAGATGGATCTCCTTCTTACCTCTTGAAGAACCTCAAAAGCTCCTTGCTTTGCTTCTTTTTCCAAGTCTTTCACCACCAAAAGCTTCTCAAATACAAAACAAAACACAAATTTATTAGCATATTAAGCTTGAACAAGGTGAATCATGAATCAAACATGACTTAGAACATGAAAAAGAGATAAAAAGTGAAGTTTCCTTACACTTCACCTAAAAAACCCTATAACTTTGCTCTTGAAGAAAGTCCTTGAAGATGATGGATTTAGAACTTGACCTAAACTACAAAGTGTCTTGGATTGAGGTATAGATTCAACAAGTAAGGTTGGTTGGAATTTTTGGAGAGTGATAGTGGGTTCTTGAGGTCATGGTCGAAACTTGCTTGAAGAGAAAATGGAGAGAAAAGTTTGATATGTTTGGCTTTTTGGAATGATCAAGAATGAGTAATAATGGTCTTGAAACTTTGCTATGCCCTTAAACAACCACAAAACCGTCCCCCCTCCTTGTATACTCAAAGAGTGACCAATCTCACTAGCCACCATTTTGAGCATTCTTAGCCATTGATTAGATCAATGGTTAGGATTAATGTAGATTCTAGGTATAGCCTTTAGATGTAAGACTTAATCTAGGCCATTAGATCTTTTCTCCTTGAAATCCTAACCATTAGATGTATCTCCAAAATGAAGGGTCAAGATCACTCCTTCATACTTTACATCCAAGGGTCATAAATAGTCCTAGCCATTTTATAAGGCCAATTCTCCACCGTTGATTGAATCAATAGTGGATATCTGTAACATCCCAAATTTCCAATCTCTTAAACAGTAATTTTGACAGTTAATAGAATTTCACTGTTTAGTAATTTCTGTGCACTGTAAAATTATTTTGTTTATTCCGTTAGCGTATTTGATCGTTTTGAGTGATTTACTCGTGTCGGAAAATAAAAATTTTCGGTAGGGAAAACTTTACGTAATTTAATTTTTACCGTTAGGTAATTAATTTACGTATGTCGATTTGATATTTGTGCATTTTATAATTTTTATGATTTTATGGATGATTTTGAAATTTTTCCTGTCTGTGGGCCCCGTAAGGGTATGTGGGCCGTGTGGCCATACGTGGGCCTGTGTGGGTCCATAAAGCAAAAATTTTTCTATGCATAGAAAAATTTGTACTGTTTAGACGGAGACAGGGGATCTTACTAAACCTGAATCCGGAAACAGTTTTAAAAATTTTATTGTACTGTGTTTTGTACTGTATTTAATTATCGGATGATAAAAATACAGTAAAAATATTATTTGTAGGATACAAGAATAAATATTATACTGCGTAGTCAACAAAGAGAGCTTGACTTGATTTATACCCTTGGATGAGAATACTTAGTTTGAATATTAACCATTGATTTAATCAAAGGTTAAGAAACAAACTTAATAAAGAAGCCTTGGATAATAACCATTGATTTAATCAATGGTGTGAGAATAAGCTTGGTTAGGAAGACTTTGATATCAACCATAGATGTAATCAAAGGTGTAGAATTGGTCTTGAAAAGTGACAAAGACCATTTATAACCATTGGATTTAGATTAAATCAAGGGTGGAGATTTAATCTTAAAAAGTAACAAAGACCATTTATGACCATTGGATGAAAAATCAATCAATGGTGGAGATTTGGTCTTCTAAAGTAGCAAAGACTAATTATGACCCTTGGATTTAAAATTTGAAGAAGCAATCTTGACCCTTAATTTTGGAGACACATCTAAGGGCTAGAATTTAAAGGAGAAAAATCCAATGGCCTAGATTTAGTCTTCTAAAATTAAAAATCTACCTAAATCCTATCCATTGAATTAATCAATGGCTAGAAATGCTTCAAATGGTGGCAAATAATGAAGACAACTTTATTGAATGCATTATGAAGAGAAGGTGATGGTTTTGGAGTGTTTAGAAGACAAAGAGACAAGCTTTATGTCATTTTTGGATGTCTTGGTCAAGTTAGACATCATAATGGCTTACTTTTGATTTTTGCACTCAAGAAGAATGCAAGAAGGGGGGGGCACGGTTTTGGTCTGATTTTGAGAGCTTTGAAGACCATTATTAGCTATCTTGGTCATTATTGATCATTCTTGATCATCTTTGTCTCCTCCAAAAGCAAAAACTCATCAAACTTTTCTCTCCACCTCTCCTCCAAGCAAGTTTTGGCCATGACCATCAAGAACACCCTCCATCACTCAAAAATTTAATCCAACTTGATTTTCTAAACCTAAACACCATTCTAAGAACATCTCTAGTTATGAGTTTTTCCAAAATCATTCATCTTGATCTTCAAATTCAAGCTTCAAGTTTCTATCAAAAATAAAAAATACCATCTTTGTTCTTCAAGAGAAACCATTCGGTTATCTACCCTAAAATCACCATCCAATCTCTTTTAATTTCATCCAACCATAGATCTTGAATCTACATGATGTTTTAAGCAACTTTCATGTTGAAGATTTTCTCTAAATCATTCATCTTCATGGACTTCCTTGAAGATCAAAGTTATTGGGTTTTTGAGGTGAAGTATAAGGAAACTTCATTTTCTTCTCTCTTTTTCATGATCTAAGCCATGTTTGATCCATGGTTCCTCTTAATCAAGCTTAGCATACTAATTTTTATGTATTTTGTTTTGTATTTGAGAAGCTCTTGGTGATGAAGGACTTGGAAAAAGAAGCAAAACAAGAAGTTTTTGAGGATCTTCAAGAGGTAAGAGGGAGATCCATCTCACCAACCAAGCTTGGTGGTGAGAGATGGTATTTTATTTGATGGATGTAGAATCCATGTGAGGATTCATATCCATGGTCATGTAATTAATTTGTGGGTGTTTATGAGCTTTGATTAATTTTCTATGCTTGATATGCTTTGCATGATTTTATAGCTTTGATGATATGCTTGATATGCTATACATGCTTTTATGGCTTTAATGGTATGCTTATATTATTTATCATGAAATATATACATGTATATGCCATGACTTGATGGTGGAAAGGAAATTGATTTTTGGCTCCAATAGCCAAGGAAGAGCTACGGTTTTGATGCCCTTGATTAGGGTTCATGTTGAAAATTTTCAAGAACGAAAGAATTGATTTTTGAGTACTTAGAACATGGTAGATTTGAACAAGACACCTCAAAATAGGTGTTCACAAATTAATATTTTCATGAAAGATGAAAATGGATGATTTGAATAGTATGGAAAATAAACAAAGGATTTGTTTTTCGGAGAACAAGAATATGATTTTTGGAGGAATTTTTATTGATTTATTTTGTGTAAAAAGATCCTAAGTGTTTTTCTAAACATGAGTTTTGAATAAACGAGCAAACGTTAATTTTAAGGATTTGCAAAGAAAGTGAAAAAGAATTTGTAAAGAAAGTAAAAATGAATTTGAACAAATGGGTTTGGTTTTATAACCATTGGTATTTCGGTTTTGAAAACAAAATTTAATGATTTTGTTTGTGTAAAACCATATCAATTTAAAAGGAAAAGTATTTGATGACTTTAATGGTTTTGTTTGTGTAAAACCATATTGATTTAAAAGAAAAAAATGTTTTGATGATTTCAATAGTATGTCACGTTTTTGAAGAAGGCTTGTAATGCCTTGATTTTTATGAACAAAGTGAATTTCAAAGTAGAAACGAATGCTTGGATTTAATACAAGGATTTTGGAAAGGGAATCGAGGCGTTTATCACTTGAGAAAATCAAGTTTTTGTAAACAAAATGTTTTGAACTTCAATTTATTTTGAAGAAGGTTGTGTTTGGAAATGATTTGGGAAAAATGAAGAATATAATATTGTTTTGAAAATTTACTAACGTATAACTTATTTTCACGTTTTGAAATACGTTAGAAAATATTAAGTTTTGAAACGTTGATTTACATCAATGGAAAAGTGATTTTTGTGAAGTATATTTTGAAAAAGAATTTCTTGAGTAAAAGCTGTGGAAAAATATTTTTGGAGTAAGAAAATATATTAAATGAAGTATAAAGTTATATTATTTTGAGAAAAGTTAAAAAGGAATTTTTAAAGGTTAAGAAATATTTTACGTAAAGAAATTGTGGTGAAAAATTATTTACGTATCTTAAAAAACGTGATTTTTAAGTTACGTGATATGAAAAAATATTTCTATATCATTTTAAATAATTATACGCGATTTGAATTACGTTTAAATATTTTACGTAATTTGAACTATTGTTGAAAAATCAATATGTGATTTAAAAGTGATGAATTATTTTTACGTGATTGTGAAAATAGCGGAAAATTGTTATGAGATTTGGAAAGTATTTTAAATATTTTGAGAATGATAGAAAATGATTTACGTAACGTAAAAGAATGATTTTTAAGTTATGCGATTTTGAAACAATGAAAAAAAAATAATATTATGCGATTTGAGAAACGTATGTTTTACGCGATTGAGAAAAATGTTAAAAAAATTATTACGTGGTTTAAAAGTGCAATGAAGAGTTGCAACATTTTGAAAACGTAATGTAAATGTTACTGAAATTTTTGTAAACGTAATAAAGATAGTGTTACGGTATTGTAAAAATGTAATAAAAAGTTTTGGAATTTTAAAAAAACGTAACAAAAGTGTTACGGTATTGTGAAAATATAAAAGAAGTGTTATGGTATTGTGAAAACATAACGTAAACGTTTTTGGATTGTGAAAACGTAATGAAATGTTACGCGATTGTGAAAATACGGTAAAAGTGTTTTACAACTATGAAAAGCGTGATAATATGATTTGTTGAAAGTACAAGATGATTATTGTTGAACCAAATGTCCATACATCAATTTGTTTGTGAGAAAATGACATATTTGTCGTGATTGGATTTGGTGCATTATACATGCATTGGAATGGTCCGATGAGGACTGGATATGGCTGATTGCCTAGGAGAAATGTAACACCCCAATTTTTGGTTAATTACGATTTTGCCCTTATTGTACTGTTTTCTGATTTCTGTGTGTTATAAAATTAATTTGACTATTTCGTAACTGTATTTGATTGTTTCGTGTGATTTGCTCCGAGTCAAGAAAATAATAATTTTCGGGCCGGGGAAAATCTTGTTTGATTATTTGGAGCTGGGCGATCTTACTAAACCCAATCCGAATAATACATATATCAATCTTTTAATTTTTAGAATTTTTCTGTATAATAAAAATATTTATCGTGCAGAAAAATCTGTGGGACCCACATTTTGCTTGTGGGACCCACATTTGCTTTGTGGGACCCACGTTTGGGTTTGTGGGCCCCACTTTTAGGAAAAAATTTACCAACGTAAAAAGCTTGTAAAATTCTAGACCAAAAGGTTAAAAAATCCATAAAAATGGTTAGATTTAATAGATTAGTTAATTTAAAATCTAATTAAGTTAATCTAAAAGGGTTAAGTGATAATTAAATAGATTAAAACCTAATTAGTTTTTATCAAATTTTAATTAGACAATTGTATTAGTATAATTAAGTAGAAGATTAAGGATTCTAAGTAAATTAATGATTAACTAAAATACAAAGGAATCTAACTAACTTTTAATTAAACTTAATTAGGAGGACTTAAGCATAAATAAGTTATTAAAAATCAATCAAATTTTGATTAGAATTTCCTATAGCTATTTTTGGATCTATGCATGCATTATGCATTTAGTTGGTCAACAAAGGAGACAAAGCTCCATTATGAGTGTCCTATGGCCATTATTAAGCCAATTTTGTCAAAAAGGATGGCTAGCTCTCTTATTGAGCTCTACGACCATGCATGATGGGGGGGACTAATATTCACTTTGTTATTTCATTTCAATCATTCTACCTCATCCTTTCATTTCTCTCCTACCCAAAGAAACCAAAGAAAACTCCTAAGTCCCTTTTCTCCTACCATTCGCCAACACCATTTCTTCTACTTTCATCCATCAAAAATTTCATCCAACTTCATTTCCTAAATCTAAACCATATTCTAAGAACATCTCTAGTTGTGAGTTTTTGCTAAATCATCCATTTGGAGCTTGGAAAATCACTTTGAAGTTTCTTTCCTATAAGGTGATAATTCTTGTTTCTTGTTTCTAATTTGATTTTTGATGTTCTAAGCCATGATTGATCCATGGTTTATCTTTTTCATCCATAGTTTATGACTTTATAATTTGTTTAAGCTTGTTAGGATTTTTCTTGAAGCTACACAAAATTTCTAAGGAGGAGTCCAAGGAGATCTTGTCTTCCTTATAGGTAAGAGGAGATTTAATCTCATCAACCATGTGTGGTGGTGAGAAAATGGATGTAATTGTGGTGAAGAATCCATAAGGATTCATTCACTTGGTTGTTTGTTGTGTGATTAATTTTGTGTGCATGTTTATTGTCTTTTCTAGTTGTGATTAATTTTGTGTGCATGTTTATTGTCTTTTCTATTTGTGATTTATATTGCATGCAAGCATGTTTATAGCTTTGATATTTGGTATGTGTTTTATTATTGCTTTAATATATGGTATGTGTTCATAAATATATGTATATGTTTATGGATCTATGATAATTATTGTTGGATGTGCAAATATGTTTAGATTTGCAAAAGTGTTCCAAAGAACACAAGATGAAGAGTTTATGGTTTTTACTATGAAAAGAACTAATATGTTCTCAACCATTTTCTAAAAGGATATCTTAATTGATCTAATTAAGTTAAAGGATTTTTCAATGATTTAATGGATGAAAAATAATTTTAAACATGTTTGTATAAAAATGGTGATTTTCGCCAAAATATATTTTAATGTTTAATTGATCCAAAAATTTATTTTATAAGTATAAACTTGTTTATTAACCTAAAAAGAATTTATTTACAATGAATTTTCAAGAACTAAATAAGTAAAATGATTTTTATTAGAAGTCTAGTATATAAAAGAAATAAATTTTTTACACTTGAAAATACTTATCTTTGAGTTTTAAAGTATGTTAGCAATTTTTAAAGTATATTTTATGGTTATGATTAAATAAAGGAATTTTTAAAAGGAAAACGTAGAAAATATCACTTAGTGGATTTTCTAAACTAAATGTTGTCAAAATTGATTAAAAATGAGTAAGTGTTGAAGAACGTTTCAAAATGGCATTTAGAAAGCAAGAAAATATTTTACGTAATTAAAGAATAAAATTATCGGTAGAAGAATTTATTAAATTTGATTTTTTTTTTTTTTGGGAAAAACGTCAAAAATTATTACTTAGAGTAATTTTTGTAAGAAAAATAGAAAATAATGTCTAAATAATATTTTTAGTTTGGAAATTTAATTTGGAGCGTCAAGAAATATTTTATACGATGAAAAATAGTAGAAATAGTTTACGCGTATTTAAAATAATGATTTTTAAACTACGCGATAGAGAAAAACGTTGAAAAATATTTACGCGTTTGAAAAACGTTTGTAAAATGTGACGTAATTGTGAAAATGCGATAAAATATTTACGCGACTTATGGAAACAAGTAAATTTTTACCGTCGGGTCAAAGTGGTGGACCCGGACACGTTAGGAAATAGTATTGTCAAGTGGAGACATAATTGTTTTTTTTTATACGAAGGGTATTTTGTAATTATGATGACAATGAGGATATTTATGTAATTATGATTCATGGTGATATCGAGGGTATTTTTGTAATTATGGATCATTACATACATAGAGTGATATGTCAATTTGGTTGAAATTGACGATTGGTCGACGAGATGAATTACACCGTATTGCGGGTGTGATAGGCGTAGTGTGTTCATGTGGAGAACTTGGAGGCGTTAGTGTGCGAGATTCCACACGTGATGGACGATTGGTAGCTCCTCCGGGCCGTGGTAATCGAAAAACACACACTAGCGATCTCGACAAATACTATTCTTAATCGGGATCTATGGGGGTATGCGGTACTATGCCTGGATGTACACGACGTGTTTGATCGTGTACTATTCACACGACGTATTTGATCGTGTGTCATTCACACGACGTATTTGTTGTGTGCTATTTACACGACGTATTTGACCGTGTAATAGCTGGTTGAGGCACTGACGATGTGCGGACATGTCTACTGGGATCATTCTCTCGATGTTTGTGTTTAGCTCCATGAAGTAGGAATGAGTCGAGTACATGGCATATTTAATCTGCATCACCGTGTGAATAATTATAATTTGATTTATGATATTTTGCATCCGTGACATTTATACTTGATTGAGATATGATATATGTTGTGCTAACATGATTTTGTTGCTTTAACTTGCTATATCTCCGTATGTTTTGTCGTTTTCTCTACCGCTACTTTGGTAATGATGTAGATTGTCTCACCTCTTTGCATATATTTTCTGTATTATTATTTATGTTCCGTAAAGTCGTTGAGGAAGTGGAAGGGAGCAACCGTTGGATTGTCAATACAACGAGGAGCAAAGAACCGAGTGACCGGTTCGAGGACGGTGAACCTCGAGATCATCCATATCATATGGATTGATTGCAGCGTGGTATGATGTTACTGAGTATTTTGTCTTCCGATAAACTTCCCGAGGAGGATTCTTCGGAGGATCGAACTTCTAGTGTTATGCTTGGGCTAGTTTATGGTTTGCTTTAAACCGGGGTTCTTGTTTTAATTAACTAGTTTATAATATGTAAATTATTTGTACCTATTAAACACAAAATCATATGTATAATTATGGTGTGTATGTAATAGTTTGTTTTATTTTATGTTCTGTTTATTTTATAATATAATGTTAAAAAAAAAAATATTTTTACAACTTATATTATTATATATTACGTAATAATTTATAACTTGGGTAAAGGTTATTATTATTGTTCGAAAATGTGACATCCCTATTAGGGTGTGACAAGAAACACACCTCTTGAGTGGGTGCGATATACGTAGTGTAGGTCACTTGTTGACCTTGGGGGCATCGGGGTGCGGGTTGCCTACACGGGTGGTTGGTCGCGCTTCTTCCCGTAGGTTAGACCGATGCAACATACCAATGATCCGGACCGAGACACTATTCTTAATCAAGATCTGATAAAGACTGTCGTGTATGTGCTAGATGTGTAAAAATTGAAATGAGAATTAAAGCACGTGGTCTGAGGCACGTGGAACCGGCAAATCTTTTCGATCATTTCTCCGACCTGAGTTTTAGCTCCATGGAGTAGGAAATCGAGTCTTGTGTACATGCATAATCTGAACATTTTATATCTGCATGATATATTAATTGAGGGATATTGGTTATGACAATTGTTTTGAATACTTGGATGATGATGATGATAATTAGGACATTATCGTAATTGTTGTTTATGATAATTGAATTGATAAATGATATGATGATGATAATTGATTAATATTGAATATATTATTAGAAGTTTGATATGATATCCTTGTATGATATTGCTGCTTGTGTTATCTCTGTGCTGCCATGTTGGTATTGGCGTAGGTGATCTCACCTCTTTGTTATATTGTCTTTTGTTGTGTCTGTATTGTTAAAATTAAACAGAAGAAATAATGAGTTGTCTTAGACATAACGAGCGATGGATACTCCGACCTGGTGACAACAATAAGGAGTGGACATTCGGGACTCGAAGGTGTGCAATGTTGACAAAGAACGGATGTAGAATGTATGTCGGTGCAACAAGAAGGATACACAATGAGAATAAGTATGTTAAGTTTTAACGTTAGTGTTGTACCGTGCTATTAAGTAGGACCCGTCATGGGGTTTGCTACTGTTAAAAAAAAAAAAAGAGTCTATTAGTTTTATATTTCTCTTTAAATTGTGAAATATTAATTGGTGTCAATATTGTATATGAATTAGTTTAAATATATTTTCAAGAATACTTATGGATTACAAGAAGTTTATATTTCAAAGAAGAAAGAATTTTTTTAAACCCACGTTTTTAACTCAAACCTTTTATGAAAACATTTTCATATTATGAGTCGGAAGTCAGACATGTGATACCCTAGGGAGGGTGTTACAATATCCAAACCATCAATGTTGACTAAGCAGTATAATATTCATTTTTATCTGCTATAACCCTACGAATAATATTTTTACTGTATTTTTATTGCCCAATAATTAAATACTGTACAAAACACAGTAAAAGAAAATTTCAAAAATTGTTTCCGGATTCAGGTTTAGTAAGATCCCCTGTCTCCGTCTCAACAATACAAAATTTCCTGGCTATAGAAAAATTTTCACTTTTCCGGACCCACCTGGGCCCACGTACAGTCCCCCTGGGCCCACAAACAGCCCATGGATAATATTAAAATAATCAAAGAAATATAAAAATTTTATAATTATCCACAAAATCATAAAAATTATAAAACTTACGAAAATCAAATCAGATTACATAAAATAATGAAGACTTAACAGTAATAATTAAAATACGTAAGATTTTTCCTGGCCCGAAAATTATTATTTTCCTGACACGGAGTAAATCACATAAAACGATCAAATGCATTCACGGAATACTCAAGATAATTTTACATTACACAGAAATCACTAAACAGTAGAATTTTGTTAACTGCCAAAATTACTGTCAAATAGTTAGGAAATTTGGGGTGTTACAATACTTCCCCTCTAAAAAGAAGTTTCGTCCTCGAAACTTGATAAACTTGATTTCACATCCTCATAATAAATATGGATATTGCTCTTTTAATTTTCCCTCAAAATAAATATGGATATTGCTCTTTTAACTTTTCTTCCAGTTCCCATGTAGCTTCACCGTTTACATCATTCCAGACTATTTTAACTAATGAAATATTTTTGCCTCACGTTCAACTTCTCTTGATCAAACAGATATCTCAGACTCCTATGATTATTGAAGATGTTGAGCGTTACTCCAGAAAGAAAGTGTCTCCGTACTTCTAATACAAACACAGCGGCTACCAACCCCCATTCATGCATAGAATAGTTTTTCTCATGTAACTTCAATTTCCTTGAAACATACACTATAACTCTTCTATTCTACATAAGCACACATCTTAAACTTCGATGTAAGGCATCATAATACAACTCCAATGGTTCACTGGGATTAGACAGAACTAATACCAGAGAAATAGTCAAACACATTTTCAACTCCTGAAAATTCTCCTTGTATGCATCAATCCATACAAACGCTTAATTCTTTTTGGTAAGCTAGGTGAGAAGTCCTGCGATCTTGGAAAATTTCTTAATAAATTTTCTATGGATTTCTGTTACCGTCTTTGACTTTTTCCATTGAAGAACTATTTTCATCCTTTTTATTGGATCAATCGCAATCCCTTCTTTAGAATCACGTGATCCAAAAACTGTGCTTCACCTAACCAAAACTCGCATTTCGATAACTCAGTATATTATCGCTTCTCCTTAAGAATTTGGAAAACCACACTGAGTTGTTTAGCATGTTCCTTATGATTTCGAGAATTGATTAGAATGTCGTTAACAAAGATAATGACAATTCTATCTAGATAAGAATGAAAAATTCTACTCCTATAATTTATACATATTACAAGAACATCCGTCACTCCGCATGACATCACTTAAAATTTTCTTGTCCTCGTATCGCTTCATTCTCCTGCCTTTGCTCTTAACATGAAATGTCTCACTAACTGAGTTCTCTTTCAGCAACACTGTACCAGATACTATGACATGAATTTGAATAGGAATATCCTTTCTTACAATTTCAATACATGAAATCATTATGAAGGTTAGAAAGAAAAAGGTAGCAAAACTATCTAATATGTTATCGGACATATCCAACAAAGAATTTGATGTTGCCCGATTTTTTTAAGAATGGGTTTTTCTAGAATACTAACACTTTATTGAGACAATCTCATAAGATATAGTTGGAAGATAACCAATTCGTTTCAAAGATCACGTCTATTTATGAAAGAGATAAACAGATCAAACTAACACAAAAATTTTAATCTATAATGACAATAGGATAATTTGAATAACTTGAGTAGCACGATAGGCTAGTAATAGGAACAGAAATAAACAAGTTAGAAGATAATGAAGACACAGATAACTCTAACATATAATTGATCCACATAATCATATGCCATAAAGAATGAGTTGCCCCTAGAAATATACAGTATAGTTAAAGAATCACCTTCTACGACATAATCTCCCTTGTTTAGGTCTTTAGCTCGGAACACTCCCTACTACCTATTATTAACAGAAGACTTCGTTTTATGGTGGAACACAATCTTTGAAAATGTGTCCAGGCTTTCCGCACTTGAAACAAATTATTTCCTTGAACGTACAATCCTTCGTTAAGTGCCCTCCTCCACATCTCTTACATAATAGTAAAGACGTCACGGTCCAACTGGGTTTACTGCTACAAGCACTTCCTCCACACATTTGCTGCTTTTGCTGATTTCCCAATGATCATGAATACGTTTTCCGCTGAACTCAATTTACCTTCCTATTATTCATCCTTTGGAATACCTAGGTTCCAAGGTTATAAAATCTTGTATTTCAAGACTGATTCTCTTCCATCAGATCCTGAACCTCAACTTCTAGTTCATGTTGTTCAGCAATCCTCTATTCCTGCTGTACTGTCATGTCAGTTATCCTCCGCATTGCTCCTGTAATTGCAACTACATTATTAGTATCACGTTCTGCTTACACACGTGTGCATCTACCACGAGCCATTTCCTTTCTTCAAAGACGAATGAATCAAAATACAATGGAAACCAAAGTAACCATTTCAAACAACATTATTTCCTTTCAGAAATAAAAAACACAGAGAACACAACACAAGCAAAATAGACCTAACCACAAACCCCAAATGACTCAAACTGTGCTCTGATACCAACTAATGTAACACCCTCCGTAGTGTAACGCCCCTTTTTCTCCCTTAGTCATAATGGGTAAGAAGAAGGAACGTCGCACTATAGTGAAACGATACACAAATGATTATGGAAAGTTTAAACATTTTTTTTCTTTAACATAAATCCGGTTAAAACTTCCATTTAATGTACATATACACCTGTTTGTAAATATATCGCGTGATTGGATTAAAATTAAAAGTTCCTCTTACCAATAAAACTTCTGTCAAAAAGGTCATAGAGCAATCAACGTGGAATGAAACATACGACCATTTACAATATGGATAATTACACACTTTGCACTAGAAATACAAGCCTGTTTACATTACATTTCCAAAAAGATATACAAAAAGCAAAATGTGTACCTACCCCAAGAGATACAAATATATACCCACTAATCCAGTAGTACATCAGGCTCCCTCAAAATAAACGGATAACCATCAGTAGCCATCAATTTAAAACCAACCCTAAGACTTCCTAGAACGAGAAGGAACCGTAGATGGATCCTCCTCAGGGTCCTCGTCGTTCGACGAGACATCCATTGGGACTACAGAACAGCGGGCAGGAGCCCGGGCAGTAGACAAAAAAGAATCCTCACGAGGGGTATAATACATTTCACCCCACATGTCCCTCACGGGCATATAGAACTCCAGCCATACAAAAGCATGAAAATCCAGAATAGGAGCGTCATAACGTCTCCACGCTAAGGACACCATCATATTACCGTGGTATACACATCGATCAGTCTGCACGTTGATATGCCAGCAGACCGGACCTCCAAGAAAGTTGATCCGCACGTAGCCAAAAAGTCCACGGAGTTGAAATGACATCCTCAACAACTTCGATCTTAGTGGAGATAAGGCCAGAAACCTTGAAACTCAGTGGTTTCCTTGTCCTCCTCATGAGCGTCTTCTCGAGAGCACACAATCCAACCAAAATACAAAATAAAGAAATTATCGAAAGATGTGAGATTTCCAACTTTCAGTACCAACATGACAGCAAGAAAATAAACAGCCTCGAACGCCCACATAAGACACAGTTAATACATACAAGTACAGTAATACATGAAAGCAATTAATGAGAGTAAGACAGTAAAATCAATAGTTAACATTATCCATAGCCAGCTAGCAAAATTAGCATTGCCAAGAGTCAAATAAATATCACAGTCATAATAGTAAACACATTATCCAATCATAAATGCTCAATGGACCATGTGACTGACAACTCACAATGCAACAAGGGTACCAAAGTTCCTACTCCATGGAGCTAGACGTAAACATTTTCGGAGTGAATGATCAAGGAGTAATACCAGTATCTCAGTAGCCTTAAAATGTAGTGTGCTCTCTTTCATAAAATTGTTTGCGCAATGGCTAATACATGGTACCTCAACAGTTGATTGTGACATAGGACAGCGTCTCAGGCAGGATCGTCGGTGTGTCGCATTGGTCTATCCCACGGCCCCAGTGGTGCTACCACTGTCTATTGTGAGACACCCACACCCCGACGCCCCCAGGGTCAACAATATATAACACCTAAGCTTAGTCTATTCGCACCCGCACATAGGTGTTATTCAAACTCCTAGACATACATCGCCTTACTAACCATGTCCAACGGACAGCACATGCATGACGACACAATGTCCAATCATGTATGTTCATCAATGATGCATTCAACATAAGCCTTTCCTCAATGGCACATAAGCATTATTCAATGTCCAACATGACACATCAACAATAAATTTATTAAAACATTGCCCCAATGGCACATCATCATTCTTATCTCATTGAGTACTACATCAATGGTGCATAACCCACATAGGAAATCACACTTGCATCAATAATTCTCAGTATCAATATATATTCCTCATTACACACACACCACAATTTCCATGTCATGGATCCAAGAATTCCATATTCAAAATCATTTCTTCTCTATCGGTATGAATACACATTCCTATCACAATTTAGTAAAGTAAAATCATTGAATCCAGGGTTTTTAGGTTATGTTTGAGTTACAAAGGACAAAGAACCATAATCTCAATCATTTCCAGCTCAAAAATCTCATTTTTGGTGTTGGTAATCGATGACATCACCCTGGTAATCGATTACCAGAGGAACAGAATCTCTGTAATCGATTACAATCTCATTGTAATCAATTACGTGATTTCCAGAACCACAATTTGTTGAAGGCTTTACCTTAAAGCTCCAAGCTTTAGCTTCAATGGTGGAAGAAAAATGGAAGAGGAAGAAGAAGAACCAAAAGATGGCAACAAAAGAGGACTTGGAATGGTGTAAGAAAGCAAGAATCTTTGATGATAAAGCAAGCAAAGGATGACTGCCTCCAGGAGTGGTTGCACGATGGAGAAGAAAAGAAGAAGAGAGGAAATGGATATTTGGGGTGTAGAAAAATGAGAGTGTAATATTAGGAAGAGGAGAGGAATTACTTAGGCTTCCCCTATAGCTTCTGTCGTAGCAGAGTGGAGAAGGGAGAGAGAAAAAAATGTGTTAAATAGGAAACTTCTTGGAAACTTCTTACAAGGGGTTTTAATTAACTAAATTCTCTTTTTCTTCTTTCTTGAAAATAAGGCTAAAAAGGGGTTTTACACAAGGTAATTTTTGAATAATGCGATAAGATTTTTTATTATGTGTTATTATTTATTGGACGTAATTATAGTTGGCAGAAGTCAGCATTAACAAATCTGACAGATAAATTCTTCGCAGTGTTTTATTATTTTATCTGTTAAAATTTCTCGAAAAATGTAAAACCTTGTAAACTGTATCCGGCCTCGGGTTTAGTAAGATCCCCCGTCGACGTTTCCATAGTTCAAGGTTCTCGGAGAAAATATCTCATTTCTCTGGTTTCGCTCAGTACACACGTAAAACGAGAAATATATTAAAATATTCCGCATTCTCAGAAAATTCCAGGAAAAATTCCAAAAAATCACAAATATTTTAGAATGAATTCTGATAATAGAAAAGTAAATTTTGGGGTGTTATAACTCTCCCCAACAAATAAGAATTTCGTCCTCGAAATTTTCCATACCTTAAAACAATTCGGGATATTGCTCCTTCATCTTGTTCTCCAGTTCCCACGTCACATCTCCAGTTGCTTCGTTCCAAATTACCTTCACTAGTGCAATGTCCTTTCCTCTGAGTTGCTTTGTCCTCCTATCCTCAATCCTTACAGGAGTTGTCTCATAAGTCAAGTTTTTCTTTAATTGTACGGAATCAGGTGCTATGACATGATTAGGATTTAGGATATATTTTCTGAGTTGTGACACATGAAAGACATTATGAAGATTTGAAAGAAAATGGGGTAAAGCTATTTGGTAAGCAACAGGACCTATCCGACGAAGAATTTGGTAAGGTCCAAGGAATTTTGGAGTGAGTTTTCTAGACTTGAGGACACGACCGACCCCAGTCATAGGTGTGACTTTCAAGAAGACATGCTATCCTTCTTCAAACTCAAGAGGTTTCCTTCTTTTGTCCGCATAACTCTTCTGCCGACTCTGAGCCGGTTTCATTTTCTCCTGAATCATTTTAACCTTCTCAGTTGTCTGCTGAATGAGTTCAGGTCCAACGGTAAGCCGTTCTCCATCTTGATACCAGCACAGAGGCGTCCGACACCTCCGCCCATATAGAGCCTCATAGGGCGCCATCCCTATACTTGAATGGTAACTGTTATTGTAGGTGAATTCCACCAATGGTAAGATTTCATCCCAACTTCCAGTTTGCACTATGGCACAGGCTCTCAACAGATCTTCTAACGACTAGATTGTTCTTTCTGATTGACCATCAGTTTGTGGATGGTAGGCAGAACTTAACCGCAACTTTGTTCCCATAGCCTCTTGAAGACTTTGCCAAAACTTCGAGGTAAACCTCGGGTCTTTATATGAAATAATACTCATGGGTATCCCGTGAAGTCTGACAATTTCACCAATGTATATCTGAGTCAACTTCTCCAATGGATATCTTATATTGATTGGCAGAAAGTGAGCTGACTTCGTAAGTCGATCCACTATTACCCATATTGAGTCATATCCTTTCCTAGTTCTTGGTAACCTGACAACAAAATCCATGGCGATACTATCCCATTTCCATTCAGGAATAGTTAAAGGTTGTAGTAATCCAGCTGGTCTTTGGTGCTCAATCTTCGTTTTTTGGAAAACCAAACAAGACGACACGCATCTAGCGATATCTCTTTTAATTCCATGCCACCAAAATAACTTCCTCAAGTCTTGATACATCTTGGTCATTCCAGGATGCATACTCAACTGACTCGAATGAGTATGTTCAAGTATGTACTTTCTGAGTTCTTCATCTTTAGGCACACAAACCCTTCCTCAGAATCTCAGAATCCCATCCCTTCTTTCAATGTTGATACACCGCCCTGCCTCATCAATTCTCTTTCTTCTTGCAGGAATTTATCGACCTTTTGTTTCTCTCGAATATCATCCATCAGGTCATTCGAGATAGTGATCCTATTTATGCAGATTTTACCCGGTGTTAACTCTACAAATGACCATATATCTCTGAATTGCTCTATCAAGTCCTTTTCTCTAATCATCATAGTAGAAACACTAATCGTCTTTCTACTCAAAGCATCGGCCACCACGTTCGCCTTTCCAGGATGATACTGAAGTTGGAAATTGTAATCTTTCAAAAATTCTAGCCATCTTCGTTGCCTCATGTTCAGCTCTTTCTGATCGTATAGGTACTTCAGACTTTTGTGGTTACTGAAGACGTTGAATGTGGCTCCATACAAATAATGTCTCCATATCTTCAATGCAAACACCACTGCAGCTAACTCTAGATCGTGTGTAGGGTAGTTCTTCTCGTGCATTCGCAATTGTCTTGAGGCGTAAGCTACCACCTTTCCATTTTGCATAAGAACGCACCCCAAACCTTAGTACGAAGCGTCACAATACACTTCAAATGGTTCGTTATGATTCGGTAAAACTAACGCTGGTGAAGTAGTCAGCTTTCTTTTTAACTCTTGGAAACTTCCTTCACAGGAATCTGTCCATTCAAAAGCTTGGTCTTTCTTGGTGAGTTGAGTGAGCGGTGCTGCAATTTTGGAAAACCCCTCAATAAACCTCCGGTAGTATCCGGCTAATCCAATGAAACTTCGGATTTCTGTAACTGTAGTTGGTCTTTCCCACTGTAGTACGACTTCTACCTTTGAAGGATCCACTGCAATTCCTTCCTTTGTGATTACATGACCCAAGAATTTCACTTTATCTAGGCAAAACTCGCACTTGGATAGTTTCACATATAGCTCTTTTTCCTTCAAGATCTGGAGAACTATGTTGAGGTACTCAGCATGGTCCTCGCGACTTTATGAATAGATCAGGATATCGTCGATGAAAATAACAACGAATTTGTCCAAGTAAGGACGAAAGATCCTATTCATATAGTCCATAAATATCGTAGGTGCATTTGTCACACCAAAAGGCATCACCAGGTATTCATAATGACCATAACGAGTACGAAAAGCCGTCTTGGGAATATCTTCCACTTTTACTCTGATTTGGTGATAACCCGATCGTAGATCGATTTTGGAAAACATAGCTGCTCCCTTCAATTGGTCCATCAAGTCATCTATCCTCGGCAATGGATACTTGTTCTTGATCGTAACCTTATTCAATTGACGGTAGTCCATGCATAATCTTGAAGTCCCATCTTTCTTCTTGACCAACAATACAGGTGCTCCCCAGGGTGACACACTGGGTCTCATGAATTGCTTCTCTAGGAGCTCTTCCAACTGCTTCTTAAGTTCCACGAGTTCTGCTGGTGCCATACGGTAAGGTGCTATAGAAATAGGGCCAGCTCCTGGTACCAAGTCGATAGCAAACTCGACCTCTCGTTCCAGTGGCAAACCAGGTACATCATCAAGGAAAACCTCAGGAAATTCTCGAACAACAGAGATTGCGTCCACATCAACTTCACTCTTGACTTTCAAAGAAGATAATAGCATGTATCCTCGAGCTCCTTCTTTCAGAAAAGCTTTCACTTGGTTGACGATCAAAAATCTAGAATCCTCATCCAAAGGGAAAACTATTGTTTTTCTGGAACAGTCTAACAAGACATGGTTGGCAGATAGCCAGTCCATTCCTAATATCACGTCTAGTTGGGATAATGGTAAACAGATCAAATCGATAGAAAAGATTCGACCTTCCACTATTAAAGGATAACCTAGACACACCTTAGTAGTGACGACAGGTTTTGCAGTAGGAGTCAAAATAGTCAAATCGAAAGGCAAAGAAGACACTGGCAATCCAAGTCTTTTCACAGAATCATGTGAAATGAAAGAATGAGTAGCACCAGAGTCATACAGTACAATTAAAAGATTACCTTCAATGATACCTTCTCCTTGTACCAAATCCTCGGATTCAGAGGCCTCAGCACCACTCAGGGTGCAGACTCTGCCTCCAACTTGTGGTTTAGAAGTCTTAGCAACATTGACGGATGGTTTCGCCTTGGTCTGGTTACAGTCTCGAGAAACATGACCAGGTTTCCCGCACCGAAAGCAAATAAATCCTTTGATTGTGCAGTCTCTTGTGAAATGCTCTTTCCCACATTTCATACATCTCGGAGTAGTGTTAGTATTCTGACCCATCCTTCCAGGGCTTCCAGTTGGGCTTCCTCCTTGAAATTTTTGTGGTTGTTGGCTTCTAGAGGGTCTGGAATAAGGCTTCTTTTGATGACGACTCGAGTTACCACCACATCCTCTTTGGGACCGAACGGGCGCAAAGTTTCTGTTTCTCGCCTCACGTTCTTGTTCCACACTTTCTAATCGGCAGCAAGTGTCGAGTAGCTCAGAAAACTGATAAATCTTCAAGGCTATCACAATTTTCTTCACATCATGCCTCAGGCCTTCCTCAAACTTCCGACACTTCCAAGTTTCATTAGGTTGAAGTTGAAAATAGGTCGAAAATCTGGACAAGTTCTCAAACTTGGCAGCGTACTCGCTCACAGTCATGGCTCCCTGTCGTAACCTCAGAAATTCTATTTCTTTTGCGTGCTTGGCACTTTCAGGAAAATACTTGTTCAAGAACCTTTCTTTGAACACTTCCCAAGTTATCATCCTATTTGCGGCTTGCAGTAGCCTTTGTTCTCCCGTCCACCAATGTTCAGCGTCTCCCATCAGCATGTATGCGGCATAGGTCACCTTCCTATCATCAACACAATTCATACCCGTAAATATTTTCTTCAACTCTTGGATCCACAATGTAGCTTTCTCCGAATCAAACTCCCTTTTGAGCTGCGGAGGGTTAGCACGACGAAATTCCTCTAAGTTCTGAACATCCGCCGTAGCTTCTAGCTGTTGTGCAGCTCTAGCCTATTGTTGAGCTGTTTGCTGGTTCTGTTGCAGCATTGGCTCACCATCTCTCGTATTGCCTCTATGGCAGCAGACCATATCACCCCGACGAGCCATTGTTCCTTCTCGGATTAGACTACGCAAAACACAGAGAAAGTCAGATGTATTCATTTGAATACCAAACAGCAAAATCACAGAGAATGACACAGCACAAACAAGACAGTCCAAAACCACACGACCCAAAGAAACATAATCGGGAGCTCTGATACCAAGACAGTGTAACGCCCCTTTTTCTCCCTTAGTCATAATGGGTAAGAAGAAGGAACGTCGCACTATAGTGAAATGATACACAAATGATTACGGGAAGTTTAAACATTTTTTTTTCTTTTTTTTTCTTTAACATAAATCTAGTTAAAACTTCCATTTAATGTACATATACACCTGTTTGTAAATATATCGCGTGATTGGATTAAAATTAAAAGTTTCTCTTACCAATAAAACTTCTGTCAAAAAGGTCATAGAGCAATCAACATGGAATGAAACATACGACCATTTACAATATGGATAATTACACACTTTGTACTAGAAATACAAGCTTGTTTACATTACATTTCCAAAAAGATATACAAAAAGCAAAATGTGTACCTACCCCAAGAGATACAAATATATACCCACTAATCCAGTAGTACATCAGGCTCCCTCAAAATAAACGGATAGCCATCAGTAGCCATCAATTTAAAACCAACCCTAAGACTGCCTGGAACGAGAAGGAACCGTAGATGGATCCTCCTCAGGGTCCTGGTCGTCCGACGAGACATCCATTGGGATGACAGAACAGCGGGCAGGAGCCCGGGCAGTAGACAAAAAAGAATCCTCACGAGGGGTATAATACATTTCACCCCACATGTCCCTCACGGGCATATAGAACTCCAGCCATACAAAAGCATGAAAATTCAGAATAGGAGCGTCATAACGTCTCCACGCTAAGGACACCATCACATCGCTGTGGTATACACATCGATCAGTCTGCACGTTGATATGCCAGCAGTCCGGACCTCCAAGAAAGTTGATCCGCATGTAGCCAAAAAGTCCACGGAGTCAAAATGACATCCTCAACAACTTCGATCTTAGTCGAGATAAGGCCAGAAACCTTGAAACTTAGTGGTTTCCTTGTCCTCCTCACGAGCGTCTTCTCGAGAGCACACGATCCAACCAAAATACAAAATAAAGAAATTACCGAAAGAGGTGAGATTTCCACTTTCAGTACCAACATGGCAGCAAGAAAATAAACGGCGTCGAAAGCCCACATAAGACACAGTTAATACATACAAGTACAGTAATACATGAAAGCAATTAATGAGAGTAAAACAGCAAAATCAATAGTTAACATTATCCATAGCCAGCTAGCAACATTAGCATTGCCAAGAGTCAAATAAATATCACCGTCATAATAGTAAACACATTATCCAATCATAAATGCTCAATGGACCATGTGACTGACAACTCACAATGCAACAAGGGTACCAAAGTTCCTACTCCATGGAGCTAGACGTAAATATTTTCGGAGTGAATGATCAAGGAGTAATACCAGTATCTCAGTAGCCTTAAAATATAGTGTGCTCTCTTTCATAAAATTGTTTGCGCAATGGTTTATACATGGTACCTCAACAGTTGATCGCGACATAGGACAGCGTCTCAGGCAGGATCGTCGGTGTGTCGCATTGGTTTATCCCACGGCCCCAGTGGAGCTACCATTGTCTATTGTGAGACACCTACACCCTGACGCCCCCAGGGTCAACAACATATGACACCTACGCTTAGTCTATTCGCACCCGCACATAGGTGTTATTCAAACTCCTAGGCATACATCGCCTTACTAACCATGTCCAACGGACAGCACATGCATGATGACACAATGTCCAATCATGTATGTTCATCAATGATGCATTCAACATAAGCCTTTCCTCAATGACACATAAGCATTATTCAATGTCCAACATGACACATCAATAATACATTTATTAAAACATTGCCCCAATGGCACATCATCATTCTTATCTCATTGAGTACTGCATCAATGGTGCATAACCCACATAGGAAATCACACTTGCATCAATAATTCTCAGTATCAATATATATTCCTCTTTACGCACACACCACAATTTCCATGTCATGGATCCAAGAATTCCATATTTAAAATCATTTCTTCTCTATCGGTATGAATACACATTCCTATCACAATTTAGTAAAGTAAAATCCTTGAATCCAGGGTTTTATGTTTGAGTTACAAAGGACAAAGAACCATAATCTCAATCATTTCCAGCTCAAAAATCTCATTTTTGGTCTTGGTAATCGATTACATCACCCGGTAATCGATTACACGAGGAACAGATCTCACGAATTGATTACAATCTCATTGTAATCAATTACGTGATTTCCAGAACCACGATTCGTAACTTCAAGGCCCTGGCAATCGATTACACAGCCCTGGTAATCGATTACCTATTGGACAGAACCTCCGTAATCGATTACCCACAAGTTATAATCGATTACGTGATTCTCAGAAGCACCATTTCGTGACATCAGAAGCTTGGTAATCGATTACACCACTCTTGTAATCGATTACAAGCTAAATAGAATCTCTGTAATCGATTACACACAAGACGTAATCGATTACCAGATTTCCAGAATCAGGATTTTATACCCTTAAGAGCCTGGTAATCGATTACAAGCCTCGTGTAATCGATTACCACGCATAATCTTGCAAAAAACAGAGTTCTCTAAGTCCTTTAACTCAAACCAAACCAATCTTTATCATATTTAATCAACAAGTTACTCAAATATACCTTCAAATCATGCAAGAGGCATCAATAAATCATACAAACCCGACAAAATGCACTATCATGAAGAACAACATAAAAATAAGAGAACTTTATACATGGATTCAGAAATCAACAACAACTCACATATAAGACATTCCCTTACTACCAAGATTGGTTGAAAAGGATCATCTCCCTCTTACCTGTTTGGAAGACAACACAATGTGCCACTCCTACTTGCCCTAGATTTTCGTTTTCCCCCTTCAAGAAAACTCCAATGTGAGTGATCACCACAATGTCCACTCAAACCATGAAAAATAGGTTCTTGGTCACCAAGGTGGCCAAGAGAAACGAAAATAGCAAGAAAAATGGAAGAAAGTTGAAGGCTTTACCTTAAAGCTCCAAGCTTTAGCTTCAATGGTGGAAGGAAAATGGAAGAGGAAGAAGAAGAACCAAAAGATGGCAACAAAAGAGGACTTGGAATGGTGTAAGAAAGCAAGAATCTTTTATGATAAAGCAAGCAAAGGATGACTACCTCCAAGAGTGGTTGCACGGTGGAGAAGAAAAGAAGAAGAGAGGAAATGGATATTTAGGGTGTAGAAAAATGAGAGTGTAATATTAGGAAGAGGAGAGGAATTACTTAGGCTTCTCCTATAGCTTCTGTCGTAGAAGAGTGGAGAAGGGAGAAAGAAAAAAATGTGTCAAATAGGAAGCTTCTTGGAAACTTCCTACAAGGGGTTTTAATTAACTAAATTCTCTTTTTCTTCTTTCTTGAAAATAAGGCTAAAAAGGGGTTTGACAGAAGGTAATTTTTGAATAATGCGATAAGATTTTTTATTATGTGTTATTATTTATTGGACGTAATTATAGTTGGCAGAAGTCAGCATTAACAAATCTGACAGATAAATTCTTCGCAGTGTTTTATTATTTCATCTGTTAAAATTTCTCGAAAAATATGAAACCTTGTAATCTGTGTCCGGCCTCGGGTTTAGTAAGATCCCCCGTCGACGTTTCCATAGTTCAAGGTTCTCGGAGAAAATATCTCATTTCTCCGGTTCCGCTCAGTACACAGGTAAAACGAAAAATATATTAAAATGTTCCGCGTTCTCATAAAATTCCAGGAAAAATTTCAGAAAATCACAAATATTTTAGAATGAATTCTGATAGTAGAAAAGTAAATTTTGGGGTGTTACATGTAGGGCATCACATTTTCGACTACAAGCTCATAATCTAAAAATGATTTCATAAAAGGTTGGAGTTATAAAACATGGGTTTCAAAATTTCTTTTCACGAAAACATAAACTTACTGAAATTTATAGGTAATACTGAAAAATAGATTTAAACTGATTAATATACATTACTGATACCACATAATATTTAACAATTACTTAGGAAACATAACTCTTACAGACTTAATTTGTAAACAGTAGTAAACCCCATGACGGGTCCTACTTAATAGCACGGTAAAACACTAATGAGAAAACTTAACATACTTATTTCGTCTTGTATCTATCTTGATGCGTCATATATCTGTTCCTCATCAACACTGCACACCATCGAATCTGAGATGGCCACTCCTCGATGTTGTCACCGAACTCAGAATATTTGCTTCCAGTCAAGTCAAAGAAACTCGCTCCATCTACTATACAATTTTAACAATACAAGCACAACAAAATAATATAACAAAGAGGTGAGATCACCTGCGCCAATACCGACATGATAGCATGGAGATAACATAAACAACACACCATACAGGTATATCATACCATAATTACAATCATGCCCTCATCATTATTTATCAACACAATAGACGTAATAAACAGTAATTACGATCCTGCCCTAAATATTTCCTAAATATTCAACAATTCAATTATCATAAACAATAATTACGATAATGCCCTCAACATTATCCAAACATTCAACAATTCAATTATCATACCGATAATTACGATAATGTGATCAACATTATCCAAATATCTAACAGTACAATTATCATAACCAATATTTCTCAATTAATATATCACACAGATATGTTACCAAGTGGCTTCAATACTCAAGAGCGGGGTGAATTGAGTTTATAAAAGAAGTTCACAATTCTTTCGCAAAACACTTGACTATTGAATTTTGTTGAAGCTATTGACTATTTGAAATGAATGAATTGATAAGAACAATAATTTATCATGGTTCGGCCACCTATCTACTTGTGACCTACGTCCAGTCCTCAAGCAACCACTCGAGATTTTCCACTATATCTTCAAGTTTCATTAGGTGCTTGACTACCTTTACAAACTTGAGCACTCAACTCCTTGGGATGCCTCACCCTTTTATAATATGGAGGGATACCTCACCTTCTCTTTACAAAGCAATCAAGGTTGATATAAAGAAGCTCTCAAAAGAGTAAATGATACAAATTAAAGCTCTAAGAATGCTCACAAATGATATCTTAAAGATTAGTCAAAAACAGAGCAAAGAGTAATTTCAGAGATTGATTCTCGTTTTGATGAATTGCTAAGATGTTTCAGGTTCAAGAATAACCATCAATGATGCCCCAACAACTATATTTAAAGCTCATTCATTAAAAGAGCCGTTGGAGGGTGGTTAAAGCCAAGCATTTAATGCAACTAATATAGCCGTTGGGCATGTCAGAACACTTGTAATTGATTACAGGGATTTGGTAATTGATTACATGGAAGATAGAACGTGTTCTTGGCTTTCTGGGCTTGTGGTAATCGATTACATGACTTGTGTAATCGATTACACGCTCTCTGACTTCATGGTAATCGATTCCAATATTAATGTAATCGATTACATGACCCTTTGAACGTGTTCTTAGCTTTCTGGGAAGATGGTAATCGATTACCAGTTTAGGTGTAATCGATTACGCGTCCTCAGACTTTCAGGTAATCGATTACATGGATGGTGTAATCGATTACAAGGCTTCTGTTTAGCTTGTAATCGATTACTAAACATTGGTAATCGATTACACTATACTTTAAACTCATTTTTCAAGCCTGAAAGAGGATTCATGTTATTCCTAACTTAAGAAAACATGGATTTAAACAATTCTGAACTTTGTTTGGCATGATCCAAGATAAAAGAAGTCCTCTTTTTAGGAATTGATCTTTTGAAAACCATATTGATTAAAACCATTTTTGAAAAACCATTTGAGATATCTTAAGAGCATTTAACATTGATGTTCTAATGCTTATAGCTAAACCTCTTGATTCCTTCCTTTGATCTTGATTTTCTCTTTTGCTCTTGATCTTCATCTTTGTCTTTGTTATCATCAAAAACCAATTGACATGCTTCAAGACACATGCATTCACATTCTCTCCCTTTTCGATGATGGCAAACTGAACATTGAAAGGAAGAGAAACAATTGCACATATATATGTATATCAGAGATTTAAGCGCAACTCTCCCCCGTAATGTATGCACAATATAGGGTTAGTGATATATTCATGTGAAAGCTTTAAATCTAACTCCCCATACTTATGCAAGACACTAATCTCTCCCCCGTTGGCATTATCAAAAACATATTAGCATTGAGATGAAATTTCGGCAGCATTTCTACTGATTTTCATGATTTCCCAAAATTTTAAACAACAGAAATCAATCAGTTCAAACCAGTCAATATACAATCAATCCAATAGATCAAAATGGAACCAATCAATTCAATATCCAAGTGCATATCAAGATACTTAGTAATCACATCAAGAAGATTCAATAAAGATAATAAGCAACCAAAAACCAACTGATTTTATATAAAATATTTCAATGTCATTTACAATCGAATATCAGAAAAACAAAGAAACTATCATGGCAAAGGTCCATGATCACTATCAGTGGCTTCACTGTCACTCTCCATGTCTGCAGCAATGTTTCCGAGGTCCACATCGTCATCTTCAGTGTCAAGATCATCCTCGAAACCAAGGAGCTCCTCGTCATCAGTAGGAACTCCAACGGGAGTGGTAGAGGGGTCAGCAAATGATAGAGGAGCTGCAGGAGGGGCAGAGGAGGTGGTAGGTGCAGCAGCATCTCTCGGTGCAGTATGTCAGGGACCCTCCAAAAGCGAACGAATAGCAGCAAGCTCCTGATCGGAATAGTCCATCCTCAGCACCAGGTGATCCACCTTTTGCTCAATCCGGTTCATCCGAGTGTCCACTATAGTGGCCAAACTCCTTATTTCTTACAGTAGAAGCTCCAATGTGGCTGAAGCTGGTGGAGCTGGTGCAGGCTGCCCATCCTCATCCTCCTCATCACTCTCCGGACCATGAAGAATATGCGCATAGCTGCCATGGGCCAAATAGTACCATCGCCCATCGACCTTGCTCAGCTGAAGCTTCTTCAAGGTGTGCAGACCAATGGATTGCGGTCCTTTGGAGCTGGTATCCTTGGACTCCTCAGTTAAGGAAATGCGACAATGTTCCAAGATGGAAGTCACTAGCATGGCATATGGAAGAGCAGAGTTCTTCTTCTTTTTCACATCCAGCATGTGCTGAATGATGTAATTAGCCCAGTGGATTGGCCTGCTAGTGGTCATGGCCCACAAGACCACCACGTCATCTCGCAAAACTTGGGAATAACTCCCGCCTCTGGGAATTAACCCTCGAACAACTAAATAATAGAGTACCCTGTTCTCCATTGTCAGCCTAGTCGCCATTACTCGTTTGTTGTTCCTAGGAAGCACGTAGCCAGAGCGAATCAGAGATGTTAGAGCGCTCTTGTATTCAAATTCAACTCCCCAAGCATTTTTATTTCCATAGAAGCTTGTCCCAGCATAGGTTAGCTTGGTCAGCCTACACCATTCTTCCCTTGAGATTTTAATCTGAGTCTTCTTCACCTCAGATAGTAAGCAATGATCTTCGTACCTCAAGTTGGCAAAAAAGACATTAACCGAATTTGGGTAGATGGCATTCTGAATGCTGAAGAACCCAAGCAACCCCAGCCTTTCAAGCAACTGGAAACTCTCGAGGGGTTCACTAGTGCAAAAGGATTGCGTGAGATACCGTGGTGAGATTAACTTCCTCAGTTGGAAGTTCTTTCTGAAGAGCTCAGCCTTCTTGGTGGTTAAGAAGTGTCTGGTCAGTTCCAACCCAGAGATATTGCATGGAGAAGCACTGGAGGATTCTCCAATGGTGGCCCCTGGTCTTGCACGTTTAGCACGGTGGCTTGGTTCAGCCATTGATGAGTGGAGGTGAGATTAGGTGAGTGTTTGGGTATATTTGGAGGTATGTAGCTCGTGGGGGATGAAGTGGAGAAGAACAGAGGAATGGGTGAAGGTGTGGGTGGAGAATAGGGTAGGTTTGGAGGAGATTTGGTGGTTGGGTTGTGGTGGAAGAGGGATTACGAGTGAGAGGGATGTGATTTTTGGAGAATTTGGTGGAGAATGGAGTGAGAAGGGGAGATTTGGGAAAATGGGGTTTCGTGGGAGCAGAAGAGAAGAAAGGTCAAGTTTTCAGAATAAGTGACCTTTCATGCGTCTAAAACCTTTTAAAACCCCTCTGTAATCGATTACATAGTTTGTGTAATCGATTACCAGCTTTCTGTTTGCCCTTGTAATCGATTACAATATTAGTGTAATCGATTACCATGCTTCTGGGAACCTTGTAATCGATTACATTATTTGTGTAATCGATTACCTGAGTTCTAGGTTCATTATAATCGATTACCAGTGTGGTGTAATCGATTACTTACTTGACAGAACCTTTGTAATCGATTACAAAGGTCTTGTAATCGATTACCAGCCTACTAAAACTCAGATTTTGTATTGCAAACAGTTAAGGATCAATTTTAAACCTTTTAAATTAGTTCCAAAGCATCTTAAATCAATTCCAAACATCATGCAAGCATACAATTCACACAGATTGTGATTCACAACACCTAATCATACAAGATTGCTATTTTTACCAAGAATTACCCCATTATGATGGATTTGAGATGTTTTTGAGCTTCTAGGAGATCTTTGACATGAGGAAGCACCTGCAAAACAACTTAGGGGAAATCTCCGATGCTCAAGTCAATATAGGATTAAGAAATTAAAAATTATGTAACAAAGGGACATGATTATGCAGAAAACGGTAAGTTTATGCAGCAGTTTGCATTTCATGTAGCAAAACAATGTATTTATGCAGCAATTAGCCTATGCATGATTGATCCAATATGCCAAGTTCATTTCTTATATAATAGAAGGCTTCTTTCGCCAAAGGTTTAGTGAAAATGTCTGCTAGTTGCTTAGTGGTTTCCACAAATTTAAGCATGCAATCACCCTTTTGAACATGATCTCTTATGAAATGATGCCTTATTTCAATGTACTTTGTTCTTGAGTGTAAAATGAGATTTTTAGACAAGTTGATTGCACTAGTATTATCACATCTTCTGGGGATGTGATCCAGCTCAAGACCATAGTCTAGAAGTTATTGCTTCATCCAAAGGATTTGAGCACAACAATTTTCAGCTGCAACATATTCAGCTTCAGCTGTTGACAATGCCACACTATTTTGCTTCTTGTTATGCTAAGAACTAATGAACTTCTAAGCAAGTGGCATGTCCCACTAGTACTCTTCCTATCCATTTTGCATCCAGCAAAATCAGAATCGGAATAACTAATTAGGCTACATGAAGCACCCTTAAGGTACCACAATCCCATTTATGAAGTGTCTATTAGATATTTCATAATTCGTTTTATAGCACTTAGGTGTGATTCTTTATGATTTGCTTGAAATCTAGCACACATGCATACACTAAACATGATATCCGGCCTACTTGCGGTAAGGTAAAGAAGTGAGCCAATTATACCTCTATACTTAGTGATTTCTACTGATTTATCTCCTTCATTCTTGTCCAAGTAACAGGAAGTTCCCATTGGTGTAGCCATTTGTTTTGCTCTTTCCATTCCAAACTTTTTGAGTAACTCCTTGCAATATTTGGATTGACTTATGAAAGTCCCATCCTTTGTTTGCTAGATTTGAAGGCCAAGGAAGAAATTGAGCTCACCCATCATGGACATCTCAAACTCACTTTGCATGATATTAGCAAATTCTTTACAAAGAGAGTCATTAGTAGCACCAAATATAATATCATCAACATATATTTGAACAAGTAGAATGTCATGTTTTTTATGTTTGATGAAAAGAGTTGTGTCAACCTTTCCTCTAGAGAAACCATTTTCCAAAAGGAACTTACTCAACCTTTCATACCAAGCTCTAGGAGCTTGTTTCAAGCCATACAATGCCTTTTTAAGTTTAAAAACATGGTTGGGTAGTTCATAGTTTTCAAAACTGGGAGGTTGATCCACATACACTTCCTCTTGGATAAAACCATTTAAAAAGGCACTTTTGACATCCATTTGAAAAAGTTTAAAGTCTATGATGCAAGCATATGCAAGTAACATTCTAATGGCTTCTAGTCTAGCTACGGGAGCATACGTTTCTTTATAATCTATTCCTTCTTCTTGATTATAAACCTTAGCTACAAGCCTAGCTTTGTTTCTTATTATTAAGCCCGTTTCATCAAGTTTGTTCCCAAAAACCCATTTGGTGCCAATTATGGGATGATCATTGGGCCTTGGAACTAATTCCCAAACTTGATTCCTCTCAAATTAGTTTAGTTCATCTTGCATGGCCAAGATCCAATGTTCATCATTAATTGCCTCATTTATGTTTTTAGGTTCAACTTAAGAAACAAAAGCCATATGATTACATGCATCTCTAAGAGAGTTACGAGTGATTACCCCTTTTGATACATCACCTATTACTTTGTCAAGAGGATGATATTTTGATGTTCTCCATTCCTTGGGAAGATCCTTGATTTGAGAGTCCTCTTGTCTTGGAGAATCATATGGGCTTTCTTCTTGCTTCTTGACTTCTTTTTCTTGATTTCCTAGGTGAGTTCTTGCAAAGATTTCTGCAACATCATCAACAAGCTCTTTTCTTGGCTCGTTTGGGTTAGTTTCATCAAATGCAACATGCATGGACTCTTCTATGGTCATAGTTCGTTTGTTATAAACACTAAAGGCCTTACTATGTATACAATAACCAAGAAATATTCCCTCATCAGATTTTGTATCAAACTTCCCTAAGTTATCATTTCCATTATTTAAAACAAAGCATTTACATCCAAAAACATGAAAATATGAGACATTTGGTTTCCTTCCTTTGTATAATTCGTAGGGGGTTTTCTTTAAAATTGGCCTTATTAGAGCCCTATTCATAACATAACACGTGGTGTTAACCGCATCTGCCCAAAAATACTTAGGAAGGTTGGCCTCATTGAGTCTAGTTCTTGCCATTTCTTCTAAAGATCAATTTTTCCTTTCTACAACACCATTTTGTTGTGGTGTTCTAGGGACTGAAAAATTATGCTCAATGCCATGTTCATCACAAAACGTTTCAAATTCATGGTTTTCAAATTCACCACCATGATCACTTCTTATGGATGCAATACAAAAACCTTTTTCATTTTGGATAACTTTAGCAAGCTTTTTGAATGATTGAAAAGCATCATTTTTGTGAGATAAAAATAATGTCTATGTAAACCTAGAAAAATCATCCATAATCACTAAGGCATAGTAATTTCCACCAAAGCTCATAGTTCTAGAGGGACCAAAAAGATCCATGTGCAAAAGTTATAGAGGTCTAGAAGTTGAAATCATATTTTTAGCTTTAAAAGAGACCTTTACTTGTTTTTCCTTTTGACATACATCACAAAGTTTATCTTTTTCAAAATTGAGCTTTGGAAGACCAATTACTAGTTCTTTAGAAACTAATTTGTTTAAGTGATCTATGTGAATGTGAGCAATTCTTCTATGCCATAATCATGAATCATTTTCTCTAGTCATAAAGCAACTAGCATCATTTGAGGAAATGTCATCAAGGCTAATCATATATATGTTATTGACCCTATGACTAACAAACTTAACATGCTTATCATCCTTACTCTCAATTATGCAACAATTTGAATTAAATATTACTCTATTCCCCTTATCACACAATTGACTAATGCTAAGCAAGTTATGTTTGAGTCCTTCAACAAGTAAAACATTATCAATGGATGAGGAAGGAATCTTACCAGCTTTACCGACTCCAAGGATCTTTCCTTTGTTGTTGTCACCATAAGTCACATGTCCACTCTTCTTGGGGACAAAGAAGGAGAACTTGGAGCCATCACTGGTCATGTGTTTGGAGCATCCACTATCAAATACCAACTTGAGCTTTTGGTCTTCAAGCACACCTACAACACACATTCAGATTTTAACCTTTGGTACCCAAATCTTCTTAGATCCTTGTGTGTTAGTGTTATGCATGGTGCTCTTAGGGACCCAAACCATTTTTGTTCCAACCTTTGAGTTGATTTTCTTCCTTACATTACATGTTGATGCACTATGCCCTTTCTTTCCATAATGAAAGCATTTAATGAAGGGACTACTTGAGGTACTTGAGGAAACAAAGAAATTTTTTAGAAACTTTTGTTGATTGTTGGGATTATACCCTAATCTGGCTTTTTGAAAGACATATCTTTGTTTCCCTAGTAATACATTTAAATTATCTCTTCCCATAGTAAATTTTGCAGGAGTGTTTTTCAAGTCCTCAATTTCAATTTCATATTCTTTACATGAAGAACAAGATGAGGGTGTAGGTACATTTTCATGTGAAGAACAAATCATGCATGATGAGTTGGCATCAATAAGTCCTAGAGTCTCATTTTCAACTTTGAGTTCTTCAATCTCCTTAGTTAAAGTAGAAATTTTGTTAGTCATTAAGGAGATTGTTTTGTTGGAAGTTAAAACGATTTTGGTGAGTCTCATGGATTCATTATGCAATTCTTGAAAAGCATCTTGCAATTCCTTATATGAAGGAGATAGTTCAAGGTTAGATGAGGTTACCACGGTTTCGCTTTCCTCTTCTTCTTCTCCATTTGCCATAAGGCAAAGGTGGGCTTCCTCATCCTCCGAGTCATTGGTGGAGTCCATATCATTGTCCTCCTAAGCGATGTATGTTCTTCTTCCTTTCCTTTCTTTGAAAGGCTTCTTTTCAAACTTCTCAATCTTCTTTTGATAAACCGGACATTCCATCTTCATGTGTCTGGGTTTTCCACATTCATAGCAAGTTGGAGTAGAAGAGGTTCCTTCTCCTTTTTGAAATGACCTTTTAGGAGGGAAAGGTGGTCTTCTTTGAGTTCCTTTCTTCTTAAGAAATCTTCTGAATCTCTTAACAAGGAGGCTGAAGTTTTCTTCATTCATCTCAAGATTGTCAATGCCATCTTCATCATCTTCATCCTCATTATAAATTGTTAAGGAGGTGGCCTTGAGAGCAATCCCCTTTTTCTTCTTATCTTGCTCCTCACTTTGACTTAATCGGTTTAGTTCCAACTCATGTTCTTGAAGCTTTCCAAAGAGAGTGGCCAAAGTCATTGTGGCAAGATTTCTTGATTCCGATATTGCTGTCACCTTGGGTTGCTAATTCCTGCTCAAATATCTCAAAACTTTGTTAATAAGATCTTCATTGGAGAAAGTTTTTCCCAATGAAGCAAGATGATTAATTATATGAGTTAAACATTTTTGCATTTCTTGAATGCTTTCTCTTTGGTTCATTCTAAACAATTCATATTCGTGAGTGAGTGTATTAATTCTAGATCTTTTTACCTCACTTGTACCTTCATGAGTTACTTGCAATGTATCCCATATTTCTTGAGCGGTCTTACAATTTGACACCCAAAAGAATTCATCATATCCTAAAGAAGTAGTGATGATATTCTTAGCTCTCAAGTTGTATTAGACCTTTTTCTTGTCATCATCGGTCCATTCATTTCTTGGTATATTTGTTCTAACACCATCAACTAGACGTGTGGGGACAAAAGGACCATTTTCAACGGCATCCCACACATCAATATCAATAGCTTCAATAAAAATATTCATCCTTTCTTTCCAATATGCATAATCATCCCCATTGAAAAAGGGAAGCCTATTTATAGAAGAACCTTCATTAGAAAAATCATTTGAAGCCATCTTTACTCTTGAAACGGCTAAGCTCTTTATACAAGAGTCTAGCTCTGATACCACTTGTTACCAAGTGGCTTCAATCCTCGAGAGGGTGGTGAATTGAGTTTATAAAACAAGTTCGCAATTCTTTCGCAAAACACTTGACTATTGAATTTTGTTGAAGCTATTGACTATTTGAAATGAATGAATTGATAAGAACAATATATATTGCTTAATAACCAACCAAGAGAGAAGTAATCAAGTAAGAATACAAGCAATACACAAATATAAAGAGAAGGGTTTAGAGAATCAAACACAATAATTTATCCTGGTTCGGCCACCAATCCACTTGTGACCTATGTCCAGCCCTCAAGCAACCACTCGAGATTTTCCACTATATCTTCAAGCTTCATTAGGTGCTTGACTACCTTTACAAACTTGAGCACTCAACTCCTTGGGATGCCTCACCCTTGAGTTTAAGTCTTTTCAAACAAAGGGATGCCTCACCCTTTTACAATATGGAGGGATACCTCAACCTCTCTTTACAAAGCAATCAAGGTTGATATAAAGAAGCTCTCAAAAGAGTAAATAATACAGATTGAAGCTCTAAGAATGCTCACAAATGATATCTTAAAGATTAGTCAAAAACAGAGCAAAGAATGATTTCAGAGATTGACTCTCATTTTGATGAATTGCTAAGATGTTTTAGGTTCAAGAATAACCATCAATAATGCCCCAACAACTGTATTTAAAGCCCATTCATTAAAAGAGCCGTTGGAGGGTGGTTAAAGCCAAGCATTTAATGCAACTAATATAGTTGTTGGGCATGTCAGAACACTAGTAATCGATTACAGGGATTTGATAATCGATTACATGGAAGATAGAACGTGTTCTTGGCTTTTTGGGCTTGTGGTAATCAATTACATGACTTGTGTAATTGATTACACGCCCTCTGACTTCATGGTAATCGATTCCAATATTAATGTAATCGATTACATGCCACTTTGAACGTGTTCTTAGCTTTCTGGGAAGATGGTAATCGATTACCAGTTTAGGTGTAATCGATTACGCATCCTCAGACTTTCAGGTAATCGATTACATGGATGGTGTAATCGATTACAAGGCTTCTGTTTAGCTTGTAATCGATTACTAAACATTGGTAATCGATTACACTATACTTTAAACTCATTTTTCAAGCCTGAAAGAGGATTCATGTTATTCCTAACTTAAGAAAACATGGATTTAAACAATTTTGAACTTTGTTTGGCATGGTCCAAGATAAAAGAAGTCCTCTTTTTAGGAATTGATCTTTTGAAAGCCATATTGATTAAAACCATTTTTGAAAAACCATTTGAGATATCTTGAGAGCATTTAACATTGATGTTCTAATGCTTATATCTAAACCTCTTGATTCCTTCCTTTGATCTTGATTTTCTCTTTTGCTCTTGATCTTCATCATTGTCTTTGTTATCATCAAAAACCAATTGACATGCTTCAAGACACATGCATTCACATTCTTCCCCTTTTTGATGATGGCAAACTGAACATTGAAAGGAAAAGAAATAATTGCATATATATATGTATATCAGAGATTTAAGCGCAATTCTCTCCCGTAATGTGTGCACAATATAGGGTTTGTGATATATTCATGTGAAAGCTTTAAATCTAACTCCCCAATACTTATGCAAGACACTAATATCTCCCCCGTTGGCATTATCAAAAACATATTAGCATTTAGATGAAATTTCGGCAGCATTTCCGCTGATTTTCATGATTTCCCAAAATTTTAAACAGCAGAAATCAATTAGTTCAAACCAGTCAATATACAATCAATCCAATAGATTAAAATGGAACCAATCAATTCAATATCCAAGTGCATATCAAGATACTTAGTAATCACATCAAGAAGATTCAATAAAGACAATAAGCAACCAAAAACCAACTGATTTTATATAAAATGTTTCAATGTCATTTACAATCGAATATCAGAAAAACAAAGAAACTATCATGGCAAAGGTCCATGATCACTATCAGTGGCCTCACTGTCACTCTCCATGTCCGCAACAATGTTTCCGAGGTCCACATCATCGTCTCTAGTGTCAAGATCGTCCTCGGAACCAAGGAGCTCCTCGTCATCAGTAGGAACTCCAGTGGGAGTGGTAGAGGGGTCAGCAAATGACAGAGGAGCAGCAATAAGGGCAGTGGAGGTTGTAAGTGCAGCAGCATCTCTCGGTGCAGTATGTCTGGGGCCCTCCAGAAGCGAACGAATAGTAGCAAGCTCCTGATCGGAATAGTCCATCCTCAGCTCTAGGTGATCCACCTTTTGCTTAATCCAGTCCATCCGAGTATCCACTGTAGTGGCCAAACTCCGCATTTCTTGTAGTAGAAGCTCCAATGTGGCTGAAGCTGGTGGAGCTGGTGCAGGCTGCTCATCCTCATCCTCCTCATCACTCTCCGGACCATGAGGAATATGCCCATAGCTGCCATGGGCCAAATAGTACCATCGCCCATCGACCTTGCTCAGCTGAAGCTTCTTCAAGGTGTGCAGACCAATGGATTGTGGTCCTTTGGAGCTCGTATCCTTGGACTTCTTAGTTAAGGAAATGCGATAATGTTCCAAGATACCGGTCACTAGCATGGCATATGGAAGAGCAGAGTTCTTCTTCTTTTTCACATCCAGCATGTGCTGAATGATGTAATTGGCCCAGTTGATTGGCCTGCCAGTGGTCATAGCCCACAAGACCACCACGTCATCTCGCAAAACTTGGGAATAATTCCCGTCTCTGGGAATTAACCCTCGAACAACTAAATAATGGAGTACCATGTTCTCCATTGTCAGCCCAGTCACCATCACTCGTTTGCTATTCATAGGAAGCACGTAGCCAGAGCGAATCAGAGATGTCAGAGCGCTCTTGTATTCAAATTCTGCTCCCCAAGCATTTTCATTTCCATAGAAGCTTGTCCCAGCATAGGTTAGCTTGGTCAGCCTACACCATTCTTCCCTTGAGATTTTAATCTGAGTCTTCTTCACCTCAGATATTAAGCAATGATCTTTGTACCTCAAGTTGGCATAAAAGACACGAACAAAATTTGGGTAGATGGCCTTCTGAATGCTGAAGAACCCAGGCAACCCCAGCCTTTCAAGCAACTGGAAACTCTCCAGGGGTTCACTAGTGCAAAAGGATTGCGTGAGATACTGTGGTGAGATTAACTTCCTCGGTTGGAAGTTCTTTCTGAAGAGCTCAGCCTTCTTAGTGGTTGAGTAGTGCCTGGTCAGTTTTAACCCAGAGATATTGCGTGGAGGAGCACTGGAGGATTCTCCAATGGTGGCCCCTAGTCTTGCACGTTTAGCACGTTGGCTTGGTTCAGCCATTGATGAGTGGAGGTGAGGTTGGGTGAGTGTTTGGGGGTATTTGGAGGTGTGTAGCTCGTGGGGGATGAAGTGGAGAAGAACAGAGGAGTGGGTGAAGGTGTGGGTGGAGAATAAGGTGGGTTTGGAGGAGATTTGGTGGTTGGGTTGTGGTGGAAGAGGGATTTCGAGTGAGAGGGAGGTGATTTTTGGAGAATTTGGTGGAGAATGGAGTGAGAAGGGGAGATTTAGGAAAAAGGGGTTTCGTGGGAGCAGAGGAGAAGAAGGGTCAAGTTTTTAGAATGAGTGACCTTTCACGCGTCTAAAACCTTTTAAAACCCCTCTGTAATCGATTACATGGTTTGTGTAATCGATTACCAGCTTTCTGTTTGCCCTTGTAATCGATTACAATATCAGTGTAATCGATTTCCATGCTTCTAGGAACCTTGCAATCGATTACATTATTTGTGTAATCGATTACCTGAGTTCTGGGTTCATTATAATCGATTACTAGTGTGGTGTAATCGATTACTTACTTGACAGAACCTTTGTAATCGATTACAAAGGTCTTGTAATCGATTACCAGCCTACTAAAACTCAGATTTTGTATTACAAACAGTTAAGGATCAATTTTAAACCTTTCAAATTAGTTCCAAAGCATCTTAAATCAATTCCAAACATCATACAAGCATACAATTCACACAGATTGTGATTCACATCACCTAATCATACAAGATTGTTATTTTTACCAAGAATTACCCCATTATGATGGATTTGAGATGTTTTTTAGCTTCTAGGAGATCTTTGACATGAGGAAGCACCTGCAAAACAACTTAGGGGGATTCTCCAATGCTCAAGTCAGTATAGGATTAAGAAATTAAAAATTATGCAACAAAGGGACATGATTATGCAGAAAACTATAAGTTTATGCAGCAGTTTGCATTTTATGCAGCAAAACAATATATTTATGCAGCAATTAGTGTAACACCCCTTTGGAGGATTTTACACATAAAAGAAAATAAAATAAATAGAAATAAAATCTACCCAAGTTGCGGAATATTTGTTAAAATTATTACGGGTTGTAAAAATAATTCTTGATAGACAGAAATATGTAATAAAAAGATAATACGGAAAATACGAAAAAAAAAAAAACATCATCACTAATAATATACATATGGTTAAGTTATAAACTGTACATATAATTTACAACTAAGACTACTACTATTTAAACAAAAACAGTAAAGAAAGCAATAAAAGAGTTAATATATACAGACATACGCTGACGCGCCCAAAAAAAACATCATGGTTATCTAATCCTCAGATGGATCACTCTCAGTCTGAAAATGATCATCAGGAGATAAATATCCCTGATGTCTCGACACACGGCGATAACGGGATCGCGCAGTCGACACGATGCTTATCTCACTAGGCTCAGGGTTTTCAGCACCCCAATAACGCCTAATGGATAAGGGTAACTCTAAGTGCAGAAAAAGCGTCGTCGTCGAAATCGGATCTCCATCAAACTGATGACGTAGAATCACAGTCATACGTCCAGCATAGGTAACAGAGGCACGATCTCCTCGTAAATGCCAAGCCAGATCACCTCCATGGAATACCAGCTCTACGAATCCCAAAAATGCAGGCGTCGCCATCCCCCACACAATCAATCCAGAGGGTATGGATGATCGGATGGTTCTTGCTCGTAAAACTGATCGTCGGTCTGCTGATCTCCCTCTTCCTCAGGGTACACGATCTCAAGAGGTTGTTCCTCTTCTTCCTCTTCAAACTCTTTACCGCATAAAAATAAATAGAGAATAGACACATACAATAAAGAGGTAAGACAACATAAAATCATCGCAACATGGCAAATAAGAAGACGACACATAACTACTACACAGTTCATACAATACGAATAAGCTATAACAGTAATACATATTAAATATCCTAGTGTTTCAGAACATCACAGATATAACACAAATAAAGAAATTCACACAGATAAATCAATTTCACAGATAAACTAAGATAAGAAATAGACAACTAACATAAAAATTATCAGATAAATACAAATAGAGAAAATGTAAAAACATCCAAGATGTTACCAGATAAAGATAAATAGAGAAAAATGGAATATTATCCAAGATAAAATCAAATACACCAAAACACAACCCTACTCCATGGAGCTAAACCCAAACAGATATCAGAGAGAATGACTTGCAAAATCTATTAGTACCACGGCTGCCCAACCAACTATTACGCGATCACACGTTGCGTCAATAGCCTACGACACCGGGAATCTACCATCCAGGCGTAGTATAGTTCACGATCTCCGTTGTGGCACTATAGGCAATGTACTACTAGACTTTACAAACCTCGATTAAATATAGTGAATGTCGAGTACATTAGTGTGCTATCGGTTTACCACGGCCCAGCGGAGCTACCAACCGTCACATGTGGGATCCCGTACACTAAAGTCTCCAAGTTTATTAGAACAATAAACTACACTACACTTATCGCATCGACAACACGATGTGATTCGTCTCGTCAACCCAAAACACCAAAAATTGGCATAAAGACAGAACATAATTCCAAATATATGAAATTACGAAAATGCCCTCAAGATAAAAATATACCCTCAATGGCGTAAAGTCGTGACGGGTTCACTTTTTCCCGACAAATAAACAACCTCAAAAAAACTCAGACGGGTTCACTTTTTCCCGACAAACGAAAAATAAATACGGTAACGGTCAATCGCGTAGAAATTTTATCGCGTTTTTGAAATCTCGTCGTTTTTACAAACGTTTAAAAATCGGGTAAAGATATTTTTCTGTTTTTAAAATCGCGTAGCATTTTAATACGTTTTCTCAATCGCGTAGGATTTTTAAATCATTTTCTTATTCGAATGCCTTTAAAATTTCCATTTAAACAGATAGAAATAATATTTGGTACATTTAAACTACGTAGAATAATTTTTCATACCGTATATCTTGTCATTAGGATATTTTTACTATCTTATAGGTTCATTTTTACTAAAAATTGACAAGTATTTTGTTTAGAAACTTATAATAATGATTTTCTAAATTTTCCATAAAATTTCTATTTACCTAAATTTTTAACCATTTCATTAAATTCTTTTTGAAATCTCTAACATGCTTCAAAACCAAAAGTGAGCTATATGTTAGAAAATTTCTTACACATTACTGTATTTCCTTTCTAATGATAAAATTATGAATTTTAACCCTTTAGACTTACTTCTAATCAATTGGTTCCTTCATAAATTATTATAGAAAATTTCTTCTTAACCTGTATTGTTTCTTTTTAATTGAAAAAGGTTTAGAAACAAGTTTTTAAAATCATGAATTCCTATAGTGGCATGTTGGCCGAATTTTTATAAAACTTTTGCAATTGATTTCCAAAATGTCTTTCACCTTTTAAATCATATCAAATGTATTCTATAGTCTAAGTTCATTAAATCATTTTAGAAAATAGTTATCTATAGTCAATTTAATCCTTTAGGCATGTTGGCCCCAAAATACTAAGTTTGTACCATTTGATTTCTAAATGCATTTTTCTTTGATCAAATCAATTAGAAACTTTCTTGATTCTCCTAGGTTAATTAAGCTACACTTTAGGAAAAATGAAGAGAACATTTTGGTCCTCACATTTTGGCATTGCCGTGAGCTATTGGATTGTGTTCTTTGGAACACTCATGCAAACTTACACATGTTATTCACATCCTAAACCTTATCATACAATTCTAATACATGCATTTATATCTCTAACACATGCAAAATATTTCTAACACATGCAAAATATTTCTAACACATAAACCTAATTTAAAGCTTATAGACATACAATCAAAAGCTATTAGGCATGCAAAATTATTACAATTACCAAATAAGAAAGCTACTAACACATAACACTTAAGCTACTAGCAACCACAAAAATTAACAAATACACACATAAATAACACATGACCACCGAATCCTTATGGATTCTACAACATCACAAATAACTCCATCTTCTTACCACCATCAAGGGATGATAAGAATTGTCTTCCTCTTACCTTAAATGAAGACAAAAACTTGCTTTCTCACCTCCTTAGGTCACGGTTTTCACTCCACCAAACACCTAAAAATTTCAAACAAAACCTACATGTTACTAACCATGAAAAAGAAGCTAAACCATGGAAAAATCATGGCTTAGAACTTTGAAAAAAGAAGAAAGAAAAGAAAAATATGAAATTTCACCTTCTAGGTAAAACTTCCAAGGTTGGTTTCCAAGCTTTAGATGGAAGAATTTGAAGAAACTCCCAACTACAAAGGTTCTTAGAATGGTGTTTAGGTTAAGGAAACTTGGTTAGAAAAATTTTTGGATGGTTGGAGTGTTAGGAAACAAGCTTGGCCGAATATGGTGGAGAAAATGGGCAAGAATGGTGGCTAGGGTTCTTGATGAGAGAGAAGAGAGAAAAGTGATGAAGACAAAGTGATCTTTTGGTCACCAAAGGCCTCTTGGCCGTGAACTTGATGTGGGGTGCAAGGTGGGCACCTTGTTTGGCTTCATCCAAGCCATTGGATGAATCAAAGGCTAAGATTAAGCCTTGGTGAGCAAGCTTGCTTCTCATTGGTTAGCTTATGGTGACTCACATGCCGAGTCACACAAGTTGTATTTAATTTTTCTCACGAGTCACGAAGTGAGTCACTGTTTCGAAAGTTCTACGACTTACGGTGATTAATTAAGCTACCGATCTAACTGTTTCATGCTAATTGTGGGTCCCGCAAAATATTTCCGGGTCCATCTTGTCACTAAAACACACCGACTAATAAAATAATATTATAATAATATAAAATTATTTTATTTGATGATTAAATCCTAAAAATTAAAAGATTATTTTTAGTCTCATTTAGAATCGGGTTAAGTAAGATCCCCCAATTCTAAATAATCAAATAAGATTTTCCCGCCCGGAAAAATATTATTTTCCGCCTCGAGCAAATCACACAAAAAGTTCATATAAAATCACGCATGCGGTATTTTCGGCATTAAATCAAGAAGAAAACAATTAAAAACAGACAAAAACAGAAAAAACGATGACGTTCGGGACGTAACGGTCATTTCCCCGCTTTTTTCCCACAACGTAGGTAATCGTCCAAAACGTTCAAATAAAATATCCAAGTATTATTTAGTGTATATCTTTCAAAAAAATTAATACGAAGAGTTCGAGAAAAATTTTTATTTTACCGTCTCAAGCAAACTACGTAAAACGATCAAATAAAATTTGAACTCAGTATTATCGTAGTTGTTTTCATACGTAAATCGAGAACGTAAAAATAGGGACACAACGGTCATTCATACAAAAGCATGAAAAACAGAAAACAGTACATCAGAATATTTTCTAAAAATTGGGGCGTTACAACTCTCCCCAACAAATAAAAATTTCGTCCTCGAAATTCGATGTTCATTCGAACAAATGAGGATACTGATCCTTCATTTTATCTTCCAGTTCCCAAGTAGCTTCACCCGTCACATCATTCCATATAACTTTTACCAACTCAATCATCTTCCCTCGAAGCTGTTTTACTTTTCTGTCCTCTATCCTGACAGGTAAAGTTTTGTAAGTCAAATTCTCCTTTAATTGCACGTCATCCGGTTGTATAACATGTGTCGGATCTGGCATATACTTCCGTAACTGAGACACATGAAACACGTCATGCAAATTGGATAGAAACGGCGGCAAAGCAATCTGATATGCTACAGGACCTATACGTCGGATGATCTGATATGGTCCAATGAATTTAGGAGTAAGCTTCTTAGACTTAATTACTCTTCCGACACCAGTCGTAGGAGTAACTCTCAGAAACACATGTTCACCCTCCTCAAATTCAAGAGGTCGTCTTCGCTTATCCGCGTAACTCTTTTGTCTGCTTTGCGTCGTCCTCATCTTCTCTTGTATCATCTTGACTTTATCCGTAGTTTGTTGTACAAGCTCCGGTCCAACATCATACTTTCTCCATCTTGATACCAAAGATAACGGCGTTCGACATCGTCTTCCATACAATGCTTCATAAGGTGCCATTCCGATGCTTGCGTGAAAACTATTGTTGTAGGTGAATTCTATCAAAGATAAAAATTCATCCCAACTTCCTCGTTGTTCCAAAACACAAGCACGCAATAAATCCTCCAAAGACTGTATAGTTCTTTCGGTCTGACCGTCACCTGCGGATGATACGCCGAACTCGGCCGTAACTTAGTTCCCATAGCTTCTTGTAGACTTCGCCAAAATCTTGACGTAAACCTCGGATCTCGTCAGAAATTATACTTGTCGGTACACCATGTAGTCTGACAATTTCACTAATGTACAACTGGGTTAATCTTTCCAATGAATATTTAATATTGATTGGTAAGAAATGAGCCGATTTCGTAAGTCTATCGATTATAACCCATATTGCGTCATGACCTCTCCTTGTCTTTGGCAAACCAGTAACGAAATCCATAGAAATGCTGTCCCATTTCCATTCCGGGAATCGATAATGGTTGCAACATCCCACTGGTCTTTGGTGTTCAACTTTCGATTTTTGACAAACTAGACAAGTTGACACGCATCTAACAACATCACCCTTCATTCCATGCCACCGAATAACTTCTTCAAGTCTTGATACATCTTTGTTATGCCGGATGCATACTCAATAGACTAGTATGGGCATGTTTCACAATATATCTTCTCGGTTCTCGGTTACGAGGAACACAAACTCTACCCCGAAATCTCGTAATTCCATCGGTTCCTTCCTTGAACTCTAGTGTCTCGCCTTGTTTCATCTGCTCCCTTATTCCTTGCAAAAATTTATCGGCATTTTGCTTTTCCTTTATGTCTTCCATCGCTCGCTCGAGATAGTAACCATGCTAACACAGATCTTCCCTGGTTTCAACTCAACAAATGACCACTCATCTCTAAACCTGTTCAATGAGCTCTTTTTCTTTAATCATTAGCGCAGAAACACTAATAATCTTCCTGCTTAAGGTATCGGCCACGACATTCGCCTTACCAGGGTGGTATAAAAGTTGAAAATCGTAATCGTTCAGAAATTCCAACCACCTTCGCTGCCTCATATTCAATTCCTTCTGGTCGTACAAGTACTTCAAACTCTTGTGATCACTGAAAATGTTGAACGTTGCTCCACAGAGAAAGTGTCTCCATATCTTCAAAGCAAAAACTACCGCAGCCAATTCCAAATCATGCGTAGGATAATTCTTTTCATGAATCTTCAATTGCCGAGAAGCATACGCCACCACATTCCGGTCTTGCATCAACACACATCCTAGTCCTTGATAAGAAGCGTCACAATACACATCGAAAGATTTCGTCGAACTGGTAGGATTAACACCGGCGCAGATTGTTAACCTTTTCTTCAACTCTTGAAAACTAGCTTCACGCTCCTCTGTCCATTCGAAAGCTTGACTTTTCCTCGTAAGTTGTGTAAGCGGTCCAGCAATCTTGGAAAAACCTTCGATAAATCTCCGATAATAACCAGCAAGTCCAACAAAACTTCGAACTTCATCTTGTCTTAGTCTCTCCCACTGTAAAACAGTCTCCACTTTCGATGGGTCCACCGCTATACCTTCTTTAGAAATTACGTGACCAAGAAATTGAACTTCTTCTAACCAGAACTCACACTTAGACAACTTCGCATACAACTGTTTCTCCCTCAAAATCTGAAGAATAACACTTAGATGTTCAACATGCTCTTCCTTCGATTGAGAATAGATCAGAATGTCATCGATAAAGACAACGACAAACTGTCTAGATACGGACGAAATATCCTGTTCATATAATCCATAAATATGGCAGAGCATTCGTCACCCCGAATGGCATTACCGATACTCATAATGTCCATAACGAGTTCGAAAAGCGTTTTCTGCACATCTTCCCCTTTTACACGAATCCGGTGATAACCTCGATCGTAGATCTATCTTGGAAAATATCACAGCTCCTCTCAATTGATCCATCAAATCGTCGATTCTTGGAAGCGGATATTTATTCTTGACAGTCACCTTGTTCACCGCCGATAGTCCACACAAAGTCGCGACGTTCCATCCTTCTTCTTGACCAAAAGTATTGGTGCACCCCATGGGGAAACACTAGGTCGTACAAATTCTTTCTCCAACAGTTCCACCAATTGCTTTTTCACTCCTCTAACTCTACCGGTGACATACGATATGGTGCAATTGAGATAGGACCTGTTCCTGTACTAAATCAATTGAGAACTCGATCTCCGCTCAAAGCGGTAAACCTGTGTACATCTTCAGGAAAAACGTCCGGAAAATTGTTGACAACAGGAATAGTATTCACATCCTTCTCACTCTTAACTTCTAGAGAAGACAATACCAGATATCCCTGCGCTCCATCTCTTAATAAAGATTTGACCTTAAAAGACAGCTTAAGAATCCAGACTCTTCTTCCTTAGGAAAACTATAGTTTTCTTTGCACAATCTATAAGGATATGGTTAGAACATAACCAGTCCATCCCTAAGATTACATCTATCTCAATGAGAGGTAAACAAATCAAATCAACCAAAAACAAACGGCCCTTCACAACAATAGGACAATCCAAACAGATCTTAGAAGTAACTACAGGTTTAGCAGTTGGTGTAGATACATTCAACATAACATTCAGAGAAGACATAGGCAACTTCAACCTTTCCACACAATCATATGCAATAAAAGAGTGTGTAGCACCCGAGTCATACAAGACAGTCAGAAGATTACCTCCAATGTCTCCTTCTCCCTGAATAAGATCATCAGACTTAGAAATCTCAGATCCCACCATTGTATACACTCGTCCTCCGGATCTCGGTTGAGTACTTCCGATTTTTGTTGATTAGCTTTAACATACCGAACAAACAGGTTTTTCTCTCCTACATTTGTGGACAATCCTTTGCTATGTGCCCAGGTTGTTTACAATTGAAACAAACTGCACCTTTAACTGTACACTCGGGAGAGATATGACCTTTCTTCCCGCACTTAAAACACGTTGGCGTAAACGCCACCCTCTGTCCAGCTCCACTACCACTTGCACTTCCACTAACAGATGGTCGTTGAGATTGACTTCCTGTTGGCCTGGTATACGGCTTACGCTGAAATCGATTGACATTACTACCTCCACCTCTTTGGAACCTTGTCGGTCCAAAATTCCGATTTCTTTGATCTCTAGATGGCTCTAACTCTTCAAGTCGAGCACACGCATCCACCAACGCATGAAACTGAGTCATCCTCAAAGATACCACTCCTCGTTTCAGTTCCACCCTTAAACCTGATTCAAACTTCCTGCATCTCCACACATCATCTTGTCGTGTCTGAGCATAATCTGAGAATTGAGATAAACTCTCAAATTTTGTGGCATACTCATTCACCGTCATATTCCCCTGTCGCAAACCAAGAAATTCCATTTCCTTGGCATGCCTAGCACTCGCAGAAAATATTTATCCAGAAAAGTATTAGAAAATACTTCCCAAGTGATCTCGGTCCCTTCACTTGCAACACTCGGCGGATTCCTCTCCACCAATGTTCTCAGCATCTCCTCTCAAAGCATGAAAACAAAGATAAGTTACTTTCTTTCATCCGTACATCTCATCCCCTCAAATATTCTCTCTAAATCTTGCATCCACCGACTCGCTTTCTCCGGATCCACCTCGCCTCTAAATTGTGGCGGATTATGACGCCTAAATTCAGATAAATTTAGGGCATCCGCCGTAGCATCTTGTGTTGGTCGCTTCTCAAATTTTGTCGAGTAATCACTTCACCATCCGCCGCATAGCCTCAAGAAGAACCAACATCGGATCCTCATCTCGATTTACGTTAACACGTCCTCTGCCTCTACCAGCCCATCTCCTTTCTTCAAACATAACAAAACAAAGTCAGATACATCCTTTAAGATATTTCCAAAAGGATATAAATCACAAAGATTACAGAGAATCACACAGCACAAACAAAAACAGACCCAACCACAACCCCAAAAGACTCTAACTTGGGCTCTGATACCAACTAATGTAACACCCCTTTGGAGGATGTCACACATAAAAGAAAATAAAATAAATAGAAATAAAATCTACCCAAGTTGCGGAATATTTGTTAAAATTATTACGGGTTGTAAAAATAATTCTTGATATTTAAATATGTAATAAAAAGATAATACGGAAAATACGAAATAAAAAAAAACATCATCACTAATAATATACATATGGTTAAGTTATAAACTGTACATATAATTTACAACTAAGACTACTACTATTTAAACAAAAACAAGAAAGAAAGCAATAAAAGAGTTAATATATACGAGTACATATTGACGCGCCCAAAAAAAACATCATGGTTATCTAATCCTCGATGGATCACTCTCAGTCTGAAAATGATCATCAGGAGATAAATATCCCTGATGTCTCGACACACGGCGATAACGGGATCGCGCAGTCGACACGATGCTTATCTCACTAGGCTCAGGGTTTTCAGCACCCCAATAACGCCTAATGGATAAGGGTAACTCTAAGTGCAGAAAAAGCGTCGTCGTCGAAATCGGATCTCCATCAAACTGATGACGTAGAATCACAGTCATACGTCCAGCATAGGTAACAGAGGCACGATCTCCTCGTAAATGCCAAGCTAGATCACCTCCATGGAATACCAGCTCTACGAATCCCAAAAATGCAGGCGTCGCCATCCCCCACACAATCAATCCAGAGGGTATGGATGATCGGATGGTTCTTGCTCGTAAAACTGATCGTCGCCTGGCTGATCTCCCTCTTCCTCAGGGTACACGATCTCAAGAGGTTGTTCCTCTTCTTCCTCTTCAAACTCTTTACCGCATAAAAATAAATAGAGAATAGACACATACAATAAAGAGGTAAGACAACATAAAATCATCGCAACATGGCAAATAAGAAGACGACACATAACTACTACACAGTTCATACAATACGAATAAGCTATAACAGTAATACATATTAAATATCCTAGTGTTTCAGAACATCACAGATATAACACAAATAAAGAAATTCACACAGATAAATCAATTTCACAGATAAACTAAGATAAGAAATAGACAACTAACATAAAAATTATCAGATAAATACAAATAGAGAAAATGTAAAAACATCCAAGATGTTACCAGATAAAGATAAATGAGAAAAATGGAATATTATCCAAGATAAAATCAAATACACCCAAACACAACCCTACTCCATGGAGCTAAACCCAAACAGATATCGAGAGAGAATGACTTGCAAAATCTATTAGTAGTACCACGGCTGCCCAACCAACTATTACGCGATCACACGTTGCGTCAATAGCCTACGACACTGGGAATCTACCATCCAGGCGTAGTATAGTTCACAGTCTCCCGTTGTGGCACTATAGGCAATGTACTACTAGACTTTACAAACCTCGATTAAATATAGTGAATGTCGAGTACATTAGTGCTGCTATCGGTTTACCACGGCCCACGGAGCTACCAACTCGTCCCACATGTGGGATCCCGTACACTAAAGTCTCCAAGTTTATTAGAACAATAAACTACACTACACTTATCGCATCGACAACACGATGTGATTCGTCTCGTCAACCCAAAACACCAAAAATTGGCATAAAGACAGTAACATAATTCCAAATATATGAAATTACGAAAATGCCCTCAAGATAAAAATATACCCTCAATGGCGTAAAGCACATGACGGGTTCACTTTTTCCCGACAAATAAACAACCTCAAAAACATGCAGGGTTCACTTTTTCCCGACAGCGAAAAATAAATACGGTCAGAACGGTCAATCGCGTAGAAATTTTATCGCGTTTTTGAAATCTCGTCGTTTTTACAAACGTTTAAAAATCGGGTAAAGATATTTTTCTGTTTTTAAAATCGCGTAGCATTTTTAATACGTTTTCTCAATCGCGTAGGATTTTTAAATCATTTTCTTATTCGAATGCCTTTAAAATTTCCATTTAAACAGATAGAAATAATATTTGGTACATTTAAACTACGTAGAATAATTTTTCATACCGTATACTGTCATTAGGATATTTTTACTATCTTATAGGTTCATTTTTACTAAAAATTGACAAGATTTTGTTTAGAAACTTATAATAATGATTTTCTAAATTTTCCATAAAATTTCTATTTACCTAAATTTTTAACCATTTCATTAAATTCTTTTTGAAATCTCTAACATGCTTCAAAACCAAAAGTGAGCTATATGTTAGAAAATTTCTTAACATTATCAGTATTTCCTTTCTAATGATAAAATTATGAATTTTAACCCTTTAGACTTACTTCTAATCAATTGGTTCCTTCATAAATTATTATAGAAAATTTCTTCTTAACCTGTATTGTTTCTTTTTAATTGAAAAAGGTTTAGAAACAAGTTTTTAAAATCATGAATTCCTATAGTGGCATGTTGGCCGAATTTTTATAAAACTTTTGCAATTGATTTCCAAAATGTCTTTCACCTTTTAAATCATATCAAATGTATTCTATAGTCTAAGTTCATTAAATCATTTTAGAAAATAGTTATCTATAGTCAATTTAATCCTTTAGGCATGTTGGCCCCAAAATACTAAGTTTGTACCATTTGATTTCTAAATGCATTTTTCTTTGATCAAATCAATTAGAAACTTTCTTGATTCTCCTAGGTTAATTAAGCTACACTTTAGGAAAAATGAAGAGAACATTTTGGTCCTCACATTTTGGCATTGCCGTGAGCTATTGGATTGTGTTCTTTGGAACACTCATGCAAACTTACACATGTTATTCACATCCTAAACCTTATCATACAATTCTAATACATGCATTTATATCTCTAACACATGCAAAATATTTCTAACACATGCAAAATATTTCTAACACATAAACCTAATTTAAAGCTTATAGACATACAATCAAAAGCTATTAGGCATGCAAAATTATTACAATTACCAAATAAGAAAGCTACTAACACATAACACTTAAGCTACTAGCAACCACAAAAATTAACAAATACACACATAAATAACACATGACCACCGAATCCTTATGGATTCTACAACATCACAAATAACTCCATCTTCTTACCACCATCAAGGGATGATAAGAATTGTCTTCCTCTTACCTTAAATGAAGACAAAAACTTGCTTTCTCACCTCCTTAGGTCACGGTTTTCACTCCACCAAACACCTAAAAATTTCAAACAAAACCTACATGTTACTAACCATGAAAAAGAAGCTAAACCATGGAAAAATCATGGCTTAGAACTTTGAAAAAGAAGAAAGAAAAGAAAAATATGAAATTTCACCTTCTAGGTAAAACTTCCAAGGTTGGTTTCCAAGCTTTAGATGGAAGAATTTGAAGAAACTCCCAACTACAAAGGTTCTTAGAATGGTGTTTAGGTTAAGGAAACTTGGTTAGAAAAATTTTTGGATGGTTGGAGTGTTAGGAAACAAGCTTGGCCGAATATGGTGGAGAAAATGGGCAAGAATGGTGGCTAGGGTTCTTGATGAGAGAGAAGAGAGAAAAGTGATGAAGACAAAGTGATCTTTTGGTCACCAAAGGCCTCTTGGCCGTGAACTTGATGTGGGGTGCAAGGTGGGCACCTTGCTTGGCTTCATCCAAGCCATTGGATGAATCAAAGGCTAAGATTAAGCCTTGGTGAGCAAGCTTGCTTCTCATTGGTTAGCTTATGGTGACTCACATGCTGAGTCACACGTTGTATTTAATTTTCTCATTGAGTCACTAGTAGTCGTCACTGCTCGAAAGTTCTACAACTTACGGTGATTAATTAAGCTACCGATCTAACCGTTTCGCTAATTGTGGGTCCCGCAAAATATTTAGGGTCCACTTTGTCACTAAACACACCGACTAATAAAATAATATTATAATAATATAAAATTATTTTATTTGTGCTTAAATCCTAAAAATTAAAAGATTATTTTTAGTCTCATTTAGAATCGGGTTAAGTAAGATCCCCAATTCTAAATAATCAAATAAGATTTTCCCGCCCTAGGAAAATATTATTTTCCCGCTTCGAGCAAATCACACAAAAAGTTCATATAAAATCACACATGTATTTTCTCGGCATTAAATCAAGAAGAAAACAATTAAAAACAGACAAAAACAGAGAAAACAAGACGTTCGGACGTAACGGTCATTTCCCCGCTTTTTTCCCACAACGTAGGTAATCGTCCAAAACGTTCAAATAAAATATCCAAGAAGATTATTTAGTCAGATATCTTTCAAAAAAATTAATACAGTAGTTGAGAAAAATTTTTATTTTACCGTCTCGAAGCAAACTACGTAAAACGATCAAATAAAATTTGAACCTGTATTATCGTAGTTGTTTTCATACAGAAATCGAGAACAGAAAAATAGGGACACAGCGGTCATTCATACAAAAGCATGAAAAACAGAAAACAGTACATTCAGAATATTTTCTAAAAATTGGGGCGTTACAACTCTCCCCAACAAATAAAAATTTCGTCCTCGAAATTCGATGTTCATCCGAACAAATGAGGATACTGATCCTTCATTTTATCTTCCAGTTCCCAAGTAGCTTCACCCGTCACATCATTCCATATAACTTTTACCAACTCAATCATCTTCCCTCGAAGCTGTTTTACTTTTCTGTCCTCTATCCTGACAGGTAAAGTTTTGTAAGTCAAATTCTCCTTTAATTGCACGTCATCCGGTTGTATAACATGTGTCGGATCTGGCATATACTTCCAGAATCGAGACACATGAAACACGTCATGCAAATTGGATAGAAACGGCGGCAAAGCAACTCGATATGCTACAGACCTATACGTCGGATGATCGATATGGTCCAATGAATTTAGGAGTAAGCTTCTTAGACTTAATTACTCTTCCGACACCGGTCGTAGGAGTAACTCTCATAAACACATGTTCACCCTCCTCAAATTCAAGAGGTCGTCTTCGCTTATCCGCGTAACTCTTTTGTCTGCTTTGCGTCGTCCTCATCTTCTCTTGTATCATCTTGACTTTATCCGTAGTTTGTTGTACAAGCTCCGGTCCAACAGTCATACTTTCTCCATCTTGATACCAGCATAACGGCGTTCGACATCGTCTTCCATACAATGCTTCATAAGGTGCCATTCCGATGCTTGCGTGAAAACTATTGTTGTAGGTGAATTCTATCAAAGATAAAAATTCATCCCAACTTCCTCGTTGTTCCAAAACACAAGCACGCAATAAATCCTCCAAAGACTGTATAGTTCTTTCAGTCTGACCGTCAGTCTGCGGATGATACGCTGAACTCAGTCGTAACTTAGTTCCCATAGCTTCTTGTAGACTTCGCCAAAATCTTGACGTAAACCTCGGATCTCTGTCAGAAATTATACTTGTCGGTACACCATGTAGTCTGACAATTTCACTAATGTACAACTGGGTTAATCTTTCCAATGAATATTTAATATTGATTGGTAAGAAATGAGCCGATTTCGTAAGTCTATCGATTATAACCCATATTGCGTCATGACCTCTCCTTGTCTTTGGCAAACCAGTAACGAAATCCATAGAAATGCTGTCCCATTTCCATTCTGGAATCGATAATGGTTGCAACATCCCAGCTGGTCTTTGGTGTTCAACTTTCGATTTTTGACAAACTAGACAAGTTGACACGCATCTAACAACATCACCCTTCATTCCATGCCACCAGAATAACTTCTTCAAGTCTTGATACATCTTTGTTATGCCTGGATGCATACTCAATAGACTAGTATGGGCATGTTTCACAATATATCTTCTCAGTTCTCGGTTACGAGGAACACAAACTCTACCCCGAAATCTCAGAATTCCATCAGTTCCTTCCTTGAACTCTAGTGTCTCGCCTTGTTTCATCTCGCTCCCTTATTCCTTGCAAAAATTTATCGGCATTTTGCTTTTCCTTTATGTCTTCCATCACTCGCTCGAGATAGTAACCATGCTAACACAGATCTTCCCCGGTTTCAACTCAACAAATGACCACTCATCTCTAAACCTGTTCAATGAGCTCTTTTCTTTAATCATTAGCGCAGAAACACTAATAATCTTCCTCTTAAGGTATCGGCCACGACATTCGCCTTACCAGGGTGGTATAAAAGTTGAAAATCGTAATCGTTCAGAAATTCCAACCACCTTCGCTGCCTCATATTCAATTCCTTCTGGTCGTACAAGTACTTCAAACTCTTGTGATCACTGAAAATGTTGAACGTTGCTCCATAGAGAAAGTGTCTCCATATCTTCAAAGCAAAAACTACCGCAGCCAATTCCAAATCATGCGTAGGATAATTCTTTTCATGAATCTTCAATTGCCGAGAAGCATACGCCACCACATTCCGGTCTTGCATCAACACACATCCTAGTCCTTGATAAGAAGCGTCACAATACACATCGAAAGATTTCGTCGAATCTGGTAGGATTAACACCGGCGCAGTTGTTAACCTTTTCTTCAACTCTTGAAAACTAGCTTCACGCTCCTCTGTCCATTCGAAAGCTTGACTTTTCCTCGTAAGTTGTGTAAGCGGTCCAGCAATCTTGGAAAAACCTTCGATAAATCTCCGATAATAACCAGCAAGTCCAACAAAACTTCGAACTTCTGTTACTGTCTTAGGTCTCTCCCACTGTAAAACAGTCTCCACTTTCGATGGGTCCACCGCTATACCTTCTTTAGAAATTACGTGACCAAGAAATTGAACTTCTTCTAACCAGAACTCACACTTAGACAACTTCGCATACAAGCTGTTTCTCCCTCAAAATCGAAGAATAACACTTAGATGTTCAAGCATGCTCTTCCTTCGATTGAGAATAGATCGAATGTCATCGATAAAGACAACGACAAATCTGTCTAGATACGGACGAAATATCCTGTTCATATAATCCATAAATATGGCAGGAGCATTCGTCACCCCGAATGGCATTACCGATACTCATAATGTCCATAACGAGTTCGAAAAGCGTTTTCGGCACATCTTCCCCTTTTACACGACCGGTGATAACCTCGATCGTAGATCTATCTTGGAAAATATCACGGCTCCTCTCAATTGATCCATCAAATCGTCGATTCTTGGAAGCGGATATTTATTCTTGACAAATCACCTTGTTCACCGCCGATAGTCCACACAAAGTCGCGACGTTCCATCCTTCTTCTTGACCAAAAGTACTTGGTGCACCCCATGGGAAACACTAGGTCGTACAAATTCTTTCTCCAACAGTTCCACCAATTGCTTTTTCAGCTCCTCTAACTCTCTGGTGACATACGATATGGTGCAATTGAGATAGGACCTGTTCCCGGTACTAAATCAATTGAGAACTCGATCTCCCGCTCAGGCGGTAAACCAGGTACATCTTCAGGAAAAACGTCCGGAAAATTGTTGACAACAGGAATAGTATTCACATCCTTCTCACTCTTAACTTCTAGAGAAGACAATACCAGATATCCCTGCGCTCCATCTCTTAATAAAGATTTGACCTTAACAGCAGTTAAGAATCCAGACTCTTCTTCCTTAGGAAAAACTATAGTTTTCTTTGCACAATCTATAAGGATATGGTTAGAACATAACCAGTCCATCCCTAAGATTACATCTATCTCAATGAGAGGTAAACAAATCAAATCAACCAAAAACAAACGGCCCTTCACAACAATAGGACAATCCAAACAGATCTTAGAAGTAACTACAGGTTTAGCAGTTGGTGTAGATACATTCAACATAACATTCAGAGAAGACATAGGCAACTTCAACCTTTCCACACAATCATATGCAATAAAAGAGTGTGTAGCACCCGAGTCATACAAGACAGTCAGAAGATTACCTCCAATGTCTCCTTCTCCCTGAATAAGATCATCAGACTTAGAAATCTCAGATCCCACCATTGTATATACTCGTCCTCCAGATCTCGGTTGAGTACTTCCAGATTTTTGCTGATTAGCTTTAACATACCGAACAGCAGGTTTTCTCTCCGGCTGTGGACAATCCTTTGCTATGTGCCCAGGTTGTTTACAATTGAAACAAACTGCACCTTTAACTGTACACTCGGGAGAAATATGACCTTTCTTCCCGCACTTAAAACACGTTGGCGTAAACGCCACCCTCGTCGACTCCACTACCACTTGCACTTCCACTAACAGATGGTCGTTGAGATTGACTTCCTGTTGGCCTGGTATACGGCTTACGCTGAAATCGATTGACATTACTACCTCCACCTCTTTGGAACCTTGTCGGTCCAAAATTCCGATTTCTTTAATCTCTAGATGGCTCTAACTCTTCAAGTCGAGCACACGCATCCACCAACGCATGAAACTGAGTCATCCTCAAAGATACCACTCCTCGTTTCAGTTCCACCCTTAAACCTGATTCAAACTTCCTGCATCTCCATACATCATCTTGTCGTGTCTGAGCATAATCTGAGAATTGAGATAAACTCTCAAATTTTGTGGCATACTCATTCACCGTCATATTCCCCTGTCGCAAACCAAGAAATTCCATTTCCTTGGCATGCCTAGCACTCAGAGAAAATATTTATCCGAGTAAAAGTATTAGAAAATACTTCCCAAGTGATCTCGGTCCCTTCACTTGCAACACTCGGCGGATTCCTCTCCACCAATGTTCTCGCATCTCCTCTCAAAGCATGAAAACAAAGATAAGTTACTTTCTTTTCATCCGTACATCTCATCCCCTCAAATATTCTCTCTAAATCTTGCATCCACTCGACTCGCTTTCTCCGGATCCACCTCGCCTCTAAATTGTGGCGGATTATGACGCCTAAATTCAGATAAATTTAGGGCATCTCGTCAGCCGTAGCATCTTGTTTGTTGGTCGCTCTCAAATTTTCTTTGAGTAATCACTTCACCATCTCCGCCGCATAGCCTCAAGAAGAACCAACATCGGATCCTCATCTCGATTTACGTTAACACGTCCCTCTGCCTCTACCACCATCTCCTTTCTTCAAACATAACAAAACAAAGTCGGATACATCCTTTAAGATATTTCCAAAAGGATATAAATCACAAAGATTACGAGAGAATCACACAAAGACAAACAAAAAACGGACCCAACCACAACCCCAAAAGACTCTAACTTGGGCTCGATACTAACTAATGTAACACCCCTTTGGAGGATGTCACACATAAAAGAAAATAAAATAAATAGAAATAAAATCTACCCAAGTTGCGGAATATTTGTTAAAATTATTACGGGTTGTAAAAATAATTCCTGATAGACAGAAATATGTAATAAAAAGATAATACGGAAAATACGAAATAAAAAAAAACATCATCACTAATAATATACATATGGTTAAGTTATAAACTGTACATATAATTTACAACTAAGACTACAACTATTTAAACAAAAACAGTAAAGAAAGCAATAAAAGAGTTAATATATACAGACATACGCTGACGCGCCCAAAAAAAACATCATGGTTATCTAATCCTCAGATGGATCACTCTCAGTCTGAAAATGATCATCAGGAGATAAATATCCCTGATGTCTCGACACACGGCGATAACGGGATCGCGCAGTCGACACGATGCTTATCTCACTAGGCTCGGGGTTTTCAAGCACCCCAATAACGCCTAATGGATAAGGGTAACTCTAAGTGCGAAAAAGCGTCGTCGTCGAAATCGGATCTCCATCAAAGCGATGACGTAGAATCACGGTCATACGTCCAAAGATAGGTAACTGAGGCACGATCTCCTCGTAAATGCCAAGCTAGATCACCTCCATGGAATACCAGCTCTCACGAATCCCAAAATGCAAAGGCGTCGCCATCCCCCACACAATCAATCCGGAGGGTATGGATGATCGGATGGTTCTTGCTCGTAAACCGATCGTCGGTGCCTCTGGCGATCTCCCTCTTCCTCAGGGTACACGATCTCAAGAGGTTGTTCCTCTTCTTCCTCTTCAAACTCTTTACCGCATAAAAATAAATAGAGAATAGACACATACAATAAAGAGGTAAGACAACATAAAATCATCGCAACATGGCAAATAAGAAGACGACACATAACTACTACACAGTTCATACAATACGAATAAGCTATAACAGTAATACATATTAAATATCCTAGTGTTTCGAACATCACGGATATAACACAAATAAAGAAATTCACACAGATAAATCAATTTCAGATAAACTAAGATAAGAAATAGACAACTAACATAAAAATTATCGATAAATACAAATAGAGAAAATGTAAAAACATCCAAGATGTTACCAGATAAAGATAATTAGAGAAAAATGGAATATTATCCAAGATAAAATCAAATACACCAAAACACAACCCTACTCCATGGAGCTAAACCCAAACAGATATCAGAGAGAATGACTTGCAAAATCTATTAGTACCACGGCTGCCCAACCAACTATTACGCGATCACACGTTGCGTCAATAGCCTACGACCTGAATCTACCATCCGGGCGTAGTATAGTTCTGATCTCCCGTTGTGGCACTATAGGCAATGTACTACTAGACTTTACAAACCTCGATTAAATATAGTGAATGTCGAGTACATTAGTGTGCTATCGGTTTACCACGGCCCAAATGGAGCCTACCAACTCGTCCACGTGTGGGATCCCGTACACTAAAGTCTCCAAGTTTATTAGAACAATAAACTACACTACACTTATCGCATCGACAACACGATGTGATTCGTCTCGTCAACCCAAAACACCAAAAATTGGCATAAAGACAGAACATAATTCCAAATATATGAAATTACGAAAATGCCCTCAAGATAAAAATATACCCTCAATGGCGAGAAAGCCTGACGGGTTCACTTTTTCCCGACAGCGAAACAACCTCAAAAACCTGTACGGGTTCACTTTTTCCCGACAGCGAAAAATAAATACGGTAACGGTCAATCGCGTAGAAATTTTATCGCGTTTTTGAAATCTCGTCGTTTTTACAAACGTTTAAAAATCGGGTAAAGATATTTTTCTGGTTTTTAAAATCGCGTAGCATTTTTAATACGTTTTCTCAATCGCGTAGGATTTTTAAATCATTTTCTTATTCGAATGCCTTTAAAATTTCCATTTAAACAGATAGAAATAATATTTGGTACATTTAAACTACGTAGAATAATTTTTCATACCGTATATCTTGTCATTAGGATATTTTTACTATCTTATAGGTTCATTTTTACTAAAAATTGACAAGTATTTTGTTTAGAAACTTATAATAATGATTTTCTAAATTTTCCATAAAATTTCTATTTACCTAAATTTTTAACCATTTCATTAAATTCTTTTTGAAATCTCTAACATGCTTCAAAACCAAAAGTGAGCTATATGTTAGAAAATTTCTTAACATTCTTGTATTTCCTTTCTAATGATAAAATTATGAATTTTAACCCTTTAGACTTACTTCTAATCAATTGGTTCCTTCATAAATTATTATAGAAAATTTCTTCTTAACTGTATTGTTTCTTTTTAATTGAAAAAGGTTTAGAAACAAGTTTTTAAAATCATGAATTCCTATAGTGGCATGTTGGCGAATTTTTATAAAACTTTTGCAATTGATTTCCAAAATGTCTTTCACCTTTTAAATCATATCAAATGTATTCTATAGTCTAAGTTCATTAAATCATTTTAGAAAATAGTTATCTATAGTCAATTTAATCCTTTAGGCATGTTGGCCCCAAAATACTAAGTTTGTACCATTTGATTTCTAAATGCATTTTTCTTTGATCAAATCAATTAGAAACTTTCTTGATTCTCCTAGGTTAATTAAGCTACACTTTAGGAAAAATGAAGAGAACATTTTGGTCCTCACATTTTGGCATTGCCGTGAGCTATTGGATTGTGTTCTTTGGAACACTCATGCAAACTTACACATGTTATTCACATCCTAAACCTTATCATACAATTCTAATACATGCATTTATATCTCTAACACATGCAAAATATTTCTAACACATGCAAAATATTTCTAACACATAAACCTAATTTAAAGCTTATAGACATACAATCAAAAGCTATTAGGCATGCAAAATTATTACAATTACCAAATAAGAAAGCTACTAACACATAACACTTAAGCTACTAGCAACCACAAAAATTAACAAATACACACATAAATAACACATGACCACCGAATCCTTATGGATTCTACAACATCACAAATAACTCCATCTTCTTACCACCATCAAGGGATGATAAGAATTGTCTTCCTCTTACCTTAAATGAAGACAAAAACTTGCTTTCTCACCTCCTTAGGTCACGGTTTTCACTCCACCAAACACCTAAAAATTTCAAACAAAACCTACATGTTACTAACCATGAAAAAGAAGCTAAACCATGGAAAAATCATGGCTTAGAACTTTGAAAAAAGAAGAAAGAAAAGAAAAATATGAAATTTCACCTTCTAGGTAAAACTTCCAAGGTTGGTTTCCAAGCTTTAGATGGAAGAATTTGAAGAAACTCCCAACTACAAAGGTTCTTAGAATGGTGTTTAGGTTAAGGAAACTTGGTTAGAAAAATTTTTGGATGGTTGGAGTGTTAGGAAACAAGCTTGGCCGAATATGGTGGAGAAAATGGGCAAGAATGGTGGCTAGGGTTCTTGATGAGAGAGAAGAGAGAAAAGTGATGAAGACAAAGTGATCTTTTGGTCACCAAAGGCCTCTTGGCCGTGAACTTGATGTGGGGTGCAAGGTGGGCACCTTGCTTGGCTTCATCCAAGCCATTGGATGAATCAAAGGCTAAGATTAAGCCTTGGTGAGCAAGCTTGCTTCTCATTGGTTAGCTTATGGTGACTCACATCTTTGAGTCACACAGTTGTATTTAATTTTTATTTGAGTCACTAGTCGAGTCACTGTTCGAAAGTTCTACACTACGGTGATTAATTAAGCTACCGATCTAACCGTTCTGCTAATTGTGGGTCCCGCAAAATATTTAGGGTCCATTGTCACTAAAACACACCGACTAATAAAATAATATTATAATAATATAAAATTATTTTATTTGTGATTAAATCCTAAAAATTAAAAGATTATTTTTAGTCTCATTTAGAATCGGGTTAAGTAAGATCCCCCAATTCTAAATAATCAAATAAGATTTTCCCGGCCCAGGAAAATATTATTTTCCGCCTCGGAGCAAATCACACAAAAAGTTCATATAAAATCACAGACGGTATTTTCGGCATTAAATCAAGAAGAAAACAATTAAAAAGCAGACAAAAACAGAGAAAACGAGACGTTCGGGACGTAACGGTCATTTCCCGTTTTTCCCACAACGTAGGTAATCGTCCAAAACGTTCAAATAAAATATCCAAAGAAGATTATTTAGTCAGTATATCTTTCAAAAAAAATTAATACGATAAGAGAAAAATTTTTATTTTACCGTCTCAAGCAAACTACGTAAAACGATCAAATAAAATTTGAACCTGTATTATCGTAGTTGTTTTCATACAGAAATCGAGAACAGAAAAATAGGGACACAACGGTCATTCATACAAAAGCATGAAAAACAGAAAACAGTACATTCAGAATATTTTCTAAAAATTGGGGCGTTACAATTAGCCTATGCATGATTGATCTAATATGCCAAGTTCATTTCTTATATAATAGAAGGCTTCTTTTGCCAAAGGTTTAGTGAAAATGTCTGCTAGTTGCTTAGTGGTTTGCACAAATTCAAGCATGCAATCACCCTTTTGAACATGATCTCTTATGAAATGATGCCTTATTTTAATGTGCTTTGTTCTTGAGTGTAAAATGGGATTTTTGGACAAGTTGATTGCACTAGTATTATCACATCTTATGGGGATGTGATCCAGCTCAAGACCATAGTCTAGAAGTTATTGCTTCATCCAAAGGATTTGAGCACAACAACTTCCAGCTGCAACATATTCAGCTTCAACTGTTGACAATGCCACACTATTTTGCTTCTTGCTATGCTAAGAAACTAATGAACTTCCAAGCAAGTGGCATGTCCCACTAGTAATCTTCCTATCCATTTTGCATCCAGCAAAAATCAGAATCGGAATAACCAATTAGGCTACATGAAGCACCCTTAGGGTACCACAATCCCATTTGTGAAGTGCCTATTAGATATTTCATAATTCGTTTTATAGCACTTAGGTGTGATTCTTTAGCATTTGCTTGAAATCTAGCACACATGCATACACTAAACATGATATCCGGCCTACTTGCAGTAAGGTAAAGAAGTGAGCCAATTATACCTCTATACTTAGTGATTTCTACCGATTTATCTCCTTCATTCTTGTCCAAGTAACAGGAAGTTCCCATTGGTGTAGCCATTTGTTTTGCTCTTTCCATTCCAAACTTTTTAAGCAACTCCTTGCAATATTTGGATTGACTTATGAAAGTCCCATCCTTTGTTTGCTAGATTTGAAGGCTAAGGAAGAAATTGAGCTCACCCATCATGGGCATCTCAAACTCACTTTGCATGATATTAGCAAATTCTTTACAAAGAGAGTCATTAGTAGCACCAAATATAATATCATCAACATATATTTGAACAAGTAGAATGTCATGCTTTTTATGTTTGATGAAAAGAGTTGTGTCAACCTTTCCCCTAGAGAAACCATTTTCCAAAAGGAACTTACTCAACCTTTCATACCAAGCTCTAAGAAATTGTTTCAAGCCATACAATGCCTTTTTAAGTTTAAAAACATGGTTGGGTAGTTCATTATTTTCAAAACTGGGAGGTTGATCCACATACACTTCCTCTTGGATAAAACCATTTAAAAAGGCACTTTTGACATCCATTTGAAAAAGTTTAAAGTCCATGATGTAAGCATATGCAAGTAACATTCTAATGGCTTCTAGTCTAGCTACGGGAGCGTACGTTTCTTCATAATATATTCTTTCTTCTTGATTATAACCCTTAGCTACAAGCCTAACTTTTTTTCTTAATATTAAGCCCGTTTCATCAAGTTTGTTCCTAAAAACCCATTTGGTGCCAATTATGGGATGATCATTGGGCCTTGGAACTAATTCCCAAACTTGATTCCTCTCAAATTGGTTTAGTTCATCTTGCATGGCCAAGATCCAATGTTCATCATTAATTGCCTCATTTATGTTTTTAGGTTCAACTTAAGAAACAAAAACCATATGATTACATGCATCTCTAAGAGAGTTACAAGTGATTACCCCTTTTGATACATCACCTATTACTTTGTCAAGAGGATGATATCTTGATGTTCTCCATTCCTTGGGAAGATCCATGATTTGAGAGTCCTCTTGACTTGGGGAATAATATGGGCTTTCTTCTTGCTTCTTGACTTCTTTTTCTTGATTTCCTAGGTGAGTTCTTGCAAAGATTTCTGCAACATCATCAACAAGCTCCTTTCTTGGCTCGTTTAGGTTAGTTTCATCAAATGCAACATGCATGGACTCTTCTATGGTCATAGTTCGTTTGTTATAAACACTAAAGGCCTTACTATGTATAAAATAACCAAGAAATATTCCCGCATTAGATTTTGCATCAAACTTCCCCAAGTTATCCTTTCCATTATTTAAAACAAAGCATTTACATCCAAAAACATTAAAAAATGAGACATTTGGTTTCCTTCCTTTGTATAATTCGTAGGGGGTTTTCTTTAAAATTGGCCTTATTAGAGCCCTATTCATAACATAACATGCGGTGTTCACCGCATCCGCCCAAAAATACTTAGGAAGGTTGGCCTGATTGAGCATAGTTCTTGCCATTTATTCTAAAGATCGATTTTTCCTTTCTACAACACCATTTTGTTGTGGTGTTCTAGGGGCTGAAAAATTATGCTCAATGCCATGTTCATCACAAAACGTTTCAAATTCATGGTTTTCAAATTCACCACCATGATCACTTCTTATGGATGCAATACAAAATTTTTTTCATTTTGGATAACTTTAGCAAGCTTTTTGAATGATTGAAAAGCATCATTTTTGTGAGATAAAAACAATGTCCATGTAAACCTAGAAAAATCATCCATAATCACTAAGGCATAGTAATTTCCACCAAAGCTCATAGTTCTAGAGGGACCAAAAAGATCCATGTGCAAAAGTTGTAGAGGTCTAGAAGTTGAAATCATATTTTTAGCTTTAAAAGAGACCTTTACTTGTTTTCCCTTTTGACATGCATCACAAAGTTTATCTTTTTCAAAATTGAGCTTTGGAAGACCAATTACTAGTTCTTTAGAAACTAATTTGTTTAAGTGTTCCATATGAATGTGAGCAATTCTTCTATGCCATAATCATGAATCATTTTCTCTAGTCATAAAGCAATTAGCATCATTTGAGGAAATGTCATCAAGGCTAATCAAATATATGTTATTGACCCTATGACTAACAAACTTAACATGCTTATCATCCTTACTCTTAATTATGCAACAATTTGAATCAAATATTACTCTATTCCCCTTATCACACAATTGACTAATGCTAAGCAAGTTATGTTTGAGTCCTTCAACAAGTAAAACATTATCAATGGATGAGGAAGGAATCTTACCAACTTTACCGACTCCAAGGATCTTTCCTTTGTTGTTGTCACCATAAGTCACATGTCCACTCTTCTTGGGGACAAAGAAGGAGAACTTGGAGCCATCACCGGTCATGTGCTTGGAGCATCCACTATCAAATACTAACTTGAGCTTTTGGTCTTCAAGCACACCTACAACACACATTCAGATTGTAACCTTTGGTACCCAAATCTTCTTGGATCCTTGTGTGTTAGTGTTACGCATGGTGCCCTTAGGGACCCAAACCATTTTTGTTCCAACCTTTGAGTTGATTTTTTTCCTTACATTATATGTTGATGCACTATGCCCTTTCTTTCCATAATGAAAGCATTTAATGAATGGACTACTTGAGGTACTTGAGGAAACAAAGAAATTTTTTAGAAACTTTTGTTGATTGTTGGGATTATACCCTAAATCGGCTTTTTGAAAGAGACATCTTTCTTTCCCTAGTAATACATTTAAATTATCTCTTCCTATAGTAAATTTTGCAAGAGTGTTTTTTAGGTCCTCAATTTTAATTTCATATTCTTTACATGAAGAACAAGATGAGGGTGTGGGTACATTTTCATGTGAAGAACAAATCATGCATGATGAGTTGGCATCAACAAGTCCTAGAGTCTCATTTTCAACTTTGAGTTCTTCAATCTCCTTAGTTAAAGTAGAAAATTTGTTAGTCATTAAGGAGATTGTTTTGTTGGAAGTTAAAACCATTTTGGTGAGTCTCATGGATTCATCATGCAATTCTTGAAAGGCATCTTGCAATTCATTATATGAAGGAGATAGTTCAAGGTTAGATGAGGTTACCGCGGTTTCACTTTCCTCTTCTTCTTCTCCATTTGCCATAATGCAAAGGTGGGCTTCCTCATCCTTCGAGTCATCGGTGGAGTCCATATCGTTGTCCTCCTAAGCGATGTATGTTCTTCTTCCTTTCCTTTCTTTGAAGGGCTTCTTTTCAAACTTCTCAATCTTCTTTTGATAAATCGAACATTCCACCTTCATGTGTCCGGGTTTTCCCCATTCATAGCAAGTTGGAGTAGAAGAGGTTCCTTCTCCTTTTTGAAATGACCTTTTAGGAGGGAAAGATGGTCTTCTTTAAGTTCCTTTCTTCTTAAGAAATCTTCCGAATCTCTTAACAAGGAGGCTGAAGTTTTCTTCATTCATCTCAAGATTGTCAATACCATCTTCATCATCTTCATCCTCATTATAAATTGTTGAGGAGGTGGCCTTGAGAGCAATCCCCTTTTTCTTCTTATCTTGCTCCTCACTTTAACTTAATCGGTTTAGTTCCAACTAATGTTCTTGAAGCTTTCCAAAGAGAGTGGCCAAAGTCATTGTGGCAAGATTTCTTGATTCCGATATTACTGTCACTTTGGGTTGCTAATTCCTGCTCAAACATCTCAAAACTTTGTTTATAAGATCTTCATTGGAGAAAGTTTTTCCCAATGAAGCAAGATGATTAATTATATGAGTAAAACGTTTTTGTATTTCTTGAATGCTTTCCCCTTAATTCATTCTAAACAATTCATATTCGTGAGTGTGTGTTAATTCTAGATCTTTTTACCTCACTTGTACCTTCATGAGTTACTTGCAATGTATCCCATATTTCTTGAGCGGTCTTACAAATTGACACCCCAAAGAATTCATCATATCCTAAAGAAGTAGTGATGATATTCTTGGCTCTCAAGTTGTATTGGACCTTTTTCTTGTCATCATCGGTCCATTCATTTCTTGGTGTATTTGTTCTAACACCATCAACTAGACGTGTGGGGACAAAAGGACCATTTTCAACGGTATCCCACACATTAATATCAATAGCTTCAATAAAATCTTCATCCTTTCTATCCAATATGCATAACCATCCCCATTGAAAAAGGGAGGCCTATTTATAGAAGAACCTTCATTAGAAAAACCATTTGAAGCTATCTTTACTCTTGAAGCGGCTAAGCTCTTTATACAAGAGTCTAGCTCTAATACCACTTGTTACCAAGTGGATTCAATACTTGAGAGGGGGTGAATTGAGTTTATAAAACAAGTTCGCAATTCTTTCGCAAAACACTTGACTATTCAATTTTGTTGAAGCTATTGACTATTTGAAATGAATGAATTGATAAGAACAATATATATTGCTTAATAACCAACCAAGAGAGAAGTAATCAAGTAAGAATACAAGCAATACACAAATATAAAGAGAAGAGTTTAGAGAATCAAACACAATAATTTATCCTGGTTCGGCCACTAATCCACTTGTGACCTACGTCCAGTCCTCAAGCAACCACTCGAGATTTTCCACTATATCTTCAAGCTTCAATAGGTATTTGACCACCTTTACAAACTTGAGCACTCAACTCCTTGGGATGCCTCACCCTTAAGCTTGAGTCTCTTCAACTGAAGGGATGCCTCACCCTTTTACAATATGGAGGGATACCTCACCCTCTCTTTACAAAGCAATCAAGGTTGATATAAAAAAGCTCTCAAAAGAGTAAATGATACAAATTGAAGCTCTAAGAATGCTCACAAGTGATATCTCAAAGATTAGTCAAAAATAGAGCAAAGAGTGATTTCAAAGATTGATTCCCGTTTTGATGAATTGCTAAGATGTTTCAGGTTCAAGAACAACCATCAATGATGCCCCAACAACTATATTTAAAGCTCATTCATTAAAAGAGCCGTTGGAGGCTGGTTGAAGCCAAGCATTTAATGCATCTAATATAGGCGTTGGGCATGTCAGAACACTGGTAATCGATTACAGGGTTTTGGTAATCTATTACATGGAAGATAGAACGTGTTCTTGGCTTTCTAGGCTTGTGGTAATCGATTACATGACTTGTGTAATCAATTACACGCCCTCTGACTTCATGGTAATCGATTACAATATTGATGTAATCAATTACATGGCCCTTTGAACGTGTTCTTGGCTTTCTGGGAACATGGTAATCGATTACCAGTTTGGGTGTAATCGATTACACGTCCTTTGACTTTCTGGTAATCGATTACATGGATGGTGTAATCGATTACAAGGATTCTGTTTAGCTTGTAATCGATTACACTATACTTTAAACTCATTTTTCAAGCCTGGGAGAGGATTCATGTTATTCCTAACTTAAGAAAACATGGATTTAAACAATTTTGAACTTTATTTGGCATGATCCATGATAAAAGAAGTCCTCTTTTTAGGAATTGATCTTTTGAAAACCATATTGATTAAAACCATTTCTGAAAAACCATTTGAGATATATCTTGAGAGCATTTAACATTGATGTTCTAATGCTTATATCTAAACCTCTTGATTCCTTCCTTTGTTCTTGATTTTCTCTTTTGCTCTTGATCTTCATCTTTGTCTTTGTTATCATCAAAAACTAATTGACATGCTTCAAGGCACATGCATTCACAAGATATAGATATTCAGATTATGCATGTGCACAAAGACTCACTTTCCTACTCCATGGAGGTTTTCACAATTTCAAGAACAATGCTCTGGTTAATTGTCAGCCTTAGCCCAAAGATATTCTCCAGTCTTCGAAAGGAATCGTGTTCTTGTCGGGTATCGTCAATGTGTTGCAACGAACTGCGTTGCCACATGGTACAGGGTACTTACCACTACCCACTGGATCGACCGCCGCGCCGTGACGCCCCCAAGATCCATCATAGATCTCACTTTTCAATTCTCATTCTCTCTTCGACCACAAGGGTCATAATAGCTATCAGCTATATTCCGTTCAATGCACAAATATCTCAATGCAAGTTCTGTTCAATTTCATCATATGCCTCAATGCATATTTTTCAATTTCATCATATGCCTCAATGCATATCTTTCAATTTCATCATTAAAATGGTTCCCTTCAGTACATCTGTTCTTTATAGTATCTTTACTGTATTTTCAATCGCGTATCATTTTTAACGAGTTTTCACAATCGCATAACACTTTTGTTACATTTTTAAATCTCATAATCATTTTCCAACGTTTTCTCAATCACGTAAAAATATTAACACGTTTTCCAAATCGCATAGCGATTTTCTATCGTTTTTCAAAATCGCGTAACTTAAAAAAAATCATATTTTTAAGTCGCGTAAACTATTTTTCCATCATTTTTCAATCACATAGCGATTTTTCAACAATATTTCAATCGCGTAAAAATATTTAAACATTTTTTCAAATTGCGTAACTTAAAAATCATATTTGTAAGATACGTAAAGTAGTTTTCACCATTTTTTCACTACGTAAAATATTTCTCAATATTCTAAACGTCATTTTGGACTTTCCAAAAAATCAATGTCATTTCCAACATCATTTTCCACATTTTCTCCTTTAAGAAATCCTTTCCACAATATATTCCATAAAATCACCTTTCCACAATTTATTCCACAAAATCACCTTTCCATTGATTTAAATTAATATTTCTAACTTAAAATTTCCTAACGCGTCCCAAAACCCAAAGTATGAGTTATACATTAGTAAATTTTAAGTCACCAACGTATTCTTTATAATTCTAAATCAATTCTAAAAATCAATCCTCTTCAAAATAAATTGAGGTTCAAACACTTTCAACCTCTCTTTTCCTTTCATATATGAAAATTCCATTTTTCAAGTGACAAAACACTTTGTTTCCATTTCTTTAATCCTTGTACTAAATCAATTAAATTACCACTTAATATTATATTCTTTCATAAAACCAAAATCATTCCAACCCCTCCAAAACCGTGGAGTACTTGGCCATTGAAGCCATCATTTTTGTTTGTTTTTCCTTATAAATCAACTAAGTTCTATTCATGTTTTTACACAAACAAAACCATTAAAATTCCTCCAAAATCGTGAGACTCTTGTTCTTTGAAACCAAAATATTTGTTCATTTTCCTTGCTCTTCAAATCCTCTAATTTTACCATTCATGAAAATATTAATTTGTAAACACCTATTTTGAGGTGTTTTGGCCGAAATCTTCTTGGTCATTAGAACCAAAAATTATTTTCCTTTCCAACAATTATTATAGCATACATAACATATAATCAACATATTATATTTCAAGCATACCATAAAAGTAATAAAGTTTATACTAAGCATGTAAGCACAAATAAATCATGCAAAGCACATCAAGCATAAACAAATAATCAAGACACATAAACACTCCCAAATAATTACATAACCATGGATATGAATCCTCACATGGATTCACGATCTATCAAATACAAAATTCATCTCTCACCACCTTACTTGGTTAGTGAGATGGATCTCCCTCTTACCTCTTGAAGAACCTCAAAAGCTCCTTACTTTGCTTCTTTTTCCAAGTCCTTCACCACCAAAAGCTTCTCAAATACAAAACAAAACACAAATTTATTAGCATATTAAGCTTGAACAAGGTGAACCATGGATCAAACATGGCTTAGAACATGAAAAAGAGATAAGAAGTGAAGTTTCCTTACACTTCACCTAAAAAACCCTATAACTTTGCTCTTAAAGAAAGTCCTTGAAGATGATGGATTTAGAACTTAGCCTAAACTACAAAGTATCTTGGATTGAGGTATAGATTCAACAAGTAAGGTTGGTTGAAATTTTTGGAGAGTGATAGTGGGTTCTTGAGGTCATGGTCGAAACTTGCTTGAAGAGAAAATGGAGAGAAAAGTTTGATATGCTTGGCTTTTTGGAATGATCAAGAATGAGTAATAATGGTCTTGAAACTTTGCTATGCCCTTAAACAACCACAAAACCGTCCCCCCTCCTTGTATACTCAAAGAGTGACCAATCTCACTAGCCACCATTTTGAGCATTCTTAGCCATTGATTAGATCAATGGTTAGGATTAATGTAGATTCTAGGTATAGCCTTTAGATGTAAGACTTAATCTAGGCCATTAAATCTTTCCTCCTTGAAATCCTAGCCATTAGATGTATCTCCAAAATGAAGGGTCAAGATCACTCTTTCATACTTTACATCCAAGGGTCACAAATAGTCCTAGCTATTTTATAAGACCAATTCTCCACTGTTGATTGAATCAATGGTGGATATCCAAACCACCAATGTTGACTAAGCAGTATAATATTTATTTTTATCTGCTATAACCCTATGAATAATATTTTTACTGTATTTTTATTGCCCGATAATTAAATACAGTACAAAACACAGTAAAAGAAAATTTCAAAAATTGTTTCCAGATTCAGGTTTAATAAGATCCCCCGTCTCCGTCTCAACAGTACAAAATTTCCTGGCTGCAGAAAAATTTTTACTTTTTCGGACCCAACTGGGCCCACGTACAGCCCCCTTGGGCCCACAGACAGCCCATGGATAATATTAAAATAATCAGAGAAATATAAAAATTTTATAATCATCCACAAAATCATAAAAATTATAAAACTTACGAAAGTCACATCAGATTACGTAAAATAATGAAGACTTAACAGTAGTAATTAAAATATGTAAAATTTTTCTCGGCCCAAAAATTATTATTTTCCTGACATGGAGTAAATCACACAAAATAATCAAATGTATTCATGGAATACTCAATATAATTTTATATTACACAGAAATCACTAAACAGTAGAATTCTGTTAACTGACAAAATTACTGTCAAATAGTTAGGAAATTTGGGGTGTTACATTATTCCTCACTTTACATGCCCACAGAGCGGAGCCAGGAAAATGAGATATTTTTCCCAAGAACCTTGAACTGTGGAAACGTCGATGGGAAATCTTACTAAACTCGAGGCTAGACATAGTTTATGATGTTTCATGTTTTTCGAGATTTTATCAGATAAAAATAAAAATTGTTGTACATTTTATTATCCATTGGATAATTAATACTGGCTTTGCGATCTATAACAATTGTCCATTGGATAATATCTTGTAGTAGAAATCCTATCACCTTATCCAAATGAAATCCACTTTATGTCACATCCAATCTCCTTTATTTTAAAAGAATGATTAAATTAATCAAAAAGCTCCTCAATAAAGCTTCCTAGCAATTTCCTCTTAGCTTGTTGGAGAAGCTTTTCTCTCTCTCACTTGTGTAACGCCCCTTTTTCTCAATACACACAAAGAAGGAACGTCACAATATAGTAAAGTGAAACATAAAGCGAAATAAATTAAATTGAAATGCGGAAAATAGTAATTATTTTTATAAGCTCGTAGATCTGGTTCATTTTATGGTTATTTAAATTCTAATTATAATTTGTCACTATATTTTTTTTTATTATTAAGTCCTTAAATTATATCATTGCCACACAGAGTCAAAAAGTTAACTTAGGAGACCATTACGTGTAGAAATCATAATTAGAAATAAGATAAAATAATCCGCGTAAGTTAAAATAATCCAACGTATATATATATATATAAACATATATATATATATATGTATATATATATATATATATATACATATATATATATATATATATATATATATATATATATATATATATTCATACTTATATGCATAAGCCTGTTTAGTTACATTTCAAAATATACAAAAAGCAAAGATGTACCCACCCAAAATTATACAAATATACCCCCAGCATATACAGCAAAACGTCAGGCTTCCCAAAAAGATAGACGGTTAGCCATTAGTAGCTACCAATAGTATCAGCTCCTAAGACTGACGAGAAGGGACCGTAGCCGGGTCCTCCTCAGGGTCCTCTTCGTCCGAGGAAACATCCATCGGAGCGACAGAGCAACGGGCAGGAGCCCGAGCAGTGGACAAAAAGGAGTCATCACGTGGGGTGTAGTACATATCAGCCCACATGTCCCTAACGGGCATGTAACACTCCAGCCAAACAAAAGCAAGAAAATCTAAAACAGGGGCGTCATAACGACCCTATGCTAAGGACACCGTCAGCTCCCCATGGTACACGCATCGGTCTATCTGCACATTAATGTGCCAACAATTAGGTCCTCCATGAAAAATGATCCGAGTGTAGCCCAAAAATCAGTGGGGGCGCGACGTCATCCTCGATCACTTCAATCGTAGTCTGGCCAGAAGCCTGGAAACTCAGGGGCTTCCATGTCTTCCTCACGAACGTCTTCTCAGAAGCACATAATCCAACAGAATACAAAAATAAAGGAAATACAGAAAGAGGTGAGACACCCAGCTTTTAGTACCAAATTGGCAGTGAGAAAACAAAATAGCATTGGACGCCCACATATAACACAGTTCAAACATTTAATCACAGTAATAATAAAATTAACAGTAAGGGCAGAATAACCGCAGATAGCAATAAAGTCACCAACAACAGATAAATAACAGTAATACTACCAGCAATCAACAGTTCAGATATTCAAACAATTATTACGGAAATAAGAACAATTATAAATGCTCATGATCAATGCACTTTGGGACTGACAACTCACAATGCACAAGGTACCAAAAATTCCTACTCCATGGAGCTAAACATAAATATTTTTGGAGTGAATGATCAAGAAGTAATGCCAATATATTGTCAGCCTTAAAATATAGTGTGTTTTATCTCATAAAAATGATTGCACAATTGGCTTATACATGGCACCTCGACAGTTGATCGCGATATAGGATAGTGTCTCAGTCAGGATCGTCGGTGTGTCGCACTGGTCTATCCCACGGCCCCAGTAGAGCTACCACTGTCTATTGTGAGACACCCACACCTCGACGCCCCCAGGGCCAACCAATATGACCCTACGCTTAGTCTACTCGCACCTGCACAAGGGTGTTATTCAAACTCTTAGGCACACATAGCCTTTCTAACAAATGTCCAACAGACAACACATATACATGATGACTCAATTTCAATCATACATGTTCATCAATGATGCATTCATCAAAAGCACATCACAATGGTATATATATACATATACATGTACACATACATATTTATTTCTCAACATCATCACATCATGATATTCTCAAGTACATAATCAACAAGTATTTAGCCCACATAGGGGTCCATAATAGCATAGAATCAATTTCCATGTTAATACATATTTCAAGTGTTCATCCACTATCACAAGTCCACATTTTTAAAGTCTTAAGCTTTGATTAATTATGACAATTTTAGGTTACTTTAACCCTTCAAAATCGTGGCCTCCTAAGAGTTATTATCCAATTTAATTCTTTCACTTAATTAAGAATTATGCAAGTCTTTAATTTCTCAATCTCCAAGGATGCACCAAGGCATCACTTGATCATAATTTTTTTCACTATCAAACAGTGGCCATTGTAGGTCATCAAAGTCTCAATTTTTCTACCACATTATGTATTAGTTATTTGATACTTAATCATTCAAATTCCATTTCTCACAAGACCAATCCAATTTCCTAATTTCAAGTGTCAAAACCATGGCATCAAGGGTCTTCTAAATTTCAAATTTTCTTTCCATTTTATGTATTAGTTTCTTAGTATCCATTCAATTAAATTTGTAGTTTACCATGATTATTCCAATCCCTTATTGCTCAAGCCAAAACCGTGGCATTAGTTAGGGTAAGGAACCCTTAGAATTTTCCATTCATAAATTTTATTATCATCATTCAACATTTAATTTCATAAGTGTTATGTATTAGTGTACAAAACAAATTTTCCCATCAAAAATCTCCTCAAAACCGTGGCCTCCATGTTAGGGTAGGAACCTCCAAAATTTCCATTTAGCAACCCTAACATGATCAAGCTCATTTAACACTTCCAATCTATTCAAGATTACAAATCAAACATTAGTCAAATCTAATAACACATGAACAAACAAAAGTCACAAAATACATGAACATATAAGAGTTCCCTTGTAACATCCCGGGACTGCCTGTAGGATTGACGAGTGTCTCCACAAATCAACACGAGTCTTTTCAGCGTGCTTTGTCCTCACTCACACGCATCCTAGGAAACTTCCCAGGAGGTCACCCATCCCACAATTGCGCCAGGTCAAGCACGCGTAACAATGGAGTTCTTATGTTCTAGGCTCCCGAAAAGAAGTTGCAACTTGTTGATATGGCTACGACTAATCAATTCCTTTAAGCCATCCTCAACTATACAGTCCCATACCTGCACAGTCTCTGAATCCCTCTCATTCCGGTGCGTATTCAGTTCATTCATGGACCCTTCACCTGGAAGCATGCCAGGAGCCGCTCCTTGTATGTGTTTCTCATGCACCGGTGTCCACTCACCACCATTATCAACCCCGGGACACCACATGCCCACCAAATTCCGCTAGGTTCGTCCCCGAGCCACACCGTACTGGGAGAGGTCCCGTCTCTGATACCATCTGTAACATCCCAGGACTGCCTGCAGGATTGACGAGTGTCTCCACAAACCAACACGAGTCTTTTCAGCGTGCTTTGTCCTCACTCACACGCATCCTAGGAAACTTTCCAGGAGGTCACCCATCCCACAATTGCTCCAGGTCAAGCACGCTTAACAATGGAGTTCTTATGTTCTAGACTTCCGAAAAGAAGTTACAACTTGTTGATATGACTACGCCTAATCAATTCCTTTAAGTCATCCTCAACTATGCAGTCCCATACCTGCACAGTCTCTGAATCCCTCTCATTCCGGTGCGTATTCAGTTCATTCATGGGACCCTTCGCCTAGAAGCATGCCAGGAGCCGCTCCTTGTATGTGTTTCTCATGCACCGGCGTCCACTCCCCGCCCTCATCAACCCCGGGACACCACATCCCTCACCACCAATGTTAGGTGAAGTGAGTAGTCTCCCTCTTACCTAAGGAAGAACAACGAAAATGACCTCTTTCAAGGCCCTTGAGGATTCGGTTTCAAGGCTCCAAGAACCCTAGGAATTTCCATCATCAAGAATCAATGTTAAGCATGGAAAAGAATGGATCCATAGTCATCAAATAGACCATGGAGCACGAAAATGAAGAGAAAAGGGAAGAGAGGTTGAAGCTTGACCTCAAAGTTAGAGACTTTACCTTGGAAGACAATGGAAAAAGGTTGGATTTTTGAAGGAACTTTGTAAATGAAATTTGTAGAGGAGATGAAGAGAAGTAGGGAAATGATATTTGTGAAGAGAAAAAGTGAAGAAAATGGTGGAGGATGGGGGCTGCAAACCGTGGCTATGGAGGAGGTGTAGAGAGAAGGAAGAGAAAAGGAAGAAGATGAAATTTAGACAGATAAGTGATTAGGTTAAAGTGAAGACATTTGTGATTGTTAAGTTAAGTGTGTAAGTCATATTTCCCCCCTTTGGGCTTGGTCATTGCCGCGGCAATAAGGGGAGGGAGAGAGTGAAATTTGTGGCTTCTCATGTAAGCCAAGGGCAAGGTTGTCTTTTGGCTAAAGCTTCTCAAAGAAGCTTCTTAATTAGAGTACAAAAATTTGAATTAAAGTGACTTCATTAGATATAAAGTAGATTGCATTAAGATAATGTGATAGGATTTTTATTACATGCTATTATCTAATGGACAATAATTACAGTCGACAGAAGCCAATTTTGATTAATCTAACGGATGAAATTTACACAGCGTTTTATTATTTTATCTGTTAAAATTTCTCAAAAAATATGAAGCCTCATAAACTGTGTCCAGCCTCGGGTTTAGTAAGATCCCCCGTTGATGTTTCCACAGATCAAGGTTCTCAGGAAAAATATCTCATTTTCCCTGCTCCGCTCAATTTACACGAAAAATGAGAAATAATATTAAAATATTTCACGTTCTCATAAAAATTCAGAAAAATTCTAGAAAATCACAAATATTATAAAATGAATATTTATAACAAAATAAATAAATTTTGGGGTGTTACAACACTCCCCAACAAATAAGAATTTTGTCCTCGAAATTTTCATACCTTAAAATAGTTCTGGGTATTGCTCCTTCTTTTTGTCCTCTAGTTCCCAAGTCGCATCTCCAGTCGTCTCATTCCAGATCACTTTCACCAATGAAATGTCTTTTCCCCTGAGTTGCTTCACTCTCCTATCCTCAATCCTCACCGGAGTTGTTTCATAAGTCAAGTTCTCCTTTAATTGTATTGAATCAGGTGCAATGACATGATCATGACTTGGAATGTATTTTCAGAGTTGTGACACATGAAAAACATTATGGAGATTTGAAAGGAAAGGGGACAAGGCTATTTGGTAAGCAATAAGACCTACCCGACAAAGGATTTGGTAAGGTCCAAGGAATTTTGGAGTGAGCTTTCTAGATTTGAGAACCCGACCAACCCCAGTTGTAGGTGTGACTTTCAGAAATACATGCTTTCCTTCTTCGAACTCAAGAGGTTTTCTTCTTTTGTCCGTGTAACTCTTTTGTCGACTCTGAGTTGTTCTCATCTTCTCCTGAATCATTTTGACCTTCTCGGTTGTCTGTTAAATGAGATCAAGTCTGATTGTAAGCTGCTCTCCATCTTGATACCAACATAGAGGTGTTCGACACCTTCATCCATACAGAGCTTCATAGGGTGCCATCCCTATAGTTGAATGATAACTGTTGTTGCAGGTGAATTCTACCAATGATAAGATTTCATCCTAACATCTAGTCTGTTCTATAGCACAAGCCCTCAGCAAATCCTTTAACGATTGGATCGTTCTTTCCGAATGACCGTCCGTCTGAGGATGGTATGCAGAACTCAATTGTAGCTTTGTCCCTATTGCTTCTTGAAGACTCTTCCAAAACTTCGATGTAAATCGAGAATCTCGGTCAGAAACAATACTTGTTGGTACACCATGTAGTCTGATAATTTCGCTGATGTAAAACTGAGTCAACTTCTCCAAATGGTATCTTATGTTGATTGGAAAAAAGTGCGCTGACTTTGTAAGTCTATCCACGATCACCCATATTGAATCATGACCTCTTTTCATTGTTGGCAATCCAACAACAAATTCCATGACAATGCTATCCCATTTCCATTCGGGAATAGTCAAGGGTTGCAAAAATCTTGACGGTCTTTGATGTTCAATCTTTGTCTTCTAACAAACCAAACAAGATGATACGCATCTAGCGATATCTCTTTTCATTCCATGCCACCAAAATAACTTCTTTAAATCTTGGTACATTTTGGTCATTCCAGGATACATACTTAACTGACTCGTATGGGCATGTTCAAGTATGTACTTCCTGAGTTCCTCATCTTTAGGCACACAGACTCTACCTTGGAATTGTACAATTCCATCACTTCCTTCCTTTAATGTTGATACACTTCCCTACTTTATCAGCTCTCTTTCCTCTCGTAAGAACTTATCATCTTTCTGCTTTTCTCGGATGTCTTCCAGCAAATCATTCAATATAGTGACTATATTCATGCAGATTTTTCCCAGTGTAAGCTCCACAAAAGACCATACGTCTCTGAATTGTTCTATCAAGTCTTTCTCTCTGATCATCATGGTAGTAACACTGATTGTCTTCCTACTTAAGGCATCGACCACAACATTCGCCTTCCCAGTGTGATACTGAAGTTAGAAGTTATAGTCTTTCAGGAACTCTAACCATCTTCGATGCCTCATATTCAGCTCCTTCTGATCGTACAGGTATTTCAAGCTCTTGTGGTCACTGAAGACGTTGAAAATTGTCCCATATAGATAATGTCTCTATATCTTCAAAGTAAACACCACCGCAGCTAACTCCAAATCATGCGTTGGGTAGTTCTTCTCATGCACTCGCTATTGTCTTGAGGCATAAGCCACCACTTTTCTGTCTTGCATAAGGATACAGGCCAAACCTTGCTATGAAACGTCGCAATACACTTCAAATGGTTCACTTGGATTAGGCAGAACTAACACTGGTGAAGTGGTTAGTCTTCTTTTTAGCTCTTGGAAACTTCCTTCGCAAGTATCTGTCCATTCAAAAGCCCGATTCTTCCTGGTGAGTTGAGTAAGGGGTCCGGCAATCTTAGAAAATCATTCAATGAACCTTTGGTAATATCTGACTAATCCAACAAAGCTTCGGATTTTCGTTACTATCTTCGGCCTTTCCCATTGTAGAACAGCTTCTACCTTCGAAGGATCAACAACGATTCCTTCCTTTGAAATGACATGGCCCAAGAACTTCACTTTATCCAACCAAAACTCACACTTGGACAATTTAGCATATAGCTCTTTCTCCTTCAAAATCTGAAGAACTATACTGAGATGTTCAGCATGATCCTCTTGATTTTGTGAATGGATCAAGATGTCGTCGATGAAAACAACGACGAATCTGTCCAAATAAGGACGAAAGATCCTATTCATATAGTCCATGAAGACAGCAAATGCATTAGTCACACCAAAAGGCATTACCAAATACTCGTAGTGTATATAACGAGTACAAAAAGCTGTTTTAAGGATGTCTTGCACTTTTACTCTGATCTGGTGGTAACCCGATCGCCAATCAATCTTGGAAAACATCGCTGCTCCTTTCAGTTAGTCCATTAGGTCATCTATTCTGGACAATGAATACTTGTTCTTGATCGTGACCTTATTCAATTGACGATAATCCACACGTAACCTCGAAGTACTGTCCTTCTTCTTAACTAGCAACATTGGTGCTCCCCAAGGTGATACACTGGGTCTCACGAATTGCTTCTCCAAAAGCTCTTCCAATTACTTCTTGAGCTTAGCTAGCTCTGTAGGGGACATTTGGTAAGGCGCTATGGAAATAGGGCCAGCTCCGGGCACAAGATCAATGGTAAAGTCAATCTCCCACTCCGGTGGTACACCAAGTATATCTTCGGGAAAAACTTCAAGAAATTCTCTAACTACAGAGATCGCGTCCACATCTACCTCATTCTCGACTTTCAAAGAAGACAGTAGCATGAATCCCCGAGCTCCTTCTTTCAAGAAAGCTTTTGCTTGGTTGGCTGTCACAAATCCAGAATTCTCATCCAAAGGGAAAACTATTGTTTTTCTAGAACAATCTAACAGGATATGGTTAGCAGATAACCAATCCATCCCTAAGATCACATCTAGTTGAGATAAGGGCAAACAGATCAAATTGACAGAGAAGATTCGACCTTCAACAATCAATGGGCAATTTAAACAGACTTTGGCAGTGACAACGGGTTTAGCAGTTGGAGTTGAAACAATCAAATCAAATGGCAAAGAAGACACAGGTAAACTAAGTCTTTTCACACAATCATATGAGATGAAAGAATGAGTTGCACCAGAATCATACAGTACAATTAAAAAATTACCTTCAATGAGACCTTCCCCTTGTATAAGATCTTTGGATTCGGAGGCTTCGGCACCACTCAGGGTGTAAACCCGACCTCCAGCTTGTGGTTTGGTGGTTCTAGCAGCATTGACGGAAGGTTCCGCTTTGGCTTGATTACAGTCATGGGAAACATGTCCTGGTTTCCTGCACCTAAAGCAGATGATCCCCTTAATAGTACAGTCTCTTGTGTAGTGCTCCTTCTCACACTTCATGCACCTCGGTGTAGATATCGCATTTTCACCTGTCCTTCCTGGGCTTCCACTAGGACTTCCACCTGGTGATCTTTGTAACATCCCAAAAATTAATAATTTTAGGATAAATAGTTATTTTATAATATTTGTGATTTTTGTGAATTTTTCTGTATTTTTCTGAGAATGCAGAATATTTTAATATTATTCCTCGTTTTGTATGCACACTGAGCGGAGCCGGGGTAACATCCTAAAAATTAATAATTTCATGATAAATGATCATTTTATGATATTTGGGATTGTTGTGAATTTTTCTGGATTTTTCTGAGAACGCGAAATATTTTAATATTATTCTTTATTTTACGTGCAAACTGAACGGGTCCGGGAAAATGAGTTATTTTTCTTGAGAACCTTGATCCATGAAAATGTCGATGGGGGATCTTACTAAACCCGAGGCTGGACACGATTTACGATATTTCACATTTTTTGAGAAATTTTATCTGATAGAGCGATAAATTACTGTGTAAATTTTATTCGCTGGACAATTAATACTGACTTCTGTCAACTGTAACAATTGCCCATTGGGTAATAGCATGCATTAGGAATCCTATCACCTTATCCTAATGCAATCTACTTTATGTCCCATCAAATCCACTTTAATTCAAATTTTGTATACTTTGGCCATAGCTTCTTTGAGAAGCTTTGACTACCAAATGACCAAGACGCCCTTGGCTTGTTGGAGAAGCCTCTCCCTCTTCCTCACTCTCTCATTGCCGTGGACCCATGGGCCTAATGGGGAAGCAATTTTGCTTCCCACACTTAACCTAACACACACAAAAATATCTTCATTTTCTGACACTTTTTCTCTTTCTAACTTCATCTTCTTCAAGCTTCTCCTCCTTCTCTCTACACCTCCACCATAGCTACGAAATTCATCCTCTCTCCTCAACCATTTTCTTCATCTTTTTCCTTCATCAAGACCATTTCCATGCTCACCTCATCCATCTCTACATCCTTCCTTTAGAAAGTTTCTTTAAAAATCCAACCTTTCTTTCTTCTCTTTCTTCTCCACCTTGGCTACGAAAATTCCAGCCACCATCTCCACTCATTCTCTTCACTTTTCTTTTCATAAACACCATTTCTACACTCCTTTCAACCTCTTCTATAACTTTTATTTGAAGGGTTTTCTTCAAAAATCAACTTCTCCTCCATTGTCATCCAAGGCAAAGCTTCTAACTTTAAGGTAAAGCTTCCACCTTTCTTCTTCTTTCTCTTCATTTTTGTGTTCTATGGTCTCATTGGAGGCCAAAGATCCATCCTTTACTAAGCTTAACATTGATTCTTTGTGTTAGAGATTTTAGGGTTTTGAAGACGCCAAAACTAAAATCCACCAAGAAGCAATAGAAGACCATTTTTGTGTTCTTCCTTTAGATAAGTGGGAGATTACTCACTTCAACCATTATTGGTGGTGAGGGAACCTTTGTGTGCTTACTATGATTTGTGACTTTTTTTGCATGCTTGTGTGCTTTTGAATTGAATTAATGCTTGAATGTGATTTTGAATGTGTTGGAAGTGTTAAATGTGCTTGATCATGTTAGGGTTGCTAAATAGAAAATTTGGAGTTTCCTACCCTAACATGATGGCCACAGTTTGAGGAGAATCTTGGGTTAAAAATTTGTTTTATATACAAACACATAACACTTAAGAAATTAAATGTTGATTGATGATAATAAAAATTGTGAATGGAAAATTTTAAGGGTTTATTACCCCAAATTGATGCCACAGTTTTGACATGGGAATTTAAGGAATTGGATTGATCTTGGTGAATCAAAATTTAAGTGAATTAATAATAAGAAGTTAATACATAAAAGGGAAGGAAAAATTGGACTTTGAGGACATATGATGGCCACGGTTTTGGCTTGAGCAATAAGGGATTGGAATGATCTTGGTACATTAAACTTTAAGTGAATTGATGTTAAGGAACTAATACATAAAAAGGAAAGAAAAAGTGGACTTTGAAGACCTATGATGGATACGGTTTTGACATTGGAAATTAGGGAATTGGATTGATCTTGTGAGAAGTGGAATTTGAGTGATTAAGTATCAAGTAACTAATGCATAATGTGGTGAATAATTGAAACTTTGATGACCTATGATGGCCACGGTTCTAGAGAGAAAATTTAGGTTCAAGTGATGCCTTGGTGCATCTTTGGAGAGTAGGGATTTAGAGACATGCATAATCCATAATGAAGTGGAAGAATTAAATTGAATAATGGTATTTGAGAATACTACGGTTTTAAAGGGTTATTTACCCTAATATTTTCATAATTGACCAAAGACTTGAGATTTTGAAAAGGAGAATCCATAATATGGACATTGTGATAATTAATAGACCATGAATATACTTTGATGTTGAGAAGTAATCCTATATTGTTGTAGGACCCTATGTGGGGCTAAGTATTTATTAATTAATTTCTTGAGGAAATTATGATGTATTGACATTGATGACGAATCATATGCCGTTGTGGTATTGCTTATGATGAATGCATCATTGATAAACATACATGATTGGACATTGTGTCGTCATGCATATGTAATTTGATAACGAATTATATGTTGTTGTGGTTTTGCTAATGACGAATGCATCATTCATAAACATACATGATTGGACATTGTGTCATCATGCATATGTATGCCTAACAGTTGAATAACACCTATGTGCGGGTGCGAATAGACTAGGCGGAGGGTTATATGTTGTTGGCCTGGGGGGCGTCGGGGTGTGGGTGCTCCACATGGACAGTTAAGAGCTCCTCTGTGCCATGGGGTAGACTGATGCAAACCCACCGACGATCCTGACTGGACGCTATCCTATCTCGCGATCAACTGTTGAGGTGCCATGAATAAGCCATTGATGCACAAATATTTTTATGAGATGAAGCACACTATTTTAAGGCTAATGATATACTGGCATTACTCCTTGATCATTCACTCCGAAAGGTTAATGTCTAGCTCCATGAAGTAGGAATTGTGGTATCATAATACATTATGCATCATTCATTGTCAGTCTCATAAATTGTTGAGCATGAACACCTATGACTGAGAAAGTAACTGTTTTACTTCTGTGAATGATTATCTGAGTGTCGTGCTGATTACTGGAAATATTGTTATGATTTGCCTATTATTGTTGATTCATGTTATTGCTTACTGCTGTTCTGCTTTTACTATAAATATTATTATCGCTGTTAATAAATTTATGAACTGTATTGCTTTGTGGGCACTTTGCGCCGTGTCGTTTCCTTACTACCGTAATGGCAATGAAAGATGGGTGTCTCACCTCTTTCTTGTATTACCCTGTTTTATGTCGCCTTGGATAAAGACAGTGAAGAGTGTTGATTAGATTCGTTTGGTCAGATAGTTGAACATCGACTTCTATTTCCTGGTGATGGCAGCTGCACAACCTCCTCTATTCCGCATGTGGATACAGTTTCTCCAAGGCTCAGGAGCCTGGCACGTCGACCGTGAAAAGGAGCACATCGTCTACATTGGGGATGTGACCCTAGTTCAGAGTGGTAATGATCCCGGTGTTGGCACGAACATCGCCTTCGTACCTATACGTGTGGAGTTCCCTATACCCATCGGGGAGATGTGGAATAACCGCCGCCTCTTTCCTAGAGAGGTTTCGGTTACGATGCATGTTCACGCTCCCGTCCATTTGGACATATCGCAGGGGCGAGTGATACCCATCAGAGATGCTGAGGAAGATCAGGTGCAGGATCACTCCATCCATGTGTTAGACTTCGGGGAAGGCCGAACCTTTATATGGTAGTTTATGTTATGAAATAAAAGACCTAGGTTTAATGTTGTGTAATCTACTTTATGCATTAACTATGGATATGTACTTTGTATTAAAATGATGTTGTATTATTGGATGTGAGTCAATATAATTATATCTCATATCGTGGCTCGTATTTTCTATTTATGCATAAACGTGGAAATATAATTTTAAGATTGAAATTTCTACTGTTTTGACTGTGACACACCTGGGTTTAGTAACTGTGGTGTAATGACAATTGTATAGCGGTTGTTAGATTTAGGTGCGTTACAATCTTTGTTGTTGATTCCCAAATGGTCTGGAATAGGGCTTCTTTTGGTAACGGCTAGTACCACTGTTTCCTCCTCTTTGAGACCGAATTGGTCTAAAGTTTCTATTTCTCGCCTCACACGCCTGGTCCAAACTTTCCACTCAGCAGCATGTATCAAGCAGTTCAGAAAATTAAGTAATCTTCAGGGTTATGAAGGCTCTCTTCACGTCATGTCTCAGGCCTTCTTCAAACTTTCAGCACTTCCAAGCTTCATTGGGTTAGTGTTGAAAGTAAGTTAAGAACCTCGACAAGTTCTCGAACTTAGCAGCATACTCGCCCACGGTCATATTCCCTTGTCGTAAACTCAGAAATTCCATTTCCTTCGTGTGTCTAGCACTTTTAGGAAAATACTTGTTCAAAAACCTCTCTTTGAACACTTCCCAAGTAATTGCCCAATTCTCCACTTGCAACAACCTTTGCTCTCCTATCCACCACTCCTTAGTGTCTCCAATTAGCATAAATGCCACATAGGTTACCTTCTTGTTATCGGCACAGTTCATGCCAGTAAATGTTTTTTCTAGCTCTTTGATCCAGAGAGTAGCTTTCTCAGGATCAAACTCTCCTTTGAATTGTGGAGGGCTCATGCGATGAAACTCCGCCAAATTCTGAGCATCAGCTGTAGCCTCTAGTTGTTGTGTAGCCCTCACCTGCTATTGAGCCGTTTACTGATTCTGTTGCAGCATTGCTTTAACCATTTTTTGTATCGCTTCAATAGCAGCAACCATGTCTCCTCTGCGAGCCATACTTTCTCTCAAATCAAACTACACAAAACACAAAGAAAATTCAGATGTATCCTTGCGGAATACCAAACACAGAGAGTTCACATAGCACAAACAAGACAGTCCAAAACCACACGACCCAAAAGAAAACTTAAATCGAGAGCTCTGATACCAAGGCAGTGTAACACCCCTTTTCCTCAATACACGCAAAGAAAGAACGTCATACTATAGTAAAGTGAAACATAAAACGAAATAAATTAAATTGAAATGCAGAAAATAGTATTGTTTTTATAAGCTCATATATCCGATTCATTTTATGGTTATTTAAATTCTAATTATAATTTGTCACTATATTTTTTTTTTTATTATTAAGTCCTTCAATTATATCATTGCCACGCAGAGTCAAAAACTTAACTTAGGAGTCCATTACGTGTAGAAATCATAATTAGAACAGTCGCAATAAAACAATCCAACGTAAGTTAAACCATACACAATATATATATATATATATACTTTTATGCGTAAGTCTGTTTAGTTACATTCCAAAATATACAAAAAGCAAAGATGTACCCACCCAAAATTATACAAATATACCCCAGCATATACAGCAAAACGTCAGGCTTCCCAAAAAGATAGACGGTTAGCCATCAATAGCTACCAATAGTATCAGCTCCTAAGGCTGACGAGAAGGGACCGTAGCCGGATCCTCCTCAGGTTCCTCTTCGTCTGAGGAAACTTCCATCGGAGCTACAGAGCAATGGGCAGGAGCCCGAGCAGTGGACAAAAAGGAGTCATCACGTGGGGTGTAGTACGTATCAGCCCACATGTCCCTAATGGGCATGTAAAACTCTAGCCAAATAAAAGCATGAAAATCTAAAATAGGGGCGTCATAACGACCCCATGCTAAGGACACCGTCACCTCCCCATGGTACACGCATCAGTCTGTCTGCACATTAATGTGCCAACAGTCAGGTCCTCCATGAAAAATGATCCGAGTGTAGCCCAAAAATCCACAGGGGCGCAATGTCATCCTCGATCACTTCAATTGTAATCTGGCCAGAAGCCTGGAAACTCAGGAGCTTCCTTGTCCTCTTCACAAACGTCTTCTCAAAAGCACACAATCCAACAGAATACAAAAATAAAGGAATTACAGAAAGAGGTGAGACACCCAGCTTTCAGTACCAAATTGGCAGCGAGAAAACAAAACGGCGCTGGACGCCCACATATAACACAGTTCAAACATTTAATCACAGTAATAATAAAATTAACAGTAAGGGCAGAATAACCGCAGATAGCAATAAAGTCACCAACAACAGATAAATAACAGTAATACTACCAGCAGTCAACAGTTCAGATATTCAAACAATTATTACAGAAATAAGAACAATTATAAATGCTCATGATCAATGCACTATGGGACTGACAACTCACAATGCACAAGGTACCAAAAATTCTTACTCCATGGAGCTAGACATAAATATTTTCGGAGTGAATGATCAAGGAGTAATGCCAGTATATCGTCAACCTTAAAATATAGTGTGCTTTATCTCATAAAAATGTTTGCGCAATTGGCTTATACATAGTACCTCAACAGTTGATCGCGATATAGGACAGTGTCCCAGTCAGGATCGTCGGTGTGTCGCACTGGTCTATCCCACAGTTCTAGTGGAGCTACCACTATCTATTGTGAGACACCCACATCCCGACGCGCCCAGGGCCAACCAATATGACCCTACACTTAGTCTACTCGCACTTGCACAAGGGTGTTATTCAAACTCCTAGGCACACATAGCCTTTCTAACAAATGTCCAACGGACGACACATATACATGATGACTCAATTTCAATCATGCATGTTCATCAATGATGCATTCATCATAAGCACATCATAATGGTATATATATACATATACATGTACACATACATATTCATTTCTCAACATCATCACATCATGATATTCTCAAGTACATAATCGACAAGTATTTAGCCCACATAGGGGTCCACAATAGCATAGAATCAATTTCCATGTTAATACATATTTCAAGTGTTCATCCACTATCATAAGTCCACATTTTTAAAGTCTTAAGCTTTGATTAATTATGACAATTTTAGGTTACTTTAACCCTTCAAAATCGTGGCCTCCTAAGAGTTATTATCCAATTTAATTCTTTCACTTAATTAAGAATTATGCAAGTCTTTAATTTCTCAATCTCCAAGGATGCACCAAGGCATCACTTGATCATAATTTTTTTCACTATCAAACCATGGCCATTGTAGGTCATCAAAGTCTCAATTTTTCTACCACATTATGTGTTAGTTACTTGATACTTAATCACTCAAATTCTATTTCTCACAAGACCAATCCAATTTCCTAATTTCAAGTGTCAAAACCATGGCATCAAGGGTCTTCTAAATTTCAAATTTTCTTTCCATTTTATGTATTAGTTTCTTAGTATCCATTCAATTAAATTTTTAGTTTACCACGATCATTCCAATCCCTTATTGCTCAAGCCAAAACCGTGGCATTAGTTAGGGCAATGAACCCTTAGAATTTTCCATTCATAAATTTTATTATCATCATTCAACATTTAATTTCATAAGTGTTATGTATTAGTGTACAAAACAATTTTCCCATCAAAAATCTCCTCAAAACCGTGGCCTCCATATTAGGGTAGGAACCTCCAAAATTTCCATTTAGCAACCCTAACATGTTCAAGCTCATTTAACACTTCCAATCCATTCAAGATTACAAATGAAACATTAGTCAAATCTAAGAACACATGAACAAACAAAACTCACAAAATATATGAACATACAAGAGTTCCCTCACCACCAATGTTAGGTGAAGTGAGTAGTCTCCCTCTTACCTAAGGAAGAACAACGAAAATGACCTCCTTCAAGGCCCTTGAGGATTCGGTTTCAAGGCTCCAAGAACCCTAGGAATTTCCATCATCAAGAATCAATGTTAAGCATGGAAACGAATGGATCCATGGTCATCAAAGAGACCATGGAGCACGAAAATGAAGAGAAATGAGAAAAAAGGTTGAAGTTTGACCTCAAAGTTAGAAACTTTACCTTGGAAGACAATGGATAAAAGTTGGATTTTTGAAGGAACTTTGTAAATGAAAGTTGTAGAGGAGATGAAGAGAAGTAAGGAAATGATATTTGTGAAGAGAAAAAGTGAAGAAAATGGTGGAGGATGGGGGCTGCAAACCGTGGCTATGGAGGAGGTGTAGAGAGAAGGAAGAGAAAAGGAAGAAGATGAAGTTTAGAGAGATAAGTGATTAGGTTAAAGTGAAGACATTTGTGATTGTTAGGTTAAGTGTGTAAGTCACATTTCCCCCCTTTGGGCTTGGTCATTGTCGCGGTAATGAGGGGTGGGAGAGAAGGAAATTTGTGGCTTCTCATGTAAGCTAAGGGTAAGGTGGTGTTTTGTCTAAAGCTTCTCAAAGAAGCTCCTTTTTTAGAGTACAAAAATTTGAATTAAAGTGACTTGATTAGACATAAAGCAGATTACATTTAGATAATGTGATAAGATTTTTATTACATGTTATTATCCAATAAACAATAGTTACAGTCGACAGAAGTCAGTATTGATTAATCTGACGGATTAAATTTACACAGCGTTATATTATTTTATCTGTTAAAATTTCTCAAAAAATATGAAACTTCGTAAATCGTGTCCAGCCTCGGGTTTAGTAAGATCCCCTGTTGATGTTTCCACAGATCTAGATTCTCGAGAAAAATATCTCATTTTCTCAGCTTTGCTCAATTTGCACGCAAAATGAGAAATAATATTAAAATATTCCGCGTTCTCAGAAAAATTCAGAAAAATTCCAAAAAATCACAAATCTTATAAAATGAATATTTATAACAAAATAAATAAATTTTGGGGTGTTACAACACTCTCCAACAAATAAGAATTTCGTTCTCAAAATTTTTATACCTTAAAATAGTTCTGGGTATTGCTCCTTCATTTTATCCTCTAGTTCCCAAGTCGCATCTCCAGTCGTCTAGTTCCAGATCACTTTCACCAATGAAATGTCTTTCCCCCTGAGTTGCTTCATTCTCCTATCCTCAATCCTCATAGGAGTTGTTTCATAAGTCAAGTTCTCCTTTAATTGTACCGAATCAGGTGCAATGACATGATCAGGACTTGGAATGTATTTTCGGAGTTGTGACACATGAAAAACATTATGGAGATTTGAAAAGAAAGGGGGCAAGGCTATTTGGTAAGCAACAGGGCCTACCCGACGAAGGATTTGGTAAGGTCCAAGGAATTTTGGAGTGAGCTTTCTAGATTTAAGAATCCGACCGACCCCAGTCGTAGGCGTGACTTACAGAAATATATACTCTCCTTCTTCTAACTCAAGAGGTTTTCTTTTTTTGTCTGCGTAACTCTTTTGTCGACTCTGAGTTGTTCTCTTCTTCTCCCGAATCATTTTGACCTTCTCGGTTGCTTGTTGAATGAAATCAGCTGTAAGCCGCTCTCCATCTTGATACCAGCATAGAGGTGTTCGACACCTTCATCCATACAGAGCTTCATAGGGTGCCATCCCTATACTTGAATAATAACTGTTATTGTAGGTGAATTCTACCAATGGTAAGATTTCATCCTAACATCCAGTCTGTTCTATAGCACAAGCCCTCAGCAAATCCTCCAACGATTGGATTGTTCCTTTCGATTGACCGTCCGTCTGAGGATGGTATGCAGAACTCAATCGTAGCTTTGTCCCCATTGCTTCTTAAAGGCTCTGCCAAAAGTTTGATGTAAATCGAGGATCTAGGTCAGAAACAATACTTGTAGGTACACTATGTAGTCTGACAATTTCACTAATGTACAACTGAGTCAACTTCTCCAAAGGGTATCTTATGTTGATCGGCAAAAAGTGCGCTGACTTTGTAAGTCTATCCATGATCACCCATATTGAATCATGACCTCTTTTCATTCTTGGAAATCCAACAACAAAGTCCATGGCAATGTTATCCCATTTCCATTTGGGAATAGTCAAGGGTTGTAAAAATCCTGACGGTCTTTGATGTTCAATCTTTGTCTTCTGACAAACCAAACAAGATGATACGCATCTAGCGATATCTCTTTTCATTCCATACCACCAAAATAACTTCTTTAAATCTTGGTACATTTTGGTTATTCCAGGATGCATACTTAACTGACTTGTATAAGCATGTTCAAGTATGTACTTCCTGAGTTCCTCATCTTTAGGCACACAGACTCTACCTTGGAATCTTAGAATTCCATCACTTCCTTCCTTTAACATTGATACACCGTCCTGCTTTATCAACTCTCTTTCCTCTTGTAAGAACTTATCATCTTTCTGCTTTTCTCGGATGTCTTCTAGCAAATCATTCGATATAGTGACCATATTCATGTAGATTTTTTCCAGCGTAAGCTCCATAAAAGACTATACGTCTCTGAATTGTTCTATCAAGTCTTTCTCTCTAATCATCATGGTAGAAACACTGATTGTCTTCCTACTTAAGGCATTAGCCACAACATTCGCCTTCCCAGGGTGATACACTGGGTCTCACGAATTGCTTCTCCAAAAGCTCTTCCAATTACTTCTTGAGCTCAACTAGCTCTGCAGGTGACATTCGGTAAGGCATTATGGAAATAGGGCCAGTTCCAGGCACAAGATCAATGGTAAAGTCAATCTCCCGCTCCGGTGGTAAACCAGGTATATTTTTAGGAAAAACTTCAGGAAATTCTAGAACTACAGAGATCGCGTCCACATCTACCTTATTCTCGACTTTCAAAGAAGACAACAACATGTATCCCCGAGCTCCTTCTTTCAAGAAAGCTTTCACTTGGTTGACCATCACAAATCTAAAATTCTCATCCAAAGGGAAAACTATTATTTTTCTAGAACAATCTAATAGGACATGGTTAGTAGATAACCAATCCATCCCTAAGATCACATCTAGTTGAGATAAGGGCAAACAGATCAAATCGACAGAGAAGATTCGACCTTCAACAATCAATGGGCAATTTAAACAGACTTTGGCAGTGACAACGGGTTTAACAGGTGGAGTTGAAACAGTTAAATCAAATGGAAAAGAAGACACAGGTAAACCAAGTCTTTTCACACAGTCATATGAGATGAAAGAATGAGTTGCACCAGAATCATACAGTACAATTAAAAGATTACCTTCAATGAGACCTTCCCCTTGTATAAGATCTTTGCATTCAAAGGCTTCGGCACCGCTCAGGGTGTAAACCCGACCTCCAACCTGTGGTTTAGTGGTTCTAGTAGCATTGACGGATGATAAATATTTGTGATTTTCTGGAATTTTTTTGAATTTTTCTGAGAACGCGGAATATTTTAATATTATTCCTCATTTTACATGCAAATTGAGCGGAGCCGGAAAAATGAGATATTTTTCCCGAGAACCTTGATCTGTGGAAACGTCGATGGGGGATCTTACTAAACCCAATGTTGGACACGATTTACGCGATTTTATGTTTTTTGAGAAATTTTAACAGATAAAATAATAAAATGCTGTGTAAATTTAATCCGTCAAATTAATCAATATTGACTTCTGTCGACTGTAACTATTGTCCATTGGATAATAGCATGTAATAAAAATCCTATCACATTATCCTAATACAATTTACTTTATGTCTAATCAAGTCACTTTAAGTCAAATTTTTGTACCCTAATTAGGAAGCTTCTTTGAGAAGCTTTAGCCAAAAGACCACCTTGCCCTTGGCTTACATGAGAAGCCACAAATTTCCCTCTCTCCCTCTCCTCATTGCTACAACAATGACCAAGCCCAAAGGGGGGAAATGTGACTTACACACTTAACCTAACAATCACAAATGTCTTCACTTTAACCTAATCACTTATCTCTCTAAACTTCATCTTCTTCCTTTTCTCTTCCTTCTCTCTACACCTCCTCCATAGCCACGGTTTGCAGCCCCCATCCTCCACCATTTTCTTCACTTTTTCTCTTCACAAATATCATTTTCCTACTTCTCTTCATCTCCTCTACAACTTTCATTTACAAAGCTCCTTAAAAAATTTAACCTTTCTCCATTGTCTTCCAAGGTAAAGTCTCTAACTTTGAGGTCAAGCTTCAACCTTTCTTCCCTTTTCTCTTCATTTTCGTGCTCCATGGTCTCTTTGATGACCATGGATCCATTCTTTTCCATGCTTAACATTGATTCTTGATGATGGAAATTCCTAGGGTTCTTGGAGCCTTGAAACCGAATCCTCAAGGGCCTTGAAGGAGGTCATTTTCGTTGTTCTTCCTTAGGTAAGAAGGAGACTACTCACTTCACCCAACATTGGTGGTAAGGGAACCCTTGTATGTTCATGTATTTTGTGACTTTTGTTTGTTCATGTGTTCATAGATTTGACTAATGTTTGATTTGTAATCTTGAATGGATTGGAAGTGTTAAATGAGCTTGATCATGTTAGGGTTGCTAAATGGAAATTTTGGAGGTTCCTACCGTAACATGGAGGCCATGATTTTGAGGAGATTTTTTATGGAAAAATTTGTTTTGTACACTAATACATAAATCTTATGAAATTAGATGTTGAATGATGACATTAAAAAATATGAATGGAAAACCTTAAGGGTTTATTACCCCAAATTGATGCCACGGTTTTGGCATTGGAATTTAAGGAATTAGATTGATTTTGTGTGAAATGAACTGTGAGTGATTAGATATAAATTAACTAATGCATAAGGTGGTGGAAAATTGAAACTTTGAGGACCATTGAAGGCCACGGTTTTAGATAGAAAACCTTAAGGCTAAATGATGCTTTGGTGCATCTTTGGAAATCTAAAACTTAGAGACTTGCATAATTCTTAATGAAGTGGAAGAATTTAAGTGGATAATAATGCTTGGAAGGCCACGATTTTGAAGGGTTAAAGTAACCTAAAATTATCATAATTAATCAAAGCTTAAGACTTTAAAAATGTGGACTTGTGATAGTGGATGAACACTTGAAATATGTATTAACATGGAAATTAATTCTATGCTATTGTGGACCCCTATGTGGGCTAAATACTTGTCGATTATGTACTTGAGAATATCATGATGTGATGATGTTGAGAAATGAATATGTATGTGTACATGTATATGTATATATATACCGTTGTGATGTGCTTATGATGAATGCATCATTGAAGAATATGCATGATTGAAATTGAGTCATCATGCATATGTGTTGTCCATTGGACATTTGTTAGAAAGGCTATATGTGCCTAGGAGTTTGAATAACACCCTTGTGCGGGTGCGAGTAGACTAAGCGTAGGGTCATATTGGTTGGCCCTGGGGGCGTCGGGGTGTGGGTGTCTCACAATAGACAGTGGTAGCTCCACTGGGGCTATGGAATAGACTAATGCGACACACCGACGATCCTGACTGGGACGCTGTCCTATATCGCGATCAACTGTCGAGGTACCATGTATAAGCCGATTGCGCAAATATTTTTATGAGATAAAGCACACTATATTTTAAGGCTGACGATATACTGGCATTACTCCTTGATCATTCACTCTGAAAATATTTATGTCTAGCTACATGGAGTAGGAATTTTTGGTACTTTGTGCATTGTGAGTTATCAGTCCCATAGTGCATTGATCATGAGCATTTATAATTGTTCTTATTTCTATAATAATTGTTTGAATATCTGAACTATTGACTGCTGGTAGTATTACTGTTATTTATCTGTTGTTGGTGACTTTATTACTATTTTGCCCTTACTGTTAATTTTATTATTACTGTGATTAAATGTTTGAACTGTGTTATATGTGAACATCAAGCGTCGTTTTGTTTTCTCGCTACCAATTTGGTACTGGAAGCTGGGTGTCTCACCTCTTTCTATATTTCCTTTATTTTGGTATTCTGTTGGATTGTGTGCTTCTGATAAGATGTTCGTGAGGAAGACAAGGAAGCTCCTGAGTTTCCAAGCTTCTGGCCAGACTACGATTGAAGTGATCGAGGATGACGTCGCGCCCCCGTAGATTTTTGGGCTACACTCGGATCATTTTTCACGGAGGACCTGACTGTTGGCACATTAATGTGCAGACGTACCGATGCGTGTACCATAGGGAGCTGACGGTGTCCTTAGCATGGGGTCATTATGACGCCCCTGTTTTAGATTTTCATACTTTTGTTTGGCTGGAGTTTTACATGCTCGTTAGGGACATATGGGTTGATATGTACTACACCCCATGTGATGACTCCTTTTTGTCCACTGCTCGGGCTCTTGCCCATTGCTCTATCAGTCCGATGAAAGTTTCCTTGGATGAAGAGGACCCTGAGGAGGACCCGACTACGATCCCTTCTCGTCAGTCTTAGGAGCTGATACTATTGGTAGCTACTGATGGCTAACCGTTTATCTTTTAAGGAAGCCTGATGTTTTGCTGTATATGCTGGGGTATATTTGTATAATTTTGGGTGGGTACATCTTTGCTTTTTGTATATTTTGGAATGTAACTAAATAGGCTTATGCATATAAGTATGAATATATATATATATATATATATATTGTGTATCGTTTAACTTACGTCGGATTGTTTTACTGTGACTATTCTAATTATGATTTCTACACGTAATGGACTCCTAAGTTAACTTTTTGACTTTGCATGGTAATGATATAATTTAAGGACTTAAGAATAAAAAAAATATAGTGACAAATTATAATTAGAATTTAAATAACCATAAAATGAACCGGATCTACGAGCTTATAAAAACAATTACTATTTCTCGCATTTCAATTTAATTTATTTCACTTTATGTTTCACTTTACTATAGTGTGATGTTCCTTCTTCACGTGTATTGAGAAAAAAAGGGCTTTACATTTCCTACCATTTTTAGGGATCACGGCCTTAGGGCAAATTTTTAAGGAATCAAGTGTGATTTTGGAGACATTGGAACTTAGGTGATTAAGTGTTAAAGAATTGATGATTGGAATGGAAAATTTTGGGACTTCTCACTTTGGGAGGCTCACGGCCTCTAGGGGATTTATTGGTCCAAGTTGTGATTGTTGTACAACCTTGGGACTTAAGTAATTAAGTGGTAAGTGATTAATAAAGTGGTGAAGGAAAAAAGGGTTGGACTTTTATTATAATGAGGCTCACGACCTCTTGTGGAAAAATGCCACAAAACATAGTGCTAAAATGGAGACCTAAATGGTTGGAAAATTTTAGATTACTTAGGAGTTCATAAAATAGAAAGAATAAAGAATAAGACTTTATATTATGACTTAGAATGATTTTGGACATGTGGGAAGAACAAAAGAGTTTGTGAGACTTGTAAAACCTTAGAGTAGTTTTAAGCAAGCATAATTTGATTAGATTAAAGAACTCGACTAATCTAAAGGAGTGAAGATTGAACAAGGACTTCAAGAGAATCCCTCTAGAAAATGAATTCATAAGAGATGTTAATTAAAATGAAACCCCGAAATAAACCTCAAAAAGTGTGTTATCACTCTTGAGAACTTAATACTATGCTATTGTGGGTCTGTGTTTAGGACTAAAATTCTGTTGATGCTTAACTTGGCTAAATTGTGGCATGTTATGGAAAAATATTACTATGAAATATACATAAGCATGTTGACATCTAACTTGGCCCAATTGTGGCGTGTTATGGAACATATATCATTATTGTTGAATATACATGATTATGCATAGAGTCAACATGCATTGAATAATTGCTCAGTCGATGACTGTTAAAAGGCTGAATGAGCCCATGATTATGCATTGAGTCAACATGCATTGAATACTTGCTCAGTCGATGACTGTTAAAAGGCTGTATGAGCCTATGAATGGGAACTGAATAGTGTGATCCAATGGAAGGATCTATGGGGGGTGTAAGGCGCGATGTAAACCGATTACACGTATTATGAGCCCAATAAATCACTACTCTTTTCGCGGTGAATGAACGAGAATTGAATAGTGTGATCTATGATGGATCTATGGGGGATGTTGTAACGTCCCGAAAATTAATAATTTCAAGATAAATTATCATTTTACAATAATTGGGATTTTCTGGAATTTTTCTGGATTTTTCTGAGAACGTAGAATATTTTAATATATTCCTCGTTTTACGTGTACACTGGGCAAAGTTAGCAAAACGATTGTAACGTTCCCAAAGTTGGAAAATTTTATTACAAATAGTTATTTTCTAATATTTGTGAATTATGTGAATTCTTTTAGAATTATCCGGGAATGACGAATATTTTAATATATTCCTCGTTTAGCGTGAATATTGAGCAGAGTCGTGAAAACGACTGTAATGCTTAAAAAATTGGAAAATTATATGACAGATAGTCGTCTTATAATATTTTCAATTTTTGAAAATTTTCTGGGAATTTTCCGGAAACGTCGAATATTTTAATATATTCCTCGTTTTAATAATTGCCTTGCCGAGGAACGGGAAAACGCGATGTTTTCTCCACGATCCTTGAACTATGGATAAATCGACGGGGGATCTTACTAAACCCGATACTTGACACAGTTTACGAGGTTTCATAATTTTTGAAAAATCTTAACAGATAAAATAAATCAATACAAATGAAAAATTCATCGTCGATTAATTAAATACCGACTTTTCATTGTAACTATTATCCATTGGATAATAGTTTGTAATAAAAATTCTATCACATTATCCTAATGTAATTTACTGTATGTCTAATCCATTCACTTTAATTCAAATTTAATGTTAAATAATCAAAGCTTCTTTGAGAAGCTTTGACCAAATATTGACCCAAATACCCTTAGCTTCTCTTAGAAGCCAATTTTCACTCTCTCTTCTCTCACCATGCACGGCTGGAATGCAGAAGGGAAGGAAATTGCTTCATTTTAATTATTCAACTATCACATTAATTCATTAATTTAAAAAAACACTTTCTCTCTCATCATTTCTTCTTCTTCCTTCTTCTTCATTTTTCTCTTCTCCTCCTCTCTCTACCTCCACCATGAGCACGAAATTGCAGCCCCTCCTTCCACCATTTCTCTTCATCTTTTCTCCTCTCTAAGCCTATTTCTACACTTGCCTTCATTTCTTCTACCTTCTTTGTGTAGAAAGCTTCATCATTTTCCTTTCCTACCTCCATTTTCTCTCCACCTCTTCTCTTCTTCCTCCTCTTGGCTACGAAAATGGCAGCCTACTCTTGACCACTTCTCTTCATCCTTTTGCTTCACCAAGACCATTTCTAGACTTCTCTCAACCTCCTCTACACTTTCTCTTTAGAAAATCTTTTCAAAAATCCATCCTTTCTACCCCTCCTTCTTCAAATCCGAAAATCACTCCTCCATGGATGGCCAAGCTTTTTGATTTTTCTCTCCACTAAACACATTTATACACTCATCTTCATCTTCTCTACAAGTTTCATTTGGAAGGTTTGCTCAAAATCCAACCTTGTCTCCATTGTCTTCCAAGGTAAAGATTCTTGATTTCTCTCCATTTTCTTCTCATTTTCGTTTTCCTTGGTTACCTATGTGACCAAGGATCATTCTTTTCAAGCTTTAGTTTGTAAATATGAGAATTTGACCACTTTATGGTTCCCTTGAAGGTGGAATCCGAAAATTGCAAATCAAGGAACCAAGGAGTTGTTTTCTTGCATTGTCTCCTCTAGGTAAGAGGAGACTACTCACTTCAACCACTTATGGTGGTGAGAAGACTTTTGTGTGTGTGTTGATGGAGAAATCCATCCTTGTATGCTCTTTGTATGCTTGCTTGAATTATAAATTTTGTATGATTTAGTATTCTTGAATTTGATTGATACTTGATTATGCTATTGAATATGTTTGATATATTAATTGTGCTTGATCATGTTGGGGTTGCTAAATGGAAAATTTGGAGTTTCCTACCTCAACATGGTGCCACGGTTTTGACTAGAAGTTAGGGATGAGAATTAATTTTGTATACAAGTGAAATAAGACTCATGTAATCAAAGATTGAACGATAGTATTAACACTAATGAATGGAAGACTTTGAGAGTTTAATACCCAAGATGGGTGCCACGGTTTTGGTTTTGGTAAAAGACAAATGGATTGATTTTGATGATCTAAATTCAAGTGAATTAAGAGTGTAACATATAATGTGATAATTGTGACCTTAGATTGATTTGTTGTATATAATGGTATGTTGGATTGGATTATGTGATTGGAAATGGAAGAAAAACATTTGGGAACCTCTCTTGGAGGGCTACGATTTTTAGGGTGAAAATTGGATAAATTATGGTTAATGTGTAACAAGCATAAGACTAGAATTAATCAAGTGACAAAGTAGAATTTAATGGAAGAAAAGTTTGAGATTGAAGCCTAAATGATGGCTACGGTTTTGAGGCATAAAGATTAGGGTTCTTGGTGAACTAATTTGATAAGTGAACACTTAAATGAATTAAGGGAATGACATGTAGTATGATGACTTGAGAGAATTTGGGATTGTAACCATTGTGAGAAAGAAACGACCTCTAGGGAAAATTTTAGGTAAGTATGTGGTTTTGATAATTTGGAAGCATAAGTGATTAGGTAATTAGAAACCTATGTAATAAATGGACAACTAATAAATTGGAAGAATTTAGTGTAGTCAAGACTTCATAAATTTTAGAAGACTAAGAATGGGACCATTGTAAAACTTAAGGTGATTCTAAGTGAGTGAAGAACAAGAGAGTGTGAGGCTTAATAGCTTAATTAATTTACAAGTTATAGGAAATCAAATTGCCTTGGAATATTAAATTGATTTCAAGTATTGATTTTGAACATGAACCTTGAAAAGGGAAACAAATTCTAAGTTAGGATTCATAATGAACCTAAGGACGCATCAATTGACTTAATCCTTGTATTATGATGTTATGGGTCCATGTGAGTGACCATTTGTATATTGATGCTTATATTGGCCCATTGTGGCATATTATGAGATTGTATGAGATTGTGGATCATATATGTGCATGCATAGTATCTTATGCATTATGATTGTCCGTGCTGTGGATTTGTTCACAAGGCCTAGTTGCCTAGGAGATTGAACACACCTTAGTGCGGGTGCGAATAGACAAGTGTAGGTCATTGGTTGACCTTGGGGCGTCGGGGTGCGGGTTCCTCATCAATGGGAGGTTGGTAGCTCTCTTGCCCGTGGGGTAGACCGATGCAAACGCACCGACGATCCGGACCGAGACAACTGTCCTATATCGTGATCTAGTGTAGAATGTACGTGCAATGCCATGATTGTGCACGAGAAAATTTATTGATAGCACGGCCTCGGAAAGTGAGTCACGTACATGTCTCCCGATCTTTCTCTCCGACCATTGTTTGGGTTTAGCTCCATGGAGTAGGACTTTGGGAAAGCATGCATATGAACTATGATATATTGTCATTATTAATGTTTATTTATGTAATCGTGGATGATTTGATTATTATTACTTGTGATGATTGTCTCGATTGTTGTGTTGATTCTTGGAAATATTATTGTGATCTGTCTGTTATTACTGTTGTTGTTCTACTTTACTATAAATATCGTTGTTATTATTAATTCTTATTATTGCTTACAATTGCATTGCTTTTGTTATAAATTAAATTGTTGCCGTTAATAAATATATGAACTCGTATTGCTTTTATGGGCGCTAGCTGCGCCGTGTCGTCGTTTTCTTACCGCCATAATGGTAATGAAGGATGGGTGTCTCACCTCTTTCCTATATCCTTGTATGTCTGTTTTATACTTATATTGATAAAAGATCGTGAGGAAGATAAGGAGGGACCACACTTTGGTTGATTGGATTGGACGTTTGGACAAGGTTTCTTCGGCCACGTCACGTCCACGAGTGCATTTTTGGGTTTTGTGTTGCGTGGAGGCATTGGTGCCCGACTTGTTGACCGGGACCGGGCGTCGTATGTGTATATGGGGTTGCGGCTTTGTCGCTAGTAGTACCTATCCCGGGTCACTACTTTTCCCCCTTTTGTGTTTTATTCCATTCGTATTTTATTGGACTCTGTAATTATTATATTCTATGTCATCAGTGATTTGTGTAAATTGACTATATATATATATATATATATAAGAGATATGATTTTATTTCAGTGGTTGTATCATGGCTTGAATATATTTATATTTCATTCGAGGCTCATATTTTCTACCTATGCAAATTGTAAAAAAAAAAAAATATAGACTCTTGAGAATTTAAATTACTGTTATCATGACTGTGACACACTTGGATTTAGTAACTATGGTGTAATGACGATTATGCTCTGGTTGCTACATCAAGGGGTGTTACATTAGGTGGTATCGAAGAGTTCATCTGTTGAGCCGGGGTATGGACTTGTTATGTTTAGGCATATTAGAATTTGGTCATGTTGTGCACTTCCTTGTCTCTCGATTGAGATGATGGGAAAGGAATGCATGACTTGCTGTAGGTTGAATGTTGATAGCTACTGTAATGCAGTTACATGATGTTGAGGACTGGCCTACTCAATATGTAATGTTCTCGTGTGTACGTGGAAACTATGACTTCTCCTAGGCGTACTATGTTAGGAAAATAGGAATTCTTTTGTGAGGAGATCAAAGGATTTTGGAAAATCGATCTTATGGAGAAAGAAATATGGTGTAAGTTAGGTTCGTGAAGCGAAGTTTGGAAGCGGACAACTTACGAGAGATTACACTGTGGAGGCAGAATGAAGAAGTTCGGGCTGGAAGCTGTTAAGATTCATAAATTAGCTTGTCTTGCTTGAATGGTGTGCATTGTGTGACTCTTTGTGTTTGGCTTCCGAAGGGAGGTGATATTGTTTGAAATAATTATGTTTGTTTTATTGTGTTATATTTGGTCCGTCTTCGAAGAAAGACATTGGCTCGTGTCTATCAAAAGGGTTTTCGTAGACGTATTTACACATATGAGCGTAGGATAAGGCCATCGAAGTATGGTTGCGATCGCAGGAGAAATATGAAGGATAGGCGATGTGATAACTCACCAAGATCGAGGACCGTACATCGAATGAGAATTGGAAGTTGTGTTTTAAATCTATTGAAGGAAAGTCAAACTTGGGATAACCATGGACTACCTAGATTCCAAAGGAGAAATAATGGAAAAGTCAATAAGTTTAAATAGGAACTATGATCACGGTACTAAGAAAGTAACAACAACGCCCAACCCGTAGGGAAAGTACTAGTAGTAGTAGATCCAATCAGATCTTGAAATTTGGAGATCTAAACAAGGGAAGTTACGCCTCAAATGACGATCCGATAATCGTGCTGTATAATTCTGGGGTAACCCTTTCCTTTTACAATTTGTGACTGTATGGATCATTTGGATTCATCTGTATCTTTCTTATCTTTGACGTAGTTGTTTCCATTTCTGTTACTAAGACTTATCGTTGACACTTAAGTTTGTTTAATCTATCCTATTTCTGCTAAAGATTGAACCTTTTGTTGATCTATCTTGCTTACCAAGAATCATACCTATTAGATTTCATGATTTTAGAGATTGATCAGTTATTTTCTAGTCATTATCTGCTAAAGCGTTCCGATAAGAACCTTAGTGATTTTCGAAACTAAGGCTTTTGAGTTCGTGTACCAACAAAGTTGAAGCATTGTGAGGAAAGGAAATCCAAGGATACATGTTACCTTTTGTAGAGGACCAAAGAAAAGGGAATACATGTTGTCACCATTGTAGTCGAGAAAGTTTCTTGTGATGAACTACAAGTCTTTGTCGTTTTAAGGAGAAGAATGGAACATCTCAGTGAGATGAGCACCATCGTCAAACGAACGAGATTATGATCAAGGGTGAGTATCCTCGGAGAAAGATGTACGTCCTGGTCATCATTAAATTCGCGGGAGATTGAGAATGTCCCCGAAATGATTTCGAATGCGCTATGGGCATTATGGGTGTCTCGTGATGCCGTTCGGAATAACAAATCCTCTTGTCGTATTCATGAGTGACATGAATTGTATCTTTTGTCCTTACCTAGAACAGAATTGTCATTGTCATTAATGATGACATTCTGATCTATTCTCGAAAATATGGAGATACACGTTGGGCATCTCGGCATAGTTTTCCCGACTTTAAAGGAGAGAGAGTAAATGCCAAAGTATCAGAGTACGGATTCTTAATTGAGAATGTTCAGTTTTGGATCATGAAATTCCAAACGGAGGGATTGTTGTGGATTCCCAAGAGATTGAAGCAGCTCTTCAAAAGGAAAGATCAGAGACCGTAAAAGAGACACATAGCTAGTGGAATTAGTTAGTTTTATCGAAGAAGACATAAAGATTGAAGGAGTATCAATGGATCTTCCAAGATAGCCGGATATTTTGCTCAGTTTGCAAGAAGAGAATAAAAACTTCTATGGACTAACGCGTGTGAAGAAAGGTTTTAAAGGTCGAGGATTACAAGTTTGGGCAACATTCGAATGCTTGTCGTCGATTTGGTTCTACCTAATCCCAGGGAACTGTTTGGAGAATTTTATGCTTCACCAAGTAAAATCTAGGATATGTGTTCATGCAAGGTTGGGAAAGTTATGACTTACACCTCAAGGTAGTTGAGGACGCATTGGGAATTGCCTAACTCACGGTTTTGTGCTAGCCGTAGTTAAAATTACTCTGAGAATATGGAGACACTTACTACGATCAACGCCTTTAGCAATCACAAGGACCTGAAGTATCCATTCGATAAAAAGGGGCTGAACATGAGACCGGAAAGGTGATTAGAGTTTTTGAAGGAGTATGACGTCTAGTTTCAGTGTCGTCTGTCGGGTCACTAATAAACCCATTCCAAAATTCTTTGGACTATATCAAATTTCGTTTCGGGTTTGGTTCAATAGCTTGTCAATATATTCTTTCATCCTTTCTTTCTAAATCTCCATGACATCTTCCATATGTCACGATCGCGAAAGTATGTCACGATCCAGCCACGTCATCAAACTAAACCCGGTGCAATTCAGAGAGAGTCTGATTTATGAGAAACTTCTCGTGAAGATTGAGAATAGAATAATAAAGTAACGCAAAGATATAGAGATAGCGTTGGTAAGGGTGATCTAAATTGACGTGACTAGAGACACAATCTGAGGGTAAGAAAATAAGATGAAGAAACACGTTAATGTTTGATCTGAGGGATGAAAATTTCGAGGACGAAATTTCTATTTGAAGGGAGTGTTGTAACGTCCAAAAATTAATAATTTCAAGATAAATGATCATTTTACAATATTTGGGATTTTTGAAATTTTTCTGGATTTTTTCGAGAACCTTGGGAAGAATATTTTAATATATTCTTCGTTTTATGCACTTTTGGGCAAAGTTAGCAAAACGACTATAACGCTCCCAAAGTTGGAAAATTTTATTACAAATAGTTATTTTCTAATATTTGTGAATTATGTGAATTCTTTTAGAATTATCTAGAATGACGAATATTTTAATATATTCTTTGTTTTGCGTGAATATTGAGCAGAGTCGTGAAAACAACTGTAATGCTTAAAAAATTAGAAAATTATATGACAGATAGTTGTTTTATAATATTTTCAATTTTTGAGAATTTTCTGGGAATTTTTCTAAACGTCGAATATTTTAATATATTCTCGTTTTTGCGGCACGACGCTCCATTGAACTGGGAAAACACGATGTTTTCTCCACGATCCTTGAACTATGGATAAGTCGACGGGGATCTTACTAAACTCGAGACTTGACACAGTTTACGAGGTTTCACATTTTTGAGAAATCTTAATGAGATAAAATAAATCAATACAAATGAAAAATTTCATCAGTCGGATTAATTAAATCGAACTTTACTTGTTAATCGTAACTATTATCCATTGGATAATAGTGTGTAATAAAAATCCTATCACATTATCCTAATGTAATCTACTTTATGTCTAATTCATTCACTTTAATTCAAATTTAATGTAAATAATCAAAGCTTCTTTGAGAAGCTTTGACCAAATATTGACCCAAATACCCTTAGCTTCTCTTAGAAGCCAATTTTCCTCTCTCTTCTCTCACCATGCACGGCTGGAATGCAGCCCAAGGAAGGGAAATTGCTTCATTTTAATTATTCAACTATCACCTTAATTCATTAATTTCTAAAAACACTTTCTCTCTCATCATTTCTTCTTCTTCCTTCTTCTTCATTTTTCTCTTCTCCTCCTTCTCTCTACCTCCACCATGAGCACGAAATTGCAGCCCCTCCTTCCACCATTTCTCTTCATCTTTTCTCCTCTCTAAGCCTATTTCTACACTTGCCTTCATTTTTCTTCTACCTTCTTTGTGTAGAAAGCTTCATCATTTTCCTTTCCTACCTCCATTTTCTCTCCACCTCTTCTCTTCTTCCTCCTCTTGGCTACGAAAATGGCAGCCTACTCTTGACCACTTCTCTTCATCCTTTTGCTTCACCAAGACCATTTCTAGACTTCTCTCAACCTCCTCTACACTTTCTCTTTAGAAAATCTTTTCAAAAATCCATCCTTTCTACCCCTCCTTCTTCAAATCCGAAAATCACTCCTCCATGGATGGCCAAGCTTTTTGATTTTTCTCTCCACTAAACACATTTATACACTCATCTTCATCTTCTCTACAAGTTTCATTTGGAAGGTTTGCTCAAAATCCAACCTTGTCTCCATTGTCTTCCAAGGTAAAGATTCTTGATTTCTCTCCATTTTCTTCTCATTTTCGTTTTCCTTGGTTACCTATGTGACCAAGGATCATTCTTTTCAAGCTTTAGTTTGTAAATATGAGAATTTGACCACTTTATGGTTCCCTTGAAGGTGGAATCCGAAAATTGCAAATCAAGGAACCAAGGAGTTGTTTTCTTGCATTGTCTCCTCTAGGTAAGAGGGAGACTACTCACTTCAACCACTTATGGTGGTGAGAAGACTTTGTGTGTGTGTTGATGGAGAAATCCATCCTTGTATGCTCTTTGTATGCTTGCTTGAATTATAAATTTTGTATGATTTAGTATTCTTGAATTTGATTGATACTTGATTATGCTATTGAATATGTTTGATATATTAATTGTGCTTGATCATGTTGGGGTTGCTAAATGGAAAATTTGGAGTTTCCTACCTCAACATGGTGCCACGGTTTTGACTAGAAGTTAGGGATGAGAATTAATTTTGTATACAAGTGAAATAAGACTCATGTAATCAAAGATTGAACGATAGTATTAACACTAATGAATGGAAGACTTTGAGAGTTTAATACCCAAGATGGGTGCCACGGTTTTGGTTTTGGTAAAAAGACAAATGGATTGATTTTGATGATCTAAATTCAAGTGAATTAAGAGTGTAACATATAATGTGATAATTGTGACCTTAGATTGATTTGTTGTATATAATGGTATGTTGGATTGGATTATGTGATTGGAAATGGAAGAAAAACATTTGGGAACCTCTCTTGGAGGGCTACGATTTTTAGGGTGAAAATTGGATAAATTATGGTTAATGTGTAACAAGCATAAGACTAGAATTAATCAAGTGACAAAGTAGAATTTAATGGAAGAAAAGTTTGAGATTGAAGCCTAAATGATGGCTACGGTTTTGAGGCATAAAGATTAGGGTTCTTGGTGAACTAATTTGATAAGTGAACACTTAAATGAATTAAGGAATGACATGTAGTATGATGACTTGAGAGAATTTGGGATTGTAACCATTGTGTGGCCACGACCTCTAGGGAAAATTTTAGGTAAGTATGTGGTTTTGATAATTTGGAAGCATAAGTGATTAGGTAATTAGAAACCTATGTAATAAATGGACAACTAATAAATTGGAAGAATTTAGTGTAGTCAAGACTTCATAAATTTTAGAAGACTAAGAATGGGACCATTGTAAAACTTAAGGTGATTCTAAGTGAGTGAAGAACAAGAGAGTGTGAGGCTTAATAGCTTAATTAATTTACAAGTTATAGGAAATCAAATTGCCTTGGAATATTAAATTGATTTCAAGTATTGATTTTGAACATGAACCTTGAAAAGGGAAACAAATTCTAAGTTAGGATTCATAATGAACCTAAGGACGCATCAATTGACTTAATCCTTGTATTATGATGTTATGGGTCCATGTGAGTGACCATTTGTATATTGATGCTTATATTGGCCCATTGTGGCATATTATGAGATTGTATGAGATTGTGGATCATATGTTGCATGCATAGTGTCTTATGCATTATGATTGTCCTTGTTTGTTGTAAGGCCTAGTTGCCTAGGAGATTGAACACACCTTAGTGCGGGTGCGAATAGACAAGTGTAGGTCATTGGTTGACCTTGGGGGCGTCGGGGTGCGGGTTCCTCATCAATGGGAGGTTGGTAGCTCTCTTGCCCGTGGGGTAGACCGATGCAAACGCACCGACGATCCGGACCGAGACACTGTCCTATATCGTGATCTAGTGTAGAATGTCTCGTGCAATGCCATGATTGTGTGCACAGAAAATTTATTGATAGCACGGCCTCGACGGTAGAGTCCTGAGTCACGTACATGTCTCCCGATCTTTCTCTCCGATTGTTTGGGTTTAGCTCCATGGAGTAGGACTTTGGGAAAGCATGCATATGAACTATGATATATTGTCATTATTAATGTTTATTTCGGAATTGACATTGTGACTGATTTGATTATTATTCTTGTGATGATTGTCGATTGTTGTGTTGATTCTTGGAAATATTATTGTGATTTTTGATTATTGCCTGTTGTTGTTCTACTTTACTATAAATATCGTTGTTATTATTAATTCTTATTATTGCTTACAATTGCATTGCTTTTGTTATAAATTCCGTTGTTGCCGTTAATAAATATATGATTTTCGTATTGCTTTTTGGGCGAAAGCTCTGCGCCGTGTCGTTTTTCTTACTTGCCATAATGGTAATGAAGGATGGGTGTCTCACCTCTTTCCTATATCCTTGTATGTCTGTTTTTATACTTATATTGATAAAAGATCGTGAGGAAGATAAGGAGGGACCACACTTTGGTTGATTGGATTGGGCGTTTGGACAAGGTTTCTTCGGCTACGTACGAGTGCGATTGCGTGGAGGCATTGATGCGACTTGTTGACCTGGGACTCCGGCGTCGTATGTGTATATGGGGTTGCGGCTTTGATTAGTAGTACCTATCCCGGGTCACTACTTTTCCCCCTTTTGTGTTTTATTCCATCGCCTGTATTTTATTGGACTCTGTAATTATTATATTCTATGTCATCGTGATTGTGTAAATTGTAAATATGATATATATATATATATATAAGAGATATGATTTTATTTCGAAGTGGTTGTATCATGGCTTGAATATATTTATATTTCATTCGAGGCTCATATTTTCTACCTATGCAAATTGTCAAAAAAAAAAATATAGACTCTTGAGAATTTAAATTCGGTTTGTTATCATGATGTGACACACTTGGATTTAGTAACTATGGTGTAATGACGATTATGCTCTGGTTGCTACATCAAGGGGTGTTACATTAGGTGGTATCAGAGCAGTTCATCCTGTTGAGCCGGGGTATGGACTTGTTATGTTTAGGCATATTAGAATTTGGTCTGTTGTGCACTTCCTTGTCTCTCGATTGAGATGATGGGAAAGGAATGCATGACTTGCTGTAGGTTGAATGTTGATAGCTATTGTAATGCAGTTACATGATGTTGAGGACTGGCCTACTCAATATGTAATGTTCGTGTGTACAGAAACTATGACTTCTCCTAGGCGTACTATGTTAGGAAAATAGGAATTCTTTTGTGAGGAGATCAAAGGATTTTGGAAAATCGATCTACGGAGAAAGAAATAGATTGGTGTAAGTTAGGTTCGTGAAAGTTTGATAGAAGCGGACAACTTACGAGAGATTACACTGTGGAGGCAGAATGAAGAAGTTCGGGCTGGAAGTTGTTAAGATTCATAAATTAGCTTGTCTTGCTTGAATGGTGTGCATTGTGTGACTCTTTGTGTTTGGCTTCCGAAGGGAGGTGATATTGTTTGAAATAATTATGTTTGTTTTATTGTGTTATATTTGGTCTGTCTTCGAAGAAAGACATTGGCTCGTGGTAGACGTACACATATGAGCGTAGGATAAGGCCATCGAAGTATGGTTGCGATCGCAGGAGAAATATGAAGGATAGCTGATGTGATAACTCACCCAGATCAGAGGACCGTACAGTAATGAGAATTGGAAGTTGTGTTTTAAGATCTATTGAAGGAAAGTCAAACTTGGGATAACCATGGACTACCTAGATTCCACAGGAGAAATAATGGAAAAGTCAATAAGTTTAAATAGGAACTATGATCACGGGTACTAAGAAAGTAACAACAACGCCCAACCCGTAGGGAAAGTACTAGTAGTAGTAGATCCAATCAGATCTTGAAATTTGGAGATCTAAACAAGGGAAGTTACGCCTCAAATGACGATCCGATAATCGTGTTGTATAATTATGGGGGTAACCCTTTCCTTTTACAATTTGTGATTGTATGGATCATTTGGATTCATCTGTATCTTTCTTATCTTCGACGTAGTTGTTTCCATTTCTGTTACTAAGACTTATCTTTGACACTTAAGTTTGTTTAATCTATCCTATTTCTGCTAAAGATTGAACCTTTTGTTGATCTATCTTGCTTACCAAGAATCATACCTATTAGATTTCATGATTTTAGAGATTGATCAGTTATTTTCTAGTCATTATCTGCTAAAGCGTTCCGATAAGAACCTTAGTGATTTTCGAAACTAAGGCTTTTGAGTTCGTAACAGCCAACAAAGTTGAAGCATTGTGAGGGAAAGGAAATCCAAGGGTACATGTTACCTTTTGTAGAGGACTGAAAGAAAAGGGAATATGACTGTCACCATTGTAGTAAAAAGAAAGTTTCTTGTGATGAACTACAGTGCTGTCAGTTAAGGAGAAGAATGGAACATCTCAGTGAGATGAGCACCATCGTCAAACGAACGAGATTATGATCAAGGGTGAGTATCCTCGGAGAAAGATGTACGTCCTGGTCATCATTAAATTCGCGGGAGATTGAGAATGTCCCCGAAATGATTTCGAATGCGCTATGGGCATTATGGGTGTCTCGTGATGCCGTTCGGAATAACAAATCCTCTTGTCGTATTCATGAGTGACATGAATTGTATCTTTTGTCCTTACCTAGAAAGAATTGTCATTGTCATTAATGATGACATTACGATCTATTCTCGAAAATATGGAGATACACGTTGGGCATCTTTGATAGTTTTCCGACTTTAAAGGAGAGAGAGTAAATGCCAAAGTATCAGTCACGGATTCTTAATTGAGAATGTTCAGTTTTGGATCATGAAATTCCAAACGGAGGGATTGTTGTGGATTCCCAAGAGATTGAAGCAGCTCTTCAAAAGGAAAGATCTGAGACCGTAAAAGAGACACATAGCTAGTGGAATTAGTTAGTTTTTTTATCGAAGAAGACATAAAGATTGAAGAGTATCAATGGATCTTCCAAGATAGACAAGGATATTTTGCTCGGTTTGCAAGAAGAGAATAAAAACTTCTATGGACTAACGCGTGTGAAGAAAGGTTTTAAAGGTCGAGGAGACATTCGAATGCTTGTCGATTTGGTTCTACCTAATCCCAGTGGAATGTATTTGGAGAATTTTATGCTTCACGGTAAAATCTAGGATATGTGTTCATGCAAGGTTGGGAAAGTTATGACTTACACCTCAAGGTAGTTGAGGACGCATTGGGAATTGCCTAACTCACGGTTTGGTGCTAGCCGTAGTTAAAATTACTCTGAGAATATGGAGACACTTACTACGATCAACGCCTTTAGCAATCACAAGGACTGAAGTATCCATTCGATAAAAAAGGGCTGAACATGAGACGGAAAGGTGATTAGAGTTTTTGAAGGAGTATGACGTCTAGTTTCGGTGTCGTCTGTCGGGTCACTAATAAACCCATTCCAAAATTCTTTGGACTATATCAAATTTCGTTTCGGGTTTGGTTCAATAGCTTGTCAACAGATTCTTTCATCCTTTCTTTCTAAATCTCCATGATATCTTCCATATGTCACGATCGCGAAAGTATGTCACCGATCCAGCCACGTCATCAAACTAAACCCGGTGCAATTCGGAGAGAGTCGATTTATGAGAAACTTCTCGTGAAGATTGAGAATAGAAGAATAAAGCAACGCAAAGATATAGAGATAGCGTTGGTAAGGGTGATCTAAATTGACGTAACTAGAGACACAATATGAGGGTAAGAAAATAAGATGAAGAAACACGTTAATGTTTGATCGAGGGATGAAAATTTCGAGGACGAAATTTCTATTTGAAGGGGAGTGTTGTAACGTCCCGAAAATTAATAATTTCAAGATAAATGATCATTTTACAATATTTGGGATTTTCTGGAATTTTTCTGGATTTTTCTGAGAACGCAGAATATTTTAATATATTCTTCGTTTTACGTGCACACTGGGCAAAGTTAGCAAAACGACTATAACGCTCCCAAAGTTGGAAAATTTTATTACAAATAGTTATTTTCTAATATTTGTGAATTATGTGAATTCTTTTAGAATTATCCGGGAATGACGAATATTTTAATATATTCTTCGTTTTGCGTGAATATTGAGCAGAGTCGTGAAAACAACTGTAATGCTTAAAAAATTAGAAAATTATATGACAGATAGTCGTTTTATAATATTTTCAATTTTTGAGAATTTTCTGGGAATTTTTCGGAAACGTCGAATATTTTAATATATTCCTCGTTTTGCGTACGCACTGAGCGGAACTGGGAAAACACGATGTTTTCTCCACGATCCTTGAACTATGGATAAGTCGACGGGGGATCTTACTAAACTCGAGACTTGACACAGTTTACGAGGTTTCACAATTTTTGAGAAATCTTAACAGATAAAATAAATCAATACAGCGAAAAATTCATCTGTCAGATTAATTAAATACTGACTTCTGTCAACTGTAACTATTATCCATTGGATAATAGTGTGTAATAAAAATCCTATCACATTATCCTAATGTAATCTACTTTATGTCTAATTCATTCACTTTAATTCAAATTTAATGTTAAATAATCAAAGCTTCTTTGAGAAGCTTTGACCAAATATTGACCCAAATACCCTTAGCTTCTCTTAGAAGCCAATTTTCACTCTCTCTTCTCTCACCATGCACGGCTGGAATGCAGCCCAAGGGAAGGAAATTGCTTCATTTTAATTATTCAACTATCACCTTAATTCATTAATTTCCAAAAACACTTTCTCTCTCATCATTTCTTCTTCTTCCTTCTTCTTCATTTTTCTCTTCTCCTCCTTCTCTCTACCTCCACCATGAGCACGAAATTGCAGCCCCTCCTTCCACCATTTCTCTTCATCTTTTCTCCTCTCTAAGCCTATTTCTACACTTGCCTTCATTTCTTCTACCTTCTTTGTGTAGAAAGCTTCATCATTTTCCTTTCCTACCTCCATTTTCTCTCCACCTCTTCTCTTCTTCCTCCTCTTGGCTACGAAAATGGCAGCCTACTCTTGACCACTTCTCTTCATCCTTTTGCTTCACCAAGACCATTTCTAGACTTCTCTCAACCTCCTCTACACTTTCTCTTTAGAAAATCTTTTCAAAAATCCATCCTTTCTACCCCTCCTTCTTCAAATCCGAAAATCACTCCTCCATGGATGGCCAAGCTTTTTGATTTTTCTCTCCACTAAACACATTTATACACTCATCTTCATCTTCTCTACAAGTTTCATTTGGAAGGTTTGCTCAAAATCCAACCTTGTCTCCATTGTCTTCCAAGGTAAAGATTCTTGATTTCTCTCCATTTTCTTCTCATTTTCGTTTTCCTTGGTTACCTATGTGACCAAGGATCATTCTTTTCAAGCTTTAGTTTGTAAATATGAGAATTTGACCACTTTATGGTTCCTTGAAGGTGGAATCCGAAAATTGCAAATCAAGGAACCAAGGAGTTGTTTTCTTGCATTGTCTCCTCTAGGTAAGAGGAGACTACTCACTTCAACCACTTATGGTGGTGAGAAGACTTTGTGTGTGTGTTGATGGAGAAATCCATCCTTGTATGCTCTTTGTATGCTTGCTTGAATTATAAATTTTGTATGATTTAGTATTCTTGAATTTGATTGATACTTGATTATGCTATTGAATATGTTTGATATATTAATTGTGCTTGATCATGTTGGGGTTGCTAAATGGAAAATTTGGAGTTTCCTACCTCAACATGGTGCCACGGTTTTGACTAGAAGTTAGGGATGAGAATTAATTTTGTATACAAGTGAAATAAGACTCATGTAATCAAAGATTGAATGATAGTATTAACACTAATGAATGGAAGACTTTGAGAGTTTAATACCCAAGATGGGTGCCACGGTTTTGGTCTTGGTAAAAAGACAAATGGATTGATTTTGATGATCTAAATTTAAGTGAATTAAGAGTGTAACATATAATGTGATAATTGTGACCTTAGATTGATTTGTTGTATATAATGGTATGTTGGATTGGATTATGTGATTGGAAATGGAAGAAAAACATTTGGGAACCTCTCTTGGAGGGCTACGGTTTTTAGGGTGAAAATTGGATAAATTATGGTTAATGTGTAACAAGCATAAGACTAGAATTAATCAAGTGACAAAGTAGAATTTAATGGAAGAAAAGTTTGAGATTGAAGCCTAAATGATGGCTACGGTTTTGAGGCATAAAGATTAGGGTTCTTGGTGAACTAATTTGATAAGTGAACACTTAAATGAATTAAGGGAATGACATGTAGTATGATGACTTGAGAGAATTTGGGATTGTAACCATTGTGTGGCCACGACCTCTAGGGAAAATTTTAGGTAAGTATGTGGTTTTGATAATTTGGAAGCATAAGTGATTAGGTAATTAGAAACCTATGTAATAAATGGACAACTAATAAATTGGAAGAATTTAGTGTAGTCAAGACTTCATAAATTTTAGAAGACTAAGAATGGGACCATTGTAAAACTTAAGGTGATTCTAAGTGAGTGAAGAACAAGAGAGTGTGAGGCTTAATAGCTTAATTAATTTACAAGTTATAGGAAATCGGATTGCCTTGGAATATTAAATTGATTTCAAGTATTGATTTTGAACATGAACCTTGAAAAGGGAAACAAATTCTAAGTTAGGATTCATAATGAACCTAAGGACGCATCAATTGACTTAATCCTTGTATTATGATGTTATGGGTCCATGTGAGTGACCATTTGTATATTGATGCTTATATTGGCCCATTGTGGCATATTATGAGATTGTATGAGATTGTGGATCATACATGTGCATGCATAGTGTCTTATGCATTATGATTGTCCGTGTGGATTTGTTGTAAGGCCTAGTTGCCTAGGAGATTGAACACACCTTAGTGCGGGTGCGAATAGACAAGTGTAGGTCATTGGTTGACCTTGGGGCGTCGGGGTGCGGGTTCCTCATCAATGGGAGGTTGGTAGCTCTCTTGCCCGTGGGGTAGACCGATGCAAACGCACCGACGATCAGGGACCAGAGACACCGTCCTATATCGTGATCTAGTGTAGAATGTACGTGCAATGCCATGATTGTGCACGAGAAAATTTATTGATAGCAGCGGCCTCGGCGGCCGAGTCACGAGACATGTCTCCGATCTTTCTCTCCATTGTTTGGGTTTAGCTCCATGGAGTAGGACTTTGGGAAAGCATGCATATGAACTATGATATATTCGGTCATTATTAATGTTTATTTCTGTAATCTTGTGTGATTTGATTATTATTACTTGTGATGATTGTCGATTGTTGTGTTGATTCTTGGAAATATTATTGTGATCCGTCTGTTATTACTGTTGTTGTTCTACTTTACTATAAATATCGTTGTTATTATTAATTCTTATTATTGCTTACAATTGCATTGCTTTTGTTATAAATTCATTTGTTGCCGTTAATAAATATATGAACTGTATTGCTTTATGGGCGCTCTGCGTCGTGTCGTTTTCTTACTGCCATAATGGTAATGAAGGATGGGTGTCTCACCTCTTTCCTATATCCTTGTATGTCTGTTTTATACTTATATTGATAAAAGATCGTGAGGAAGATAAGGAGGGACCACACTTTGGTTGATTGGATTGGGCGTTTGGACAAGGTTTCTTCGGCTACGTACGAGTGCGATTGCGTGGAGGCATTGATGCGACTTGTTGATTTGGGACTCCGGCGTCGTATGTGTATATGGGGTTGCGGCTTTATCCGTTAGTAGTACCTATCCCTGGGTCACTACTTTTCCCCTTTTTGTGTTTTATTCCATTTGTATTTTATTGGACTCTGTAATTATTATATTCTATGTCATCGGTGATTTGTGTAAATTGACTATATATATATATATATATATGATATGATTTTATTTTAGTGGTTGTATCATGGCTTGAATATATTTATATTTCATTCGAGGCTCATATTTTCTACCTATGCAAATTGTCAAAAAAAAAATATAGACTCTTGAGAATTTAAATTACTGTTATCATGATTGTGACACACTTGGATTTAGTAACTATGGTGTAATGACGATTATGCTCTGGTTGCTACATCAAGGGGTGTTACATTAGGTGGTATCAGAGCAGTTCATCCTGTTGAGCCGGGGTATGGACTTGTTATGTTTAGGCATATTAGAATTTGGTCTGTTGTGCACTTCCTTGTCTCTCGATTGAGATGATGGGAAAGGAATGCATGACTTGCTGTAGGTTGAATGTTGATAGCTACTGTAATGCAGTTACATGATGTTGAGGACTGGCCTACTCAATATGTAATGTTCTGTGTGTACAGGAAACTATGACTTCTCCTAGGCGTACTATGTTAGGAAAATAGGAATTCTTTTGTGAGGAGATCAAAGGATTTTGGAAAATCGATCTTCTGGAGAAAGAAATAGCTAGTGTAAGTTAGGTTCGTGAAGCAGTTTGGAAGCGGACAACTTACGAGAGATTACACTGTGGAGGCAGAATGAAGAAGTTCGGGCTGGAAGCTGTTAAGATTCATAAATTAGCTTGTCTTGCTTGAATGGTGTGCATTGTGTGACTCTTTGTGTTTGGCTTCCGAAGGGAGGTGATATTGTTTGAAATAATTATGTTTGTTTTATTGTGTTATATTTGGTCCGTCTTCGAAGAAAGACACCGGCTCGTGGTAGACGTATACATATGAGCGTAGGATAAGGCCATCGAAGTATGGTTGCGATCGCAGGAGAAATATGAAGGATAGCTGATGTGACAACTCACCCAGATCAGAGGACCGTACAGTAATGAGAATTGGAAGTTGTGTTTTAAGATCTATTGAAGGAAAGTCAAACTTGGGATAACCATGGACTACCTAGATTCCACAGGAGAAATAATGGAAAAGTCAATAAGTTTAAATAGGAACTATGATCACGGGTACTAAGAAAGTAACAACAACGCCCAACCCGTAGGGAAAGTACTAGTAGTAGTAGATCCAATCAGACCTTGAAATTTGGAGATCTAAACAAGGGAAGTTACGCCTCAAATGACGATCCGATAATCGTGTTGTATAATTATGGGGGTAACCCTTTCCTTTTACAATTTGTGACTGTATGGATCATTTGGATTCATCTGTATCTTTCTTATCTTCGACGTAGTTGTTTCCATTTCTGTTACTAAGACTTATCGTTGACACTTAAGTTTGTTTAATCTATCCTATTTCTGCTAAAGATTGAACCTTTTGTTGATCTATCTTGCTTACCAAGAATCATACCTATTAGATTTCATGATTTTAGAGATTGATCAGTTATTTTCTAGTCATTATCTGCTAAAGCGTTCCGATAAGAACCTTAGTGATTTTCGAAACTAAGGCTTTTGAGTTCGTAACAGCCAACAAAGTTGAAGCATTGTGAGGGAAAGGAAATCCAAGGGTACATGTTACCTTTTGTAGAGGACCAAAGAAAAGGGAATATGACTGTCACCATTGTAGTCAGAAAGTTTCTTGTGATGAACTACAGTGCTGTCAGTTAAGGAGAAGAATGGAACATCTCAGTGAGATGAGCACCATCGTCAAACGAACGAGATTATGATCAAGGGTGAGTATCCTCGGAGAAAGATGTACGTCCTGGTCATCATTAAATTCGCGGGAGATTGAGAATGTCCCCGAAATGATTTCGAATGCGCTATGGGCATTATGGGTGTCTCGTGATGCCGTTCGGAATAACAAATCCTCTTGTCGTATTCATGAGTGACATGAATTGTATCTTTTGTCCTTACCTAGAACAGAATTGTCATTGTCATTAATGATGACATTCGATCTATTCTCGAAAATATGGAGATACACGTTGGGCATCTCGGCATAGTTTTCCGACTTTAAAGGAGAGAGTAAATGCCAAAGTATCAGTACGGATTCTTAATTGAGAATGTTCAGTTTTGGATCATGAAATTCCAAACGGAGGGATTGTTGTGGATTCCCAAGAGATTGAAGCAGCTCTTCAAAAGGAAAGATCAGAGACCGTAAAAGAGACACATAGCTAGTGGAATTAGTTAGTTTTATCGAAGAAGACATAAAGATTGAAGGAGTATCAATGGATCTTCCAAGATAGCCGGATATTTTGCTCAGTTTGCAAGAAGAGAATAAAAACTTCTATGGACTAACGCGTGTGAAGAAAGGTTTTAAAGGTCGAGGAGACATTCGAATGCTTGTCAGATTTGGTTCTACCTAATCCCAGGGAACTGTTTGGAGAATTTTATGCTTCACAGTAAAATCTAGGATATGTGTTCATGCAAGGTTGGGAAAGTTATGACTTACACCTCAAGGTAGTTGAGGACGCATTGGGAATTGCCTAACTCACGGTTTTGTGCTAGCCGTAGTTAAAATTACTCTGAGAATATGGAGACACTTACTACGATCAACGCCTTTAGCAATCACAAGGACCTGAAGTATCCATTCGATAAAAAGGGGCTGAACATGAGACCGGAAAGGTGATTAGAGTTTTTGAAGGAGTATGACGTCTAGTTTCAGTGTCGTCCTGTCTGGGTCACTAATAAACCCATTCCAAAATTCTTTGGACTATATCAAATTTCGTTTCGGGTTTGGTTCAATAGCTTGTCAACAGATTCTTTCATCCTTTCTTTCTAAATCTCCATGACATCTTCCATATGTCACGATCGCGAAAGTATGTCACCGATCCAGCCACGTCATCAAACTAAACCCGGTGCAATTCAGAGAGAGTCTGATTTATGAGAAACTTCTCGTGAAGATTGAGAATAGAATAATAAAGTAACGCAAAGATATAGAGATAGCGTTGGTAAGGGTGATCTAAATTGACGTGACTAGAGACACAATCTGAGGGTAAGAAAATAAGATGAAGAAACACGTTAATGTTTGATCTGAGGGATGAAAATTTCGATGACGAAATTTCTATTTGAAGGGGAGTGTTGTAACGTCCCAAAAATTAATAATTTCAAGATAAATGATCATTTTACAATATTTGGGATTTTCTGGGATTTTTCTGGATTTTTCTGAGAACGCAGAATATTTTAATATATTCTTCGTTTATATGCACACTGGGCAAAGTTAGCAAAACGACTATAACGCTCCCAAAGTTGGAAAATTTTATTACAAATAGTTATTTTCTAATATTTGTGAATTATGTGAATTCTTTTAGAATTATCCGGGAATGACGAATATTTTAATATATTCTTTGTTTTGCGTGAATATTGAGCAGAGTCGTGAAAACAACTGTAATGCTTAAAAAATTAGAAAATTATATGACAGATAGTCGTTTTATAATATTTTCAATTTTTGAGAATTTTCTGGGAATTTTCTAGGAACGTCGAATATTTTAATATATTCCTCGCTTTTTGCGTGATCGAGTTTTAAACTGGGAAAACACGATGTTTTCTCCACGATCCTTGAACTATGGATAAGTCGACGGGGGATCTTACTAAACTCGAGACTTGACACAGTTTACGAGGTTTCACAATTTTTGAGAAATCTTAACAGATAAAATAAATCAATACAGCGAAAAATTCATCTGTCAGATTAATTAAATACCGACATTAATCATTGTAACTATTATCCATTGGATAATAGTGTGTAATAAAAATCCTATCACATTATCCTAATGTAATCTACTTTATATCTAATTCATTCACTTTAATTCAAATTTAATGTTAAATAATCAAAGCTTCTTTGAGAAGCTTTGACCAAATATTGACCCAAATACCCTTAGCTTCTCTTAGAAGCCAATTTTCACTCTCTCTTCTCTCACCATGCACGGCTGGAATGCAGCCCAAGGGAAGGAAATTGCTTCATTTTAATTATTCAACTATCACCTTAATTCATTAATTTCAAAAAACACTTTCTCTCTCATCATTTCCTCTTCTTCCTTCTTCTTCATTTTTCTCTTCTCCTCCTTCTCTCTACCTCCACCATGAGCACGAAATTGCAGCCCCTCCTTCCACCATTTCTCTTCATCTTTTCTCCTCTCTAAGCCTATTTCTACACTTGCCTTCATTTCTTCTACCTTCTTTGTGTAGAAAGCTTCATCATTTTCCTTTCCTACCTCCATTTTCTCTCCACCTCTTCTCTTCTTCCTCCTCTTGGCTACGAAAATGGCAGCCCACTCTTGACCACTTCTCTTCATCCTTTTGCTTCACCAAGACCATTTCTAGACTTCTCTCAACCTCCTCTACACTTTCTCTTTAGAAAATCTTTTCAAAAATCCATCCTTTCTACCCTCCTTCTTCAAATCCGAAAATCACTCCTCCATGGATGGCCAAGCTTTTTGATTTTTCTCTCCACTAAACACATTTATACACTCATCTTCATCTTCTCTACAAGTTTCATTTGGAAGGTTTGCTCAAAATCCAACCTTGTCTCCATTGTCTTCCAAGGTAAAGATTCTTGATTTCTCTCCATTTTCTTCTCATTTTCGTTTTCCTTGGTTACCTATGTGACCAAGGATCATTCTTTTCAAGCTTTAGTTTGTAAATATGAGAATTTGACCACTTTATGGTTCCCTTGAAGGTGGAATCCGAAAATTGCAAATCAAGGAACCAAGGAGTTGTTTTCTTGCATTGTCTCCTCTAGGTAAGAGGAGACTACTCACTTCAACCACTTATGGTGGTGAGAAGACTTTGTGTGTGTGTTGATGGAGAAATCCATCCTTGTATGCTCTTTGTATGCTTGCTTGAATTATAAATTTTGTATGATTTAGTATTCTTGAATTTGATTGATACTTGATTATGCTATTGAATATGTTTGATATATTAATTGTGCTTGATCATGTTGGGGTTGCTAAATGGAAAATTTGGAGTTTCCTACCTCAACATGGTGCCACGGTTTTGACTAGAAGTTAGGGATGAGAATTAATTTTGTATACAAGTGAAATAAGACTCATGTAATCAAAGATTGAAACGATAGTATTAACACTAATGAATGGAAGACTTTGAGAGTTTAATACCCAAGATGGGTGCCACGGTTTTGGTTTGGTAAAAAGACAAATGGATTGATTTTGATGATCTAAATTCAAGTGAATTAAGAGTGTAACATATAATGTGATAATTGTGACCTTAGATTGATTTGTTGTATATAATGGTATGTTGGATTGGATTATGTGATTGGAAATGGAAGAAAAACATTTGGGAACCTCTCTTGGAGGGCTACGGTTTTTAGGGTGAAAATTGGATAAATTATGGTTAATGTGTAACAAGCATAAGACTAGAATTAATCAAGTGACAAAGTAGAATTTAATGGAAGAAAAGTTTGAGATTGAAGCCTAAATGATGGCTACGGTTTTGAGGCATAAAGATTAGGGTTCTTGGTGAACTAATTTGATAAGTGAACACTTAAATGAATTAAGGGAATGACATGTAGTATGATGACTTGAGAGAATTTGGGATTGTAACCATTGTGTGGCCACGACCTCTAGGGAAAATTTTAGGTAAGTATGTGGTTTTGATAATTTGGAAGCATAAGTGATTAGGTAATTAGAAACCTATGTAATAAATGGACAACTAATAAATTGGAAGAATTTAGTGTAGTCAAGACTTCATAAATTTTAGAAGACTAAGAATGGGACCATTGTAAAACTTAAGGTGATTCTAAGTGAGTGAAGAACAAGAGAGTGTGAGGCTTAATAGCTTAATTAATTTACAAGTTATAGGAAATCGGATTGCCTTGGAATATTAAATTGATTTCAAGTATTGATTTTGAACATGAACCTTGAAAAGGGAAACAAATTCTAAGTTAGGATTCATAATGAACCTAAGGACGCATCAATTGACTTAATCCTTGTATTATGATGTTATGGGTCCATGTGAGTGACCATTTGTATATTGATGCTTATATTGGCCCATTGTGGCATATTATGAGATTGTATGAGATTGTGGATCATATATGTGCATGCATAGTGTCTTATGCATTATGATTGTCCGTGCGGACTGTTGTAAGGCCTAGTTGCCTAGGAGATTGAACACACCTTAGTGCGGGTGCGAATAGACAAGTGTAGGTCATTGGTTGACCTTGGGGGCGTCGGGGTGCGGGTTCCTCATCAATGGGAGGTTGGTAGCTCTCTTGCCCGTGGGGTAGACCGATGCAAACGCACCGACGATCCGGACCGAGACACTGTCCTATATCGTGATCTAGTGTAGAATGTCTGTGCAATGCCATGATTGTGCACGAGAAAATTTATTGATAGCACCGGCCTCGGCAAATGAGTCACGAGACATGTCTCCTGATCTTTCTCTCCGACTGTTTGGGTTTAGCTCCATGGAGTAGGACTTTGGGAAAGCATGCATATGAACTATGATATATTCAGTCATTATTAATGTTTATTTCCGTAATGTGTGACTGATTTGATTATTATTACTTGTGATGATTGTCTCGATTGTTGTGTTGATTCTTGGAAATACTATTGTGATCTATCTGCTATTGTCTGTTGTTGTTCTACTTTACTATAAATATCGTTGTTATTATTAATTCTTATTATTGCTTACAATTGCATTGCTTTTGTTATAAATTCCGTTGTTGCCGTTAATAAATATATGAACTGTATTGCTTTATGGGCGCTCTGCGCCGTGTCGTTTTCTTACTGCCATAATGGTAATGAAGGATGGGTGTCTCACCTCTTTCCTATATCCTTGTATGTCTGTTTTATACTTATATTGATAAAAGATCGTGAGGAAGATAAGGAGGGACCACACTTTGGTTGATTGGATTGGACGTTTGGACAAGGTTTCTTCGGCTACGTACGAGTGCAATTGCGTGGAGGCATTGATGCGACTTGACTTGTTGGGACCGGGACTCCGAGCGTCGTATGTGTATATGGGGTTGCGGCTTTGTCCGCTAGTAGTACCTATCCCCGGGTCACTACTTTTCCCCTTTTTGTGTTTTATTCCCGCATTTGTATTTTATTGGACTCGTAATTATTATATTCTATGTCATCGGTGATTTGTGTAAATTGATATATATATATATATATATATATAAGAGATATGATTTTATTTCAGTGGTTGTATCATGGCTTGAATATATTTATATTTCATTCGAGGCTCATATTTTCTACCTATGCAAATTGTCAAAAAAAAAAATATAGACTCTTGAGAATTTAAATTACTGTTATCATGATTGTGACACACTTGGATTTAGTAACTATGGTGTAATGACGATTATGCTCTGGTTGCTACATCAAGGGGTGTTACATTAGGTGGTATCAGAGCAGTTCATCCTGTTGAGCCGGGGTATGGACTTGTTATGTTTAGGCAATATTAGAATTTGGTCTATTTGTGCACTTCCTTGTCTCTCGATTGAGATGATGGGAAAGGAATGCATGACTTGCTGTAGGTTGAATGTTGATAGCTACTGTAATGCAGTTACATGATGTTGAGGACTGGCCTACTCAATATGTAATGTTCTGTGTGTACAAGAAACTATGACTTCTCCTAGGCGTACTATGTTAGGAAAATAGGAATTCTTTTGTGAGGAGATCAAAGGATTTTGGAAAATCGATCTTCTGGAGAAAGAAATAGCTGGTGTAAGTTAGGTTCGTGAAGCAGTTTGGAAGCGGACAACTTACGAGAGATTACACTGTGTGGAGGCAGAATGAAGAAGTTAATTTGGAAGTGTTAAGATTCATAAATTAGCTTGTCTTGCTTGAATGGTGTGCATTGTGTGACTCTTTGTGTTTGGCTTCCGAAGGAGGTGATATTGTTTGAAATAATTATGTTTGTTTTATTGTGTTATGTTTGGTCCGTCTTCGAAGAAAGACAGAGCTCGTGGTAGACGTACACATATGAGCGTAGGATAAGACCATCGAAGTATGGTTGCGATCGCAGGAGAAATATGAAGGATAGGTGATGTGACAACTCACCAAGATCGAGAGGACCGTACAATAATGAGAATTGGAAGTTGTGTTTTAAGATCTATTGAAGGAAAGTCAAACTTGGGATAACCATGGACTACCTAGATTCCAAAGGAGAAATAATGGAAAAGTCAATAAGTTTAAATAGGAACTACGTTCACGGGTACCAAGAAAGTAACAACAACCCCCAACCCGTAGGGAAAGTGCTAGTAGTAGTAGATCCAATCAGACCTCAACATCTGGAGATCTAAACAAGGGAAGTTACGCCTCAAATGACGATCCGATAATTGTGCTGTATAATTCTGGGGGTAACCCTTTCCTTTTACAATTTGTGACTGTATGGATCATTTGAATTCATTTGTATCTTTCTTATCTTTGACGTAGTTGTTTCCATTTCTGTTACTAAGACTTATCGTTGACACTTAAGTTTGTTTAATCTATCCTATTTCTGCTAAAGATTGAACTTTTTGTGGATCTATCTTGCTTACCAAGAATCATACCTATTAGGTTTCATGATTTCAGAGATTGATCAGTTATTTTCTGGTCATTATCTGCTAGAGCGTTCCGATAAGAACCTTAGTGATTTTCGAAACTAAGGCTTTTGAGTTCGTAATACCAACAAAGTTGAAGCATTGTGAGGAAAGGAAATCCAAGGATACGTGTTACCTTTTGTAGAGGACCAAAGAAAAGGGAATATGACTGTCACCATTGTAGTCAGAAAGTTTCTTGTGATGAACTACAGTGCTGTCAGTTAAGGAGAAGAATGGAACATCTCAGTGAGATGAGCACCATCGTCAAACGAACGAGATTATGATCAAGGGTGAGTATCCTCGGAGAAAGATGTACGTCCTGGTCATCATTAAATTCGCGGGAGATTGAGAATGTCCCCGAAATGATTTCGAATGCGCTATGGGCATTATGGGTGTCTCGTGATGCCGTTCGGAATAACAAATCCTCTTGTCGTATTCATGAGTGACATGAATTGTATCTTTTGTCCTTACCTAGAACAGAATTGTCATTGTCATTAATGATGACATTCTGATCTATTCTCGAAAATATGGAGATACACGTTGGACATCTCGGCATAGTTTTCCTGACTTTAAAGGAGAGAGAGTAAATGCCAAAGTATCAGAGTACGGATTCTTAATTGAGAAGGTTCAGTTTTGGATCATGAAATTCCAAACGGAGGGATTGTTGTGGATTCCCAAGAGATTGAAGCAGTTCTTCAAAAGGAAAGATCGGAGACCGTAAAAGAGACACATAACTGGTGGAATTAGTTAGTTTTATCGAAGAAGACATAAAGATTGAAGGAGTATCAATGGATCCTCCAAGATAGCCGGATATTTTGCTCAGTTTGCAAGAAGAGAATAAAAACTTCTATGGACTAACGCGTGTGAAGAAAGGTTTTAAAGGTCGAGGAGACATTCGAATGCTTGTCAGATTTGGTTCTACCTAATCCCAGGGAACTGTTTGGAGAATTTTATGCTTCACAGTAAAATCTAGGATATGTGTTCATGCAAGGTTGGGAAAGTTATGACTTACACCTCAAGGTAGTTGAGGACGCATTGGGAATTGCCTAACTCACGGTTTGGTGCTAGCCGTAGTTAAAATTGCTCTGAGAATATGGAGACACTTACTACGATCAACGCCTTTAGCAATCACAAGGACCTGAAGTATCCATTCGATAAAAAGGGGCTGAACATGAGACAGGAAAGGTGATTAGAGTTTTTGAAGGAGTATGACGTCTAGTTTCAGTGTCGTCCTGTCTGGGTCACTAATAAACCCATTCCAAAATTCTTTGGACTATATCAAATTTCGTTTCGGGTTTGGTTCAATAGCTTGTCAACAGATTCTGTCATCCTTTCTTTCTAAATCTCCATGATATCTTCCATATGTCACGATCGCGAAAGTATGTCACCGATCCAGCCACGTCATCAAACTAAACCCGGTGCAATTCAGAGAGAGTCTGATTTATGAGAAACTTCTCGTGAAGATTGAGAATAGAAGAATAAAGCAACGCAAAGATATAGAGATAGCGTTGGTAAGGGTGATCTAAATTGACGTAACTAGAGACACAATCGAGGGTAAGAAAATAAGATGAAGAAACACGTTAATGTTTGATCTGAGGGATGAAAATTTCGAGGACGAAATTTCTATTTGAAGGGAGTGTTGTAACGTCCGAAAATTAATAATTTCAAGATAAATGATCATTTTACAATATTTGGGATTTTCTGGAATTTTTCTGGATTTTTCTGAGAACGCAGAATATTTTAATATATTCTTCGTTTTACGTGCACACTGGGCAAAGTTAGCAAAACAACTATAACGCTCCCAAAGTTGGAAAATTTTATTACAAATAGTTATTTTCTAATATTTGTGAATTATGTGAATTCTTTTAGAATTTATCGGGAATGACGAATATTTTAATATATTTCTTTGTTTTGCGTGAATATTGAAAGCAGAGTCGTGAAAACGATTGTAATGCTTCAAAAATTGGAAAATTATATGACGGATAGTCGTTTTATAATATTTTCAATTTTTGAGAATTTTCTGGGAATTTTCCGGAAACGTCGAATATTTTAGTATATTTCTCGTTTTGCGTACGCATTGAGCAGAATTGGGAAAACGCGATGTTTTCTCCACAAGCCTTGAACTATGGATAAGTCGCGGGGATCTTACTAAACCGAGACTTGACACAGCTTTACGAGGTTTCATAATTTTCGAGAAATCTTAACGGATAAAATAAATCAATACAAATGAAAAATTCATCTGTCAGATTAATTAAATACTGACTTCTGTCAACTGTAACTATTATCCATTGGATAATAGTGTGTAATAAAAATCCTATCACATTATCCTAATGTAATCTACTTTATGTCTAATTCATTCACTTTAATTCAAATTTAATGTTAAATAATCAAAGCTTCTTTGAGAAGCTTTGACCAAATATTGACCCAAATACCCTTAGCTTCTCTTAGAAGCCAATTTTCACTCTCTCTTCTCTCACCATGCACGGCTGGAATGCAGCCCAAGGGAAGGGAAATTGCTTCATTTTAATTATTCAACTATCACCTTAATTCATTAATTTCTAAAAACACTTTCTCTCTCATCATTTCTTCTTCTTCCTTCTTCTTCATTTTTCTCTTCTCCTCCTTCTCTCTACCTCCACCATGAGCACGAAATTGCAGCCCCTCCTTCCACCATTTCTCTTCATCTTTTCTCCTCTCTAAGCCTATTTCTACACTTGCCTTCATTTCTTCTACCTTCTTTGTGTAGAAAGCTTCATCATTTTCCTTTCCTACCTCCATTTTCTCTCCACCTCTTCTCTTCTTCCTCCTCTTGGCTACGAAAATGGCAGCCCACTCTTGACCACTTCTCTTCATCCTTTTGCTTCACCAAGACCATTTCTAGACTTCTCTCAACCTCCTCTACACTTTCTCTTTAGAAAATCTTTTCAAAAATCCATCCTTTCTACCCCTCCTTCTTCAAATCCGAAAATCACTCCTCCATGGATGGCCAAGCTTTTTGATTTTTCTCTCCACTAAACACATTTATACACTCATCTTCATCTTCTCTACAAGTTTCATTTGGAAGGTTTGCTCAAAATCCAACCTTGTCTCCATTGTCTTCCAAGGTAAAGATTCTTGATTTCTCTCCATTTTCTTCTCATTTTCGTTTTCCTTGGTTACCTATGTGACCAAGGATCATTCTTTTCAAGCTTTAGTTTGTAAATATGAGAATTTGACCACTTTATGGTTCCCTTGAAGGTGGAATCCGAAAATTGCAAATCAAGGAACCAAGGAGTTGTTTTCTTGCATTGTCTCCTCTAGGTAAGAGGGAGACTACTCACTTCAACCACTTATGGTGGTGAGAAGACTTTGTGTGTGTGTTGATGGAGAAATCCATCCTTGTATGCTCTTTGTATGCTTGCTTGAATTATAAATTTTGTATGATTTAGTATTCTTGAATTTGATTGATACTTGATTATGCTATTGAATATGTTTGATATATTAATTGTGCTTGATCATGTTGGGGTTGCTAAATGGAAAATTTGGAGTTTCCTACCTCAACATGGTGCCACGGTTTTGACTAGAAGTTAGGGATGAGAATTAATTTTGTATACAAGTGAAATAAGACTCATGTAATCAAAGATTGAATGATAGTATTAACACTAATGAATGGAAGACTTTGAGAGTTTAATACCCAAGATGGGTGCCACGGTTTTGGTCTTGGTAAAAAGACAAATGGATTGATTTTGATGATCTAAATTTAAGTGAATTAAGAGTGTAACATATAATGTGATAATTGTGACCTTAGATTGATTTGTTGTATATAATGGTATGTTGGATTGGATTATGTGATTGGAAATGGAAGAAAAACATTTGGGAACCTCTCTTGGAGGGCTACGGTTTTTAGGGTGAAAATTGGATAAATTATGGTTAATGTGTAACAAGCATAAGACTAGAATTAATCAAGTGACAAAGTAGAATTTAATGGAAGAAAAGTTTGAGATTGAAGCCTAAATGATGGCTACGGTTTTGAGGCATAAAGATTAGGGTTCTTGGTGAACTAATTTGATAAGTGAACACTTAAATGAATTAAGGGAATGACATGTAGTATGATGACTTGAGAGAATTTGGGATTGTAACCATTGTGTGGCCACGACCTCTAGGGAAAATTTTAGGTAAGTATGTGGTTTTGATAATTTGGAAGCATAAGTGATTAGGTAATTAGAAACCTATGTAATAAATGGACAACTAATAAATTGGAAGAATTTAGTGTAGTCAAGACTTCATAAATTTTAGAAGACTAAGAATGGGACCATTGTAAAACTTAAGGTGATTCTAAGTGAGTGAAGAACAAGAGAGTGTGAGGCTTAATAGCTTAATTAATTTACAAGTTATAGGAAATCGGATTGCCTTGGAATATTAAATTGATTTCAAGTATTGATTTTGAACATGAACCTTGAAAAGGGAAACAAATTCTAAGTTAGGATTCATAATGAACCTAAGGACGCATCAATTGACTTAATCCTTGTATTATGATGTTATGGGTCCATGTGAGTGACCATTTGTATATTGATGCTTATATTGGCCCATTGTGGCATATTATGAGATTGTATGAGATTGTGGATCATACATGTTCATGCATAGTGTCTTATGCATTGTGATTGTCCTTGTGGACTGTTGTAAGGCCAAGTTGCCTAGGAGATTGAACACACCTTAGTGCGGGTGCGAATAGACAAGTGTAGGTCATTGGTGACCTTGGGGGCGTCGGGGTGCGGGTTCCTCATCAATGGGAGGTTGGTAGCTCTCCTGCCCGTGGGGTAGACCGATGCAAACGCACCGACGATCCGGACCGAGACACTGTCCTATATCGTGATCTAGTGTAGAATGTCTGTGCAATGCCATGATTGTGCACGAGAAAATTTATTGATAGCACTGGCCTCGGCAAACCGAGTCACGACATGTCTCCTGATCTTTCTCTCCGATTGTTTGGGTTTAGCTCCATGGAGTAGGACTTTGGGAAAGCATGCATATGAACTATGATATATTCGTCATTATTAATGTTTATTTCTGTGCTTGTGACTGATTTGATTATTATTACTTGTGATGATTGTCGATTGTTGTGTTGATTCTTGGAAATACTATTGTGATCTATGTCTGCTATTACTGTTGTTGTTCTACTTTACTATAAATATCGTTGTTATTATTAATTCTTATTATTGCTTACAATTGCATTGCTTTTGTTATAAATTCCGTTGTTGCCGTTAATAAATATATGAACTGTATTGCTTTATGGGCGCTCTGCGCCGTGTCGTTTTCTTACTGCCATAATGGTAATGAAGGATGGGTGTCTCACCTCTTTCCTATATCCTTGTATGTCTGTTTTATACTTATATTGATAAAAGATCGTGAGGAAGATAAGGAGGGACCACACTTTGGTTGATTGGATTGGGCGTTTGGACAAGGTTTCTTCGGCTACGTACGAGTGCAGTTGCGTGGAGGCATTGATGCCTGACTTGTTGACTGGGACTCCGGGCGTCGTATGTGTATATGGGGTTGCGGCTTTGTCTGCTAGTAGTACCTATCCCTGGGTCACTACTTTTCCCCCTTTTTGTGTTTTATTCCCGTTTGTATTTTATTGGACTCGTAATTATTATATTCTATGTCATCGTTGATTTGTGTAAATTGACTATATATATATATATATATATATAGAGATATGATTTTATTTTAGTGGTTGTATCATGGCTTGAATATATTTATATTTTATTCGAGGCTCATATTTTCTACCTATGCAAATGGAAAAAATAATATATAGACTCTTGAGAATTTAAATTACTGTTATCATGACTGTGACACACTTGGATTTAGTAACTATGGTGTAATGACGATTATGCTCTGGTTGCTACATCAAGGGGTGTTACATTAGGTGGTATCAGAGCAGTTCATCCTGTTGAGCCGGGGTATGGACTTGCTATGTTTAGGCATATTAGAATTTGGTCTGTTGTGCACTTCCTTGTCTCTTGATTGAGATGATGGGAAAGGAATGCATGACTTGCTGTAGGTTGAATGTTGATAGCTACTGTTATGCAGTTACATGATGTTGAGGACTGGCCTACTCAATATGTAATGTTCTGTGTGTACAGGAAACTATGACTTCTCCTAGGCGTACTGTGTTAGGAAAATAGGAATTCTTTTGTGAGGAGATCAAAGGATTTTGGAAAATCGATCTTCTGGAGAAAGAAATAGCTGGTGTAAGTTAGGTTCGTGAAGCAGTTTGGAAGCGGACAACTTACGAGAGATTACACTTGTGGAGGCGAGAATGAAGAAGTTCGGAATTTGGAAGCTGTTAAGATTCATAAATTAGCTTGTCTTGCTTGAATGGTGTGCATTGTGTGACTCTTTGTGTTTGGCTTCCGAAGGAGGTGATATTGTTTGAAATAATTATGTTTGTTTTATTGTGTTATATTTGGTCCGTCTTCGAAGAAGGACACATCGGCTCGTGGCAGACGTACACATATGAGCATAGGATAAGGCCATCGAAGTATGGTTGCGATCGCAGGAGAAATATGAAGGATAGCTGATGTGACAATTCACCCAAATCAGAGGACCGTACACTAATGAGAATTGGAAGTTGTGGTTTAAAATCTATTGAAGGAAAGTCAGACTTGGGATAACCATGGACTACCTAGATTCCAGAGGAGAAATAATGGAAAAGTCAATAAGTATAAATGGGAACCATGATCACGGGTACCAAGAAAGTAACAACAACACCCAACCTGTAGGAAAAGTACTAGTAGTAGTAGATCCAATCAGACCTTGAAATTTGGAGATCTAAACAAGGGAAGTTACGCCTCAAATGACGATCCGATAATCGTGCTGTATAATTCTGGGGGTAACCCTTTCCTTTTACAATTTGTGACTGTATGGATCATTTGGATTCATCTGTATCTTTCTTATCTTCGACGTAGTTGTTTCCATTTCTGTTACTAAGACTTATCGTTGACACTTAAGTTTGTTTAATCTATCCTATTTATGCTAAAGATTGAACCTTTTGTTGATCTATCTTGCTTACCAAGAATCATACCTATTAGATTTCATGATTTTAGAGATTGATCAGTTATTTTCTAGTCATTATCTGCTAAAGCGTTCCGATAAGAACCTTAGTGATTTTCGAAACTAAGGCTTTTGAGTTCGTAACAGCCAACAAAGTTGAAGCATTGTGAGGGAAAGGAAATCCAAGGGTACATGTTACCTTTTGTAGAGGACCAAAGAAAAGGGAATATGACTGTCACCATTGTAGTCAGAAAGTTTCTTGTGATGAACTACAGTGCTGTCAGTTAAGGAGAAGAATGGAACATCTCAGTGAGATGAGCACCATCGTCAAACGAACGAGATTATGATCAAGGGTGAGTATCCTCGGAGAAAGATGTACGTCCTGGTCATCATTAAATTCGCGGGAGATTGAGAATGTCCCCGAAATGATTTCGAATGCGCTATGGGCATTATGGGTGTCTCGTGATGCCGTTCGGAATAACAAATCCTCTTGTCGTATTCATGAGTGACATGAATTGTATCTTTTGTCCTTACCTAGAACAGAATTGTCATTGTCATTAATGATGACATTCTGATCTATTCTCGAAAATATGGAGATACACGTTGGGCATCTCGGCATAGTTTTCCCGACTTTAAAGGAGAGAGAGTAAATGCCAAAGTATCAGAGTACGGATTCTTAATTGAGAAGGTTCAGTTTTGGATCATGAAATTCCAAACGGAGGGATTGTTGTGGATTCCCAAGAGATTGAAGTAGTTCTTCAAAAGGAAAGATCGAAGACCGTAAAAGAGACACATAACTAGTGGAATTAGTTAGTTTTATCGAAGAAGACACAAAGATTGAAGGAGTATCAATGGATCCTCCAAAATAGCCGGATATTTTGCTCAATTTGCAAGAAGAGAATCAAAACTTCTATGGACTAACGCGTGTGAAGAAAGGTTTTAAAGGTCGAGGAGACATTCGAATGCTTGTCAGATTTGGTTCTACCTAATCCCGTGGAAGCTGTTTGGAGAATTTTATGCTTCACAGTAAAATCTAGGATATGTGTTCATGCAAGGTTGGGAAAGTTATGACTTACACCTCAAGGTAGTTGAGGACGCATTGGGAATTGCCTAACTCACGGTTTGGTGCTAGCCGTAGTTAAAATTGCTCTGAGAATATGGAGACACTTACTACGATCAACGCCTTTAGCAATCACAAGGACATGAAGTATCCATTCGATAAAAAGGGGTGAACATGAGACAGGAAAGGTGATTAGAGTTTTTGAAGGAGTATGACGTCTAGTTTCAGTGTCGTCCTGTCTGGGTCACTAATAAACCCATTCCAAAATTCTTTGGACTATATCAAATTTCGTTTCGGGTTTGGTTCAATAGCTTGTCAACAGATTCTGTCATCCTTTCTTTCTAAATCTCCATGATATCTTCCATATGTCACGATCGCGAAAGTATGTCACCGATCCAGCCACGTCATCAAACTAAACCCGGTGCAATTCAGAGAGAGTCTGATTTATGAGAAACTTCTCGTGAAGATTGAGAATAGAAGAATAAAGCAACGCAAAGATATAGAGATAGCGTTGGTAAGGGTGATCTAAATTGACGTAACTAGAGACACAATCTGAGGGTAAGAAAATAAGATGAAGAAACACGTTAATGTTTGATCTAAGGGATGAAAATTTCGAGGACGAAATTTCTATTTGAAGGGGAGTGTTGTAACGTCCCGAAAATTAATAATTTCAAGATAAATGATCATTTTACAATATTTGGGATTTTCTGGAATTTTTCTGGATTTTTCTGAGAACGCAGAATATTTTAATATATTCTTCGTTTTACGTGCACACTGGGCAAAGTTAGCAAAACGACTATAACGCTCCCAAAGTTGGAAAATTTTATTACAAATAGTTATTTTCTAATATTTGTGAATTATGTGAATTCTTTTAGAATTATCCGGGAATGACGAATATTTTAATATATTCTTTGTTTTGCGTGAATATTGAGCAGAGTCGTGAAAACAACTGTAATGCTTAAAAAATTAGAAAATTATATGACAGATAGTCGTTTTATAATATTTTCAATTTTTGAGAATTTTCTGGGAATTTTTCGGAAACGTCGAATATTTTAATATATTTCTCGTTTTGCGTACGCACTGAGCGGCGAAATGGGAAAACACGATGTTTTCTCCACGATCCTTGAACTATGGATAAGTCGACGGGGGATCTTACTAAACTCGAGACTTGACACAGTTTACGAGGTTTCACAATTTTTGAGAAATCTTAACAGATAAAATAAATCAATACAGCGAAAAATTCATCTGTCAGATTAATTAAATACTGACTTCTGTCAACTGTAACTATTATCCATTGGATAATAGTGTGTAATAAAAATCCTATCACATTATCCTAATGTAATCTACTTTATGTCTAATTCATTCACTTTAATTCAAATTTAATGTTAAATAATCAAAGCTTCTTTGAGAAGCTTTGACCAAATATTGACCCAAATACCCTTAGCTTCTCTTAGAAGCCAATTTTCACTCTCTCTTCTCTCACCATGCACGGCTGGAATGCAGCCCAAGGGAAGGGAAATTGCTTCATTTTAATTATTCAACTATCACCTTAATTCATTAATTTCCAAAAACACTTTCTCTCTCATCATTTCTTCTTCTTCCTTCTTCTTCATTTTTCTCTTCTCCTCCTTCTCTCTACCTCCACCATGAGCACGAAATTGCAGCCCCTCCTTCCACCATTTCTCTTCATCTTTTCTCCTCTCTAAGCCTATTTCTACACTTGCCTTCATTTCTTCTACCTTCTTTGTGTAGAAAGCTTCATCATTTTCCTTTCCTACCTCCATTTTCTCTCCACCTCTTCTCTTCTTCCTCCTCTTGGCTACGAAAATGGCAGCCTACTCTTGACCACTTCTCTTCATCCTTTTGCTTCACCAAGACCATTTCTAGACTTCTCTCAACCTCCTCTACACTTTCTCTTTAGAAAATCTTTTCAAAAATCCATCCTTTCT